>CM062819.1:219825521-221025521 GCA_031772625.1 Pinus tabuliformis
AAAAGTACTCAGCACTATCTTCACATGCTACAACACAAAACTAGCTCAGATTTGAACAAGTCACGGGTTCAAATCTCCTCCACTATTTGCCTGCCTCTACTGCACAATCCAAGTCGAGAATGGATCGGATCCAAGTTCAAATTACCTTTTGCTTGTGTTGTGCAATCCTCATTGGCAATCTCTATCAATGATTGTGAAAATCTCATGCATAGCTATAGTCACAACTGATAGTAGTCTCACCCTTTCACCCACCTCTAACACTTGTCTCCACTGAACTGTCCATGCACTGAGTTAATTGATGTATTATTTAGTTGATTTATGAGTTAATAATTAGTGAATTAATTAATAATTAATTCACATCACTCATCACTAGTGTATTTGGTAGTTAGACTAAATACAACTAGTTCAACTAAGTCAAACTGAACACAACTCCACCAACTCCTCAATCAACTCCACCAAACTCAATCACTTGAGTTCTAACTGAAGTCCATCATGCAATAGCTCAACTAACCCATTGGAAAAGAGTATTTCCTTCTGGAAGTTGCATGTGCCACATCCATAGCTCGAATTGAAGTGCTGCAAGAGGATAAGATAATGTTTATAGTCCAAATATTATTAAGAGCTAATAATATTTGACTGTTCTATTTTTTGACCGGTAGTCTAAAAATAGACTCCGCCCATATGTCTAAAAATATAGGTCCATCTACTTTTACCAACATGACCAATCATCCATAAATAGCATCCTGCAACTCATAGACCATGATCCATATGTCTAAAAATAAACATAGTCTAAAAATAGACTTTGCGCCAAAAATAGCCTACGGGCCCACTTGGTGAAGGCGACTTCTTTTCACTATGCTCCATCATCTTATTACATTTTCAACATTTTTCAACTCTTCAAAACTATATTCCTCTTGAGAGACAACTACCTTACCTCTATCATTTTTATTTAGTTGTGATGATGTTTTTGATGAAGTCACAGGTCCTTCATGAAATTTTGCTACCTCCCCTATTTCACTTGCTTCTGGCAGTGCCTCTTGTACCTCTTTTGAACGTCTTGTCATAGGTCTTCTTGGCTTAAAAACAAATTTAGAAACCTGATCATAGAATTTGAGCTTTTTAGAGGCTCTGGCCTTTTTGGTTTTGTCTTTACCCATTTCTATAAAGTCTGCTCAAACGAGAGGAGATTCTTCAATATCGATGGCTTGAAGCAAATCATTCAGACTTCCTTTTGAAACTAGGCTTCCTTTAGTAACCATTGTCTTTCCCTTTTCTTTAGCTAATTGGCTCCTGGTTACTCTTCTCTGGACTGCTTCACCTGTAGATTTCTCTTGTACATCCTCTTTGATCTGAGCTTTCTCTTTCTGTGACTGTTGGGGTGTGTCTTGGATTACTAGTGGTCTTGTGGGCTCCCTTACCTATTTCCTAGCTTTCAATTTCATGAATCTCTTTGATCTCATTTCTTATGATGACTAACTAATGGTGGAGAAATCTTCGTAGCTTGAGGGCTAAGGCCAGTTTCATCCTTGAAGCCAGACATAAACATGAACATGGACCACTCTGTTATGAAACCAACTCAAGAAAAGATAGAAAAGATAGATCAACACCTTAGAATTCAGCCTCTTCGAGGGGGCAACCTCCTTTACATTACATAAATGAACAATTCTTGGATGATACAAATAACAAAACCTCCTTTCTATATATAGGAGTCTAGGGAGTCACAATATAATCCAGCGACCTAACAATAATAATATAAAGCCACAAAAATAACAATAGAGGGATTCTATGGGGCACAGAAATAACAATATGGGGGTAATAGGGGCACAACAATATAAATAAGGGGTATAACTACAATAGTAATGGGGTAATCACTGGTATTATAGGGGCCCAACATGCCCCTCTCCTTCAAAAAAGTGTTGTCCTCAACGCTTGAGTAGTTCTGGATACTTCTGCATAAAATTCTCATCCTCGCATGTGGAATCTTTAGCGGATAAGTTCTTCCACTTGATAAGATACTCTGAAATTGATCGATTTCGTAGTTGTTGAGTTCTTGTTTTTGTGACTGCTTCCGGTTCCAATATAATTTTTCCTTCCTCATCAAGTTCTGGAAATATTGTTTGAATTGGGAGCTTGTCACCTATAACCTTCTTTAAACATGAAACATGGAAAACTGGGTGCAATCGAGAAGCTGCAGGAAGCTCTAATTTGTATTCCATAGTACCAATCTTTTGCAACACCTTGTACGGACCATAATACTTTGGTGATAATTTATTATCCTTCTTAGCTTGCTTTAGAGACATTTGCTTATACGTTTGTAGCCGTAGGAATACCCAATCACCTACATCAAAACTTCTTTCACTGCGATGTTGATCTGCCTGTTGTTTCATTCTATTTTGTGCCAACACGAGGTTATCCTCTAAGAGTTGGAGGACTTGTTGTTGATGTTCGATGTGATGTTCCACTGCCTGAACCTTAGAATTTTCTCTTAAATATGATGTGATGGATGGTGGTTGATACCCATAAAGTGCCATAAATGGGGTCATTTTTGTTGCTGTATGGACGGAAGTGTTATACCACCATTCAGCCAGAGGCAACCATTTGACCCATTGTGTCTGTTTATCAGATACAAAGAAATGAAGATATCCTTCCAAACATTTGTTTACTATCTCGGTTTTCCCATCAGATTGAGGATGATAAGATGAGCTATGAGCTAACTGAGTACCAAGACAAGAAAATAATTCTGTCCAAAAATTTCCAGTGAAAATAGGATCTCTGTCACTTACAATAATCTTTGGGTTTCCATGTAGCTTTAACTGTTTCCATAAATGCAGTAGAAAATGTACTGGCTTTAAATGGATGTGATAATGCACAAAAGTGTGCATACTTGGTAAGTCTATCAACTACCACCATGATGACTGCCAACTCGAGAAATCCTTGTAGATGCTTTATGGATGTGGGGATTTTCCATTCCTTAATGGATTTAATTTTGCTAGGGTCTACCTTAACTCCTTCATGAGATACAATATGACCCAAATATTCCACCTCCTGGACTCCAAAGAAACATTTGGATCTTTTGCATATAATTGTTTCTCCTCCAATAGTTGTAGCACCCTGTCAACATGTTCAACATGATCCTTCCAAGACTTGCTGTAGATTAGTATATCATCAAAAAATACTAACACAAATTTTCTAAGGAATGGTTTGAAAATTGAATTCATCAAACCTTGAAATGTTGAAGGTGCATTGGTAAGGCCAAAAGGCATGACCAAAAATTCATAATGACCCTCATGAGTTCTAAATGCCGTTTTCGGAATGTCTTCAACCTTCATTCTGATTTGATGATATCCCGAACGAAGATCCAACTTGGTGAAGTAATTTGATCCATGCAATTCATCCAGTAATTCATCAATAACAGGAATGGGGAACTTATCTTTAATAGTGGGCTTGTTGATCTCCCTATAATCCGGACACATGCACCATGATCCATCCTTCTTGTGCACCAATACTACTAGAGCTGAGAAATAACTTTGACTCGGTTGAATTATACCAGCCTCTAGCATTTCTGCAACCATACATTCAATTTCACTCTTTTGGACATAGGGATATCTATACGGCCTGATGTTTGGAGGAACACTTCCTGGAATCAGATGAATAGCATGATCATGATCACGCATAGGTGGGAGACCCTTGGGAGTCTCAAATACCTCGGAATTATTGTCCAGGACTTTTTGGAGATCTGGAGAAATAGATGATTCCAATGTGGAAACATCTAGCGAGCATAATTGTGCAATTACACCTCTTTGATCCTTTTTTAGAAGCTTTGTCATACCATGAGAGCTGATTATCTTTCCTGGTTTCCCTGCAATACCCCTTAATTCAACTTCCTTTCCTTCCGTAGAAAATTTGATGAAATGTTCTTGAAAATTAAAAGCTATTGTACCCAAGGATTGTAGCCATTGGACTCCTAGTACAACATCCACACCTCCCATTGGAATGGAAAGCATTGGGCTAGTCAATACATATTCTCCCATGGATAGCTTTATATTATGGCACTTTCCAGAGCAATTTATTGTTCCTCCATTTCCAATCATCACTTGACACTCTGGTGCTGGATATAGGAAGCAATTCAATTCTTTTGCTACCCTACAATGAATAAAATTGTGGGTGCTTCCTGAATCAATCAACACTATTACCTTTTTTCTTCTTGATTTGTCCTTCTATCTTGATGGTTTGAGGAGTGGTAATTCCTGCCAATGCATTTCAAGATATGGTCGGATTTATTTGTTCTTCATCTAGGCTTTTTTCCTGAAGTATATCTTATTCTTTTGACCTTTCTTGCTCCTTTTCTTCTTCCTCTTCACAATCTATGTAGAATAATTTCTTCTCAGCACACTTATGACCTTTAGTGTATTTGCTATCACAACTGTAACAAAGCCATTTTTCTCTTTTTTCTTCCAATTGTTGTGGTGTCAACCTTATAGGTTGTGGAAGACTAGGGGCAACAACACTTCCATCTTTATAGTTGTGAGTGGTATGCTTCCTGGTTGCCATAATTTTGCTTTCCATATTTCTTGCTAACCTGAATGCCTTCTCTAATGAATCAGGTTCCCAAAGGCGAACATCATGTTGGATATTATCCTTTAAAGACCCTATGAACACATCAATCCTATGCTCCTCTGGAATATCGTTTACCCTTATGTTCAATTTTTGGAACTCCTCAATGTGCTCCATTACTGAACCCTTTTTGTATCTTCATAATGTGCTATCAATTGTTCTGTAAAAATTTCCCAAGTGATAAATTGTTTATGAGAGCAAAGCCATTGATACCATACAAACTGATTTGGTTCCAAATATACAGTTTCCATACGTACCTTTTGTGCGTTTTGCACATTATTGAGATCGAAGAATTGCTCCATCTGTAATATCCTTGTGGCGAGATCATTGCCATCAAACTTCCTCATATCAATTTTTGGAATATGGTGATTCTTCTATCCAACATTAGCATCTATGGAATCATGATTAACATTTCTTTTTTTCTCATCATGAGTTTCCTTTACTACCTTTTCACCATTAGTGACCCTTTCTTGTAGCAACTTCTTGAATTCTTCCATGTCTGTCTTCATATCTATCTTCAAATCTGCCATGTCTCTCTTCAAATTTGTCTTCGAATCATCCATCTTAGCTTCCATGCCCTTTATCTTAGATTCCACTCCATTTATCTTAGATTCCACGCCACTTATCTTAGCTTCTGTTAGCTTTTGTGAGTGTGACATTTGTTGCACTTGTTCTTGTAATTTTGATATATCATGTAGCATTTCTTCCTCTTCTTCATGGGTCATGCTAGAGCTTTCAGGTTCCTTACTAGGTGTTTTCATTTTCTTTCCTCGGGGCATCAGTTACCGATAATAATGCTTTACTATGCCCTTTGAATTCCGTTAAGCCGAGCTTACACAAAAATTAAAAAAAATTACACACCTTTTTTCACTTTATAGAAGCCTGATATTGAATCTGATGTATCTCTGTAATTTCAGATCATCCAATTTTGGAATTGTTACCTGTAGTAGCCTTCTGCGTCCTCTTTCCAATGCCACAAGTCTGAGCCAAATTGGATTATCCAAGGAAGAGTTATGTGAAATCTTCCACAGTGACTTGTTTTTAGACTGGTTCAGTACAGCGAACTTGTACGACGTGCCACGAGTCACTGTTTCGACCTCTGAATATGAAACACACACACAAGAAAGTACAGTCCGTCCTATTTTTGTACCTTCTTATGAAATTTCAATCCGATCCCGAGAGAGAAAGTTATGACGATTTTCCCCGGGTCACCTGTTTTGAAAGTAATCCAGGAGTCTGCAAAAAAGACCAACTTCCTCAGATCATATCTCCACAAATATCGCGCGAAAAGCTCTAAAATTCGGACCCAAGGTTCAACATGATTTCTTCTCAAATGGGGTTTTTTTGCGACTTCTGAAACCTCACAGAAAAAAGTTACAGCGAAAATGCCACGATGACCTGTTTGGAGCAGCAAAACCCTAGAATCCAAAGCTCTGATACCAAATGTTATGAAACCAACTGAAGAAAATATAGAAAAGATAGATCAACGCCTTAGAATTCAGCCTCTTCAAGGGGGCAACCTCCTTTACATTACATAAATGAACAATTCTTGGATGATACAAATGCCAAAACCTCCTTTCTATATATAGGAGTCTAGGGAGTCACAATATAATCCAGCCGACCTAACAATAATAATATAAAGCCACAAAAATAACAATAGAGGGATTCTATGGGGCACAGAAATAACAATATGGGGGTAATAGGGGCACAACAATATAAATAAGGGCTATAACTACAATAGTAATGGGGTAATCACTAGTATTATAGGGACCCAACACACTCCCTATCTATTTTCTAGAGCTCGTGCAAAACGATCAATTTGACTAAGCCATGATGAAACAACGAGGTCTCACAGGCTTCCTTCTTCAACTGAACTTTGTCACACATTTTTCCTAGGCTACGAAACAAATAGAAAGGCAAATCAAGAGATATCTTTCTAGTAAAATGATACAGAAGCTTGAAGTGATAAGAATACACCTTATGATACCTCCACTCGTAGGTGAAGTATATTTGTATGCAGGAAAGTAAGTTGGCATATGAGTCTTTGACAAAACTCTTGGGCATTGACTTGTTTAAGTCTGAATCAATGAACTCCGGCTTCAAAAATTTCTTGTAGGGGGTCATATCAAACTTTAAATTTTTAAACCATCTCTGCTATCCCCTTGGAATTTTAGTGACTGTAGATATAACCTCTAGAGAGATTGGCAATTCAAGCACCCCAACTTTCGAATTCAATCCTGTGAAATTTAAAGCAAATTCCCTAGTGACTTGCATATGGCCTCCTTGAAGTCTTTCACAAAATCTCCAACAGCTAACTTGTTTGAAGGCTTGTTCAACTTGATTATTATTTAAGATGATATCTAAGCCTTCAGGTTCATTCCTCAGACACTTGCCTGATCTATGATCTCTTCTTTCTACAGACCCCTCCATGAAATTCCAGAAAAATGAAGATTTGAAAAAGGAAACTTGCACTGTCTCAATATCGATCACTGCCTCGCTTGAAAGCCGCCTCACTTGATCTTCAAGGAATTCTAATTGAATGCCTGTCAATTTTCTCCTCATGCATGAAGCCAAACATAATCATGAATGTGAATACTCGGCTTCTTTATGAAACTTGCAACCTGAGTGTACCAAGACACTTAACGACACTAATGATCATAATAAGTGGTTGAATGTGATAGGAAAAGTTTATAGGATAACAACTGATGATGTAAAAATAATGGATTTTTATATATTTGACAGCTATATGAGATTTGCTACGGATCTTGCATGAATCCCTGATTTTGTAGCGCAACCAATGCAAATTCTGGGTTTTGCACTACGAAAAAACCTACACTAGGTTTTCCACTACGAAAACTCCTAGACAGTTTCATAGCACATAAGAACCTTGAAACAAGCTTAACACATGGAATTTATGTGTGATGTGGGACCAATGATAGGAAAGAACAAGAATTGACCCTTTTTGACCATACCAACAAGACTCTAGTCAAAATCTTAGACTCTAAAACAACCATGGAAAGACCAGACCAAGACTAACACCAACCTTTTGAAATCAAACTGATGCTCAAAATTTTGAAATTTTTCTTAAGTGATAACTGGATGTTTAAAAATATTCTGAAATATGGAGTCACCCTCACTTGTGCAAAATGGCTTAACTTTTTTTAATACATTTCCTTGTCCCGACATATTCACATGTTGGTAGAACTTAAAAAAATACAAAATCAATGAATTCATTACTAATACTCTCTCTTCAACATTGAATTTCTAAATATATCCATATAAATAGGTTTGACATTAGGAAGAATGAACCATTGATATAAAAAGAAATGATTGTAGTTTTCCATTGAAAAGATTCTTCCAAGCACTCAGTTTTCCTAGTCTCTTTTTGTTTTAATTTTAAAGTTCTCACAACCTACAGGAATCGCATGCAAGGATTATTTAAACGCAAACATACAAGCACCATCCCTCTATAGTTTTTGACAACCAAACCAATTATAAATTCATTGATTTCAATGATGGGAAAATAAAAGATACACTAAAATAAAAGCTCAGGTGAATGAAACTAGTTGCTACTTGCATCATAAAATTCTAATATTGTTTCACTTCATATCTACCCTTTGAATCGGCAGACACGTATATAGGACTACGAAGAGATTAGTTCCCTTGCTACATAGGAACAACCCATTCCTTATCATATATGACACATTTTTGTATCCAACAACTTTTTTCTATTCCTTTTTGGTGATTCTTATTATATCGATAGGATAGTAGAAATTTTTGATTCATAATTGATGAACAATAAATAATACTTATGATTGGGGATTAAATAATTGAATTAACATCAAAAAGGTTTAAAAATTTATCAAGGATTGAATCTAGCGGTGAGATTGTCATAACCAAATTCTACTGAAAGCAAAGATAATACCACGGACACCAAGTTCATGTTAATCACCAATAAATCTTCTAGACATGTCTTGACTTTAAGGATTTTATGGAAGGAGGCATAGAATAGAATTACGTTATTGCTTTAATTGTGCATCATTATAAATCTATCTCAACTCTAGATTATTATGTGTAGAGAGATCAAGCCCTTCAAGGTGGAAACCCCCTTGTTGAGTGAAAATTTTGAGAAAATACTTACATCTCAAGTGTAGAAATCGTGGTGAAAATCACATGTAATAAAAGTTAATAAAGGAAAAATAATAACCACGGTTGGTGGGACGCTTATTCCAAGCTTAATGTTGGGAAAAATAATAGTGATGAGGATAATTGGTGATTGATTAATGGTTAAGGAAATTGACAAAGGAAATGGCACATGCTTTGGAAAGAAAAATGGTATTTTGGCACATTTATTTATGAAAATAATGGAAATTATGAGAAGAGGGAGGTGAAAGGCCACAGGTTGCATGTGAGGGGGAAAATGAAGGAAAATAATGGAGAATGAAGAAAATAGAGGCCTCATTAATAAAAAGGCTTATGAGGATTAGTACATAGAATTTTATTAGTTGATTTTTGGATCTCTCTCTCTCATACTATTGGACACTTGAGTTTTCTTGGAGCACTCTTGGAGAGTGTGTCATGCTTGGAAGTTTGGAGCACGAAGGCAAACGAAAAAAAGGAGATCACAATAGGAAAGTTGGATCAACAACTACAATGGGTTTTGATTGTAGGTACTAAGTTGCATGTATGTTTTCCTCCCTATTTTTGGCATGCATGGGATATGCATACGTTTGATTGGTCATGATATGTCATTGGAATGGAAGATGCCTGGATTGTGTATTTTCCTAGCCTTCCCTTTTCCTAGATATCTAGGATGTTGTGGGTTTATTTCTTTGTTTTTCTGGTTGGTTCTCATGTTTACTTTAGCTTGGGTTGAGTTACTAGCTCCTAGAGCCCTAATTAGACAAACTGTTAGGTTCAAGTAGTGGAACATCACATCGAGAATCAACAACAAGTTCTCCAATTCTTAAAGGATAACCTCACATTGGCGCAGAATAGAATGAAACAATAGCTAGATCAACATCGCATCAAAAGAAGTTTTGATGTAGGTGACTGGGTATTAATATGGCTATAGCCATATAAACAAATGTCCCTCAAGCAAGCTAAGAAGGATAATAAATTATCACCAAAGTATTATGGTCCATACAAGGTGTTGCAAAATATTGGTACTATAGCATACAAATTGTAGCTTCCTATAGCTTCTTGAGTGCACCCAGTTTTCCATGTTTCATGTTTAAATAAGGTTATAGGTGACAAGCTCCTAGTTCAAACAATATTGCCAGAACTTAACGAGGAAGGAAAAATCATATTAGAACCAGAAGAAGTCATGGAAACAAGAACTTGATAGCTACGAAATTGATCAATTTCAGAGTATCTCATCTAGTGGAAGAGCTTATCTCCTGAATATCCCAGATGTGAGGATGAGAATTTTATATAGAAGCATCCATAAATACTCAAGCATTGACGACAATGCTTTTCGGAAGGAGAGGGGCATGTTAGGTCCCTATAATACTAGTGATTCCCCCATTACTATTATCATTGTAGCCCTTATTGTTACTATTGTGCCCCTAATGTCCCCATATTGTTATTAGTGTGCCCCATAGAAACCCACTATTGTTATTGTTGTGCCCTTATGTTATTACTGTTATGTCGACTTAACTATATTGTGACCCCTTAGACTCCTACACATAGAAGGGAGGTTTAGTTATTTTTATCATCCGAGAATTGTTCATTTGTGTAATGTAAAGGAGGTCACCCCCTCAAATATGTTAAATTCTAAGGCGTTGATCTATCTTTTCTATCTTTTTGTGAGCTAGTTTCATAACATTTGGTATCAGAGCTTTGGATTCTAGGGTTTTGTTGCTCCAAACAAGACATTGTGAAATTTTTTCTATAACTATTTTTCTATGATTTTTCCGAAGCTAAAACAAAAATCCATTTGAGACGAGATCTTTCTGAACCTCGGGTTCAAATTTCAGATCTTGTCTCGCTATATTTTTGGAGATATGATTTGAGGAAGTTAGGGATTTTGCAAGCTCCATAATTTCATCTCAAACAGGTCATCGTCGAAATTTCACTCTAACTTTTGTTATGCGATGTTTCAGAAGATAAAAAAAACACCCATTTGAGTAGAAAACTTGTTGAAGCTCACACCCAAAATCCAGATATTTTTTCACTATATTGTCGGAGATAAATTCCAAGACATTTAGGGTTTTGACAGGCTCTCGAATTACATCCCAAATAGGCTACCATGGGAGAATCATCATAACATTCTCTTTAGGCATCATATTGAAATTTCGTAAGCAATTACAGAAAGGGGATGAACTGTAGTTTTCTGTGTATCAGTTTCAGGTCCTAAGGTTGAGACAGTGACACGTGGCAGTTTGTACAAGTCTGAACTAGTCTATATTCCAGTCATCATGGAAGATTTTTCATGAATCTTCCTTGTAGAATCCAATATTGATCAGCCTTGTGAGGTTAGCAAGAAGACTCATAAGGCTACTGCAAGGAACAATTTCAAAACTTGGAGATCTTAAATTATAGAGTTACATTCGTTTCAAGATCTAGCTCATAAAATCAAGAAAAGGCGATATGAAGAAGCTTGATGGCAAGGATCCATTAAATTGGATACTATCGATGGAGCAATATTTTGATATACATGAGGTGCAACTATTACAAAAGGTATGTATTGCATATTCATATTTAGAATCGGATCAATTTTTATGGTATAAAGGGATTTGTTTTTGTAAACCACTTGTTACGTGGTCAATTTTCATAGAGAAAATGATATCACATTATGAGGATACAAAGAGAAACACATTTTTTAGCCAATTGATAAATCTCAAACAAAAGGGTTCAATGATGGAGCACATTAGGACTTCCAAAAATTGAACATAAGGGTAAAATATTTTCCAAAGGAGCATAGGATTGATGTGTTCATAGGGACTTTAAAGGATAATATCCAACATGAGGTTCACCTTTGGGAACTTGATTCATTGGAGAAGGCATTTAGGTTAGCAAGAAAAATGGAAAGCAAAATTATGGCAACTAGGAAACCTACAACTCACAACTATAAAGATGGAATTGTTGATGCCCCTGGCCTTCCACAACTTATAAGGTTAAAACCACAAAAATTGGAAGAAAAAAGAGAAAAAGGGCATTGCTACAGTTGTGATCGAAAATACACTAAATGTCATAAGTGTGCTGAGAATAAATTATTCTACATAGGTTGTGAAGAGGAGGAAGAAAAGGAACAAGCAATGTCAAAAGAAGAGGATATACTCTAGGAACAAACCATAAGTAAAAAAGAAATGAAGCCGACCATATCTTGTAATGCATTAGCTGAAATTACCACTCCTCAAACTATCAAGATAGAAGGACATATCAAGAAGAAAAAGGTAATAATGTTGATTGATTCAGGAAGTACCCATAGTTTTATTCATTATAAGATAGCCAAGGAATTGCATTGCTTCCTATATCCAGCACCAGAATGTCAAGTGATGGTTGCAAGTGGAGGAACCATAAATTGCTCTGGAAAGTGCCATAATATCAATATATCCATGGGAGAATATGTATTGAATAGCCCAATGATTTCCATTCCAATGGGTGGTGTTGATGTTGTACTAAAATTCCAATGGCTACAATCCTTGGGTACAATAAATTTTAATTTTTAGGAACTTTTCATGAAATTTTGTGTTGAATGGAAGGAAGTTGAGTGGAGGGTATTGTAGGGAAATTGGGAAAGATAATTAGCTCTAAAAGTATGACAAAGCTTCTAAAGAAGGAACAATGAGGCATAATTGCACAATTATGTTCACTAGAGGTCCCCACATTGAAATCATCTATTTCTCTAGATCTCCAAAAAGCCTTGGGAAATCATTATAAGGTATTTGAAACTCCCAAAGGCCTCCCACCTATTCGTGATCATGATCATGCTATTCATTTGATTCCAGGAAGTGTTCCTCAAAACATCAGGCCGTACAGATATCCCTATGCCCAAAGAGTGAAATTGAACGTATGGTTGCATAAATGTTAGAGGTTGGTATAATTCAACCTAGTCAAAGTTATTTCTCTACTCCGGATTATAGGGAGCTCACTATTAAAGATAAATTTCCCATTCCTAACATTGATCAATTATTGGATGAATTTCATGGATCAATTTACTTCACCAAGTTGGATCTTCGTCCAAGATATCATCAAATCAAAATGAAGACTGAAGATATTCTGAAAACAACATTTGGAAGTCATGAGGGTCATTATGAATTTTTGGTCATGCCTTTTGGCCTTACCAATGCACCTTCTACATTTCAAGGTGTGATGAATTCCATTTTCAAACCCTTCCTTAGAAAATTTGTGTTAGTATTTTTCGATGATATACTAATCTACAACAAGTCTTGGAAGGATCATGTTCAACGTGTTGACAGGGTGCTCAAACTCTTGGAGGAGAAACAATTATATGCAAAAAGTTCCAAATGTTTCTTTGGAGTACAAGAGGTGGAATATTTGGTTCATATTTTATCACATGAAGGTGTTAAGGTAGACCCTAGCAAAATTAAAGCCATTAAGGAATGGAAAATCCCCACATCCATAAAGCATCTACAAGGATTTCTCGAGTTGGCATGGTATTATCGCAAGTTTGTTAAGAATTATGGGATAATAGCAGCACCTCTAACAACATTATTGAAGAAATATGAATTTTCGTGGACTCTAGAAGCAACAAAGGCCTTCAAACATCTTAAAGAGGCAATGTGCCAAGCACCGGTCTTAGCTACACCAGACTTCACAAAAATGTTTATTGTGGAATGTGATGGTTCAGGAAATGGAATTGGTGATGTTCTAATGCAAGATGAAAGACCCATTTCTTTTGAAAGTCGTCCAATGAAAGGAAAGTATTTATAGAAAGATATTTATGAGAAGGAAATGTTGGAAATACTACATGCACTTAAGAAATGGTGACCCTACCTAATGGGAAGACACTTTAAGGTAAAAATGGATCATGATAGTCTTAAATACTTCTTAGAACAAATATTATCCTCTGAAGAGCAACAAAAATGGGTCACAAAGATGTTGGGTTATGAATTTGAAATCATATACAAAAAAGGGAAGCAAAACATTGTGGCAGATGCACTCTCAAGAAAGGATGAGGATGTGGAATCATTGTTATGCGTCATTTCTATTATCCAACCAGATTGGATAAACGAAGCAAGGGATGAATGAAATAATGATGAAAAAGTGTGGGCACTCATTCAAAAGTTACAACAAGATCCCAATACATTTGATATATTTAGCTGGAAAAATGATTCATTATGGTACAAAGATCACTTATACCTATGTAATAATTCCCAACTCAAACAAAAGATTCTTATGGAATTGCACAGTTCTACCCTAGAAGGGAACTTGGGATTTTTAAAAACTTACCATAAGGATAAGAAAGAATTTTTTTTGGGATGGCCTTAAATCAGATATTCAAAAGTTTGTGGTGGAATGTTTGGTTTGCCAACAAAGTAAAGTTGAAACAATTAAGACCCTAGGTCTATTACAACATTTATCCACTCCAAGCTAACGTTGGGAGGAGGTTTCAATGGATTTTATTACAGGTTTATGCAAATCTGAAGGAAAGAGTTTCATCATGGTGGATAGACTTACCAAGTATGAACACTTTTGCGCATTATCACATCTATTTAGAGACAATATAGTTTCTACTGCATTTATGGAAACAATTCAAAAGCTACATGGAAACCCAAGGATTATTGTAAGTGACAGAGTTCCCATTTTCATAGAAATTTTTGGACAAAATTATCTTCTTGTCTCGGTACTTAGTTAGCTGATAGCTCATCCTATCATCCTTAATCTAATGGGAAAACTAACATAGTAAACAAACACAATGGGTCAAATGGTTGCGTTTGGCTGAATGGTGGTATAACACTTCCTTCCATACTGCAGCAAAAATGGGCCCATTTATGGCACTTTATGGATATCATCCACCATCCATCACACCATATTTATGAGAAAATTCTAAGGTTCAAGTAGTGGAAAATCACCTTGTTTCAGGGAAAACTAGTGTCGATTCGAACTGCTAGTTTGATTAAGATGGGTAGCTATCTTAGAAACAAACAATGAAAGCTTTTCAAGAGTTCCTTTAAGTGTGATAGATTAGAGGGAAGAAAAGAGGACCAACCTAGATCTTTCGCTTTGATCCTAGCTTGATTTTCTTTTCCTTGATAGAATTTGCTACTCCTCTCCTACTTGTCCCACTTCAAAGAGTAATTGTAGAGTCAAAGTAACATAAAACCATCAAAGCATGTCCATCTAAAACATCATCAACAATGCAGAATCAGAAACACATTGACCATACAATTTCATTCATAAACAATAAGATTCACAAATACACGATTATATGGAGGAAAACTCAAATAACTTTAGTAATAGTAATGAAAGAGAGAATTACAACCTAGTTGTCTTATCCAACATCAACCTCCCATTGTTGAAGCCCTCTTCACCTCATGAACAAGCAAATCACCCAAAAATACAATGTCTCTTCTCACCAACAAACCAACAACACTTCCTTACAAATTACAAAATTCTAGCCTCTAGATCTCTCAGATGAGGGATCCATTTATAGATGTCTTGCAAGGGTGTGAGTTAGCTCTGGGTTTTTAATTAGTGTCATTCCGCTGATAGTTATTGGTTCCACTTGGAGATTTCATTGATCTCTTACTCATCCCTGGGTGAATTCAGAGAGGCAAGTGTCATAGGAAGATTCCATGATCTTCCACTTAGCAAACTATCTCTGCAATTTGTCTATTCTCTCTCATTGCACCCCACAGAAGGTAATTTCAGTATGCATCGCACCTCACTAGTTTGGTAGTCAGTATGGATCACACCTTGCCCATGAAGCAGTCTATATGGTCCAGTTTTTCCCAGTTCTGAGTAGTTTTTTTAGGTGGAACTTCTGGGAAATAATGTAATTAGTTGACCATGATCCTTTAGGGTATGAAACAACACTTTTAGGGACTTAAGTGGCCCTTAGTTTATGGACATATGAGTTTGGGGTTGTAGTGCCAAAATATGTCTATAACAGCTGCCCCCTAAAGCATGAGGTCGTAAATCTTCTGGTGTCGGGTGAAATGCTTTATCATGAGGATTCGAGGTATTCGTACTAGAAGGTGACCTGTATAAGATACAATACAATACATCATCATCATATTATTTTCATGATCTAGCTGAGGTGGGAATTCCCATGCATAGGAAATTTTAGGGGCGATTGTTCGCCCTTTGGCGAAATTAAGGGGTTTTAAATTTTTAGTGGGCGAATATTTTGTATCATAGTACATTTTTACAAATCACCTCAAATAGCCCACCTTATTTTAAGGGAGAGGGTAAAAAAGGTAAATTTAGCCCTTGAAATTAGGACTTACAACCTTCCATTCGTCCATGTTCAAGAATAGGCTTTATTTAAGTGAATCCATTCGCCCATTTTCAATAATAGGTTTTATTTAAGTGAATCCTATGGGCCAAAGGCCCAAATACCATATTTATAAAAGAGGTATGGTAAATTAATAAAAATATAAATAAATGAGAGGTATGGTAAATAAATAAAACATTTTTTATATTTACTCCATAAGTCACCTTATATACATGCAAGGGTGTAAACAAATAAAAATATAAGTAAAGTGGAGGTATGGTAAATAAATAAAACGTCTTTTTATAATTACTCAAAAGGTATGGTAAATAGGGGGAGCTAGGGTTTTTCGGCGGACCAGATGCTCGATAGCGGATTTGCAGGATAGGTTTCAGACAAGGAGAGGAGGCATGCAGGGTAGGGGGGGTCCTCAGCATTAGGACAAGCCCAGAAGAGCGGACCTCACTAAATCTGTTTTCACTGGAGAAGAACAAAACGATAACCAGAGATTGCGGGTGCTGACTGGAAGTGATGGGGACGGAGCACGGGAGGGGAGAGATCCACTCCTACAAAGCGGTAATAACAGGGGAAGCAAGGAAGGAAAGGCAAAGCGATGGAGAGCGAACCAATGAAGGAGAAACTTCAGAAGCTGGCGCACAAAGGCGATCAGGAATTCCAAGCAAATGCCTACCAAGGGCAACGAACAAACCCAGGTTTGTAATCCCGCCTAATAGATTAGAAAATTACAGAAGCTACATGAGAGATTATGCTTTGATCTATAAGTTCATAGGATATTGGCCAGCTGAGAAAGATCTTATGAGATGGATCCAATAGAGGTGGAAACCAAAAGGACATGTGGAAGTCAAGTTGGGAGCAAAGGGGTTTTTTACAGTCATATTTTCCAATCTAGAAGATAGGGAACAGATCTTTGAGGAAGGACCCTATTTCATGAACAACGCTGGTCTGTTCATGAGAGATTGGGTAGATTGCTACAACCCAGATAAGGAGAAAATGTTAGCTGCCCCGATATGGATAAGACTTTTCGGCCTACCATCAGAATTCTGGGATCCAGAGATCCTTAAAGGCATCGGAAATTCAATAGGTTCCTTTGTTAAAGTGGCAGAATCAACAAAGAGAGGAAAATACACCACATATGCTAGAATATGCGCGTACATGAACATCACAGAGCCTCTTCCAGATACTATAGAACTGGAATATCATGACGAGATATGGCATCAAACAATCGACTACGAACATATTCCATTTCACTGCAGAAGATGCCATGAGTATGGCCACTTATTTCGGGAATGCCCCATTACGCTAGCTGAAAAGGAAAGGGAAGCAGAAAATGAAAGGAGAAATGCAACAAGGAAAACAGGGGAAGAAGAAGAGGACTTCAAAGAAGTTCAAATAAGGAGAAGAAGAGGAGGTAAAAAGGTGCCGATGGGTAAGCAAAAAGAAACCCAGAAAACAGAATCACTAAACAAGTTTCAAGTCCTACAGGAATAAGGTCTGGAAACAGAGGCAAGCGAGGAAGAAGAACTAGAAGGAATGGAGATAATAAATGAAAATGCAAACAAAGAGACAGATAAATTGAATAAAGATCAGAGGGTAGAAAACCTAAGAGAAACCCAAGAGGATCAAAGAGAAATGGAGATAGACCCACAAAAAACAAAAGGAGAAGAAGAAGAACAAGTAATGGCGAAACTTTTACAGGAATGGAAAAGGCTCGACGAAAGATTCATCCCAGAAGAACAAAAACAGAGGTACAAAGAATCATTCCAAATATATAAGGAAAAAAAGGGACTAATAGAAGATAAGGAAAGCCAAAAAACAAAGAAACAAGAAATGCAAATCATAGGAGTGGGCAGCATTGGCAAGGGAGGCAAAAAAAGAGGGAGAAGAACAATGAGTGAAACGATACAAGAAGTGGGAGAGATTCTTGTCAACTCATGAAGAGTGATACCTCTCTCAGAGGTATTCCAATCCCCCCCAAAACTGTTAAGATGATTATTACAAGCTGGAACATAAGAGGCCTCAACAGCAGAGGCAAACAAAGGTATTTGAATGAGAGATTGAAAAAAGAAAAACCCAGTATAATGATAGTACAAGAAAAAAAAATAAGTACTGAGAAAATGAGAGAAATTTTGAATAGAAATAGGAATAGATATGAAATGATGGGATAGGATGTGGTCAGGAGCGCAGGAGGTCTGGTAATAATTTGGAATCCAGAGGAAATACAATTTAGCAAATAGATGAGCTTCCCAAGAATTTTAATAGGAACAACAAGCATAGTAGGAACGACGGAGGAGGTTATTATAACAGGGGTTTATGGACCACATATCCAGAGCGAAAAAGAAAACTTTCTGCAAAATTTAAAAGCTTTAAGATGCCTAATACAAGGAAAACAGTGGATCGTAGGAGGGGATTTTAATCTAATTAAAGCCTCAGGTGAAAAAAGAGGAGGAGCAAGGAGAATGGATAAGGCAATGGAGCAGTTTCGAGATCTGATAAGGGAACAGAATTTGATCGACATTCAAACCATCAACGAAAATCATAATTGGAATAATCGAAGAGGAGGAGCTAACCAAATAGCCTCTCGCCTTGATAGATTCTTAATCTCTGAACAAATAATGATTAAGGATGTATTCATAGAAGCCACCATCCTCCCGGTAGCAGGATCGGACCATTGGCCGATTAAATTAGAAATATACTTAAAACAAAAGCCTCCCAACAAACCCTTCAGGTTCGAAGCCTTTTGGCTAAGAAATGAAGGACTGATGGAGAAACTAGAAGAATGGTGGAGGACGAGTGATCAAAGTGGAAAACATAAGATGCACACTTTTCAACTCAAACTGAAGGAAATGAAGAATAAGTTAAAGAAGTGGAATAAAGAAGAATTTGGTAATATTATAGAAGAAAAAAAGAGACTAGAGCAGAGAATGGAAGAGCTTCATCAGATAGACATCTTAGAAGGCATACAGGAGGAAAGAACAAAAGAAGAAGGTACTATATTAAACCAGCTAGAAGAAAGAAGGAAACAAGAAGAGATTTTATGGAAACAGAAATCAAGGGTTCAATGGCTTAGGGAGGGAGAGAGGAATACTAAGTTCTTCCATAAAGCAATGGTACAGCATAGACAAAGAAACAAAATATTCTCAATAAAAAATCAAGAAGGTCAAAGAGTTCTGCAACATGAAGAAATTGAAAAAGTGTTGGTCAATCATTTTAAAAACATATTGAGGGAACCGCAAGCTAACAGATCAGATGCCATATCAAAGATAAGTAGGAAAATCCCAAATGTGGTAACAAGAGATCAAAACATGGCACTAATGAGGAAAATTACGATGGAAGAAGTGGAGGATATTGTCAGAAACATGAAAAGGAACAAAGCTCATGGACCAGATGGGTATACAGTAGAATTCTTCCAAGCTGGGTGGCATTTTCTTGCAGAAGAAGTTCTGGAAGTTGTAGAGGAGGCCAGAATAAATCAAAGAATATGGCCTGGAATAAACTCAACCCTTCTGACCCTTATTCCTAAAACTAATAAGGCAGATCAAGCTGAAGGCTTTTGCCCCATAGCCCTTTGTAACGTCATCTACAAAATAGTGGCATCGGTAGTAGCTCAGAGATTGAAATCCATCCTGCCAAGTATTATTTCCCCAGAGAAAACTGGGTTTGTAGAAGGAAGGCAGATTTTGGACGGGTTAGTGGTGGCTCAGGAAGTAATCCACACGCTGAAAACGAAAAAAGAAGAAGGCATTCTGATCAAATTAGACCTCTCAAAAGCCTATGATAGGCTAATCTGGAAGTATCTAGAAACGATACTTAAAGCTTTTGGATTCTGTGATAGATGGGTGAATTGGGTCCTGAGTATGATCTCTACCCCGAATTTCTCTATTCTGTTGAATGGAGCTCCAAAAATAACATTCAATGCAACAAGAGGCCTCAGACAAGGGGATCCCTTATCCCCCTTTCTCGTCATAATAGCAGCAGAAGGATTAGGTAGATACTTTAAAAAAGAATTAAGAGAAAGGAAAATACAAGGTCTCAGATTATGGGGAAATCAAACCACAGTCACCCACCAACAGTTCGTGGATGACATAATGATATATTGCAAAGCAACCTTGAAAGAGGTGAAAAGGATAAAGAAAATCCTAGAGATATTTATGAAAGGCTCAGGGATGGAGGTTAATAATGAGAAATCCAGAACGTTTTTCTTTAACACTGTGGAACCTATTAAGAATCATCTAACCAGGGTCCTGGGATATTGAAAAGGGGATCTCCCTACCAAATATTTAGGAACTATGTTAGACTCCTCTTCCCTCAAAATAGGAAATTGGAAGAATATCCTTGAGAAGATCATGAAAAGATTGGAAAAATGGACTTTCCGTGCTCTGAACCTGGCAGCAAGGGTAGTTCTGCTCAAAGCCACTATTCAGGCAATTCCGATATATCCCTTATCCGTGATGGCTGCTCCTAAAGGAATATGTTATAAACTTGTAGAGATTTACATAAAATTTATGTTGGGGGACCGAAGCAACAAAAGAAGTGGGCCCTCTCTTCATGGAACAGTCTAACTAGACCAAAGGAAAAAGGTGGTTTAGGCCTCAGAGACCCATGGACATTAGATCAAGTACTCGCTGCCAAGTTAATATGAGATGGATACAAGGGGGGCCGGATCTATGGAATGAAATCTGGACAACAAAATATAATATGCCTCTCACCCCGGAAGAAATTCTAAGGGAGAAAGATATGCCTTAGGGATCAGATATATGGAACCTAACCATTCAAAGCAGGGATTTAATTGTCAGACATATATTTTGGGAAATCAGAGGAGGTCAGATCACGAGATTTTGGGATGAAGCCTGGCAACAAAGGGAGAAAATGATGAACCTACAAGATATGTAAGAAATCTAAAGAACAGGTAGGGATAGAAACCTCATTACAGTTAAAGATTACTGGACTGAAGAACGAGGAAATGAGGAATGGCGAGAATGGAAACCTCTGGAGGAATGGAAAAGGAATGCAACAGAATATCAAAAAACAACATTCGGAAAGGAAATAGACTCCAGAAAGATAAAAAAGAGAGAAGGGAGAGACATCCTTCGATGGGGCAAAGAAACGAAAAGAATATTTACCATAAAGGAAGCTTACAAAGTAAAAACCCAGCAATATCAGGGGGCGGAAGAAAAAAAGTGGAAAAGGATATGGAGAACAAAATGGTGGCCGAAGATTAAATTGTTTGCATGGTTGGTAGGAAGAAAGCGGATTTTAACATGGGACAGAATTCAAAAAAGAGGCTTCTCTGGCCCGTCAAGATGTTGTCTCTGTTATTAAGATGAAGAAGATCAAGAACACCTTCTTAATGGATGTAGTGCAGCCCAATTCCAGTGGGAAAAAACGAGAAATCTATTCTCAACAACAGAAAGAAACCCGCATGACATAATTCAAACCCTATGCGACTGGGGAGAAGAAAAGTTTCAAAGTAAAATAGTTAGAAGACGTGGAGCATTACAACCGGCTTTAATGTATGGAATCTGTGGAAGGAAACAAATGGCCGAATATTTAAAGGGAAGTCCTCAGGTCCAGAGGAATTATGGAAGAGAACTCTAAGACAAATTAGAGAATCAATCCTAGCGGAGAATTGGGCAGAAGAGGATTGGAAAACCTCTGAAGCTGAAACAGAGATTTTAAATAAGCTGAACTTAGAACAGGGGATGATCTACCATCAAAAAACAAAGCAGCACCAATCAATAGCAAATCAAAGTCATGAAGTTTATCGAAAGCCTCCAGAAGGGTTTATCAAGCTCAATTTCGATGGAGCTGCAAAAGGGAATCCTGGACCAGCGGGTTTCGGCGGAATATTCAGAAACGGACAAGGGGAAACAGAGTGGATCTATGCGGAACATGGAGGAACGATGACCAATAACGAGGCAGGATTTACGACTGTATATCAGGGTCTCAAAATTGCCAGAAGAAATGGTTATAGGAAGATAGAAATTGAAGGAGACTCCACCCTGGTTGTTGATACGATAAGAAAATTAATCCAAGGAAAGAAATGGGAGAAGGTAGTTAAAAGCTAGAGGAATGCAAGCATAGTTCGAGACATAGAGGAATTGTTGAAAGGGATTGATTACAAGATCACTTCGCATGTAAGAAGAGAGGGCAATAAACCCGCAGATTTCTTAGCGAACTGGGGAAGTAAAGAACCATTGGAACAAATCGATGACAGCTGGACCAATCAGGTAACGCTGGCAAAATGGGATGGTTTAAAACAGCTCATTGATAGTGATAATCATGATGCAGAACAAGGATAATTACAATTCCGCGTGGAGCGGGGGAAGGAGAATAAGGAAAGATCCGGCGGCAATAAAGAGAGGACAGAAGGACGGCACCCTTAACTTCCTTACATCAGCAATAATTGATTTTCAGTGAGACAGGGAGCGGCCCAAAACAAAAACCGATTATCAATACTAAAGCCATGATTCAGAGTAAGAGTGACAATAGAAGTGGGGAGCAATCCCATCATAAGAGCAAAAGTGGCGAGAAGGCTATAAGGAGGAACACAGGAAGAATGGCAGGCAACAAAAAGGTGGCGAGAGAAGAGGCGACTTTGAAGAGAATCCCTAACCAGTGCCTCAAACGCTATAAAACGGGTGAGCGAAGAGATAAGACCGCCCTAAAAGAGAAGGATGCGGCTGAGGGCAGGCACTTTGAACAAGGTCGGGTCAAAATTGAAATTGAAAGTTCAGAAGAGATGGAATTCAGACAGGGAGAAGAACTCAGAGGAAAGCAGTTCGAAACCGGGCAGAGCAGCAGAGGCCCGAAGCAAGTTAGAAAGGGAGGAGGACGAAAGCAACAGGAGAAGAGAGGAAGAGGGCACCCCTGACAACCCACCAACAATGCGGAGGGTAACATGACGCAAAAAATGCGGAAAAGAGGGAACACGTCGATCAGTATGGCACTGCATGAAGCTGAACAAGCCTATAATTTGGAAACCAATGCAGATATAAGGAATATCATCGACGCCATGGAGGAGAGGGTGTTAGAGGAACCCTCTGACCCGGAAATGGATGAATGGTCCTCGCAGCTGCCGGACCCTGGCAACATGCGAGGTAGACTCACTCTGTATCGCCGCGCTCTACATATATACTGGGTTCTGAAACACCTCCTGGCCAAGGCCATGGAGCAAGTCGCGACCAAGATGTTGGAGATGGCGCAAGAAACAGCGGCTGCAAAAAAGGAAGTTGCAATTGTGGAGGAGCTGGTGGGGCAGCAGAACGAGCACCTCAAGTAGATTAAAGAAATGTTGACGGAGCTGAGGGAAGACAACGACAGCAACAAAACCGGCTGAGGAAATGCAGCGAACTGAGAGGTCTGTTCTCCGTTTCTTTTTCTTTTTCGAAAGTCAATACTCTGTTTTTTTTGGAACACTATCTGGCATGCCATAGCGGCAGTAGTTCATGGGGTTGGTCAAGTAGGACCGAGAAAAATCTAGTTTGGTGGGGTAAACTTGGGGAAAGAGGTCTTTTTGTTGCTTTGTTGTTTGACAATGTCCAGTTTGATAACTTATTGACTGTTGGAAGTATAGGAGCCAACAGATCTGGTTTCCCTACGGGGTAGATTGAGGCTCCTAAGTTTTGTACTTTTATAAATGTTTGTAGATAATAGAAATATCACAGTTCACAAAAAAAAGGTATGGTAAATAAATAAAAGTATAAATAAACTAGACACATGGTAAATAAATAAAACCTTTTTTTATATTTAGTCCATAACCCTCGTTCTATTTATGAAGGCTCAAGAAAGAGGTTTTATTTAAGTGAATCCTATGGGCCAAATACCATATTTGTCAAAGAGGTATGGTAAATTAATAAAAATATAAATAAACGAGAGGTATGGTAAACAAATAAAATATTTAGGTGAAACCTGTGGGAAAAATACTATGGGACAAATACCATGGACTAGATTGTTATTAATACCATGCAAAAAAGCATTATTAACCCTAATATTAGTATTAACAAAAATAAAAATGGCACATGGTATTGACCCATGGTATTCACCAAAATGGCACATGGTATTGACCCATGGTATTCACCTGGAATGTAGCCTATTTAAATAGGGGAATTAAACCAGCATAGATCCATCTTTACTCTGGATCTACTAACCCCCAAGAGGTATCAAATATCATGATATGCAAACTAGCATAGAGTGAAAAAATATTTGATCCGATCAAGAGTAAAAATGGATGTTGTAATTTGATGTATGTTAAAAATTTTAGCTTGGTTAAAATAAAAAATAAAATAAAAATCAACTACTAATTTTATTAATTTTTATAAATTACTAATAGTAATTTTTAAGCTCCAGGTTTATGATAACCCATGGTATTGACCCATGGTAATACCATGGTATTCATGTGAGCATAGACTATTTAAAGGGGAAATTCTATCATCTTAGATCCCTCTTAATTATGAGTCTACCAAGTGCTCAGAGGGATAAATAGATTTCATCCCCCTAAGAGTGGTAGATGTGGAGTTAAGATGGATATAGGTTGGTTTTTATGATAATGAAGATATTAAATAGACTTAGAAAATTATATTGTAAAAACATCTTAAGGTGAATAGTTAAAGCATAGACATTGGACAAGTATATTTGTATACTTCTGTTTTAAACTGAAATAAATCCAAGGCTAAAAGGAATGGATTGATTGCACTAGTCATCCTTCTATAACTTTCCAACATATGCTGGAGTAAACAGATTGTAATTTGGGTAATTTTTCTAATTGCAAACAGGAACATACTTGTGTATTGGCAGGGTGGTTACGAGGTCCCTAGAAGTGATGAATTTGAATTTTTCTTGGTTTTATATATAATATTAGGTTTTTTCTCATGCTTTCTGTGAATGGCACGGGTGAATTTTATCCTACACCCACTAGGTTATCGATATGTAAATTTGGTAATTTTGATTTCAAAAGATATTTTAAAGAAATTCAATGATTTCATTTGTGTTTTCAATAAATACAAGATTTTATAATTGAGTAAAATATTCGCCATGCCTGGTGAGAGATTCGCAAAAAAATTATATATACATATCATATTATTGATAAAATCGCCTTCCATTTTTCCTATATACCATGGAGATTCGCCCATTTATTATACATGTAAATTTAGGGGGGGTTCTTAAAATTTTCCCTGTTCCCATGCTCAACTTTATAAATTCATTTTCATGTACATAGGACAGACAATTGTCTGTTGTTGCGAACTGGTGATTTTTCGGATGAAGAGTCATCTTCCCTGGTTTAGATGACTATCTGTGCAACTTCTGTGTACAATTGATGTCTTTATGTTCTTGAATATATCGCAGCCCGGATGGATGAAACTAGATTCAGGGTCTTCAAAACTTGTTCAATCTTCGCCCGATGTACAAGTTGATCGATGTGAAAAGATGTTCAGAAGTCGAACACGGAAAGACATTACCTGATTACCAGCCAATAATGTAAGTTGTTAACAGATGCGAGAGGAGTCACCGATAATGATGATGACCCTCAAGGTACTATAGTACAATTCACGTGGTGTGAATATATGAGCTGATGTCAAACACCACACAAAGTCTTTTGGTCAAAGGTCATTGATGTAAACCTGTGGCTTGAAGTGAGATAATTGCCATTGAGGCATGCAAGCTTCAAAGTACTGAAAGGGTTGTTTCTAAGTCAACTTCTTGGCTAATGAGCTGATGTTGACAAGAATTGACTTGTCATAGGAGGGCCTTGATGTATCCCACATCTATGAAGCAAAACAAAGCAAATGATTTTTATGGAGGTGAAAGATTTGATGATATAAGGTTCAGGAATGGCGGCCATGAAAAATGAAGAGTGGATGTATTGCAGTGGATGAGGCATTTGCTAGATGTTGAATTCTCTGAATGAATTCTCTTGAACATATTGGTGACACTGATATGGACTGGTAGCGTTAACCCCATGGATGGTACGGAGGACCAAAGGTGATGGTGAACGGAAAAACCCAACCCAACTCAATCACGGTGATGGAGTGAAAGTGTCATGTTCAAGAGCGACCTGCTATTAATAAAGTTCTTCAAGTTTTCTTCCCATTTTTTCCCCGTCATTGCTGACCAGTACCTATTTATTTTTGTCAATCTTGAGGAGGATAACATATGCTTGGTGTATAATTTTCCCTACAGGCAAACCTATCGCTTTGTGTTTAGCGAGCCTAGCATCAGTGAGACTCGTTCTTGCCTAGGTGGACATGTTTTTCGCTATTGTTTTAACGAGTTTAACGACAAAGATAACTCGATCCTTTTCATGTTTAGAGAGTTTGGAAAGGGATGAAAAAGAGACTCGAATAGTCCTTTTTCGTGGCATAATCCCTTAAGTCTAAAAAAGTATAAAATAATACAAAAGGGATGTCTTTTCGGTAGCTTTAATGAGCTGACAAAGACAAGCGCTATATCTTTTCGTTTAATAATCCCTCATGTCCAAAAAGATTAAAATATATGAGATCGATGGCATTCCATTTACTTTAACAAGTTGGAAAGGCTAATAGCTCGACAATATTTTTATATTTAACGAGTCTAAAAAGAGTTTAAAAGGGACTTGTTTTTTAGGAACGAGTGGTATTTTCGGGTAGCAACCGATTCCAGGTAAGTTTAGAACTTCTCAAAACATGGTAGTGTGAAGAGCGTGGCAATTAGAATCACTCGTCACAGATGTTACTCAAAAGGGTAAACAATCAAGTGGAAGCATATGGTCCGCCAAATGAATGGAGGCGATGGTAGGAACACAACCAAGTTTCAAAAGAGATGATAGAAAAGCAATCACAAAGGTTATTTACCAAAGATGGTTTCATCTTTTAATGAGCTTGAATCAGGAGAAACTATGCTTAGTGCAGGTTGATTTTTTAACGAGCTTGAACCTTGCGGGAACATTGCTCTTCATATTGGTTGATGATATACAGTTTACCATTTAACACGTTAGATTCTTTTTTTGGTCATTCAACCTGCTCAATTGCTCCATCAAATTGATTAGAAATACACATATATATGCTTGAAAAATGAATTAAAAACTAACATTTTACTTGAAGTACGTGAATAGTAACATAAAATTTGTTTTACCTCTCATTTTTACCATTTCCTTTCAAATTTGGAATTTTGGAGCTCTTGAATGGTTTTCCCCCTCAAATTTCATTAGATGATTTCGGGAGATTAGGTGGACTATTCTTTTCGCCGTCAAGACCAGGTAGGAGCTAACCTTGAACTCTTTATTTTCATTCCATCTTTTTCTGATTTTGAGCAAGTTTTCCCCTTTTTCTGAGCCCTTGGGGTTTGAATAAATCGTTCTCCCATCATCGCACCTGCCCTATATCGAAAGGTGCAATGCATAATGAGCTGTACATTGGCCAATCAGTATGCATCTCACCTAGTCCAGAGGCAGGGTGCGATGGGTGCAGAAGGGAAACTTTGCACAGTAATTTCTCATGAATTTTTTTCCTGCTTTTGCTCAAATTTGGACCCTAATTCATATTTTGTTTGTGACTCATATATTTGTTGGATCAAGATGGTTGTTACATGGCGTGAACATGGGCATGAAGAAGAAGACATGATTTCCTTACATGATCAGGGTACTGTTACTGCATTGTGAAACTGTGGTTTGTTCGAATTCTTCCGTATATATAGCATGAGGCAACAAATCAGTTTGTTGCAGTATTTGCTCGATGCATGGGATCCGATCAACTAGGTATTACAGATTAGAGGTAAATCTATTCCATTGACAGTCGAGGATATCTACGTTTTGACAGGGTTATCGAGGCGTGGTGCGCCTCTTTCACTGTCGATATCCGCTCATGGGGGCGAATCGGTGAGAGATTATATCCATCAGCTTTGTAGAGATGGATCTCAGCCTAGTAGAAATGGCAAGATCAATATTCAAGATGTCACTGATCAGTCTCTAAGGACCATTTTATTCACCTTTGCTAGATTGGCTGGTAGCACGACTCTTCATTTGGCAAATAGATCTTATGTGCAATATGCTTTAGAATGCCTAGAACCAAAGGTATTCAACTAGTGTGAGGCAACACTTTCGGTGATAAAAGAACAACTCTCTAAGATAAAGAATGGAAGATCAAAGAACTTTGGCTACGGTTCCATTTTGACTACTTTTTATTTAGAGAGGATCCCACTGATGCAGCCATAGCACATTTCACTAGGATTGCCAGCACTGAGGGAACCCAGGATGCAGGGATGGGTTGATCTCATGGCCAGACATGCTGGTCAGCCACATATTACTTTCTCTAATGCCTTCTTTGAGTGGTTTTACCATTAGGAGATGGTCTTCTTAGAGTATCCATATGTAGGGATGGACTTTTGAGGTGACCTGGATTTGGCATTGCCGGCTGGCGAGAAGTGGGGTGTGATAGATAAAGATTATTTGACCATATGTTTGTTTATCAATTTTATAATATTTTTTGTGATTTATAAAGACTAATTGAATCCATGTACTTGTGCAGATGTTGGGCCAGTGCGACCAGTAGCACGCCTAAGCATGGCAGCTGGTGTTCCAACAAGAGAGGCTATAGGGAGGGTGGTTTTCTTTTAGGTAAAACTAGTTTCAATTCAAAATGATAGTCCCACTAAGATGGGTAGCTATCTTAGAAGTAAACAATGAAAGCTTTTCAAGAGTTCCTTTAAGTGTGATAGATGGAAGAGAAGAAAAGAGGACCAACTTGGATCTTCCGCTTTGATCGTAGCTTGATTTCTCCTTTGCTTGATAGAATTTGCCACTCCTCTCCTACTTGTCCCACTTCAAAGAGTACCTCTAGAGTCAAATTAATAGCAAACTATCAAATCATCTTTATCTAAAACATCATAAACAATGCGGAATCAGAAACACCTTGACCATTCAATTGCATTTATAAACAATAAGATTCACAAATACGAGATAATATGGAGGAAAACTCAAAGAACTTTATTAATAGTAATGTAAGAGATGATTACAACCCAGCTATCTGATCCAACATCACCCTCCCAGTTGTAGAAGCCCTCTTCACCTCATGAACAAGCAAATCACCCAACAATGCAATGTCTCGTCTCACCAACAAACCAACAACACTTCCTTACAAAATAAAAAATTCCAGCCTATAGATCTCTCATATGAGGGATCCATTTATAGATGTCTTGCAAGGGTGCGAGTCAGCTCTGGGTTTTTGATTAGTGTCATTCCACTGATATTTCTTGGTTCCACTTAGAGATTTCATGATCTCTTACTCATCCCTACGCGAATTCGGAGAGGCAAGTGTCACAGGAAAAGTTTTTGGAAGATTCCATGATCATCCACCTCGCAAAATGTCTCTGCCATTTGTCTATTCTCACTCATCACACCACATAGAAGGCCATTTGACTATGCATCACACCTGACCAGTTAGGCAGTCAGTATGCATCGCACCTTGCTCATGGAGCAGTCTATATGGTCTAGTTTTGGCCAGTTTTGAGTAGATTTTCATGTGTAACTTCTGGGAAATGATGTAATTATTTGAACATGATCCTTTAGGGTATGAAACAACACTTTTAGTGACTTAAGGATCCCTTATTTTATGGACATATGAGTTTGGGTTTGCAGTGCCCAAATATGTCTATAACAGTCCTTCGCATCTGGACATAGCAGAGACCCTGGAAGTATTGTAGGATTAGGTTGAGGGTCTTACCCTTAGTATTCAGGATGTGAGGACCATGAGTTACCTCTGAGGCTACAACACCATACTATTGGCGTTCCGAGTTGATGGACTAGGATCTTACATATGATCGCACAGGTGGTGACATGTTATCACCAGCATCATTAGTATAGGATGCTTTTCTGCATTTACTTTTGAGTTTCCTGGTCGCATGACTGATTTTGCCTTGTACAAAAAACAATATGTGAAACTATAAACAGTTATATATTTTTGTGATCCAGTTGCAAATGTTGATATGAAATGCTTTTCTTTACAAATGCTGTAAATGTCTGTCTAACACATAATTCGCTAATGAATCAGTTAATGTGTTTAAGTTTATGGAAATGTGTTGATATTGGATGGAATCAAACTATCTTTCCAAAATTTTGACCCTTAGGAACATACGATAGATAGTTGGGTTCTGAACTAAATAGACGCCAGTAAGCTATAGAATGACGAGTTGTGAATCTAGCCTGACAACAAGTCAGTGTATGCCATGTGAAATGGCATCAAAGAGAAGTTCCATCAATGCATTGTACTCAGTGATGTTGTTTGTTTTTGACCAATACATATCCCTTTGAAACTCACTAACTCGCCGCTTGGATCAAAGATGGCCCAGGCTGTAGAAGATAGGTTTTGCGTTCTACGACTAGCTCCATTGGCGTACCCAATGAATGTTTCCAAAAGGTCCAAATCTGTAACAAATGCAAAGTGGATTACTTAACCAAAATGAAAACTCTTGATGAAAACAAAAATGAAACAAAAGCATATCTATAAAGAGATTACTACACTTGATCAAGCATAGTATCTCTTAAGATACAACCTATTTCAGTGTTGCAATAGTGGAATTCCATCATAATCTACCAGCTCGTAGGCTCCTTTTGCTAATACCCATTTAACAATGTAGGGGCCCATCCATAATGATTGGAACTTACCTACTCCCAATTTATCATAGTCTTGATCGTAGAGTAAGACCAGGTCACCTTCTGAGAAGACACGAGGCTTGAAATTTTTGTCAAATTGCGCTTTGACACATTTCTTATGTGTTTCATTATCCAGCGCGGCATCATGAAGGGTTGCATCCAAGTGGATTAGTTCCAATAAATGAGCCTCTTCCTCTAAAGTTTCAGGAAGTAGATCGATTGCGAGCTTTAGAGATGAAATCTCACACTAAATTCGTAAGACAGCTTCCAAGCCATACACCAACAGAAAAGGCACAAATCCGGTCGAATATATTACCGAGGTTCTATATGCCCATAGAGCTGAGTATAGGATTAAATGCCAATCCTGTTTGTGGACTCCAATCATTCTCTGTAGCATACACTTGAGGACTTTTTTGACTGCTTCAACCTATCCATTAGCCTGCAAATAATATGGAGTAGAACTATTGTGGGATAGTCCTAATTTGGTAGTCAATTCAACCATCATGTGATTGCGAAAATGCAATCCATGATCCGTGACTATAGCCTGTGGAACACCAAACCTAGAGACTACATGATTGAAAGAGAAAAGAGCAATCGTTTCGCCGCTGTTGTTTAATGTAGGCATCGCCTCGTCCCATTTTGTAAAAACGTCAACAACGACTATGATATACCCATGCCCCCCTAGCTGAGGTGGGGTTACATGTCATGAAATCTATGCCCCATTTGGCGAATGGCCCAACCACAACTACTGGATGTAGTGGTGCAGGTGGTAATCTGGTTTTGCGATAAAAAATTTGACAAGCATGGCAACTTCTAACTGCTATTATGCAATATTTAAAGATAGTAGGCTAGAAGTAACCAACTCGTAAGATTTTCTGTGCAATAGCATAACCAAATAGATGCCCCCCACATGCACCTGAATGACAGTCATTCAGGACTTTTTTGACCTCCTCATGCGTGAGGCACCTTCGCAGAATTGTGTCAACACCATGACGGTAAAGTGTATCACTGACGATCATGTAGTCTTTTGCTTGGTATCGAGTACGTCACTATTTTGAGTGAGAGGTGTTAGGCCTAAAGGTTTGGGTTTGGAGATAGATTATTATATCTCCAAACCATGAGTCACTTGATGATATCAGAAACAAAGTTTCATCCACAATTGATGCTTTAGATGTTAAATCATTGGATGATGATGGGAGGTCGCAAAGTAACTTTGCAAAGACTAGAGATTTCTTTGATTTGGATTTGATGAATTCCAGATCAAACTCTTGTAGAATGGCTATCCATTTTGAATACTTGCTCCCTAGGAATTAATGCGATAGGATGTAGGTCATAGGGTTGCAATCTGACAAGATGGTAGTTTTGTGAAAGAGTATATATTGTCGAAATCTCTGTACTACTTGAACAACTGCCAAAGATAGCTTTTCAACATAGGAGTACTTGCTTTCTGTATCATTTAAGTTGTGGCTTAAATAATACACATGATATTTTATTCCATTGTCTTCTTGTACTAAAACCATTGCAATGGTTGTATTTGTAGCAGCAAGATACAAGTTAAAGTCTTTTTGATAATCAGGAGCATACGTTAATGATGCTTTTACTAGGAAACTTTTCAAAGCATCAAAAGAAGCTTGTGCAACCTAATTCCAGTTGAAGGGTACTTCTCTTTTCAAAAGATGTACACAACCTTTAGCAAGTTCAGTGTAATTTGGAATGAGCCTCCTTAGAAATTTTTCTTTCCCTTAGAGTTTCTGAATCTGAAGCAGAGGCATGTCGACGATTGCATGAACCTTACATAGGTCAAGTCGAATCCCATCCTTAGAAACTACGAAACCAAGTAATCGATCAAAACCAACACAAAACACACACTTGTGTGGATTGAGTCGTACCTTGTAGTGTCAGAAATGTAGAAATATATCTCTCAAGTGCTGCAGATGATTAGTCCGCTTTCACGAATGAGCTGGTAAATCATCGAAATACGGTTGAATGATGTGTTTGATGTTGTGAAAGGCGTAGTTCATTTCCCTCTGAAATGTTGCCCTTGCATTCTTCAAATCGAAAGGTAGTTTGCAGTATGCGAATGTGCCCCATGGAAATATAAATGCAGCCTTTGAATGGTCCTGTGGGCGAATATTGATTTGATTGTATCCGAAAAATCCATCCATAAATGAAAAGACTTTGCATCCAGCACATTCATCAATTATTTGGTCGATGAAGGGTCTACGGTAGTTTTCCTTTAGACAAGTTTGATTTACATCCCTGTAATTGATGCACACTCTAATAGTTCCTTGCTTTTTCATCACAGGAACAATATTTAATACCCAATGAGTGAGAGGAACATGGTAAATGAAACGAGCATGTAAATTTTTTTCAACTTCTGCCTTAATGGCAGCGACTTTCTTTGGGTGAATCGGTCGAAGTCGTTATCATATTGGTTTGACATCTGGATACATCTTGATTTCATGTTCAATGATGCTCAAGCAATGCTTGGCATTTCTTCGTATGACCAAGCAAATACATCTCTAAATTCGCAAAAGAGAGCACAATATATTTCCAGTTCTGAAGGAGAAAAAGATTTGCCAACATGTATATTCTCTACAACATTTGGTTTTGTCGAGATATTAATGGTAATAGTTTCTTCAATATTGGATAGAGTTCTCTCTAAATCCACCGTATTTACAATGTTCGATAGAAAATAAAAAACAAAAGGATGATTAAGGTCGCTAGAATAATCCTCATTGTTATCTTCAGGTCAAGAATGATGGTGGTGATCTTCCCATGATTGCTCTCCTATCATCATTGACTGAATGATTCCTTCGTCTGTAGAATGTACATGAGACCAAGGATTAGAAGAGTTACCATACTCTAGAGACCTGTCTATCCAAACGCTTTCTGAGCGTTGATTTGGGTTTGCTGCCCATGCCCAGAATATTGATTGCTACAACAATTCTGTAGTGCTTGGGGGCAACACTTGGCGATGATCCATGCTAACAAAATGTTTGGAATTCTTCTTAATCTTTGACGATGTAGAAGATATCATGTGACAAGTTTTTACTGTGGCCACTTCTACTAGATTAATCGGAAGTGGAAGGGAAAAAGTACCCATTAAGGAAGGGTATTTTAGGAGACCTACTCTGATATTTCGAAGTGATTGAGAGCTTCTATGGATCAATGGAATGCTTCTGGTAACTTGAGAACTATTGGGGAGGAAGGTTAGTTGGTCAATGATTGTAATTCCACCTTGAAAGGGGAATTCAATATTTCTAAAATCTATTGAAACAATAACATCCATAACATAAATCCAGGGCTTGCCTAGTAGGATGTTGTAGTCAAGGTTTCCATCAATGAACTCGACTTCAATTTCTACTATCTTGCCCTCCAGTTAGATATGAAAGTTACTTAATATCCCATATGGCATGTATGTTCTTCCATCAAAAGCTTTTAATGTTGTTGATGATCGTGACAAGGGTGGAGAGCCTAAAGATTTCTAGAAACTCATTAACGTAATATAGGTAGATGCTCCCTCATCAATGATTGTTTGATGAAAAGTTTTTTTGAGGGCTTTTACTTGTATGAGGAAAGCGAGTTGTGTTGGTAACTGAGGTTTGTATCCTTTATGATTAAAGGCCAGTAGATTGGAATCCACTGGATCAATCCCACCTCTCGCTGATAACAAAGCCTATTTTTGGGAGGGAAAATTTTGCAGTACTTCAAGTGTTGACATAGCAGATGGTGATTGGGCCATATCTTCCACTATTATAATTCTGTGCTACTCGAGCATGAGGATTAAACGTCAATTTATGTACTACTCCCTTAGGCAGTTTTATTGTTAATTCAGGAATGATTGGTGGAACAACTTCTGACGAAGTTGTTGTCGAACTGCTAGGTTGATCTGTAGCCTTGTTGTTCGATGATTGTGGATTTCCATAATCTTTATTCCTTGTAAATATCAAAGCATCATTTTACTATTTTTAGATGGATAGCATAACCAATTGGGATGGGGAAGCATGATCACTAGTAACCAGATTAGTTTCTGGATTTGGAAATGGATCAGTCAATACCACTGAGGTATTTGAAGTCCTTTTGAAAAACTTCATGACCTCAACTCGATGTGGATAATCTTTCGTGTAATGGTCCTCATCACATATGAAACATGGATGAATAGGTTTCTTCTTTCCAGTAGGCTTTCCAGAAGGTTTCTCAGGAGTTGAATCCTCCTGCTTCTTCTTTTTGTTTGTCCCTTTCTTCTTGCCCCCTAGTTGCTTAGGATTTTTTCCTTTGTCGGTTGACACAACATTAACCTCCAAGGCGAGAGGTTCTTCATCTGCTCTTTGACTAGAAACTGTACGGGCTTTTTTAGATGTAGCCTTTGTAGTTTTCGTGCTTGTCGCACCTACCACACCATTGTTGGCATGAGAGTCCTTGTTTGATTTAGGAGGGGGAGGAACATAAAATTCTGGTCTAGGAGCATCAGGAATTTTGTCGTGGAGCATGCCAGACTGAGTATAGATCAAGTTTAAATATTGTGCATGGGAAATGACTTGCTCTTCAGTGACAACTCCTCCCTTAGCCACATCCTCTGTAATAGAGGGTATCAATGACTTTATAAACCATTCAGCTAAAAGCTAATCAGGAACATACATCTTTACCATTCTTCAACGATGCCGCCACTAATGAATATTGTCAGATATGTGAGTGGCTATCTTCTGTTTAAAGTTGGTAAGGAGTTCTATCCCCGTTTCGTACCTTATGGACAACTGAAAATGGGTTAAAAAGGTAGTGGCAAGGGTGTTGAAGTTATCAAATGAAGCTCTAGGAAATTCTATATACCATTTTTCTGCTAGACCAGTTAACGTTCGCTAAAAAAGGCAAAGCCTAATTGAATCATCATTCAGGGTGTTGGATGAACACCACAAATGGAATGTCATTACATGATTCGATGGATCTTCACCTGGATTTCCATTGAATTTAGGAATATCAGAGGGAAGTTTATGAGGAATCACAAGCCACCATGGGGCATAAGCAATTGGATCATTTGTTAGCCGGTTTAGATCTGGTAATTCTAGAGTTGCTACAAAGGGCAACTGTTGATTCAGGTTAGGCGAAGCATACCAAAGATAAGATGGAATTTCCTGAGCAGTAGGTCTTTCCATACTAGCATAATTTATTTGATGATGGTAACTTTGATAAAGTTGATGGGCATAACCATTATAGTATGGTTTTTGATAACCGTTTTGGAAATGCGGTTGCCCATTACTTACAAAGCCTTGTTGCTCAGGTCCTTGGTATGATTGTTGGAATTGCGGTTGTTGATATTGCACCAGTCATGGTTGTTGGACCATTTGATGTTGTCCAATACTAGATGATTGACCAAGATGCAGAGTGATAGTACCTATTTGAGCGTGAGTCGTTCCTGGTAAGGAGAAACTAACCTAAGGTTGTGATTGAACCACAAATATGAGAGGCTATTGTATTGCAACTTGAGAGACTTGAGGTTGACATACAACAGGTAGCACTTGTACTTGTGATATAGTCATAATAGCAGGTGTAGTGGGAATATTCGACACAGGTTGGACTGGTTGCATCGAATATACGAACCTTGGTTGTTGAGGAAGTATTGGTACCCAATCGTTGGATGTAATTCTAGTTTGACCTGAATTTTGTTGTAAACTCCCATATGGTTGTTCTCCAGGAGGGAATAATGAAAAGGCATACTGCCCTCCATATGGTGGTAATCCAGTGCTTAAAGGGTAGATCGCCCTTTGAAGACACATTGGATCAACCTGTTGAGTTTCAACATAAGAAATACTAGATGAGATCCTGGATGAAGGAATAGGAACAGACCATGTCGTCGAAACAGTCCCTTAGTGGAGTCTGACTTGTTGTTGATAACTAGTCGGGACAGATGGTATACTAGCAAACATTATAGGAATGGAAGCAGGAAGCTCCGCCATAGTTGTGTCAGTTGACACAGTCCTCGATGTTGATGGTTGCTCAAACATATTTAGTCTATCCAAAAGATTTCCTAGTGATTCGACAAGAACTTGCGATGAAGGATGATCACAAGGAATAACTTCTATAATAGAAGGATGTAGGTGGATCCCAGTTCCAAAATGCACTGGAGTACTGGGTGGAGGATCCTCTACTATCTATTCTATAGCAATCAATCTAGGTGGAAGAGGTAGACCGTGAGGTCTGTAAAATATTTTTGGAGCTTAAGAAAGTGTAGCTTCTGTAGTAACAGATACTGGAGGGGTGACACCTTTTGAATTCTGGAACTCAACTTCCAGATGTTCAAGCATGTGAACCTCAGTTTCTGGATCATTCCTAGGTGGAGTTGCTTTAGGAATAGAGGTGTCTACCATTACACTAGGATCATTTCTAATTTCCTCTTGTAACTGCAGAACTTTTTCTATAAAGGCATATGTACCAGAGATAATTGGAGTAATTGTAGTCTGTGGCAATGTTGAAACACAAGTTTGAAATAAATCAGGTGAATTGGACTCAGTTAAATGAGACCATTTTTCCCAGGATGGTTTTGTTTCCGGGGTCAAAGACGGTTGGCTTACTAGTCTAGGTGAATGACAGGGTTTTGATTGACCTTCTTCCACGATTGCAGATTACTTGATCAACTCAAAAATTAATGGGGAAAAGGTTATTCTGATTTAAATCAATTTTAAGACACTTTGATGCAAATTTCTTTTTCAACTTTTACGAGTCGAAAAAAAGCTAAAGGTGACTCTAGTCACCTTCGATTTTTAATGAGCCTGAAGTGACAAGTGCTCATATGGACCTTTTCTTTTAAGGAGTTGAAAAGGAACGAAAGTGACTACTCTGGAAATATAGACAGAGGGATTACCAAACTGATCACAAAACTGCAAAATACACCTTGGCGATAAATGACAGAGAAATTACCAAGGACTTATGTACGGTAGTCAATCTTCCCAAATGTTGTGTTCAGTCAAGTCCATACTGGCACTTGTCCTATCAAAGAGGAGGAATCACCCAACCTTCAATGAAAACGATAGTTACCAGGTTTTACTACATCAGAACATGTCTCTAGCGTAGACTTCTAGATGTGTTGCGTTAGGTTTCAAAGCATTTTTATGTTCATTGAGATTTATTTTAGAGTTGATCTTGCTTAGGAGTTTTCCTTTTAAATTTCACCGCATGATGTAGATGAAAAATTCCTAAATATGCAATATAAAATGATAAATAGTCGTTTATGTTCTTTTAGCAATGAAAATCCTAGCTACAAAGGAAAGAAGATAATGATTTTTTCTTTCAGCAGAGAGCATAAAGCACACACTAAATACACTTTCCTAAATCAAATTTCACATGCAGTCAAAATGCAAATGCACATGCATGTATTTTTTTTTCTGCTCCCTTAATGTGTGAATATAAAAGAGGAAAGCTAAGTATAGATCTGAACTATTTTCTTTTAAAGTGACATTTCTGACAATTTATTTTTCAAAACGAAAGGAAGACTAAGACGACACTTTTGATTTCGAATTGAAAATTGTTTCTCGACACTTCAAATATGAATAACTCAAATCAAGTACAATGACAAAAGTACAATCAACTATCTAGAAGAGGAAGACTTTACGACACTCTTCTTTCGATTCAAAATGACAATTATGACACTTGCACAAAAAATGACAGTTCGATTAGGCTACTTTCGACAAAGGAAGACTATAAATGATTCACAAATACACAAAAACATTTACAATTCCTAAGTGATGGAGGGTGAAATATGTGAAGGAAGAAGGTTCCAGCAAGAAGATAATAATCATGAATAGAAAAAGTATTGAATAAAGAGGAAAACAAGCAGACAAAACCAAAATTTCAGAGAAGAAAACAATATCACTAAATCATCACACCTGCAACATAGGGAAACAGGGATGCATCTCACCTACAACACATGGGAGGTGTGATGCATCCAGGTTGCATAGTTACAGATAGTGTGATGGACCAGGGAGAGAAACTGAGCTTGGGTTTTGTTCAAAATTTGTAGCTAAGTTCAGTGATTTTGGTTGAGTAATGATGGACAGTAAAAAAAAATCATAAGGGTAAGATCTGATGAGGTTCTGAGCTACCACAAGGGCACTTAGAATGCTTTGTAAGTCAAATGTTCAGTTCATAAACCAACCCAGAGATTGACTGAAGCAGCATTCATCTACTTCGTAATTTCATAGCAAAGGCATTTTGAAGGCTAGCTGGCTAACTTCAGGCTCTATCTGTAGTTTATAAAGCAAACAATAAACAAACAAAACAAACTATTTGTTCCCCAATGGATTCACCATTTCATTTTAGGGAAAAATAGTGTCGATTTGAACTGCTAGTCCCACTAATATGGGTAGAAATCTTAGAAAAAAACAATGAAATCTTTTCAAGAGTTCCTTTAAGTGTCATAGATTAGAGGGAAGAAAAGATGACCAACCTGGATCTTTCGCTTTGATCCTAGCTTGTTTTCTCTTTTTCTTGATAGAATTTTCTACTCCTCTCCTACTTGTCCTGCTTCAAAGAGTACCTGTAGAGTCAAAGTAATAGCAAACCATCAAAGCATCTCCATCTAAAACATCATAAACAATGCAGAATCATAAACACATTGACGATACAATTGCATTCATAAACAATAAGATTCACAAATACATGATTATATGGAGGAAAACTCGAAGAACTTTATTAATAGTAATGAAAGAGAGGATTACAACCCAACTATCTGATCCAACATCATCCTCCTAGTGTAGAAGCCCTCTTCACCTCATGAACAAGAAAATCACCCAACAATACAATGTCTCTTCTCACCAACAAACTAACAACACTTCCTTACAAATTACAAAATTCTAGCCTCTAGATATCTCAGATGAGGGATCCATTTATAGATGTCTTGGAAGGGTGTGAATCAGCTCTAGGTTTTTGATTAGTGTCATTCCACTGATAGTTCTTGGTTCCACTTGGAGATTTCATTGATCTCTTACTCATCCCTAGGCAAATTTAGGGAGGCAAGTGTCACAGGAGAAGTTTCTGGAAGATTCCATGATTATCCACTTAGAACACTATCTCTGCCATTTGTCTATTCTCTCTCATCGCACCCCACATAAGGCCATTTCAGTATGCATCGCACCTAGCTAGTTTAGTAGTCAGTATGCATCACACCTTGCCCATGGAGCAGTCTGTATGGTCCAGTTTTGGCCAGTTCTAAGTAGTTTTTTTAGGTGGAACTTCTAGGAAATGATGGAATCAGCTTACCATGATCCTTTAGGGTATGAAACAAAACTTTTATGGAAATAAGGAGCCCTTAGTTTATGGACATATGAGCTTGGGGTTGTAGTGCCCAAATATGTCTATAACGCACAGCAAGAATCAACAACAGGTTCTCCAACTCTTAAAGGATGACCTTACGTTGGTGCAGAATAGAATGAAACAACACGCAGATCAAGATCGCATCGAAAGAAGTTTTGATGTAGGTGACTGGGTATTAACACGACTATAGCCATATAAACAAATGTCCCTCAAGCAAGCTAAGAAGGATAATAAATTATCACCAAGTATTATGGTTCGTACAAGGTGTTGCAAAATATTGGTACTATGACATGCAAATTGTAGCTTCCTGCAACTTCTCGAGTGCACCCAGTTTTCCATGTTTCATGTTTAATGAAGGTTATAGGTGACAAGCTCCCAGTTCAAAAATATTGCCAGAACTTAATGAGGAAGGAAAAATCATATTGGAACTGGAAGAAGTCATAGAAACAAGAACTCAACAACTATGAAATCGATCAATTTCTGAGTATCTCATCAAGTGGAAGAACTTATCCGCTGAAGATCCCATATGGGAGGATGCGAATTTTATACAGAAGCATCCATAACTACTCAAGTGTTGAGGACAATGATTTTCGGAAGGAGAGGGGCATGTTAGGTCCCTATAATGATAGTGATTCCCCCATTAATATTGTCATTGTAGCTCTTACTGTTATTATCGTACCCCTATTGTCCCCATATTATTATTAGTGTGCCACATAGAAACCCACTATTGTCATTGCTGTGCCCTTATGTTATTATTGTTATGCTGGCTTGACTATAATGTGACCCCTTAGAATCCTATATATAGAATGGAGGTTTAGTCATTTGTATCATCTAAGAATTTTTCATTTGTGTAATGTAAAGGAGGTTTCCCCCTCAAAGAGGCTAAATTCTAAGGCATTAATATATCTTCTATATTTTTTTTGTGAGCTGGTTTCATAACACAAAATCTCTAGAGCTCTTGGTGGGTTGAGTTACTAGTCCTGTAGCCTTGGTTGGAAAAATGCGTTGGAGCCCTCTATAAGTTGTGGGTTGAGTTACTAGTCCTAGAAGTCTTGGTTGGAACCAATGCTCTGGAGCTTTGAAAGGCTTGGGTGGAGATCAATGTGGTGATGGTTTGGTGATGTCTAGATGTGAGGTGGAACCACTATTTTATGGGTTGAGGTGGTTGGCCTATGAAATCCTTCGATGATTTTTATTAATGTCTTTTATGAGATCCCACATTCATGCTTGGAATATGGCACAGAGGTGACTAGCTAAAGAGAGAATTGGCTTAGCCATGTGTATAGTTGGTTGGTTCGTGAAGTCCTAAAAATAGTTGCCCTTTGCATTGTTAATGCGAGGTTATTTCTCCTTTTTACTTCATGAGTATTGTACTAGTTTATTTGTAGATTATATAGCTATTGATTCCTTGGTATTTATGTTGTTATTGTGCTAACTATCAACATGTCTTATGGCAGTGGTTAAGTATGGCTGGCATCATGTTTTTACTTGTAAATGAATGAACAATGTACTATGGCCTAATGATTAAACTAAAAATAATGTGTTGATACATCAATTCCTTTTAGTGATTCTCAAATGAGTATGAGACCCCTATGCTCAAATATGTTGCTTAAACCAATAGATTACATAATTGTGACATGTTTGAAAAAATGCATGTCATGGCTAGTAAGGGTCCACTCAAGTCCTTGTTCAAGTAATTCCATTTTTTTCCTTATTTGTTTTGTCATCTTTCGGTTATAAAAGTGTCTTTGAGTTCTCAACAATGACCTAGGCCCCAGGCCTAAGAAATTGGCTCAAATCCTAGAGACGTAGGCACAAAACTGGGTAGACAATTCCCTAGATGCATGCATACCCATTTTGTTGGAGCATCCAGAACCTCCTAGATGCATGCATGCCCATATCAAAGGGGTGTTTGGGATTTAATGGTCTAAAAACTTATTGGGTCTCAGGGGCTAGTTAACTGAGTGGTTGGGATTGCTCTTAGGAGTTCTTTTGCTAATGTGGAATGTCTTTATGGTGTGTTTTTGTTCAGTTACACTTCCTTAACTAACACATATGGAGTTGAATCATATCATAGTAACTTATTCTCACATGTTTACCTTGGTTGGTTGATTACTTGGGTAGATGTGGGAGAATGGTGTTATAGAGTGGTACCAGAGCATGGTTCACCCATCGGACTAGATGGGATGTGTGTTCACCATGCATTCATGTCAGTTACATATGTGTTCCCTGTGTTGTAAGAACATGTGCTTGTTGCATTTGTACGGTATGGGTTATGGTTGCAGTGAGTTCAACATGGGAAGTTGATGGTGTCACTTTGGATTTTGTCATCATGAATATATGGTTGATTATGATTTTTTCTATTCATGTTAGTAATCAAATGTGGTCCGATGTGTAGTGGTGAGGTGGTTGTGTCATCCATGAAATCATGGTATGTGTTGTTTATAAGGTCATGCATCGATGACTGGCCTCTAGCTAGAATAATGGTTATGTGGTTATATTCTTATGTGTTATATTTCCATATGATATGATGATTATGTTATACATGTATTATGTTGATTTGATGATCTTGCAAACAAGGTATCCTCCCCATACTATGCTAAGGTACGTTGGTTTATTATGATTTGGTTTAGCTAACATGATATACCATGTAGGAAGAATATCAAAGATGAATAGCAATATGGGAGACTATAGTTCTTGAGAATCACCCTATGGATCAGATGAGAAACATGTTGTTGGGTACTCTTCTAGATTAGCAGACACATTGAGGAGCTTAAAGGAAGAAATAAGGAGTTGTAAGGAAGAGAATGACCTAATTATACATGCACAAGAGAAACAAGCAAAGGAAAATACAGTAATACTTCATAGCTTATCAGAATTGTAGAAATAGGGACTACTTTAAATTAGCCATGAGTAGGAGAAAAAAATAATGGGGCATATGGTAGCAGGTCTCATGGTGGTCACAGGTCAGTTAGAGATGGAAGGTTGTTAGATAAGCTGGATAGGAAAGTTAATAGACACAAGTACTATTCTAGTTCTAGTTCTGAAAAGCATGATGATCGACATCATCATCATCCTCATATGAGTAGTGATAAGGGGTATTTTCTAGATGAGTTTAAGAAACAAAATCCACCTACATTTGATTGAGAGATGAATAAATCATAGGATGCAAAGGCATGGTTTTTGGTATGAGGAAGCTCTTCAGGTTACATGATTACTCATAGAAAATGAAAGTCAAAATAGCTTCATTCAGCCTCAAAGGTAAACTAGATATTTGGTGGGAAGATGTGAATAATTTCAGAGGTATTCATGAGGATAAATTGACTTGGAATGAGTTAAAGAGACTATTCAAGAAGAAGTACCCATCTGATGAGCCCCAAATTTGGTAACATTTTGGGCTCATTTGGCCTAATTATCCTTGTTCAATCCTTCATCTTTCATAACTTATGAATTATTTTTCAGTATGTGTATGTCATTTGTACGAATAAGGGTAGTCACTCTTCCTAGGTGGCTAACACGTGCTCATTTCAGGTTTTTTTTACATATGTTGGAGCAAAACTGAGCAGTCATGGGCTAGGAGATAGCCAAGCTTGGGTTGAGGATTCGTAGGGTGTTGTCTATGGCATTAAATATCCTCCCTCGAGATCTTCACCCCCCAACTCCAAGCTCCAAAGGGCACCAAAACCGGATCTAGAAGGCAGCCAAGCAGATTTTGGAAGGAGTTGTTCACTCACAGTTTGGGCAGCCAAGTCCCATAGATTTAGGAGGCAAGCTAGGGCCTCGTGGTGTATAAATGTTAAGGCCTCAGCCTTCATGGGGGACGTTTGGAAACTCTTGCATATTTTGCACTACAGTGCTGCTAGCTTTATTTTGTTCTCGTGTAGCCATTTTTGGCATAACTCTTGACTCATGATGATTTTTTGATAATGAGAAGCAGTCCGATTTTATATTAGCTCTGAGATTTCTATAGGAGCCATAGCTCTCGGGGTTGGGCCCAACCTGAGAGCCTAGGGCCTCCTTCTTTGTACTGTTACCTTTCCTTTATGCATCGTTGTTTCCCTGTTATGCATTTGAACGTATTTCTGTTGGGCAGATTTAGTTGTGTTGGTTAAATAGGTCACTGGTTATGAATAGAATTGCTTCAGATGTTTAAAATAGATTGGTAGGCTAATAACAGAAAGAAGCTCCAAGAAAAGGGTCAACAACACTCTCAGTTTCACCTCGTCCTTATTGGATCAGGGGCTGGAATTGAAGAAACAGTGTTGCCCCAACAAAAACACTAGTTTGCTTGACCATGCAATACTTAGTGTACTGTTTTTATTTGCAGAATTTAGTTATGGGTTCAGATCTCTGAAATGTCTCTTTGCATGATTTATGTACATGGTTTTCTTTCCAAATAAAGTTGTTGTTCGTTTGTCTCACTGACAGTTAGATTAGATTAGCTAGGACTTTGATTATTTGTAGGATTTCGTTGATTCAGGTAAGCGTACATTGCGCAGGGCATCTCTACCACCCTCTCATCCACCTCAGCTTCATCAGAGCCATCTGATTCAGCTCCTAGCTAGGTTCCTTGTCTCTCATCTGTCCTCTTGCCCATGTAACCCTACCTTTTTGTGCAATCATTGTTTCAGCCTTCTTTGAGCCAATTTAGCCATCTACACATCCTCACCACTCCATTCATCGGTTCTTGTGCCACTTCAGACTCCTATCCTACCTCCATATCCATCCATGCATCTTCCTTCACTCACCCATCCTCTAAAATCCAATTCTTAAACATCCTGTAGAAATTTCTAAACATCCCGTAGAAATTCCTGAAACATCCTATAGAACCCTTGCAGACTTCCTGTAGAAGCTCACGAATGAGGTTTCTTGATAGAAAAACTCTGTGAGACTCCCTGAAACGGTGTTAGGGACTCCTTAGACCCTCTATGAACCTTCCCAACCTTTTCCAAGCATTTCTCCTCCTTGATCCACCCCTGCACAGTAAAAAGCCAGTTATAATCACATGCATGATAATTCTAATAACTTATTCAAAAATACAAAAAGATGTTTCCTTCAGATAGAGGTAGTCTAGGCACATGTATTTTACCTTCATAGCAGTAATGGCATCTCTTTCAGTAGTTTGCATTCTCTCCTTTGCATCAGTAGGACTAGCTGGTAGAATTAGGGTTTGCTAGGGTTTGCATTACTTTTTGGCTTTTAGTTTCTTTCCGCAAGTAGATTAGATTCCTTTGAGTTAGTTTTCATCCATCAGTTAAGACGTTTCTTCTTAGAGCTCATAGAAGTTGGCTTATGCCCCTAGCGGACTCGTGCCAGCTGACCAAGTGACAATTGCGGCAAGAGCTAGTACTTGTGCATACCAAGTTTGTTACGAACTACCAGGTTGATAAAATTAAAGAAGTGAGTTCCAGGAGTTGTAGCATTATTGCTGCAATACTGGGGCCCACCATCTTTTTGGCGTCGTTGCCGGGGAAGCGTCAGAGTATTGGTTATTGTTGCTTTTCTTCTATTTTCCTACTCTCACCTTCTGCTAAATAGTTTATTTCATTTCCATTCTGCAATTCCATTTCCGCAAAAGTAGAGTAGATATTTCTTGCTTTCATAGATTAACATTTCAATTCTGCAATTTCAATTCTGCAAGTGTAGACTAGCATTTCATTCCTGCAATTTCATTTGAGCAACATAGATTAGTCCTTTCTTGCTTTCATTTCAATTCCACATTTTCATTTTAGCAAGATAGCTAGTTGCAGTTCAATCTATTTCAGTTTTGCAGTTGCCCGAAGAAAAAAAAAACAAAAGCAATCAAAAGCCTTTCCATTTCATGCCTTGTAGGAATAGAGATAAAACTAGGAAATTCTTACCCAGCACCCCCACCACTTCACTGAGTCACCCTTCTCTCTTCTTTGGTGATAGTGATCTAGAAGAACCTATAGGTGAGCCTCCTGAGATATACGAAGATCCTGTTGGGTCCCTATAATACTAGTGATTACCCCATTATTATTGTAGTTATACCCCTTATTTATATTTTTGTGCCCCTATTACCCCCATATTATTATTTCTGTGCCCCATAGAATCCCTCTATTGTTATTTTTGTGGCTTTATATTATTATTGTTAGGTCAGTTGGATTATATTGTGACTCCTTAGACTCCTATATATACAAAGGAGGTTTTGTCATTTGTATCATCCAAGAATTGTTCATTTATGTAATTTAAAGGAGGTTTCCCCCTCGAAGAGGCTGAATTCTAAGGCGTTGATCTATCTTTTCTATCTTTCCTTGAGCTGTTTTCATAACATTTGGTATCAGAGCTTTGGATTCTAGGGTTTCGCTGCTCCAAACAGGCCATCGTGGCATTTTCGCTATAATTTTTTTTCTGTGACGTTTCAGAAGTCGAAAAAAAAACCCATTTGAGAAGAATTGGTGCCGAACCTTGGGTCCAAATTTCAGAGCTTTGTGCATGATATTTTCGGAGATATGAGCTGACGAAGTTGGTCTTTTTGCAGACTCCTGAATTACATTCAAAACATGTGACCTGGGGAAAATCCTCATAACTTTCTCTATGAGGATCGGATTGAAATTTAGTAAAAAGGTACAGAAGGAGGACAGACTGTAGTTTCTTGTGGGAGTTTTTTAGATCCAAAGGTCGAAACAGTGACTCGCGGCACGTCGTAAAAGTTAGCTCTACGGAACTAGTCTATAATCAAGTCACTGTGGGAGATTTCGCATAACGCTTCCTTGGAGAATCCAATTTGGGTTAGACTTGTGCCATTGGAAAGAGGACACAGACAGATACTACAGGTCACAAGTTAAAAACTAGATGACTGGAAATTACAGAGATACATCAGAGGCAATATCGAGCTCCTACAAAGTGAAAAAAGGTGTGTAGATTTTTTAAATTTTTGCTTAAGCTTGGTTTGAAAATGTATTTTGAAGGAATTCAAAGGGCATAGTAGAGCATTATTATCGGTAACTGATGCCCCGAGGAAAGAAAATGCAAACACCTAGTAAGGAACCTGAAATCTCTAGCATGACTCATGAAGAAGAGGAAGAAATGCTACATGATATATCAAAACTACAAGAACAAGTGTAACAAATGTCACGCTCACAAAAGTTAACAGATGCTAAGATAAATGGCGTGGAAGCTAAGATAAATGGTGTGGAAGCTAAGATGAATGGCATGGAAGCTAAGATGGACAATTTGAAGATAGATTTGAACACAAATTTGAAGATAGGCATGACAGATTTGACTAATTTTCTACAAGAAATACTTACTAATGGTGAAAAGGTAGTAAAGGAAACTCATGATGAGAACAAAAGAAATGTTAATCATGATTCCATAGACGCTAATGTTGGATCGAAGAATCACCACATTCCAAAAATCAATATGAGGAATGGAAGAATGACGAAGAAGTGTGGGCACTTATTCGAAAGCTACAACAAGATTCCAGTACTTCTGATACATTTAGCTGGCAAAATGATTCGTTATGGTAAAAAGATCACTTATACCTCTGTAACAATTCCCAGCTAAAACAAAAGATTCTTATGGAATTGCACACTTCTCCCTTAGGAGGGTACTTAGGATTTTTAAAAACTTACCACAGGGTTAAGAAGGAATTTTTTTGGGATGGCCTTAAATCAGATATTCAAAAGTTTGTGGCGGAATGTTTGGTTTGCCAGCAAAATAAAGTTGAAAAAATTAAGACACCGGGTCTATTACAACCTTTATCCATTCCAATCCAACATTGGGAGGAGGTTTCAATGGATTTTATCACAGGTTTACCCAAGTCTGAGGGAAAGAGTGTCATCATGGTGGTAGTTGATAGACTTACCAAGTATGGACACTTTTGTGCATTATCACATCCATTTAAAGCCAATACAGTTTCTACTGCATTTATGGAAACAGTTCAAAAGCTACATGGAAACCCAAAGATTATTGTAAGTGACAGAGATCCCAATTTCACTAGAAATTTTTGGACAGAATTATTTTCTTGTCTGGGTACTCAGTTAGCTCATAGCTCATCTTATCATCCTCAATCTGATGGGCAAACTGAGATAGTAAACAAATGTTTGGAAGTATATCTTCGTTGCTTTGTATCTGATAAACAGACACAATGGGTCAAATGGTTGCCTCTAACTGAATGGTGGTATAACACTTCCTTCCATACAACAACAAAAATGACCCCATTTATGGCACTTTATGGGTACCAACCACCATCAATCACATCATATTTAAGAGAAAATTCTAAGGTTCAAGCAGTGGAACATCACATCGAACATCAACAACAAGTCCTCCAACTCTTAAAGGATAACCTCGTGTTGGCACAAAATAGAATGAAACAACAAGCAAATCAACATTGCAGTGAAAGAAGTTTTGATGTAGGTGATTGGGTATTCCTACGGCTACAACCATATAAGCAAATGTCCCTAAAGCAAGCTAAGAAGGATAATAAATTATCACCAAAGTATTATGGTTCGTACAAGGTGTTGGAAAAGATTGGTACTATGGCATACAAATTGGAGCTTCCTGCAGCTTCTCGATTGCACCCAGTTTTCCATGTTTCATGTTTAAAGAAGGTTATAGGTGACAAGCTCCCAGTTCAAACAATATTGCCAGAACTTGACGAGGAAGGAAAAATTATATTGGAACCGGAAGCAGTCACAGAAACAAGAACTCGACAGCTACGAAATCGATCAATTTCAGAGTATCTTATCAAGTGGAAGAACTTATCCGCTGAAGATTCCACATGGGAGGATGAGAATTTTATGCAGAAGTATCTAGAACTACTCAAGCGTTGAGGACAACACTTTTTTGAAGGATAGGGGCATGTTGGGTCCCTATAATACTAGTGATTACCCCATTACTATTGTAGTTATACCCCTTATTTATATTGTTGTGCCCCTATTACCCACGTATTATTATTTCTGTGCCCCATAGAATCCCTGTATTGTTATTTTTGTGGCTTTATATTATTATTGTTAGGCCGGCTAGATTATATTGTGACTCCTTAGACTCCTATATATAGAAAGGAGGTTTTGTCATTTGTATCATCCAAGAATTGTTCATTTATGTAATGTAAAGGAGGTTGCCCCCTCGAAGAGGCTGAATTCTAAGGCGTTGATCTATCTTTTCTATATTCTCTCGAGCTGGTTTCATGATAGATCCTATAACAGAAGAAGAGTTAGAGAACATTCCATCTGAAGCCATGGCTGAAAACTGAAACGGTAGAAGAGAAGATGAGAGAATAGAAGGTGCCTTTCCCATCCGAGAGTCCAATGGAGACATGAAAATGAAAAACATAAGCCCCTCCGCTTTACCTCACTTCCATGGATTGACTACTGAAGACCCTGATACCTTCCTGTTTGAGTTTGTTGTCCTTTGTCAAACTTATGATTATACAGAAGATGAGCAAAAATTGAAACTCTTTCCCTCTACCCTCAAGGATGGAGCATTACGTTGGTTCATGGGGTTACCTGGAAACAGTATCACCACTTGGGCTCATATGCAACAAGCTTTCAATACCAAATACCAGGACTACTGTAGGTCCAAGGAAGCCAAGGGAGAAATCTTTCGGATGACCATGGGAAATGATGAGTCTTTAGAAGATTACGAGGAAAGGTTCCAGCTTAGCTATAAGCAGGCCAGGTGCATGCTTGACCCTAAATCTCCAAAGATGGTCCTACTCCGAGGAGTCCCTGAAGACCTGCTAGATACCCTTCACATGCTAGCTGGAGGAGATATTTACCAACTTCCTTATGAGGATATAAAGACTATGTTTAGAAACCATTCTAGGGCAGCCCGGAAAAGAGGTAGGGGGAACCCACTTCAGCTAGTACTACATTCTCCAAACATGAGTTTGTTAATCAGCTGGAGGACGTCAAAAGTGAGGTGAGGCAGACCATTTCCATGCAACTTGATACATTCTGAATCCAGCAAAAGAAAGAGGAAGATGAGAGGGCTTTGGCCATCTTCTGTCCCAGGTGTACGAGGAAGCACCCTAAGAACGGGCGTCCATTGCACTCACTAGAGGTATGTTTCGTTTGTGAGGAGGACCACCCCACAAACCAATGCCCAACCTTACCTGGATTTAAAGCCATATACCAAGGGACTGAGGCACCCACTGAACCTCTCTACTTCCTCAACCAAAGGAGGCCGCATGTACCTAGACCTTACTAGCAGGGGATGCAAGGGACATCCCAAGATTATTATAGCCACAACCAATCTGCTCCTATGCCTTCTTGGGGTCCCCCTACTCATCCTCCCTGGTCTGCACCTCCTCCATGGTCTTAACCACCTCAATACCATCCTCAACCCACTACTCATTCGTTTCACTCACATGTCCAGCCACAGCCTCAGTGGAATGCACCTCAACTGGGGTAGAGGCCCCAGTACAACACTCCTCCCACCATTTTTCCTCCACCACCAGCTCAACCACAACCATTACCTCCTGCTCCCCCAAGACAACCCCAAATGCCTGCTCAACCGAACCCGTACCCCAACAACCGATAGGCCTAGCAGGTATATACTGGGGAAACAACATGCCCTACCTATGTTGTGGAGATCCAGGAGATCAACCTGTGATTTGGGAAGACTCTTCCAGATCGCGAGCCTCCTCCCCAAGAGGGCGAGGAAGACAAATAGGAAAGTGAACCAAAAGCCATTCCACCCTTTCCTAAGAGACTAACAGTAACCACACAACCCAACCCAGAAGAGAATGACCTTCTGGGAGAACTCAAAAAGTTGTGTGTGAGAATACCACTTCTCTAGGCCATCAACGATGTACCGATATACAACAAATTGGTTAAGGAAAAGCGTTTCAGGCACCTAGGCAGGCGAAAAAGGGATGCCTCAACTATCAATGTCATAGGACAACTGTCTGATCTTATGTTGGGGCAAGTAATCTGTCCAAAGTATTTGGATCCTTGGAGTCCTATAGTTGATGTCCACATCAATGGCACCATCATACCCCACACCTTGATTGACTTAGGGGCTGCCATTAACATGATGACCAGGGACACCATGCTCAAACTCAACCTTCAGGGTTCCTTAAGGAAGACCTCGATAGTCCTGCAGTTGGCGGATTTGTTACACTAAAAAATGTCACCATGACTATTTACAGTTAGTATGGCTCTATCAACAGTCATGTTATCCTCTTAGGCAAGTCTTATGCCTCTTCTCTCCATGTCAAACTCCAAAAAAGGGAGAAAGTCTTTATAAATGTATTTATCTCTCGGGACGCAGGTTCTCTCAACCTTACCTGCGGGTACGCACCCAATGTTCACAAAAGCTGTGTCTTTGGACGCTCTGTATGTAAAGGGGCAGGTGCGTCCCCCTGTAAAGGTTAAAATGTGCAAGTTTCATCTTTAAAAAGTTACTTGTGGTCATTTCTAGAGCATTCTAGAAGGTTGTTCGACGTGTATTGAGCGCCTCCAGATGGTTCATGCACTCCTACCAAAGAGGAACTTATCCCATCAATAAGGGAGCTATCCCATCCAAAGAGGGGATTATCCCATTGATGGTGGACCTGATTAACTTCCTCTTGAGCACTATAAATACAGGCATTGGGCCAGAAGGAGGGGAGGTTGGAAGCTATACATTTCTAAGGGTAAATGCTGCAGGAATTAGGACTCCCATTTAGAAGCTTGTGAGGAGAGATTGCCATCTTTGCTTGTTCTATTTGGAAGTGGGTGAGCTTTGTCAAAGTAAAGGAGAACTCTTAATGGACCCTGGGAGGGACTTGCACAACACCAAGGCTCAGGTTGTATTTGTTCCTTTTGTTACCTATTAATGCAAATGAGTCCATTCTTCTCAATAACTTGTTATTTATGATTTGTTTCATGTACTCCTTGGTCTATGTGTTAAATATGTTTTATTCTATGAGATTATCAAGTGCTATTTAATCGTTTGATTGTTAGTGTATGCAGGTTTCAAAGTGAAGGAGGAGCTCATCCAGATCAGCGAAGCTGGACTGCTAAAACAGCGTTGGATTACAGGTAGGATCTAAACACTTGATTTCCCATATAGTAAATGCATGTTTAGAGAAGGATTGCTCTTGTTTGTCTTGTTTGTCACTAGAGAGTCTTAGGCTCCTAGGGAGGTTGGTTGTGTCCGCACAATCGACTCTTTCCGCCTGACAAATTGGCGACTCCACTGGGGAATCCATTGATGTGAAAGTCGTTTCCTTTGTATGAACATTGCTCTGAGAAAATTGGTTTATTTTTCTGGTTTTTGGCTCTGTGACTTTGTCTTTGGGTGGGTTAGCTTAGGGTTAGATTTATTTTGGTTTTTCTTGAATTTTCCAGTAGGACGCACCCTCTGAGTATTGCACAGTGCATCCCTAGACGCACTGTCGCTGTGTGCACAGAGCGGGCCCGCACCTGTTCTAACGGGTTGCCTGCGTCCCCTGCTAAAAGTTGAAAAAAATCCATTTTTTGCAATTTTTCTCTTAGTTTTTGCTTTTTCTTAGTTTTTACTGCCCATATTCATTAGTCTCTTGTCAAAGATCTTCACCTGAACTTGTTTCGATAGCATTGAGTGTTTTAGTGGATTTCATAGAAGTTTAAGCCCTAGGGTTTGATTTTTGAGTAGGTCTTGTAGTGACTTTGGCGGTAGAAGTTGTCAAGCCTTAGATCTCTCTGGTTTTGTCAGCATTCTTAGAAGTCAGACCTGTCATAAAGTCTACCTGTCAGAGCAACTTACCATTGAGTTGTCTCTTTGGGCAAATTTCAAAGTGCTTGTTGATTGAGTCTTGAATTCCATTTTACAAAAAGAACAAAAAGATTTGAGTTTTGTTTTGACTAGTCTTTTGATTCTGCATTAGCTGGTCCTTGATTTGATTTTGGTCAAGTAAAACACCCTAGGATCATCTTTGTGAGCTTTTGCCTTGTTAGGTTTGCTTAGAGTAATTTCCCTTTTGATTTGCTTGTAAATCAAGTTTTCATAGTTTTTATAGCTTTTGAGATCGATTTTTGTTAAAATAGGTTTATATGCTTTATTAAAAAGAGAAAATACAAAAACATCTCCTTTGAAAAGTTTTCTTTCAAGTAGCTTTGAAACGTTTTGAAAGAAAAAGAGTTTTTCGTGCACGTAAGGAGTGGTCATGTTTGTATGCTTGAAAAGATAAAGAGAATTGTTTCTTTGATTGCCTTTACTAAGACAGTTGTTTTCTATAAAATTTGCATTTCTCAACTCTCTTAGTTAAGAATTTCATTGAAAAAAGAAAGTAGCGTAAATCATCTTAGGTGCATCTTTGTAGTGGTTTGAGTCGAGTCTACACACCATTGGTTTCACTTCCGCTACCTTTTGTCTTTAAGAAAAACCATAAAATTAACGCTTAAAGTAAAATCGACGTAGTAACTTTTATTTACTAGGGCTATGAAACACCAATTTAGATCAGGCTAGTGTCTTGGAGTAGGTGAGTAATTAACTCTCCAAGACAACAAAACCAAACAAGTAGCTTATCTTGTGATAGAATAAATCCAATTGTCTCATTTGTACTCTGGGAAAGCTCCTCTTAAAGGAGAAGCACGAGCTCGTGTCCGAACCAGTGAGGGGATCAATCCCCCCTCGTTGGGAACGACGCCAGACACACACGTATTACAAACGGTAAACCTTGGATTAACCATTGTCGAGGAGCCAAGGGTCACTTGTCGGTAAACCTTAGATTATTTTCAAGGAGCCGGCAAGGGGATTGAGCTTACTACTCTACCCTTGCGTGCTGTCGGAGTTTAGACTGTTCCCCCAGGTGCATTTGTTGCGGTTGGTAACCTTAGTGACCATTATCTTTAGGATTCTACCGAGGTGACGGTGGAGGGAAGATCCCACTGTACCTGGAGCAGACATCGGCTAGACTCACTTGGATTTTCTGGGGGGTTCACTTCACTCGAGACGGTTAAAGTAGAGGAACTTGGTCCAGTCTATTCATTAAGAAGGTTGCCGGGGTAACTGTTCCACTCGCCACTTCTGTACTGAATCCGGCGAGGTTGGATTTCATCACCAACTAGCACTTTCGGTCTGGAAGGCTACTGTTTGTGCTTGGTTTGACGCCCTAGATTCTTTAGGCGTGTGATTCAAATTTGTTTGGTTCTTTAGAGACTTTAGGTGGTTTGATTTGAGATTTTACTTTGTTTTCGTGTGTAGTAGTTAAAATTTTTTAGCTGTGGCGGAATTACCGAGACAGTCCCGTAGACTTCGGGGCCAGTCTCCTAAATTTGTTTCTGTGGCCGAATTGTTGAGAAGATCCCGTAGACTTAGGGGATCACCTCCTCGAGACAACCCGGGTAATCTAGAAGGTTTAAAGGTCCTTGTAACTCCTCCTAGTGGCAGTAGAGTAGGTTCACCTAAAGAAGGAGAATCTTCCTTGGCAGTCCATTCAGATTACCAAGGCTTAGAGACAGGTTACAATCTTGAAGCTGTTACAGTTTCTGAGCTTGTTGGTAGTTTTTCGTCTGCTAGTGATACAGGCGAAGAACCTGAAATATCTGAACCTGTTACTCTAACTTCTAGTGTTCCAGATTCACCGAGAATAGAAAGAATTATCACCAAAAATCTTCCTACTGGTTTGATTGCTATCGAAGAACTTGCTCCAAAGGAAGAAATAGGCGTCTCTAACCTTGAAGATCAACTTACTATTGATCTAAGGGAGCGTGAATCTATCTTTTACAGTCCTCCTAGAAGTACTACTTGGTACCTTTCGTTAACCAATTATTTAGACAACTTTGGGGTAGGTTTTTCTACACCTCGTACTCCTTTTCCACCTGGAGGTATTCATACTCCTGTAAATATGTCTGGTCAGTCGTCCGTGTTTACTCAAAGTCTTGAATCTTTCTTACACGACGGTCCTTCTGTTCCCGCCGGGTATCAATCACTTTCTGGTACCTTTGCGGGGGCATCTCCTCAACCCGTTGATCATGGGTTATTAGTTGGAAACAATGGTAATATACCATTGGGTGTAGGGGACATTTTCATGATGTCAAGTTCAATGCCCGTTTCCCAACCTCAAGGTGGCCAATTACCGCCTGGGGGGCAGCCTCAGTTAATGCCTGGGGGGCAACCTCAAGGTACACCATTCGTGTCTGGGGGGCAACCTCAAGGTCAGTATGTACCCATGGTGCAATACATGCCTCAAGGTCAACCTCAGCCTCAATATGTACCCCAGGGTCAACCTCAGTATCAATATCAACCTTAAGGATGGCAACCTCAAGGATGGCAACCCCAAGGGTATCAACCCCAAGGGTATCAACCTCAAGGGTACCAACCTCAAGTTCAAGGTCAACCCCTGTATCCATATTTACCTCAAGGTTATCAACCTCAAGGTCAATACTCGAGTAAAGGTTATCAACCGCCTCAAGGTCAGTCATATATTCCAAGTATGGGAACTGCACCTTACAATTATCAATCCTATCCTCAATCTGGTTATGGATCTCAGTATCCTCAACCTGTTACGGGTCAATACCCTGGAATGTTAGTGTGGGATCCATCACAGGGTCAACAGGTGTTGCAGCCAAGTATACAAGTTGGTACCTCAAGCTGGACAACCCGTAGTTTCTGGTCCACCCCAGCAACCGCAACCTGTCCAGTCAAATGTTCAAACTTCTGTAACTTCGGTAGTTACTCAGCCGCCAATTGCACCTAGTACTCCATCTCAAATGGCTGCTACAACTAGCGCCACATCTACCATACTTACTTCTGGAGTATCGACGGCTCCGGTTTCTACTGTCTCTGTAACCACTCCTCAAACATATTTACCGTTGTCTGGATCTACGATTCAAACCACGGTCCAGATGCCTGCAGGTCAGCCTGGTATAAGTACGGTTGTCACTACTCAACCTCAATTTGTTCACCAACCGTACCAGGGACAGTACACACCTAGGCAAGCTGTCCAACAATCGGTTTACCAGTATCAACCGTATCCTGGGTACACTTATCAACAACCCCAGTACGGTTCGGTTAATCCTGGTTTTCCAGGAGGATATAATATCCCAAATGCGACTCCTATTCCTAGTTATCCTGGATATCCTCCTCCTGGGACTGGTCTTGTGACCCAGAGTTTTAGAGATCCTAACCGGCAGTTACCGTTTATCGCAACTTTGGATTTACCAGACTTGACGCGCCTAACGAACGATCCAATTCAATATCTTCAGTTCTGGCCGCCAATGCCAAATAAGTTTCCCAGTGATATACCCAAGTTCGAAGGTAAGTCTGGAGAGGATCCGTCCAATCATGTGATGACTTACCACCTCTGGTGTGCTTCAAATTCTATCTCGGATGATTCGATCCGCTTACGTCTTTTCTAGCGTACACTCATTGGTCTCACGGCCAAGTGGTACATTGAGTTACCACGGGCCTCTTTTTACAATTTTAGCCAGTTAGCTACCTCATTCTTAACTCACTTTCAATTGTCGGTCAGATACGATAACGGCACGGAGTTATTAACTTCACTAAAACAATCAACGTCCACGTATATTTCTGATCACATTCATGAGTGGAGACGTCGAAGAAGGCTAGTGAAAGTTTTTATCCCGGACCAAATCTTAGCTGAATGGTTTGTTAAATCATTATTACCGAATATTACTGAAGATGTAGCTAAGGCCGGAGTAGTTACTGAGGAGAAAGTCATTTCTCAGGCATAATACCTTGACTTAGTTTACACTTAGTCGGGTACGTTACACGAGAAGATTCCGGATCTTCCAAAATCGAATCAAATCGCTGTTGCTCCTTCGGGATCTCATGCCGCTGATGGTATGATTGGTATTGTGAATACAAAGAGCAAGAAGAAGACTTCCAAGGCTTCAACTACTCCTATTATCACTTTGCCTGATTCCCCGACAGGAGAGTCTTCTCCTGAACTTACCACCGATATTCACGCTGTAGAGACATCTACGGCCAAATCAAAAAACGGTGGAAAGAAGAAAGGAAAGAAGAAGGCTAAAGCAGACAAGGCTCCGAAGGAGAAAACGGAAAAGTCGGAAACCAATGACGAAAAGCGCAAACCTCGATATCCTTGTCTTATTTGTGAAGAGGATCATTTTACGATAGATTGCCCTCATCGGGCCGAGGTTGTGAAAATAGTCAAAGGTTCTCCCACTCCTGTTGTGTTAAAAAATCCATTTCCGGAGCACGAGAATAAGATGATAGGTTCTTCCTCGAATGCCAGTGAAGAACCCATTTTGGTGATGTCTCATGTGAGGATTGCGACTCGATCGCAAGATTATGGTAGTAAGAATCTTGTTGATGGTAAGGAAGCAGAATCTTCTCACTCTAACCCATCAACCTCAGCTCCTGGTTCCGATCCACTACAGATCGAAAAACCTAACCCAGACTTAGTAATCAAACCACCCGCCAAAGGTGTACTTCGAAGGTCTGCTTTCAATCCACATGCGAGAGCAGCCCAGAATTACAACATTGTTGAGGACTTAGCTGTTTCACCCTCAGCAATGTCGGCGTTAGAAGTGTTGCAATCATGCCCAACACAACGAAAATTACTTTTGTCGGCTATCGGAGTTGTTGATGTTAAGGACCCGAATCTAATAATCTTCGATCTAGAAAATAGTACACCGCGTCTACCCCATCAAATGGCTTTCCAAATTCCTGTGATCGTCAAAAATAGGCCTATTCATCGGACTGTGATTGATGAGGGAGCTTCTACATGTATTATGTCGATTCAATGTTGGAGATCTCTTGGTTCTCCTTCGTTGAACCAATCCCCCACCATCCTTAAGGCCTTTGATGGCCATGGGTTCCGTCCGTTTGGTATTCTACAGGAATTGCCTATAGGGGTAGAAGGTAAAATCGTTAGTCTGGATGTGGAAGTGGTTGATGCCCCTCTAGACTACAACCTTCTTTTGGGTCGAAGTTGGTCATATGCTATGACAGTGATCGTTTCATCGGTCTTCAGAGTAATTAAGTTTCCATATAACGGTAAGATCGTGACTATTGATTAGCTGTCATACTTTTCATCCGACCCAGCCTCTTCAGAGAGCATCCAGCATGTCAGTAAGACGACAATCCCTTATAGGGACGTTGGCGTAGGTTTAGTTAAAGATTCCGGTTTACTGGGAACGTTTCCTCTCCCTCCACTCAGCGTAGATCCTTCATTTGCAACAATTCATATGATTACATTAGAAACCATTATTTATGATGATCCTTGGATTGTCCCATCTGACTCTGAGATAGACTCATTCGGTGATGCTATGCCTTTGAGTCCATATGAGATTGCTTATGAAGCCGTCATGTCTTTTACCGACTCGCGTTCAACCGAAATCGACCAAATGAATGTGGTCAGTGAAGAATCACTTTTCACCTCAACCTTAGAACGGATAGCGTTTCCCGAAGTCGTGTCATCTGACGAACAACTTCGCGAAATCCTAAGTGTAGACGATCTACCATGGGAAGATCTCCATCACAGATCTTCGTTTTTACCTAAGGATGATGCATTTGAAAACGATTTTTCATCTATCTTTACCGCTGAATATGTCAAAGACGCTCAGGATCCAACGAAACATTCTGATTCAGAGTTGCATTTAGGGAATATTTCTCGTACTATTCCCATTGATATTTCAGTGAAGCCCGGAATTGAGGAGAACATTCATATAGGTGCCGCATGTACAGAAGATGAAATCCAAACTTACAAGGCCCTATTCCAAGAATTATGCGATGTGTTTGCCTGGTCTTACGAGGAAATGCCAGGAATCGATCCTGCCATTGTTTTTCATGAAATAAAGACCTACCCGGATGCTAAACCCGTCCGGCAACGGTTGTGTCAGATTCACCCTCGAAAAGCGGCTGCGATTAAAGCAGAAGTCGAAAAACTGTTGAAAGCAGGTTTCATTTATCCGATCCCATTAACGGATTGGGTATCGAATATTGTTCCAGTCAACAAGAAACAAGGAACAATAAGAATCTGTATCGACTATAGGGATATAAATCGAGCTTGTCCAAAAGACAACTATCCTACGCCTTATATCGATCAAATTATTGATGATTGTGCCGGAAGTGAAATGTTTTCCTTTATGGATGGTTTTTCGGGCTATAATCAAATCAATATTCTACCTGCCGACCAACCAAAAACGGCATTCATTTGTCCATGGGGGACATTTTCTTATTGCAAATTACCTTTTGGGCTTAAGAATGCCGGGGCCACTTTTCAACGGGCGATTTCTTACGCATTTCATGACATCAAGCACATTGTGCAACCGTATCTCGATGATTTTCCTGCTCATTCATTACATCGAGCTGATCACCTTGTCCACTTACGAGCAATCTTTATGAGGTGTAGACATTATCGAATTCGGTTGAATCCCCACAAGTGTGTTTTCTGTATAGAAACAGGTCGATTGCTGGGATCTGTTGTTTCAAAAGCCGGCATTCGCGTCGATCCCTCGAAGGTCGAAGCTATCATCAAATTGCCTCCTCCTTCGAGTTTGCGCCAACTCCAAAGTTTGCAAGGGAAAGCAAACTTTTTACGCCGATTCATCCCAAACTATGCCGAGGTCACTAAAGGTTTTACACGGTTGTTGAAACAGAATGCTCAATTCTTTTGGGACGAGATTGCCCAACAATCTTTTGATGCACTTAAACACGCGTTGACCCATGCACCATTGTTTCATCCTCCCAATTACAACAGGACTACTTCTTATACCTCGCAGCTTCGCATTCCACCATTGGAATGGTGTTAGTTCAAGAAGATGAATTCGGAGTGGAACATGTGATATATTATCTTAGTAGGACCTTAAATCCCACCGAGCTAAAATATTCGCATGTGGAGAAATTGGCCCTGGCAGCCGTTCAAGCTGTCCAGCGTTTTCGTCACTACATTCTTCTCCGTAAAACTACAGTTATTTCGGATTGCAACCCCATGATTTATATTTTGACAAAACAACTGCTAGGGGGCAAGTACTCTAAATGGATCGTTATCCGACAAGAGTTCTGTTATCACCCAGGTTGTTCCCTATGACTCCCAAGGGAATACGGCCGGGGTAACCACTAACCAATCTTTGGATCACTGTTTCTAGCCAAACTGTGATCAGAGAGGGCTCTCTCTTTATGATTTGTAACTGTTTGTTATAGGGTTTTAGGCTAGCTCTGATGCACTGTTTTTTGTTTATGTTTGGTTGATGAAATTCCTTTTAGGTTCTAGTGAAGTAGTTTTCTGAGAGGTTGAGTACCATTGGGCAATGGAGTCTGTAGCTATATGTGTTTGAAATTTTGAGATGAAAGATGGGACTTACAGGGCCATTTGAGTGTTTAATAGAACAGATTTTTTGATTAAAAGACTGGAAACAGGTAACACAAACAGTGAAAGCATTTAAGAATTTTCACTAGTTATTTATATGTTCCCAACAGATAGCTTTAAGAAGAGAAAACAGAGGTCTTAGGGGCAAAAGTTGAATCCCTGAGAATGACTGTTACAATAAAAACACAGTTTTGAATTGCAGCAATTAAGAATTACAATTCTGTTACTGTATATGAGGAAAACATATATAATAGCTCAGTTTGAGTCCAGGGTAAACATGGTTAAATCCTGGTACTATCCTTTCACCTTGCTATCAAGTGTAAAACATTAGAACAACAAAGAGAACAAAAGACTCAAAACACACATGACAAAGAGATTTGAGAATACTTGCTGTTTTATGCAACACCCTGGAATCCTGTAACCTTCATCTTTCACCACAATACATCAAAGAACACCGAGCCTTGGAAATTCCATTCTTCCTTTGTATTAATTCTCTGAAAATGTTACAACGAGCTAGAGCTCTTCAAAAGAAAATAACAACTATCAACCAACCCCTTTCACTGCTGTGAAGGGTGAATATATACTTGCGGTCATTTACAAAATATCTGAGTCCTGAGTTATCTCAGATTTTACTTCCTTACCAACTATTTAAGATATTATGGGCACAATTTAATGCAGCATTGATTACAGAGTACAGGCATTTTAATGCTCTGTCAGAAGATATTTTAGCCTTTGGAGACAGCTAAGTCGGTCGAGATTTTCTGAGTAAATGCTGGAAAACCTGTCTTTAATGCTTTGTACGCTGTGTCTTGGACTTGTCACCTGTGATTGTGACTGTTGCTTGTGTTGAGCTCAATGGTCCTGCTGAGTTGGCTCAGCCTCTGCCTCTTTCCTGTAGATATTTTTCCTCAAAACTGTGCCTGCGCATGATGCTTATTTGCCTGTAGGAACAGCGCTACTGATTCTGGCCTGACAGAACTGTTTGTGTCAAATTTCTCCAGGCATCCTGAGTGGGCAGTTGGTGTGCTAGAATTGCGCCCAGAGTTTCATCTGCTTCTGTAAATTTGAAGAAGTTAGGTGGTGTGTCAAACAGATGATCCACTTCATTCATTAGGAAAAACAGGTTTTCCACTCTGTCATACATACTTTGCCCTGTGGCTGGCCCTGGCTCTGCTGAAGTGCTGGCTGGCTGTGCAATCTCTGCCACTGCATGGGCATCAATCCTCTTGTTGTAATTGTCCAGGGTGAGCAGTCTTCCTACACTGCTTAAGATGCTGGGGAGGCCTCTGTTCTGCAGAGTCACGAATTTTTCCAGGAATCTATTAATCTCAGTTTGCATATCCTGGGTCCTTCTCTCCAATGTTCCGACCAAGTTTCTCAATGTAATAACTCTCTTTGCTACAGCAATTGCCTCTGTCCTGTTAGTGATACCCATGACAGCTAATTGAGAGCTGGTCTTATAATTCAGAGTGTTGATTATTCTTGTAGCAGTTTCTGGCATATGTCCAAGGCTTGCCCTGGCTCTCTGAATTTCTTTGTTTGCTTTGGTGATGAGCACCATTTGTTCATCCATGGTTTCAATGTATTGCCACTGTTTGGCAATGGACCTCCCAATGTTGCTCCACAACACTGCTTTCATATCAGCTGTCACCCTTTCCAGTGCAAGCTCCTTCTCTAATTCAGCAATCCTCTTCTTAAGAGCTTTCACCTCTCTGTCCTTGCTTGCCTCATTCTGTTTACTCCTGTCAAACCTTTCATTAACCTTAGTCAAGGTTTTCTTAAGCTCATCCAGCTCTTTCATTTGAGATTCCATGGCTTGGATCTCAGCTTGCAGCTTTTGCATGTCTAAGCTAGCAGCCTGTTCTGATTTTGTTGTTGTTGCTGCTGTGGATGGTGCTGTGGTTTCTGTTTGCTGAAGAGGAGGAGTAATCTTGGGAGGGGTTTCCTCAAGGTTTATTATGATAGGAGGAGGCTGGGAGGGTTGGCCCTCTTCTCTTTGCTTTAGTGTCTCCTGTAGTGCTGCCTTTGCAGCTTCAGTCTGTCCTAGCTGGTCCTGAGTCCTGACCAACTCTTTATATAAGGATATCAGCAGATCTGTAGCCTCCTTCTCTTGCCTTTGCTGGGCAACTTCATCGGTCTGTGGATGGATGGTGGCCGGGAGCTTGATCTTCTTTCTTAGGGCTGCCATATCTGCATCCCTTATCTTCAGGAGCTCTTGGATGCCTTTGACATCTTTAGGGTCATGCCCTATCTCTATGATTACCTCTTCCAAGGACTTGATCCTGTTGTCCTTGGCCTGTGATGAAGCTCTTTCTAACTCCAGCTGAGAAGCTGTGTTGTCTAGGCTGCTCTTTAATTTATAATTTTCTAATGTCTCATCTGCCAAGGAGGCATACACCATTTCCCCAGTCTGCTTATGTAGTTCAATTTTGTCCATGGGGTGTATGTCTTTGGCAAGAACCTCCATGTTGGTTCTTAGATAATCTGAGGTGGACTGAGGCTGCAAAGATGTAGGCATGAAATGGCTCATTATCATTTTGCCTTCGCTCACATCGAAAGCAGACATGAGTCTCTGCTGGTTACTAGGAGCTAGGTTTAGCAAGTGATCATATAGCTGCACCTTTATGGGATCACTCCTCCTCTTGATGTCGATGAATTGCTGTTTTATACTCGACTGTCCCTTTCTTGTTTGACTGGAGGAGCTGACCTCTCCCCCCGTTGTCATGTCATGCCCTCGCTGGGATGAGCTGGCCGAAAGTTCTCCACTAGGTGGGCCCATACCCATGGCTTGCCTTACTGCAATATCCTCCTCTTGGGAGTCATTCAGTCTTTGTCTCTTCTCTCCCCTGATGAAAGATGAGGTGTGGGGGGTCTCTCTCTCCCTTTTCCTTGTCACATCTTCCTTTTGTGGTGTTTGGAGGACTGATGTGTCAACATTGGTGTCTGTCCTGGGAGGCACATTTGTTTGAGGCTGCTGCTCGGTACTGCCAGGTTGATCTGTCCCCTTTTCCTGCTGTAAGGGCTGCTCACTGGACTGTGCTTTTTCTTGTTGCTGTCCCAGCTCTTGCTGTTCCATTTCCTCTTGCTGCTGTAGCAAGGTGTCCACTTGTTCCTCTGTCAATACAGGTGGCTGTTCCACCTGTTTACCTTTGTCTTTGCTTGCTGCCTGGGATGTCTTTTCAGTGGTTTGCTGCTGTGCTGCTGAAGATCCAGCAGCTGTTCTACTTTGTCTTCTGTAGGAGTGAGGCACCTGTGCACAAGTTTCCAAGTCAGTTTCCTTTTGTATATTTCTGGCTTCTTTCTCAAGCATTTCTACCTCAGTGAGTTGTTCTATCAGTGTACCCTCTTCCCAATCTAGTGCATTGGCATACTTTTCTATTTCTGGTTGTCTTTTATGTGCATAGTTGCCAAGTCTGTATCTAATTCTCCTGAGGGAGATACTATGATTGGGGTCATAAGGAATCCACTCAAAACTGGTCTGCAATCTGAGGCCTTCTAGCATGCTGTGTGCCTCTTTCCATCCTTCCTCTTTCTTGTTATACAAGAAGGAACCTAGCTGGCTTCTTACCTTCAGCTGTGACTTTTTGTTTCTACTCTGAAAATGAAGGTAATCCGAGTTCCCAAACTGCCTGAAATACTCCAAGGCAAACAACCTCATGGGGACATACCTTGGCAATCTAAATGGGCTCATTTCACAGCCATATATCCTAAGGACTGTGTGGTTCTGGTAGAAGTACCAGTTGCCAATATTGTAGGATTTGTTCAGATGTAAAATCCTCCTCATTTCATCGGTTAATCTGGGAGGAGGAGTACCTTGCAGAACTGTTAGGGCCGGATGAACAAACAGATCAATGAACTCACAGTATGTATAAGGTGATACTGAGGTAAAATGAAACACAGAGGTCCAGAAAATAACTGATCTTGGGCTTCCTTGGGCATTGAGTGGCCTCAAAGGAACTGAGAAGGTGGCTGGCTGATTGAAAAGGAACAAATGGTAGATATATGAGGAGTATCTGAACAGTCTCTCTCTCTTCAGGTTCATGAACTGATCATGAATCTTCTCTGCAATGTAGGTTGCATAGTCATACTGCACAGCTGGAGGCTTACCCGGGGCAAATATAGACAGCATTGCCAATATGCTGTCATCTACATCTTCCAGTCCTCTAAATCCCAGGACATATCCAATCAAGTCCACCATCATCCTGCCCAACTCATTCAGGTATTGGTACCCAATGGGAGGGGTTCTGACTGCTTCAGAGCTAGGTGTGAGAAATAGCTGGTTAATCTTCACAATCTGGTCATTAGACAGGTTATTTCCTCTCTTTATCAAATCTTGCATGGAAAGAGGGGTCAGTTTCTTGGCTGTATGGAAATGCAGCATCTGATTTATACTCTCTGGAGTGATCTGAAACAGGACTAGGCCTGTGGGGCTAATGACTGCCCTTTGGCTGGGGTCATAGCACTCCTGGCAACTGTAGATAAGCTCTGGCATGGGATTAACTTGGGGAAGGTTGTATATGGGCAAATTTGATTCCCAAATCCCCAAGATATCTGCTCCACTCATGTGCTGGGCTCTCAGTTCATTTAGCATCAGGATATTATACTTAGTTCCCATAGGAAACCAGTCCAACATCTGGTAATCCATGTCTCCCAGGGGCTTCCATGCCAATTCTTGGTGGGGAGCATTGATAGGCTTGATATTGAGAGCAATGGGGGTCTCCATAGCTTCTGAAGGGGTAAACTATTGCAATCTGACAGGTGAATGGGAAAAAACAGACTGCAGACTGCCCTCAGTGGAAAATAGCTTGATTTTCTGAACTGTCAGAGGGGAATTCACCAGCTAGAAATTGAAATACTGCTGGTAATTGGTAACAGAGCCTCTTTGGGGCCTAAGTGAGCTTCTGGTAGTAGTTCAGAGGTATTTAGTAGTGAATTTGCCGGGGAAACGCAGAACTGAGGGGTTTTTAGATGAATTGCAGCTTATTACGGCTCTGCAGGGAATTTTTGGACCTCACAGTGACAATGGTGGAGGTACAACTAGATTCTAACGGTGAAAAGGTCGATCTTATGGTCCTATTATGCCTGTGAGCAGTTTTGAGCTGAATGCAGGTCGTATGGAAGGCAGGGCAGTGTAAATACCTGTAATTCGACGTGCAGAGGTCGTGGCAAGGTGTACTGCAGCTGCTGAAGTGGTCGCTTTAGCTAATTTTACCGGTTGGCGGAAATCCAGGCAGAAATGGTTGAGCAGAGAGTTCAGACGGAATAACGATGAAATGGTGAAAAAACGCGTAAAATTTGGTTAATATGAGTTTTTTACCCGTTTGGCGCTTTTTTACAATGACGTCAGCATGACGTCATTGGTGGGTCACGGTGATGTGACGTCAGCTGACGTCATCGGGGAGGACGTGGCAGAAGACGACCGGTCAAAGGGCGGTGAGGTGGCAGTCCAGTCAGCGGTGAGCTGGACGTGGCAGAAAGGTTAATGGTGGACGGGCGGAAGTGAAACCGTGAGAGTTATGGTTAAGGCTCTAACCGTCACGGTCTCTCGGGGCGGTTAGAGTACGGCGCCCAGGGTGTCAGAGGGAGCTCCGAGATGGTCCATCGGGCGACGCGTGGCGGAGGCGTGACGAGGCGCAACGTCACGTTCTCGGGAGTTAACGTGCGGTTGCGGATGGCGCTCCGATATTGCTGTGGGCCGTCGGATCTGGAAGGCTTGATCCGACGGCTGGCGGAGGTGTGAGGTGCACGGCCGATAATGCGGCGGAAATATTAACCGTTTGTGGGTTTTTGGCATGGTTTTCCAAATGTTTTGATTCTGACCACCCGCGCTTGCATTTGGGAACGTGCTGAAGGCGGAATTTTGATTTTTGTAAGGTTTGCAGAGGGTTTTATAGATCAAAGGGGTTTAGAGAGGGGTTTTACCCATGCAAAGGTATATTTTTGGGGGAAATGATTTGCAGCAAAGGAAAAATAGTGGAGATAGGTTCACCATGGTGGCCAGGTGCCATTATGGTCCCTCTTTGCAGAATTCTCGGCTATTATGCCTAGGGGAGGGAAAATATATATCATTTGGGGTTTTATACACCTTAGTGTTATTATTATTAGGGGTAGGGGTAAAATAGGGGAATTACATAGTAGAGTTAGGAGTTAGTATGAGGGAAGGAGGGGGATTTAGAAAGGGGGTGTTAATGATGGAGTAGAGGGGAAAAAATGAAGTTAGTGATGCTCTCTGCTGTGAATCCATGAAATTCACCACCTTTTTTGCTGATATGTTCATTGCCTTGGCAAAACATCTTTGACAACTATGTGATGGTGAACATGTCTTTTCTGCAACCACAACTGCCTACCCCACTATTTCACCTAGCATTTTTTGTTTCTTCTTGGAGGGGCACTTGGACTTGCAACCCTCAATTGCCTTTTCTTTTCTTTGGCTTTTTCCTTTTTTACTCTATCTGCTTCTACCCTTATCTCTTCCAAGGTCCCAGATTAGACTTTTGGGAACCTTTGTTTCTCTACCTGAACTACTTGTCTGCCAAGATTAAGCTGTTTGGACAGACTTCTTTCTCTATTCTACAACTCAAAATTGAAACATGGCATGATCCAGCTTGAACTGTTGAATCATCCATAAAATTTGTAATAAGGTCCTCAATATTTGAAGTATTTCACACACCTCTGATTTCCTGGAAATATGGGATCTTTGTAGTAACAAAGCAGAGCATATTTGGATTTTCAATAATCAATCATGAAATATGAAACCTATTACTATAGGTATCCAACAGTGGCTCCACATGGGGATGGTTTTTCTTTTGAAAGACCAAGAACAGCAGGTCAGATTGCCTTGTTGCTTGACTGCCCGTCTTTGTCTTTAAAATCTGTTGCATATAATCTGTCAAAATAGTGTGCTTCTTTCTTGGAGAACCTCTGATTTTATCTGCCTGTTGCTGCTAGGTGCAGCATTTGGGAAAACCTCCTTATACAATTTAAATCAAAAGAGAATATGTACAATTGCATATATACAATGAGCCTTTGAATTACTATCATAGAGAACAGTCAAAATAGTGTTTCAGCATCCTGCCATTGACAGGACCTTCATCCAATTCAGTTATAGTCAAGCTTTTTAGGAAGTAGGTGTTATTACCTTGTACTGCTTGGACAGCAAATGGTCCTTTCCATAAAGAATCAAACTTCCCATGTTTTCCTTTCTCTTCTCTTCTTGCATCCCACTTTAAAACTTTGTCCCCCACATTGAAATCTTCAGCTTTAGTTCTTCTGTCAAAAGCCTTTTTCAGTTTCTCTTGTAGTATCTGCACTCTGCTGAAAACTTGTTCTCTGGTCTGCTGTAGACAAATTATCTGGTTAATCCTTCTTTGCATGTCATTTGGCTCTGCTTGGCTTTCTTGTAGAAGTTTCATAACTGACACACCTAGTGATGAAGGAAATCTGGCCTCTAATCCATAAACTAACTCATATGGGCTGGTCCCAATTGATCTTTTGGTGGTTAATCTGTCTGCCCATAAAGCATTTACTAGTTTCTTGTGCCAGTTCTTTTTGTTCTCTTCCAGCACTTTCTTTATGATGTTTATCAGGCTTTTGTTTGATGATTCAGCAAGACCATTTCCTTGAGGATAGTAAGCTGTAGAATGGCCCAAAGTAATGTGAAATTTATGGCAAAAGTTTACCATCTTCTTGGATCTGAAGGCAGCAGCATTGTCTGTTATTATCTTGTCTGGGCAGCCAAATCTGGCCAGTATATTGTTCTCCAAAAATTGAATGATTACTGAATCATTTGCTTGTCTGCATGGGGCAGCTTCAATCCACTTGGTGAAGTAGTCTGTTGCTGTTAGAATCCATCTGTGTTGTCCTGAAGATGAGGGGTGAATTTCTCCAATGAAATCCAAGCCCCATTGTTGAAACGGTCTCTCTGTTGCAATGGGCCTCAAAGGAAGTGGCAGCAACTGTCTTTTGCCTTCAAACAGTTGGCACTTGTGGCATGATGTTGTGAATTTCTTCATATCTGAGAACATAGTGGGCCAGTAATAACCAGCCCTTAATACCTTGTCCACAGTGGACTTCCAGTACAGATGTCCACCACAGTCTCCAGCATGGAATTCTTGCATAATTTTATCAGTTTCATTCTCAAGAAGACAGTGCAGCAAAATACCTTCATGGTTTTTCCAGAGTAGATTCTCATCTAACACACAAAATTTGGATGTTTTCATTTTTAGGAACCTAGACTTAGTTCTGGACAGTCCTGGGGGAGCACACAGGTTTTGTAACACATAACAGATATCAGAGTACCATGGAGATTGTTCAAAGGCTACATTGATCTTTGGAGTCGCCAGCTCTGTTTCACTGTCCAGTTGGTTGATATCTAAGGCTTGGAAATTTGCTTCTGTCATTAACTTAGCCAAACCTTGCCCTTTTATCAACTTTGTAGGCTTTATTTCAATGTCAAATTCAAGTATGTTTGCAATCCATTTTCCTCTCCTTCCCTCTAAGTTTTCTTGTGTGAGGATGTCTTTGACAATAGGACTTGGTACATAAGCTACAACATGGGAGTAAAGGATGTAGATCCTAAAGTCTTTGATGGCTTTGATCAAGGCATAGGCTTGTTTCTCCATTATTTGGTACTTTAGGGGGGCATCTCTAAGAGCTCTGCTGAAAAAAGCAATGGGCTTTTCATTCCCATGGTCATCTTTCTGTAATAAAACAGCAGCAATGGTGTGTTGGGAGGCAAAGGAGAAAATGATGAAGTCTCTGTCAAACTGAGGGTTAGTTAACACTGGGGTTTGAGTCAAGGCCAATTTTATACTTTCAAAAGCCTGTTTTGCTTCAACAGTCCATTTGACCTTTGAATCTTTCTTTAGCATATTGTTTAGTAATCTGATTAATTCTGCTAAATTTGGGATAAACCTTCTCAAAAAGTTGATTTTTCCCAAGAATCCTTGCAGCTCTTTGACATTCCTTGGGTGAGGCATTTGTAGGATAGCTTGTATCCTATCTGGATCAATTCTTATGCCATCTTTCGAAATGATGTGTCCTAGAAGTTTCCCTTCTTCTAAACCAAATAAAGACTTCTTGGGGTTTAAGGAAATACCATATTTCCTGCATGTTATGAAGATTTGTCTCAGATGTTTCAAGTGTTCTTGATCAGATTTTGAAAAGGGTGTAAGATCATCTAAGTAAATGACCAAGAAATCATGAATTTCCTTTGCAAAAGCAATGTCCATTGCTCTCTGAAATGTTGCCCCTGCATTTTTCAATCCAAAGGGCATCTTTACATACTTGAAAGTACCCCATGGGGTAGTAAATGCAGTCTTGTCTTGATCATCAGGGTGTACCAGGATTTGATTGAAACCTGAGAAGCCATCCAACAATGATATTCTTGAGGCTCCTACTACTCTTTGAAGGATGTGGTCCATTTTGGGTAAGGGATAGTTGTCTTTGAGTGACACTAGGTTCAAATTCCTTAAGTCTACACAAAGTCTAATCTCACCAGTTTTCTTTCTTGTAGGGACCAAATTTGAAATCCACTCAGAGAACCTGATTGGTGCTATGATCCCAGCTTTGAACATTTTTTGTAATTCCTTTTCAATGGAAGGAAGAAGCACAGGATTGATTCTTCTCAATTTTTGTTTGAATGGTTTTTGATTAGGCTTGAGGGGGATGGTGTGCTGTATAACAGAGGTATCATAAGACTTCAAGTCTTCATAACCCCAGGCAAAGACATCTTGGAACTCTTTAAAGAGGTCAACATATTTGGGTTTTTGGTCAGGGGGCAAAGCAGCAGATAGCTTTATTATTTTAGGCTTGTCAGTGGTACCAATGTTACATTCTTCAATTGTTGCATCTAATGGTTGCATCTTTGGTTTTCTGGGGACATCATTTGAGTCAAAAATGTCCTCTAGTGGGGTAAGGCCTGCTGGAAGAAGATTGTCTTTGAGTTGTATGATTTCATCTTCAGCGTTGCTCAGCTCTTCACAGTCAATTTGGTGAATTTGCTGAATGTTTTCTTTGTTGAAAATGGTTGGACTGAGTAGTTGTTTTGCTGTCCTAGGTGACATTGGGTGGACAGACTGTTGAAACTGTAATTGTGATTGACTTGCTCCATCAACAATTTGAGATTGACTTGCTGTCTCAAGGTCAATATTTAATCCTGTAAACTCTTGTTGCAAGGTTAAAAAGTTGTTTATTTGCCTATCATTCTCAAATACTTGCCATTCTTTGACATTGTTTGGAATAGAAGGCCTATATTTGACTTCTGCTGTGAAACAATTGTTGGGTTGTAGTGGGAATTTGAAGGTGCTGGCAAATGTTGCCAAGCTGTGAGCATGGAGATTGTGGCCCCTAGGAATCTTTGTGAGAACAAACTCGGAGAAAGTTTCTAATATTTCAATTACAGCAGACCTATAGGACCTTAATCTTTTGTCATTGGTGACAAAATCCCCTTTTACTTGTTGAATTACTAGATCAGAGTCCCCCATGATTGAGAGGCTATGTGCTTGTAATGATTTTGCAATCTTGAGACCTAGTAGCAGAGCTTCATATTCTGCCATGTTGTTAGTGCATTTAAAGTTCAGTCTATATGCCCGGCCTTGTGCACAGGCTTTCTCTTTGTTATGTATCCATACTCCAGCTCCTGCCCCTAACTTGTTAACTGAGCCATCAAACTCTAGGACCCACAGACTATCTTGCTGGTCAGGGGATCTTAAATTCTTCTCATGGGATGGCCATGTGAGCATGAGTTGAGGTTTCTTTTCCCATTTGTCTCCTAGGATAATTTCATCATTTGTTTGACAATTTTTTATAGATAAAGGAGGGTAAATGGGTACTATTGGGCTGATTGAAATTTGACAGGTGTCACTTATTTGACCGATGTTTTGTTCCTGTATGGGTGTTTCAGTCTTAATGTCATTGTTTAAAGAGCTTGTGCTGTCATTGAAGAGGATGAAGGAGTCTATGTCCGAATGGACAGCATATATTGGAAAATTTTGAGGCTTTTCTTCACTGCTGACCATGTATTTCATGAGTGTTTCCCTATAAAGTCTTTTGGGTTGTCCAAAGACAGAGATGGTTGCATATGACATGTCTAATTGCAGGGAGCCTTGGAGCTTGGCTCCCCATGATCTTGATAATAGCATTCCATATTTGGGTGGGATATCAGCAACAACAACATCCATTAAAATGGTTTTGTTGGGAAATTGAACCAGGGACACACATAAATCCTTAATCAGGCCCAAGCATTTTACTTGACTAGAATCAAAAGAAAACAGGTCTTTGTATGGTCTTGTTATATCCAAGTTTAATCTTTCCATGACTGCTTTTGGCATAAGGTTGTGAGATGCACCTGAGTCAAACATTGCATTGTGCAGTATTTTATCATGAACATGCAAGCTGACAAAAAAAGGCAAAACTCCTGTGACTACTGTTTTTCCATCTACCTCTGGGCCAAACAGTAATTCTGGAGTGTCATCTAGCACATTTACATCATCTTTGTTGTTGGTGAGCTGAAGGGATTTTTTGATCTGTTGCTTATATATGTCATGCTTGGCTAGTTCTGAAAGGGGAATTGCTATCTTTAACTTGCCAATCTCTGTTCCTAGGTCAAAGGGCTTATCCACCTGAATTTTAGGGTCACGGATAGTAGTCCTTTCCTTGTTCATTGAATCTTCTTGTTGGGTTTCATCTTGATTTTGGGACCTGCCCCTCATGCCCATGTCTTGAGGGGTGATGTTCGGATTTGGGTGAGAGGATGAAGTTGCTGTGGGCTCTTGTGGTGTAGGCAGTAATTCAGTGACCTCCTCAACCACTACTTCCTTTGCAGGCAAGTTTGTTTTGTCATTAGGTTCAGTGACTGAGTCTTCTTTAGATTGCTGTTTCTCCTTTACCTTTTCAGGCTGATTTGCATTTACAGTCCGACTTCTTAGTTTGTACTGCTTATGGACTTCATAGACAGCAGTATCATATCCTTGCTTAAAGTCAAAGGATTCTCCTGATTGTGTTTGGAATGTTTTGTTTTCATCCTCATCATGGTCTTCTTGTGTTAGGAAAACATGGCTTTTACCATCCAGACCTATTAAGTTGATCTCAGGATCTTCATTGAGCTGATTAGCTGAGGAAGTTTCTGCATAATTTTCTTGAAAAGGGGGTCTGATATCTTGGTCAGCACCTGTTTTTCCTATATTGGGGTTCTGTGTTCTCCTAAAATTTGGGTTGCTAGGAGTATTGTTTTGTGGTGCTTCCCATGATGACTTTCTTTCTACTGATTCCACTCTCTCACCTAGTCTTTTCATGCTGTTTAGTATTGCATCCAACTTCTGATCAAAGCCCGAGGGCTCTTCCTTGAAACCAACCTTCTTTTCCAGCTTTGCCCTGTTTCTTTTGGCAATTAGGTTGGCCTCTACAGTGACTGCAACTCTTTGGGCTTCTGCAAGGGTTGGAGGGTCTCTTTCTCTCAACTGATAGGCCATATCAGAATCAAAACCATCAGGGAAATTATAAAGGGCCAAATCAGGAGGCGGCCTTAAGTTCTGGGGAATAGCATTGTATATGTTGTTGAACCTAGCACAATACTCCAAAACCGTTTCTTGGGGACCTCTTCTAATAGTGTTGTATTCACCAAGTATATGGTGTGGATCTCTCTTTTTCTCCCATCTGTTGGTAAATTCTTGGTATAGAACTTCAGAGGTTGCAATGGAATTTGCATTCAAGGATCTAAACCAAGTTCTGACATCCCCAGTTAGGCTTTGGACAAAAATTCTCATTCTAACACTGTCATCATCTATTTCAAAGGTCTCAAAGTGATCTTGCATCTTCTTAGCATGCTGGGTAGCTGTCATAGGGCCCTGGGAATCAAAAAAAGAGAGTCTAGTTTGGTAGTCTTGGGGTAGAGCTGGAGCATTGGCTGGTATCTGCAGAGGCGCATATCTGTTAGCCATATTTATGGGATTTATAGGGTTAATAGGAACAAATGGAACAACTGGTATCACAGGTATAACAGGGGTAACAAGAGGGAAACTGATTGAAAGAGTATGTGCAGAAGGTGAAGATGGGAGAGGAGGACTTTGAGGTGTTGATGATGAACTAGGGGAATTAGGTGTGGAACGGAAAAGGACTTTACAAGGAGTGGGTATGAGGATAGGTTGGTCTAAACTTATAACTGGATCAGCAGGTTTATCCTGCTTGTGCTGTTTCCTTATGTTCTTTGGGATGATATTTGGGTTATCAACAATGATGGGTTGATCAGGGTCAGGGTGTGCCCTAGTATGCCTTGGGTTTCTTTTAGGAGCCAGCTTCTAAGTGTTCTTTCAGAACTTTATACAGAAGGTTTTGTATGTACAAGGACTGGGTAAGAATTCTGGAATGGCTATGTATTTGTCAAACTTAGATGAAGTTTCCCTAGTTAGCTCTTCCCTAAAGCTGTCCCTGTGTTTACAGAAACAGTCCTAAGGCCTCTTGGCTAGTTTCAGGCTTGATGGTAGCTTTTGGAAATAGATAGTGATTGAAAAACTCTAACTCCCCAGTGGAGTCGCCATTTATGTTATCACCCAGGTTGTTCCCTATGACTCCCAAGGGAATACGGCCGGGGTAACCACTAACCAATCTTTGGATCACTGTTTCTAGCCAAACTGTGATCAGAGAGGGCTCTCTCTTTATGATTTGTAACTGTTTGTTATAGGGTTTTAGGCTAGCTCTGATGCACTGTTTTTTGTTTATGTTTGGTTGATGAAATTCCTTTTAGGTTCTAGTGAAGTAGTTTTCTGAGAGGTTGAGTACCATTGGGCAATGGAGTCTGTAGCTATATGTGTTTGAAATTTTGAGATGAAAGATGGGACTTACAGGGCCATTTGAGTGTTTAATAGAACAGATTTTTGATTAAAAGACTGGAAACAGGTAACACAAACAGTGAAAGCATTTAAGAATTTTCACTAGTTATTTATATGTTCCCAACAGATAGCTTTAAGAAGAGAAAACAGAGGTCTTAGGGGCAAAAGTTGAATCCCTGAGAATGACTGTTACAATAAAAACACAGTTTTGAATTGCAGCAATTAAGAATTACAATTCTGTTACTGTATATGAGGAAAACATATATAATAGCTCAGTTTGAGTCCAGGGTAAACATGGTTAAATCCTGGTACTATCCTTTCACCTTGCTATCAAGTGTAAAACATTAGAACAACAAAGAGAACAAAAGACTCAAAACACACATGACAAAGAGATTTGAGAATACTTGTTGTTTTATGCAACACCCTGGAATCCTGTAACCTTCATCTTTCACCACAATACATCAAAGAACACCAAGCCTTGGAAATTCCATTCTTCCTTTGTATTAATTCTCTGAAAATGTTACAACGAGCTAGAGCTCTTCAAAAGAAAATAACAACTATCAACCAACCCCTTTCACTGCTGTGAAGGGTGAATATATACTTGCGGTCATTTACAAAATATCTGAGTCCTGAGTTATCTCAGATTTTACTTCCTTACCAACTATTTAAGATATTATGGGCACAATTTAATGCAGCATTGATTACAGAGTACAGGCATTTTAATGCTCTGTCAGAAGATATTTTAGCCTTTGGAGACAGCTAAGTCGGTCGAGATTTTCTGAGTAAATGCTGGAAAACCTGTCTTTAATGCTTTGTACGCTGTGTCTTGGACTTGTCACCTGTGATTGTGACTGTTGCTTGTGTTGAGCTCAATGGTCCTGCTGAGTTGGCTCAGCCTCTGCCTCTTTCCTGTAGATATTTTTCCTCAAAACTGTGCCTGCGCATGATGCTTATTTGCCTGTAGGAACAGCGCTACTGATTCTGGCCTGACAGAACTGTTTGTGTCAAATTTCTCCAGGCATCCTGAGTGGGCAGTTGGTGTGCTAGAATTGCGCCCAGAGTTTCATCTGCTTCTGTAAATTTGAAGAAGTTAGGTGGTGTGTCAAACAGATGATCCACTTCATTCATTAGGAAAAACAGGTTTTCCACTCTGTCATACATACTTTGCCCTGTGGCTGGCCCTGGCTCTGCTGAAGTGCTGGCTGGCTGTGCAATCTCTGCCACTGCATGGGCATCAATCCTCTTGTTGTAATTGTCCAGGGTGAGCAGTCTTCCTACACTGCTTAAGATGCTGGGGAGGCCTCTGTTCTGCAGAGTCACGAATTTTTCCAGGAATCTATTAATCTCAGTTTGCATATCCTGGGTCCTTCTCTCCAATGTTCCGACCAAGTTTCTCAATGTAATAACTCTCTTTGCTACAGCAATTGCCTCTGTCCTGTTAGTGATACCCATGACAGCTAATTGAGAGCTGGTCTTATAATTCAGAGTGTTGATTATTCTTGTAGCAGTTTCTGGCATATGTCCAAGGCTTGCCCTGGCTCTCTGAATTTCTTTGTTTGCTTTGGTGATGAGCACCATTTGTTCATCCATGGTTTCAATGTATTGCCACTGTTTGGCAATGGACCTCCCAATGTTGCTCCACAACACTGCTTTCATATCAGCTGTCACCCTTTCCAGTGCAAGCTCCTTCTCTAATTCAGCAATCCTCTTCTTAAGAGCTTTCACCTCTCTGTCCTTGCTTGCCTCATTCTGTTTACTCCTGTCAAACCTTTCATTAACCTTAGTCAAGGTTTTCTTAAGCTCATCCAGCTCTTTCATTTGAGATTCCATGGCTTGGATCTCAGCTTGCAGCTTTTGCATGTCTAAGCTAGCAGCCTGTTCTGATTTTGTTGTTGTTGCTGCTGTGGATGGTGCTGTGGTTTCTGTTTGCTGAAGAGGAGGAGTAATCTTGGGAGGGGTTTCCTCAAGGTTTATTATGATAGGAGGAGGCTGGGAGGGTTGGCCCTCTTCTCTTTGCTTTAGTGTCTCCTGTAGTGCTGCCTTTGCAGCTTCAGTCTGTCCTAGCTGGTCCTGAGTCCTGACCAGCTCTTTATATAAGGATATCAGCAGATCTGTAGCCTCCTTCTCTTGCCTTTGCTGGGCAACTTCATCGGTCTGTGGATGGATGGTGGCCGGGAGCTTGATCTTCTTTCTTAGGGCTGCCATATCTGCATCCCTTATCTTCAGGAGCTCTTGGATGCCTTTGACATCTTTAGGGTCATGCCCTATCTCTATGATTACCTCTTCCAAGGACTTGATCCTGTTGTCCTTGGCCTGTGATGAAGCTCTTTCTAACTCCAGCTGAGAAGCTGTGTTGTCTAGGCTGCTCTTTAATTTATAATTTTCTAATGTCTCATCTGCCAAGGAGGCATACACCATTTCCCCAGTCTGCTTATGTAGTTCAATTTTGTCCATGGGGTGTATGTCTTTGGCAAGAACCTCCATGTTGGTTCTTAGATAATCTGAGGTGGACTGAGGCTGCAAAGATGTAGGCATGAAATGGCTCATTATCATTTTGCCTTCGCTCACATCGAAAGCAGACATGAGTCTCTGCTGGTTACTAGGAGCTAGGTTTAGCAAGTGATCATATAGCTGCACCTTTATGGGATCACTCCTCCTCTTGATGTCGATGAATTGCTGTTTTATACTCGACTGTCCCTTTCTTGTTTGACTGGAGGAGCTGACCTCTCCCCCCGTTGTCATGTCATGCCCTCGCTGGGATGAGCTGGCCGAAAGTTCTCCACTAGGTGGGCCCATACCCATGGCTTGCCTTACTGCAATATCCTCCTCTTGGGAGTCATTCAGTCTTTGTCTCTTCTCTCCCCTGATGAAAGATGAGGTGTGGGGGGTCTCTCTCTCCCTTTTCCTTGTCACATCTTCCTTTTGTGGTGTTTGGAGGACTGATGTGTCAACATTGGTGTCTGTCCTGGGAGGCACATTTGTTTGAGGCTGCTGCTCGGTACTGCCAGGTTGATCTGTCCCCTTTTCCTGCTGTAAGGGCTGCTCACTGGACTGTGCTTTTTCTTGTTGCTGTCCCAGCTCTTGCTGTTCCATTTCCTCTTGCTGCTGTAGCAAGGTGTCCACTTGTTCCTCTGTCAATACAGGTGGCTGTTCCACCTGTTTACCTTTGTCTTTGCTTGCTGCCTGGGATGTCTTTTCAGTGGTTTGCTGCTGTGCTGCTGAAGATCCAGCAGCTGTTCTACTTTGTCTTCTGTAGGAGTGAGGCACCTGTGCACAAGTTTCCAAGTCAGTTTCCTTTTGTATATTTCTGGCTTCTTTCTCAAGCATTTCTACCTCAGTGAGTTGTTCTATCAGTGTACCCTCTTCCCAATCTAGTGCATTGGCATACTTTTCTATTTCTGGTTGTCTTTTATGTGCATAGTTGCCAAGTCTGTATCTAATTCTCCTGAGGGAGATACTATGATTGGGGTCATAAGGAATCCACTCAAAACTGGTCTGCAATCTGAGGCCTTCTAGCATGCTGTGTGCCTCTTTCCATCCTTCCTCTTTCTTGTTATACAAGAAGGAACCTAGCTGGCTTCTTACCTTCAGCTGTGACTTTTTGTTTCTACTCTGAAAATGAAGGTAATCCGAGTTCCCAAACTGCCTGAAATACTCCAAGGCAAACAACCTCATGGGGACATACCTTGGCAATCTAAATGGGCTCATTTCACAGCCATATATCCTAAGGACTGTGTGGTTCTGGTAGAAGTACCAGTTGCCAATATTGTAGGATTTGTTCAGATGTAAAATCCTCCTCATTTCATCGGTTAATCTGGGAGGAGGAGTACCTTGCAGAACTGTTAGGGCCGGATGAACAAACAGATCAATGAACTCACAGTATGTATAAGGTGATACTGAGGTAAAATGAAACACAGAGGTCCAGAAAATAACTGATCTTGGGCTTCCTTGGGCATTGAGTGGCCTCAAAGGAACTGAGAAGGTGGCTGGCTGATTGAAAAGGAACAAATGGTAGATATATGAGGAGTATCTGAACAGTCTCTCTCTCTTCAGGTTCATGAACTGATCATGAATCTTCTCTGCAATGTAGGTTGCATAGTCATACTGCACAGCTGGAGGCTTACCCGGGGCAAATATAGACAGCATTGCCAATATGCTGTCATCTACATCTTCCAGTCCTCTAAATCCCAGGACATATCCAATCAAGTCCACCATCATCCTGCCCAACTCATTCAGGTATTGGTACCCAATGGGAGGGGTTCTGACTGCTTCAGAGCTAGGTGTGATAAATAGCTGGTTAATCTTCACAATCTGGTCATTAGACAGGTTATTTCCTCTCTTTATCAAATCTTGCATGGAAAGAGGGGTCAGTTTCTTGGCTGTATGGAAATGCAGCATCTGATTTATACTCTCTGGAGTGATCTGAAACAGGACTAGGCCTGTGGGGCTAATGACTGCCCTTTGGCTGGGGTCATAGCACTCCTGGCAACTGTAGATAAGCTCTGGCATGGGATTAACTTGGGGAAGGTTGTATATGGGCAAATTTGATTCCCAAATCCCCAAGATATCTGCTCCACTCATGTGCTGGGCTCTCAGTTCATTTAGCATCAGGATATTATACTTAGTTCCCATAGGAAACCAGTCCAACATCTGGTAATCCATGTCTCCCAGGGGCTTCCATGCCAATTCTTGGTGGGGAGCATTGATAGGCTTGATATTGAGAGCAATGGGGGTCTCCATAGCTTCTGAAGGGGTAAACTATTGCAATCTGACAGGTGAATGGGCAAAAACAGACTGCAGACTGCCCTCAGTGGAAAATAGCTTGATTTTCTGAACTGTCAGAGGGGAATTCACCAGCTAGAAATTGAAATACTGCTGGTAATTGGTAACAGAGCCTCTTTGGGGCCTAAGTGAGCTTCTGGTAGTAGTTCAGAGGTATTTAGTAGTGAATTTGCCGGGGAAACGCAGAACTGAGGGGTTTTTAGATGAATTGCAGCTTATTACGGCTCTGCAGGGAATTTTTGGACCTCACAGTGACAATGGTGGAGGTACAACTAGATTCTAACGGTGAAAAGGTCGATCTTATGGTCCTATTATGCCTGTGAGCAGTTTTGAGCTGAATGCAGGTCGTATGGAAGGCAGGGCAGTGTAAATACCTGTAATTCGACGTGCAGAGGTCGTGGCAAGGTGTACTGCAGCTGCTGAAGTGGTCGCTTTAGCTAATTTTACCGGTTGGCGGAAATCCAGGCAGAAATGGTTGAGCAAAGAGTTCAGACGGAATAACGATGAAATGGTGAAAAAACGCGTAAAATTTGGTTAATATGAGTTTTTTACCCGTTTGGCGCTTTTTTACAATGACGTCAGCATGACGTCATTGGTGGGTCACGGTGATGTGACGTCAGCTGACGTCATCGGGGAGGACGTGGCAGAAGACGACCGGTCAAAGAGCGGTGAGGTGGCAGTCCAGTCAGCGGTGAGCTGGACGTGGCAGAAAGGTTAATGGTGGACGGGCGGAAGTGAAACCGTGAGAGTTATGGTTAAGGCTCTAACCGTCACGGTCTCTCGGGGCGGTTAGAGTACGGCGCCCAGGGTGTCAGAGGGAGCTCCGAGATGGTCCATCGGGCGACGCGTGGCGGAGGCGTGACGAGGCGCAAGGTCACGTTCTCGGGAGTTAACGTGCGGTTGCGGATGGCGCTCCGATATTGCTGTGGGCCGTCGGATCTGGAAGGCTTGATCCGACGGCTGGCGGAGGTGTGAGGTGCACGGCCGATAATGCGGCGGAAATATTAACCGTTTGTGGGTTTTTGGCATGGTTTTCCAAATGTTTTGATTCTGACCACCCGCGCTTGCATTTGGGAACGCGCTGAAGGCGGAATTTTGATTTTTGTAAGGTTTGCAGAGGGTTTTATAGATCAAAGGGGTTTAGAGAGGGGTTTTACCCATGCAAAGGTATATTTTTGGGGGAAATGATTTGCAGCAAAGGAAAAATAGTGGAGATAGGTTCACCATGGTGGCCAGGTGCCATTATGGTCCCTCTTTGCAGAATTCTCGGCTATTATGCCTAGGGGAGGGAAAATATATATCATTTGGGGTTTTATACACCTTAGTGTTATTATTATTAGGGGTAGGGGTAAAATAGGGGAATTACATAGTAGAGTTAGGAGTTAGTATGAGGGAAGGAGGGGGATTTAGAAAGGGGGTGTTAATGATGGAGTAGAGGGGAAAAAATGAAGTTAGTGATGCTCTCTGCTGTGAATCCATGAAATTCACCACCTTTTTTGCTGATATGTTCATTGCCTTGGCAAAACATCTTTGACAACTATGTGATGGTGAACATGTCTTTTCTGCAACCACAACTGCCTACCCCACTATTTCACCTAGCATTTTTTGTTTCTTCTTGGAGGGGCACTTGGACTTGCAACCCTCAATTGCCTTTTCTTTTCTTTGGCTTTTTCCTTTTTTACTCTATCTGCTTCTACCCTTATCTCTTCCAAGGTCCCAGATTAGACTTTTGGGAACCTTTGTTTCTCTACCTGAACTACTTGTCTGCCAAGATTAAGCTGTTTGGACAGACTTCTTTCTCTATTCTACAACTCAAAATTGAAACATGGCATGATCCAGCTTGAACTGTTGAATCATCCATAAAATTTGTAATAAGGTCCTCAATATTTGAAGTATTTCACACACCTCTGATTTCCTGGAAATATGGGATCTTTGTAGTAACAAAGCAGAGCATATTTGGATTTTCAATAATCAATCATGAAATATGAAACCTATTACTATAGGTATCCAACAAGTTCGACTTGGAGTTCAAGAAGTCCAAGTCTAAGAAATCCTTAGTTTTTGCGGAATTGATGTGTGATTTCCCGCGTGCTGACACAGAGACTGTGGCAGAGGAGTCCATTGCGGACGAATCTTTGTTTCTTATCAGTACTTTAGATCCGTGGTACGGGGATATAATCATCTATCTCCAAACCCAAACCTTTCGGCTTGAAGCTTCCAAGGCAGAACGTCGAAAAATTCGGTTTCAATCCCAGCAATACAAAATTATTGGAGATACACTTTATCGCCGGGGGGCAGACTTAGTTTTTCGATGTTGTTTAACACACGAAGAGGCTGAGAGGGTTTTGAATGATTGTCACTATGGAGCATGTGGCAGTCATATGTCTGGGTATGCCACAGCTCAGAAGGTGTTGCGCGCTGGCTATTTCTGGCCGTCTATGTTTAACGATTGTATCATTGCAGTCCGGAAGTGCCACAACTGTCAAGTGTTTGATCGCAAGATGCGCACACCACCTGATCCTCTCCACCCTATAATTTTCGTTGGTCCATTCGCCAAATGGGGTATCGATTTTATTACTTGTAACCCTCACTCGGTCGGGGGGCATGCGTATATCATCCTCGCGGTTGATTATTTTACTAAATGGGCCGAGGCGATGCCTACATTCGACGCAAGCGGCAAAACAGCTGCAGTTTTCATATTCAATCATATTATAACTAGGTTTGGTGTCCCACAAGCAATCATTACTGACCATGGGAGCCATTTTCGAAACATCATGATGACTGAGCTTACAAGCCAGCTTGGTTTGCACCACGATAGCTCTACTCCTTATTATCCGCAAGCCAATGGTTTGGTTGAGTCTATCAACAAAGTTCTGGTTATCATGATCCGACGAACCATTGGTATTCATCGGTCGAACTGGCACAACATGTTATTTTTAGCGCTATGGGCATACCGAACCTCAGTGAAAACTTCAACAGGGTTCACTCCTTTCCAGCTAGTTTATGGCTTGGAAGCTGTGTTACCAATTGAATGCGAAATCCCATCACTTCAAATGGCTGTCGAATTACTTCCAACTACTTCCGACGAGGAGAAACGTTTATTGTACTTAGCTAAATTAGATGAGACTCGACGTGATGCTACATTGGCAACTGAGACTCACGCGAACCAAATGAAAGCTCAGTATGATAGAAATGTGACCCCTCGAAGTTTTTCGGAGGGAGACCTAGTGCTATTATATGATCAAGCTAACGATAAGCTAGGTGCTGGAAAATTCGTTCCTATGTGGCATGGACCCTACATTGTAAAGCGAAAGCTAGCAAAAGGGGCTTATGAGCTGGTAGATTTTGATGGGGACTCTTTGGGTAAACCCAGAAATGGACTTTACCTTAAGAGGTATTATGCTTAAATGGTGGGTATGGAGAATTTTTTAGTTAGGTTAGATTTTCTTTCTAGCTAGCGTGTTTGTTAGTTTAGTTAGTGTGCTTAGCTTAGAGAGTGTTTTTTTCGTCGTTATTCTGGCTTATCTTGGTTTTACTCTTGATATTGCAGATGTCGACGCCTCTCCAAACATACATTGGATTTGCTGATGGTGCTTGTCGTAGTACACAGAATATCTCTTCCACAGCGTGGGTTATCTATTCGCCCTCTGACGAGTTAGTTTCTATGCATGGGGTAAGCCTCGGTCAAAAAACGAATAACATTGCAGAATACAGTGTAGTGGGGGAATTATTATCCGAAATTATTTCATTTGGAATTCGACGTTTGATAGTGAGGTTAGATTCTGAACTTGTTGTATTACAGCTTAATAGAGTTTATGCCATTAGAAATCCTGTGTTATTAAGGTTGTTTTTGAGAGTGCGTCTCTTGGAACATGAATTTGATTACATTGAACATCAGCATATTCCAAGGTCTTTAGATACATTAGCAGATGCAATTGCTTCTCGAATGTTGGACAGACATTTACGATAATCATACAAGTAAATTTAAAAACATTTCATCACATATGTTAAACAAGATAAGCCAGTAATAGTGATATATATATAGATAGGAGTGTGTCAAAAAATATACACTGTCTTCGATCATAGGTTGAAAAACACCTTATGATCGGCAAAATGATAAGTACAAAAAGTCAAAAATGTCACATGTGTCTACAAAGTGACTAGCCAATCACTGGTGGTGCTCCCTATACGACACCACTGCACGGGCTACGTTACACAAAAATCTCCTAAACGGTCCAAGGATTGCGACTACATAGCGCTGAAGTCTGATAGGAATATCATCTATGGTAGTCTCAGGCATATCTGCCGTCAGACGCTCTAGATCCTGCTCCAACTCAGCTAGTGACTCTGCAGCCGCATCCTGTGGGGCTGGTACCGGTGCAACTGGATGTCTCCTCTCAAAAGGCCGGAGGTTGGCTGGGTGCTGTGGACCAACATCTGCATTTTGAAAATTTTTACTGTCAGTTTTGAGACGATATATATAAAAAACAAAAAAAATACATAATTTGAAAACTTGTGAAAATTAAAGTACCTCTGTCGTCCCATTGTTCTCCCTGTGGAAGAACCATGTCCGGATCACCTCGAAAATCTACTCCGGCATACGGAAAGTCCTGGATCGAAAAAACCTGGTCCTCTAACCAGTGAAAATAACTATCAGAGAATCGAACAATCGTTGTGCCCTCGTCAGGATGCCGTGCCATCCCCGTAACCCATCGTATCAGCTTTGGCTCCCGAGGACCCAAGATATCAACAGTGAGTTGCTGAGGGATCAGCATCGGAACTCTCTCTAAGGCAAAGCTCACAACTAGAGGCCCATATCCAAAGGTCTTCAGTCGTCCGTTCTTTGCCCTAGTCAGTTGGCTCTTCATATTAGCCGACACAGCATCACACCAGTTGAAAATGGTGTCTTGGTAACGGTCAATCGCCATCCGCATTTGGGACCCGGAGGCAATATGTAAAGTGGCTACGCCGCAAATTCTGGTAACCATGAAAGCTATAACTTTGAGTTCACGCAGAGAGATGTGTTTGATTTCCACGCCTTTCGCATGGTGTGCATTGGGTGTACACCAATCTGCCCGGAGACTAGCAAGGGATTGGCCACCCGGCCTAGTCCCGGCTAGATTGAGTTGCTTGCCTCTATTTTGCAAGCCAGTGAGAAAGTATACATCAGAGGGCTCTATCTCAAGCTGGTGCCCTCCTATGTAAAAGCATTTCTCTTGAACGTTCCAACTCTCAACCAGCCATTCCAAGAATCTCACCTGAGCCCTCATGCCAGGTATGGCCCAGTATTTATATAGCCTGCATGCTTTTAGGGCATCAATGGAAGGTTGATGTTCAATTGTGGCTAAATCAACGTCCTAGTGCTCTCTTTCTCTCCAATCCAACATGGTGAGTGCCCTACACACCAAGAAACAGAGATTAGAATTGATTTGGGAAATGTTTAATGGTTATTTGTGGAGTTTGGGGTTTCAAATTCCGCCTTTCACGGGGGACGCACCCCGCGTTTAGAACACAGAGCGTCAGGACGCAGCTGGCCTGAAGGTGGGCTGCGTCCCCCAACCTTTTTCTTGTACAGGAAAAAGTCGGGGGACGCAGGTCACCCGAAGGGCACCTGCGTCCCCTCAGAGCGCACTTTGAAACCCAAAACCCCCCCAAAAATCAAAACTAAAACCTAAAACACAATTTTAATCAGATGAAATTGAAGAGGAGGATGTTGTAAAATACCTGGAAGAGACGGCGTTCGATTCTGACGGTCGGATTTTCCGCAGCGACCGCGAGAAGTTTCTTGCCAAAAGCCTTTTTTCAACCTCAACAGTAAAATGGTAAAAATGACATGGTAAAAAGTCTTTTTATAGGTTTTTTGGATGAATTTGTTCATTTTTCACCATGGAAGGATGTTTTTCGATGTATTTTTGCCTATCTTAAACAGGTATGAGTAATGTGTTGTTTTTGTGCAGGACAAAGGGATTTAGAGGGAAAATTGTCATTTTTCACGAACCAAAATATCAGAGTCATCTTTTAAGCCCTTTTCTGACTCCTAAAAAATGAAAAGATTGCTGAGCGTTTCTTTTACACTCGTTAAAAAGGAATTAAAAGACGGTCCCCTTATAGCTCTTTTCTGACCGTAAAATCAGGAAAAGATTGCCGGGTTTTTGTCGTTTCAAACTCGATATGGAAATAAAACGACGTGTCCTTGATCGCTTTTTACTTTTCGGGTGAGTGGCACTAATTATGAAAGTACTCCTTGGTCGCAAGATCAAGCGGTTCCCCTAGGTATTATTTTATACTTTTTTGGGCTTGAGGGACACAAATCTACGAAAAAGTTCAACTTGGAGTCTTCTTAAGTTTCTTCAGACTCTCTAAAATAAAAAAACGCCGAGTTTCTCCTATACTGGGCTTGTTAAACATTTCACAGTAAAGGACCTGTTTAATTACAAACAGGAACGAACCACTCCTTCCTAGGGTTCGAATCAAAACTAGGTTGGACTCATCCGAAGGATGAGCTTATAATCAAGCATATGTTATGTTGTGGGGGAAAGTATCCAACTCGGAATGACCCTAACCCACTCTAAGGGTGACAGTTCCTTAGCAACAACTGAAAGCAAAGCTATTTAAAGTTTCTTCTTTATGACATGCAAGAGATAAAAGGGAGAGATCCACTTACCGATGTCTTGCGCAAATGATCGATCCAATCTCCTTTATTTGCCGCTTGCTCCCAGCTCTTAGTCTTTTCACGGGCCCAGCTACACGAGATCCTGCAAATAAGACAAGAAAAGGAAACTACAAGAAGCATGCATTCATAATCGATTCAAGGATTAGCATAAATCAAAGACGCAAGTAAGACAATACACCATTGAAACACACGCGAATAGAAGAACCTCAAATGATTTATTAATATATGGAAGTAAGGTTCAGGCGGTGATACAACCATGAGAGGTCCAATCCAGCATCACCTTCCCGACGGAGAAAAATCTCTTCTTCACCTCCCTCAAGCAATCATCCAATACTCTCGACTGTAAACCAATAGCAATTCTTTGCACTAAATTCCGCCCTCTAGATCCCATGGGATGAGATCCTTATATAGAGTTTTGGAGTGAAGATAAGTCAGCTTGATGTGTGACTTGTTGTCCTCTTCAACTCCAGTTGTTCTTCAGTTCTTCACTCGGAGTTTCTACCTTCCACTTGGAGTTTCAGAAGCTCTTAACTCATCATTAGGCGAATCTTTTGATCAAGTGTCTTTTTGGAACCTTCCTGGGCACTGGCACATTGAGAAAAAGATTCCTCCACATGTCAAAGTACGCCCAGCGCAGGTAGCCTTTATTGCACTTGCAATGCAGTACAGGTACACCATAGAGCTTTTGACATTAAGCGCAGATGCTTAGTGGAGCAGCTGCTTTGATCCAAAATTGACCTGTTTTTGAGTGTTTTTCAGTGGAGAACTGATTTGCAGTGCTGTGGTTTGCTGACCTTGTTCCTCTAAGGGTAAGAACAACATGTTTAGGGACTTTGGATCCCTTAGATTATTGACATTTCATGCTCTATGCTGTAAGGCACAAAAATGTCTATAACAGTTGCCCCCTAAAGTATGAGGTCGTTTATTGGGTGAAATGCTTTATCAGGAGGATCCGAAGTTCATTCAATCTTCGGGAGGTGACCTGTAAGAAAATACAATACAATACATTATCTTTTCATACTTTCTTTTCATGATCTAGCTGATGCGGGCATTTCCCATGCTCAGCTTTATAAATACATTTGTTGTACATAAACAGACGATCGTCTGATAATAGACTGATAATTCTCTGCTTTTAATTATCATCCTTTTAGTAGGATGATCATCTGCTGCACATGTCTATGTTTTTATCTCCTGAATATTATCACAGCCCGGATGGATGAAACTAGATCCGGGGTCTTCAAACTTGTCTGATCTTCACTTTAGTACAAGTCGATCCATGTGAGAATTTCTTGAAGTCGAACATGGAAAGACATCGCTTGATTACCAGTCAATAATGTAAACTGTTAACAAGCGCGAGAGTAATCACCGATAATGATGATGACCCTCAAGGTACTGCAGCAAAATTCACGTGGTGTGAATATAGGATCTGACGTCGAACACCACGCAAAGTCTCCTGGTCGAAGGTCATTAATGTATACCTATCGCCGGGAGTGAGAAACTTGCCATTGAGGCATGCAAGCTTCAAAGTACTGAGGGGGTGTTCCTAGACCAACTTCTTGGATAATGAGCTGATGTCGACAAGAATTGATTCGTCAAAGGAGGGCCTTAATGAATCCCACATCAGTGACACGGAACGGAGCTAGTGATGATGGTGAAAACGATCTATGAAATATAATTCAGGGTGGCGGTCATGGAAGGATGAAAGATGATGTATGGTAGTGGATGGGACCCGGTTGACACTTTCTGAATGACATCTCTTGAACATATAACGACACTGATGTGATGGATCGGTAGCATTACCCCATGAATGGATGGTATGGCGAGACCATGGTGAAGGGACCGGTGAATGATAATAACCCAACCCGATATTTACGGAGGTAAAAGTGTCATGTTCAAGAGCGACTTGCTACCATTAAGCTTTGAGGTTCTTCCCAATTTTTCCCCAGTCATTTCTGACTAGTACCTCTTTATTTTTGTCAAGCTTGAGGAGGATAACATATGCTTGTTCTATAACCTGCCCTTCGGGCAAGCCCATCGCTATGTTTTGACGAGCCTAGCGATAGGGAAACTCGTTCTCGTCTAAAGACAAGTTTGTTGCTATCTAATATTTTTAACGAGCCCAGCGACAAAGACAACTCGGTCCTTTTCATTTTTAGAGAGTCTGAAAAGGGTACATAAAGTGGACTCCAGGGTTCCTTTTTCGTCATCTAATACCTTAAGTCCGAAAAAGTATAAAACCATACAGAAGGGATGAATGTTCGATAGCTTTATCGAGCCGAACTAGACAAGCGCTCGATCTTTTTGTGCAATAATCCCTCAGGTCCAAAAAGATTAAAATCTAGAGGAGGGATAGCTCTTCCGGTCCTTTTAACGAGCTGGAAGGCCAAAACTCGACAAACTTTTCATTTTTTACGAGTCAGTGAAAAGAGCTCAAAGAAGACTCGTATTTTGAGGAACGAGTGATAAACAGGGATAGCAGCAGATTCCAGGTACAGGTTGGAATTTTCCAATCACGACAGTATTACAAGGATGGCTAGGTGGGATCACTCTTCGCAGCTGTTCCTCAAAATAGGTAAACAATCAAGTGGATGTGAATGATCGGCCAAATGAAAAGTGGAGGTGACGGTGCACAAACACGACCAAGGCTTTTATGGCTGATGAATTTACGGTCTCAAATGGTTATTTACAAGGAAAATTTTAAGGATGGAAAATTTTCTTGAAGTTTAAAAACATTGGCGAATCTCACTAATCCCTAATATGCAAACTATAAAATTTGTATTGATATATTTGTAAAATTATTCAAATCTATAATGATTTTATATATAGTCTCTATATAATGTTGGCGATTTTTGAGGTAAAATAATTTTATATTCTAAAATTTGGGCGAATCATCTTTTATAAAAATTGGTAATTGGCGAATCTTTTTTTGGAAAAATCAAGGAAAATTAGCCCACTGGGCAAACATTAGCCCCTAAAATTTTCCATGGTTATTTACCGGTTCTTTTTTTCTGAATGAGCTTGAACTCTGGAGGAAGCCTGCTCACAAGCTTATGTTTATTTTTTAACGAGCATGAATTTCCGCATTAAAACTGCTCGGATCTTGCGTTTATTTTTTAACGAGCATGAACTTTGCCAAAACTGCTCGTTTTTACCAGTCATAAAGTAGTAAGGTCTCATGGAAGATTCCTATTTTTTAAGGAGCTTCATCTCCCTACGCTTTGCTCCATATCCTCTCTTTGTGCAAGCCGGGTATCGACTTATCTACGGGTTAGCGGGGTTAGTCCTACCTAAAATTAAAAAGTCGCCCGCGCTTGCATTCCAAGAGGTTTGCATGCCCCCAGGTGTAAGTCTAATTTCAAGGTCGCCCCTACTTTTCCGTTAAAACCTTTGTTTTCAACAGGTGAGGCTTACCTCTTTCAGGTTACCCAAAGATTGTTCTGCTAATCCTTTCAAACATAAACTTTCTTTGGCGATGTCTATCATTAGGTTACCCAAAGATGGTTACAATTTGTTGCATCAATTGAATCCCTTTCTTTGGAGGCTGCCCCTACTTATCCTTTAAAACATTTGTTTTAATGGGTGAGGCTTGCCTTTAATCCAAAGATGGTTACTACTTGCTGCCGCAAATGGATCCCCTTCTTTGGCAGAGCCTACTTATTTAGACAAAGGTGAGTAACGGGCCCCCGTCCTCCCACATAACTTTAACAAAAGAATCTTTTTCCAGAACAACCCCATTCCTAACTGCCCCTTCTTCCGCATGAGAGCTCTTCCCGGCCCTTCTGTTTTACGAAGAAGAAGGAGGGGATGGGGTACGGACTAGTCATATTCTCCCGCGGAAATTCTACTTTACACCCAAGGTTTCTTCTGCCTCCAGAGCAGACCAGGATGCATGCCCCCTGGGTTCCGGCCTTCCTTTCCCGAATTAATCGCGCTCATCAGGAAGAAGAACCGGAGGTAGAGACCTTTCTTGATCGAAAAGACCATTGAGGATAGGTATGTGACTACTTGCGATGCGTGATCCCGGAAGTGAAAGTTGGTCTACGAGCTTGACCATCCTTCCTTTGTATGGAAAACACATTATTCGAAAGAGTGAGTAGACTATTGCTTCCATGCAATATATGTAGTCTCGTCCAAGGAGTAGGTTATAATCCAAGGGTCCTTGGACGACCATCAAATTCATCTTGACAGCCTTCCCTTTCAGTGTAATAGGCACATTAGGTAGAATCCCTAATGGTCGACTGGTTCCTTTGTCAAAACCCGAGAGATTTCTTGTCTCGGGCAAAAGTGCTGGGCAACCCAGTGCTTTCCAAGCAATAGAGGACAGGATACTCACAGATGCCCCTTCATCAATGATAGTTCCAGCCATCACCATTTTGTATATTTGGACTATAATTCTAAATGGTATACTGGCTGGTAACCGGGGTCTGCCTAGTTGGTTCCAATCAAAGGACACAACTAGGTTGCTTGGTGGTGGGACCGAATATACGGCCGGATATGATCCTGACGAGGCTCCTTCCCGCGATAAAGGAGTGGGCACATTGCCCTGATGCTCATCAGAATCGGTGTTGATGAAAAGAATCTGGATGGTGTCATCCTTACTCTCTTCGGTAGGGGTGTCAACTGAAGATGAATCCTCAGTGACTGTGGTATTTGAAGATGAAACTTCTGAAGGGAGAACCGGGTCAACTGCCGTTTTGACCTTTGGACTTTCGTCCGGTCCGGGTTCAGTAGGTTCACTTTCAGTGACTGACACTTCAGCTGGCCCTATGCGCGGGGCAGCTGTATTTTCAACTAACGAAGGACTTGGCGCGAGTTTTTGATATCCAGGAGGAAGTAGCAACGGTGCAATCGGTTGATCTTCCAAAACTCCCTTTGCTTCGTCTAAAAAGGGACAATGGCGAAGGGTGTGATGGCCTTCACACAGTTCGCAGGGGAATCTCATTCCCCTTCGTTGTCTGGGACCTTCACTTTTGTTGGTCGACGGTAAGCGTTCAACCTGGTTGTCAGAGGTTGATGCTTCCGAATCGTGCAAACGAGGGGACCAGTCCCTTAGTATCCGGGGAATACTGGGACAATCACGGTGGAGGTGGTCTCCTCTACATATGACACATGGCGATTTGGGCCCGGTCTGTGCTGTGTGTGGGTTTTCGTTAGATACCTTTTGCTTGCCCCCAGGCGCCTTTGGCTCCTTCTGCTTCTTTTCTTTCTTCTTCTTTTCCTTCTTCTTTTCTATGGGAGCTCCACTTTTGGCGGCTTGACCTTTCGAAGAAGAAGGATCGGAGGAAGGCTCATAAGAAGTGGAAGGCTGGAGGGTAGCTCTAGACTGGTCTAACTGTTGACTCGACTGTTCAGGAACCGTGGTGGTCTGAACTACAGCGGTTGAGAGTAGCCAAACTGGCAGGCCAATTGTCAGTCCTAGAAGCGACAATGTGGCCATGTGGGGCGCACAAACTTCTCCCCAAGAGGAGAAAGGGCTAGGGGTTCCATCACGTGGAATCCCTTGGTTGGTGTGTTCCATGTTCTCAACCTAAAGATCAACGTAGGAATAAGGGGTGATTATGTTCCGTTTAGAATGAATTTTATATGACGACGCTTTTTAAGACACAACTTGCTTTTTCACTTTTTAAGAGTCGAGAAAAAGCTAAAGATGACTCTAGTCTCCTTCGATGTATTAACGAGCCCGAAGTGACAAATGCTCGGATGGACTTTTCCAGTTATAGAGTTTGAAAAAGGCCAAAAGAAACTACTCTGGAGTTCTAGGCAGAGGGTGTGCCAAACCTTTCGCGAAACCACAGAATACGTTTTACGGTATGAGTGGTCGATCTTCGTGAATGTTGTGTTCACTGCATCGCGATCAGTAGGGCGGCCGACACAGCTTCCTATGGATAAAGGATTTGTTCCTATAGGGGTCTCCCAATATACGCGACGGTACGCGGGAGCACAAATCCGTATTAGTGCTATCGTCCCTCAGGAGGAATCACCCACCTTCGTAGAGATCGACAGTCACTATGTTTAAAGACGCCGGTTCACGTCTCTACCTAGACCTCTACTGTGTTTCGTTATGTTTCAAAGCGTTGTTAGATAAATTCAGTTATTTTTAGGTTGATCTTGCTTAGCAGTTTTCCTTTATGGATCACCACGTGATGTATGATACAACTCCTAAATGCAGTCTAAGAATGATAAGCAAGCTTTTTCAATTCTTTCAACTTATGAAAACCTTAACTACTGAAGGAAAAGAAAGACATCATCTTTTCAAACAGATCATAGAGCACACACTGATGCACTTTTCCTAAATTGACATGCAAACTGTCAAAATGCACATGCACAATGCAAGTATTTCTTTTCTTCTTCCTTAATGTTGATGTATTACAAAAAGAAAGCTGTTGTATAATTCCGAATTCGATTTCAAGCGAAAGTAAACAAGTGTTTGTCCAATAATCAAAAGAACACCTTAAGATTCACTCGTTTCTACACAAGAAATACTGAAACTCGAACCATATAACGAAAGCAAATGCTCAAGCAGCTATGAACAGCAATAAACTAGCTCTTAGAATCACAACGACACTTTCTCATAGGTCTAGATCCAAGAGGTCATAGCAAGACTAGTTCACTTTCGCTATGGGAAACTGTGAATGACAGCAAGAAATACAATAAGAAAAATCACGGTTTATTCATACAACTGAGGCGGAATGAAGGCAAAGAGAAGTGGTTTCAGCTGGGTATACAGGTTGGCAACAGGCTGCAAAAACAATACTGAAAACTGGGCAACAGACAGTGGGGAATCCCAGTTGCACAAGGCAAATTGGATCAGCGCAGGTGCTGCACTGTCAATTTGACATGCAGTGCAGGTAGCCCCTTCGGGACCTGTGTTGCAGTGCAGGTAGCCTTTGTTGCAGCTGCACTGATGAGACAACTCTCGTCTCTCTCAGATTTCGGGTCACAGTTTGCTCAAAAATCAATGGTTTTTGGCCAAATCAGAGGCTATCAGTCAAGTATACACTAGAGGTTGATTAAAGGAAGTTGAACACTATCACAAAGAGCTAAAAAGAGTCCTTGTGGATCAGCTCTTCAAATCATGAACATGCCCAGCACTGGGCTAGAGTAGCTGCCCTCTACTTTGCATTCGAAGGACTCGAATGCAGTTCGATTTGGTACTCCTTTGTTTAAGAAATGAATAGCAAGAAACACAAGCTACCAACAAGACACGCTCCCCAGCGGAGTCGCCAGTCTGTTGTGGGGGAAAGTATCCAACTAGGAATGACCCTAACCCACTCTAAGGGTGACAGTTCCTTAGCAACAGCTGAAAGCAAAGCTATTTAAAGTTTCTTCTTTATGACATGCAAGAGATAAAAGGGAGAGATCCACTTACCGATGTCTTGCGCAAATGGTCGATCCAATCTCCTTTGTTTGCCGCTTGCTCCCAGCTCTTAGTCTTTTCACGGGCCCAGCTACACGAGATCCTGCAAATAAGAGAAGAAAAGGAAACTACAAGAAGCATGAATTCATAATCGATTCAAGGATTAGCATAAATCAAAGACGCAAGTAAGAAAATACACCATTGAAACACATGCGAATAGAAGAACCTCAAATGCTTTATTAATATATGGAAGTAAGGTTCAGGCGGTGATACAACCATGAGAGGTCCAATCCAGCATCACCTTCCCGACGGAGAGAAATATCTTCTTCACCTCCCTCAAGCAATCACCCAATACTCTCGACTGTAAACCAACAACAATTCTTTGCACTAAATTCCGCCCTCTAGATCCCATGGGATGAGATCCTTATATAGAGTTTTGGAGTGAAGATAAGTCAGCTTGATGTGTGACTTTTTGTCCTCTTCAACTCCAGTTGTTCTTCAGTTCTTCACTCGAAGTTTCTACCTTCCACTTGGAGTTTCAGAAGCTCTTAACTCATCATTAGGCGAATCTTTTGATCAAGTGTCTTTTTGGAAGCTTCCTGGGCACTAGCACATTGAGAAAAAGATTCCTCCACATGTCAAAGTAAGCCCAGCGCAGGTAGCCTTTGTTGCACTTGCAATGCAGCGTAGGTACACCATAGAGCTTTTGACATTCAGCGCAGATGCTTAGTGGAGTAGCTGCTTTGATCCAAAATTGACCTGTTTTTGAGTGTTTTTCAGTGGAGAACTGATTTGCAGTGTTGTGGTTTGCTGACCTTGTTCCTCTAAGGGTAAGAACAACATGTTTAGGGACTTTGGATCCCTTAGATTATTGACATATCATGCTCTATGCTGTAAGGCACAAAAATGTCTATAACATGTTATCCTCCTCAAGCTTGTTAAAAATAAAGAGGTACTTGCCAGAAATGGTGGGGGAAAAGAGAGAAGAATGAGTCTATTTGTTACCTTTTGTCTCAGAAGAAACTTTATTACCACTCTTGAACACGACACTTTTCATCCACCTGGGTTGGGAAATCCTTTACCTCACAGTTGATCAAACCACTTTGAAAGTCTTCAGCTGGGTTCCAGGGATTAACTTTGAGTCGTTTATCACCAAGCCATCTGTTGTGTCGTTATGTGTTCAAGAGGTCTGCAAGCAAAAATTTCATCTGCAAAATACTTGTCATCCATTTGACCATCCCTGAGTCAGTCCTTACAGCAACATTTCTTCAACTTGAACAATTATTTCGTGTTATGGGCTTGCCTACAACGGGTCGCTTTCTATCGACATCAACACATTATCTAGAGAGATGACTTAGGAATCGTCAGTACCTTGAAGTCTGCATGCATCAATGGCAGGTTTCTCACCTTTGACGTTAGTTTACATCATTAACTTTCGATCGAAGGATTCCATGAAATGTTCGACATCAACTCATTCATTCACATCTCATGGATTGTACTGGGTACTTTGAGAACCATCGACATTACTGGTGGTCTCTCTCATGCTTGTTAACAGTTTACATCATCGACTGGTAATCAATTGGTTTCTACCATGTTCGACATCAACTCATTTATTCGCATGGCTAGAATCGTACCAATTCGGGAAGTAGAAATGAAGACCCTGGATCTAGTTTCCACCATCCAGGCTGCGAGGAGTTTTGTATTCATTATCTAAGTAGACTAATCATAAACAGATGGCTGCACCCATACTGTGTCTACAAAAGTCTATGATTATGATGTACTGCAAGATCATTCTTGTATCAGAGTAGTTAGTCTGTTAGTTAAAGTTTTGATCTGAGTATGGGAATGCCTACCTCAGTGATGATATAATCTTATACATGTATTTTGTGTTGAAAATTGCAGGTTCTAACCAGGCTCTCCACGAGACAATCCTTGAAATGATAAAGTGCTTCACCCTTCCTAGATAATACAAAACCCTAATCTATTACAGGCTTCGCACTTTAGGGGGCAATCTGTTACACTAAAAAATGTCACCATGACTATTTACAGTTAGTATGGCTCTATCAACAATCATGCTATCCTCTTAGGCAAGTCTTATGCCTCTGCTCTCCATGTCAAACTCCAAAAAAGAGAGAAAGTCTTTATAAATGTATTTATCTCTGGGGACGCAGGTTCTCTCAACCTTACCTGCGGGTACGCACCCAATGTTCACAAAAGCTGCGTCTTTGGACGCTCTGTATGTAAAGGGGCAGGTGCGTCCCCCTGTAAAGGTTAAAATGCGCAAGTTTCATCTTTAAAAAGTTACTTGTGGTCATTTCTAGAGCATTCTAGAAGGTTGTTCGACGTGTATTGAGTGCCTCCAGATGGTTCATGCACTCCTACCAAAGAGGAACTTATCCCATCAATAAGGGATCTATCCCATCCAAAGAGGGGATTATCCCATTGATGGTGGACCTGATTAACTTCCTCTTGAGCACTATAAATATAGGCATTAGGCCAGAAGGAGGGGAGGTTGGAAGCTATACATTTCTAAGGGTAAATGTTGCAGGAATTAGGACTCCCACTTAGAAGCTTGTGAGGAGAGATTGCCATCTTTGCTTGTTCTATTTGGAAGTGGGTGAGCTTTGTCAAAGTAAAGGAGAACTCTTGATGGACCCTGGGAGGGACTTGCACAACACCAAGGCTTAGGTTGTATTTGTTCCTTTTGTTACCTATTAATGCAAATGAGTCCATTCTTCTAAATAACTTGTTATTTATGAGTTGTTTCATGTACTCCTTGGTCTATGTGTTAAATATGTTTTATTCTATGAGATTATCAAGTGCTATTTAATCGTTTGATTGTTAGTGTATGCAGGTTTCAAAGTGAAGGAGGAGCTCATCCGGATCAGCGGAGCTGGACTGCTAAAACAGCGTTGGATTACAGGTAGGATCTAAACACTTGATTTCCCATATAGTAAATGCATGTTTAGAGAAGGATTGCTCTTGTTTGTCTTGTTTGTCACTAGAGAGTCTTAGGCTCCTAGGGAGGTTGGTTGTGTCCGCACAATCAACTCTTTCCGCCTGACAGTAACCACACAACCCAACCCAGAAGAGAATGACCTTCTGGGAGAACTCACAAAGTTGTGTGTGAGAATACCACTTCTCTAGGCCATCAACGATGTACCGATATACAACAAATTGGTTAAGGATAAGTGTTTCAGGCACCCAGGCAGGCGAAAAAGGGATGCCTCAACTATCAATGTCCTAGGACAACTATCTGATCTTATGTTGGGGCAAGTAATCTGTCCAAAGTATTTGGATCCTTGGATTCCTATAGTTGATGTCCACATCAATGGCACCATCATACCCCACACCTTGATTGACTTAGGGGCTGCCATTAACATGATGACCAGGGACACCATGCTCAAACTCAACCTTCAAGTTTCCTTAAGGAAGACCTTGACAGTCCTGCAGTTGGTAGATCGCTCCACCGTGACTCCCGAAGGGATTGTGGAGGATGTCTTGGTCTCTGTTGACTCTTGGGAGTATCCTGCGGACTTCTTGGTTCTTCAACCAAAGGCAAAGCTTACTAGATACCCCCCTTATTTTGGGAAGGCCTTGGTTAGCCACTACGGATGCTTACATAAGCTGCCAAGCAGGAAACATGACCATCAAAAATGGTCCTATGTCCAAGCAGCTAGTCCTATACCCTCCTACCCAACCTCTATTAGAGCATGACTTACCACTTTGGTTGGAAGAAGGGGAAGAGGATGAGGTATACTCTACACCATTGTGCACCTTAGAAACCACCAGGGGAGGTCCTCAAACCGAGGATGATCTGATTGAGACCTTGATTCAAAATCCGCCTCCCAATGCATTGTCCTTAGAGAAATTGGTGGAGGATACTCAAGCCAGCACCTTAGTGGACCTCTATGTGACTGATCCAACCTCTCCTAGAGTTAAGAATGTGGAGTTTGGCCCCGAGAGAACTTTAAAGATCAGCTCCTCCCTATCTCCTTCCCAGGAAAAGGAGCTGTGTAGCTTGCTGGCCAGTCATCTAGATTCTTTTGCTTGGAGCTATAAGGAGATGAAAGGAGTCCATCCTTTGGTTTGTACCCATCACATCTACATTAAAGAAGATTGTAAACCGGTCAGGAAACCTCAGAGGAGAATGAATCTAGCCCTTAAGGACATTGTCAAAGAAGAATTGCAAAAATTGTTGGATGCAGGATTCATTTACCCCATCTCGGACAGTGAATAGGTTTCCCCTCTAGTGTTGGTACCCAAGAAAAATGGGAAGTGGAGAATCTGTGTGGACTACAGAGAACTGAACAAAGACACCAAGAAAGACCACTTCCCTCTACCCTTCATAGATCAATTGTTGGATGGACTGGCAGGAAAGAAGTTTTTCTCTTTCCTAGATGGGTTTAGCAGGTATAATCAGATCCAAATCAGCCAAGAAGACCAAGATAAGACCACCTTCACTTGTCCTTGGGGTACCTTTGCTTACCGAGTCCTTCCCTTTGGGCTATGCAATGCTCCTGCCACTTTCCAGAGAGCAGTATTGAGCATCTTTTCTGAGCTCGTCCATGATTCGGTGGAAATATATATGGATGACTTCACTCCTTATGGGTCCAACTTCCAGGAAGCATTGTCCAATCTGGGAAAAGTTCTAACCAAGTGCATTGAGACGAACCTATCCCTCAGTCCTAAAAAATGTGAATTCCTGATGACTGAAGGGAACGTGCTAGGGCATACCATTTCTCGCCAAGGATTACAGGTGGATCCTAGTAAAATTTCTCTCATCAAAAAGGTTCCACCTCCTCAGAAGGTAAGAGATGTTCAGAGTTTCTTAGGCTTAGCAGGATATTACAAAAGATTCATTAAAGACTTGAGTAAGCTAGCCTCACCATTGTTCGGCTTCTTAGCAAAAGATGTTGAGTTCAAATGGACGGACGACTGTCAGAGGGCTCTGAATGAATTAAAGGATAAGTTGGTGTTCGCCCCAATCTTGAGAGGTCCAAACTAGGCCCTACCTTTCCACATCCACACTGATGCCTCGAACAAAGCCATAGGGGCAGCCTTTGGACAAGTTGAACAAAAACTTCCATATGCCATATAATTTGTCAACAAAAACGTATCGAAGGCAGAAATGAATTATACTATAACTCAGAAGGAATCCTTGGCCATGGTCCATTCCCTGAACAAATTCTGACACTACATCACTGGCTATCAAAAATTTGTACATACTGATCATGCTGCAATTAAATATTTAATGAATAAACCTGATGTGAACGCTTGTATTATTAGATGGTTACTTTTGTTGCAACAGTTTGATTTGACTATCTTTGATAAACCAGGTAAAGAAAATGTTTTTGCTGACTTCTTATCTAGATTGGATCTACATGCAGGTGAAGATGGAACAGTGGATGACCAGATGCTTGATGAACATATTTCGCTATCTCAGTACTCTCTCCCTGGTTTGTTGATATAGCAAACTACCTGGCCCCTCCGCATCTATCCTCAAAGGAGAAGAGCAGAATCGTGAGGAAAAATGCCTCATTCACTTGGATCGGGGGCAACCTGTTCAAACTTGGCCCCGATCAGATCCTAAGGCATTGTGTAAGGGAGGAGGAAGTCTTTAACATCCTCCTAACCTGTCACGATGGGCCTTGTGGAGGACATTTTGCAGCTAAGAGGACTGCCTTCAAAATTCTACAGGCAGGCTACTATTGGCCCACGCTTCATCAAGATGTTAGAAGATATGTCAGCCAATGTGACTGATGCCAAAGGACGGGGAAACCGACTCCAAGGGACAAAATTCCTCTCCAACCTCAAGTGACTCTTGAGCCATTTGAGAAGGGGGGTATGGATTTTGTGGGTCATATCAACCCTCCTTCAAGGAACAGAATATCTGAAAAAAGTGGGTGGAAACCAAGGCAATCAAAGCAGTGACAGAAGAAAATATGGTTGCGTTTTTAAGAGAAAACATCTTCTACAAATTTGGTTACCCAAGAGAGTTAGTCACTGATTAAGGAAGCCAGTTCACCTCCAACCTAATCGAAGACTTGCTCGCTCATCATAAGATCAAGCATAGGACTTCCACCCCATATCATCCTCAAGAAAATAGGCAGGTGGAAGTCACCAACCAAGCATTAGAAGGGATTTTGACTAAGGTAGTGAGCAGCAGCAGAAAGGATTGGACAGATCGCCTGGTTGAGGCCACCTGGGCTTACAACACCACTTGGAAGACCACAACCGGCTTCACACCTTATGAGATGGTCTATGGGAAGAGAGCTTTGCTGTCAATTGAGTTCGAGTACAACTAAATTGAGGATGGTAGCTCAGCTGGACCTAGATCTCATCCATGCCCAACAAGAAAGGTTATTGCAGCTGAATGGGTTAGATGAACACCGAATGCAGGCCCTTCTTCACTCAGAAGTGGTTCAACTTCAGAGGAAGATATGGCATGACCGACACCTCAATGACAAACAATTCCAGTCAAGAGATTGGGCGCTGTTGTATGATTCCAGACATAAGGATTTCAAGGGGAAGCTGGGACAAGATGGCTAGGACCATATGCAGTGAAGTGTAATGACAATGGTTCTGTCCTTATCCGGACTATTGATGAAGAAGCCATCCCCATGCTCGTCAATGGGCATTGACTAAAGATCTACAGGAAACCTCTCTCGAGGCAAGAGTTCATCAAAACTGTGGAAAAATCAGTGTTGGTCATAGAGAAGGGTTCTGCCTCTGTTTTGGGCATACCTTGAGCATCATAAAAAAAAATGCAAATTAAAAAATCCTTGGGTGAAAACCTTTCTGAGGCACCTAAGGCAGATGGTAGGGGTGAACACCTCATTGAGGCACCCCTGCTGTCTCTTTGAAAAAAGTGGAATAAAAATATCCTTGGGTGAAAACCTCTCTAAGGAACCCAAGGCAGATAATAGGGGTGAAAACCTCATTGAGGCACCCCTGCTGTCTCTTAAAAAAAAAAGAAAAAAGAGACAAAAAAAAGAGAGAGAGAAAAAGAAAAAAAGAGAGAAAGAGGTAGAAACAGAATAAACAGGCTTAATCTTTAGAAATTGTTGTAGGTTGCAGGGATTCAATGCAAAAAGGAGGCCTCTCAACTCAAGGACAAGGGTCCCTACGAAGCTACCAGGCAACCTCACATGCACTCCCTCCATGAACACTCATTTCTTCCAAGGTCTGGACACAATCTGGTCATGGTTTAGCCTTCTATAGGAAGCTACAGGACTTTCTACAGGAAGTTCTGTGTTTCTACAGGAAACATCCTATAGAGCCTGTGAGCAGGCCAGGACCAATTATGAAGAAGAATTTGAAGCTCAAAGTCCATTGAGGAAGCATGCAACCACTATTTTTTTCCATCCTCCACTTGTGTCACCTCCTTTCACCACCATTGCTGCCATATGATCAAAATACCTGCACAGTCATACCAGAAATTTGGTTTCTCATAAAAAAAAATATTTTTTAAGGGGGAAATAAAGCATGCAGAGGCTCAACGCTTTACCTGTTAAGGCAATATCAAGGCCCTGGACCTGTGAACGTGACTCAGTTATTTCGGCATGCACCACAGGAGGAGAAACGACTACAGGATGTCCTACAGGAATCCTGTAGCAGCTGATCCAGCTAGAGCACATCCCATGGAGACACCAACAGCTCATGAAGCCGTTGCATGCAGCATTCACCACTAGGAAATTATGTCTCAAGGTCTTGTAGCCACCAGCAGTCAAGGAAGAGGAGCTCCAACGCCTTTGGACGAAGCAGCAGCAAGCAGATCCAGCATTCCTCGTCCTGAAGCCTGAGAAAGCCACGTCCATGGCCGCACAGGTAAGTGCCTAACCTTATTTCATCAAATTACATAAGAATTACTCTAATGTGCATGACTGTGAGAATGAACGGATTGAAAAAGTTGGGTAGCCATTCAACTGGCCACCACAACTAGTCTGACGGCCTTGTTGGATATGAATGGTTTCGGTTATGTCGAAAAGACAGGAATTGGACACGTGGGAAGCGTCCAGTCCGAGAAAAGCCTCAATATAACAAGAATGTTGGTGGTGAATGCAAAGGGAAGGATTCGGTGGTCAGGAATACATGCAGCAGAATGATAGCGGTGACGTCGACCAATGGGTCGACAGGGACAACTCACCCCTGTGCCATGAATTTTGTAGCAATTCAAATCGGCCGTCTAAATCACTTATGATGCACTGCAGTCATTTATTCACAACCGTTTTGTAGCCAAGTACGTGTCCTCAATTCTCTTAAGGAAGTTAGCCCGATTTCTCAGCCTGTTCCAACGTTCGGTTACTGCACATAACGTCCAGAACCACTGAACTGTTCCCCAGAACCCGTGCACAACTCCTACAGGAAGCTGCACTACAGGAAGCCTGGCATTATGGAGAATTTTGGACTGTTCACGTCGAAGGTGGAAATTCTGGAATAAGGTAAGCCTGAACATAATTCTCCCATGCAATTGATTCAAAAGGTGGTGAAGTCGACATGTTGAAGGGGTAGGAAAATGTGGATAAAAGTCTGTTCATGAATTTACAAGCCGTTTTCTTATCGCTGCATGAGAATTGTCGTCGTAGTATGTATGCAGGATTTTCTTCGGGGTTTTGAGTTAAAATTGAGCCACTGTCAGGGGTCCCCAGTGGAAAAATTATGAATTTTATATGACTGTGTGCATCACAGAGACATAGCTTTACGCTCTGTGTAGAAAAACCCTGAAGCTCTCCTTCTATACACGAGCAGGCAAGCTTAGAACAACCAAAAACAATTTTTTTACCATGCCGGGAGGGTTCATCAGAAAAGAGCCTTCAAACTCCAACAAATTATGGGAAACCCTTGAGGTGGTGGACTTGTTTTCCCATGCACAATGGATGTCATTCTGTGACAAGCTGCAAGGTCACGATGATGAAATTACAGAAGAATTCTTGAGGTGTTTAAAGCCAAAGTCACAGACATTGGCCATTTTCAACTTCAGAGGATTGACCCTCAGACTCACCCCACAGCTCATTAGCAGAGTAACTGATCTACCGATGGGGGTACCCTGGGATAAGGAGGAGAGAAAATTGGGTCAGAAAGCTAAAAAAGAGTTCTTCTTGCTAGAGGAATAGTTTTCAGAGGACAAGAATGGAGCTCGAAGAACTAGCCTACAGCCACTCTGGAGTGAAGTTAGCCTCTAGATTATGAAGTATATTACGTGTGAGGGGCGATTTAGCATCGTGTATGGCTATCATTTCCGGTTGCTCACAGAACTCAGGCACCAAATGGACCTACCGTCAGAGCAAAAGTTGAGCATTCCTTACTTCCTCCTGCAATCCATGATTGAGTGTGCCACCAAACTGAGAGAGGGGACGCCAGATCAGCTAGCCCATCATGGGCTTATCAAGCTCCTTGTGGAAGATGCACTCCACACTTACACCATCCCTCTCTCCTGGGAAACTTCTTAGAATCTGTCTAAGGAGGATGACATCCGAATTTTGGCAAAGGAGCTCACTTCCTCTAACAGTGAGGAGAAGGAGCACACTCAAGCAGTGAAGAAAGGTAAAGGACAAGAAACCCCAGGAAAAACACCAAAGAAAGAACTGAAGGGCACACAAGGAAAAAGCCAAGCTGCCAAAACAGGGGGTGATAAAACTACACCACCACCCAAAGAGAAAAGACTACAGAGCAGGGTAGAAAGGACTAGAAAAGTCCAAGCTGGTGAGGGCACCTCCAAGACAGCCTCAACCAAGTTAAAAGAAAAAGCACCCTCAGCCAAGCAGGCTAAAATGGTGCCATCTGTTTCTACAGGAAGTTTAAAAACGGCTTCTACAGGAAGCCAGAAATCAGCCACTACAGGACTTTCTACAGGAAGTCCTGAAAAAGGGAAGCAGAAGGAGAAATCGGCCGAAATTCTAGCTAGGGAGGTGGCAGCTGTGCTGGCCACCCTAGGTACCTCTCCCAAGCCAAAGGAAAAATGAAAGAGGGAGACTCCTCTATATTTCAAAGCGAGAAGAAGTGTAAGAATTAAAACCGGCAGACCCCAACCTCCATCCAAAGACCCAATTACCATTGAAGACACCCCTACCTCACCAAAGGAGAAGTCCCCCTCCAAAGTATCAGTCACTTATGAGTGGGGGAGCCCGAAGACATCTACCTAGAGGGAGAGAATGGAAAGAGTGGGTTCACAAGCCTCTCTATAGGATGCTGAAGCCATTCTATAGGAAACATTAGCTAGGCTCAAGGAGACCGAAAGAAGGGAAGGGGAGGCAGCCAAATCACCACAAAAGGAAGAAGAGGTAGAGCACATCATGGAACGTAGCCCCCAGCCCAGATTGGGATCTTATTATAACTTCTTGGAGGCTGGAAAAATCATCCCACAAAAATTCACAGTGCCGCTTTTCGTTGCATTAGAGGAAGAAAGAGTGAGTACCCACACATGGATGAGAATAGCCAAGTCTAAAGGAGTAGCAGATATAGGCCCCTTGGAAGAACAACTCAAGGAGGCAAGAAGAGAATTGGCTATGGAAAAACATGCGGGAAACTGCCAACGAGTATTTCTACAAGAAGAAAATGAGAAGCTCAAACGACAACTACAGCTGCAAGGACAGAGGAAAGAAGGGGACACAACATGAGAGGACACTGTAGAGCTGTAACAAGGGCCTTTTTCACCTCTAGTTATCTCACATTACAAGTCAATCCGGGAGCGTTTTGTTATTGCAAAGGGTATCTCAATTTGAGGCTATTTGTCAGAGTAATGCTTCGTAGTATAGGCCTAAGAAATACAAGAGTAAACGGATGCTAAACTATGGCTAGATTACTTTTGCAGAAAGGAATTACACGCAACAACTTTACCAGTCGAGGGTGCGGAAGTAATAACCCATCCCTCTAGAAACTGTTTGAAAGAAAAGAACTTAGAGTATGGATCATGGTTCTGGGAGCATAGTAGCGTCTGCTGTGTCTCACGACAGCCTTGATCCTCCTCTCACACCACACCAATGAATGCGAGTAAAAAGGAACAGCAGGAAAGTAAAATGGAACAGCAATGCAGAAATGGAACGGCAGTAAAAGGAACAGCAGCAAAGAAACTAAGTCTCGCGAGTTCAACACTCTCAATCCTTTATATCAACTTATACACAAAGACAGAGCAATCTTTTATACAAGTAAACAGCTTAACCAAATGGAACAGCAAACCATCATGAACAGGAAACGTCAATCATATATAAAAGTAGACAACTAAATCAAATAAACAGGAAACGTCAATCATATGTACAGATAATCTGACATGATCACCAGTAGTCCACTTACAACATTAATTCCATTTTCTTATGATCGTCACTCCAATTATATGTAGCTAAAGCATTCCACTTATAAATTCTGTAACAGAAGTGAACAACCCAGAATAATCGTTATATGACCAATTCTGGAAATATGATACGAGCTTGTTATAAAGATTTACAATAGGAAACTATTGATGAATGAATATGGAACAACATGTAAAATATGTCAAATTATTAAGGATGATAAACAAACCACACAAAGCCAAACTGTAATGATACAATCAGCCAGTGTCCATTGGAGCCGGGCCCTTAGCTTCCAATGGCACACCGCCAGAATTTACTTCAGATGCAGAGGGGAAATAATACCAAAGATATTATATTAACGCATCAACGATAGTACAGCAAAACTAAGTCTCAAAGAGACTCGATAGTCTGAGTTCCAACTGACTGTGAAGTCTGTAAACAGAGAATAAAGATACAATATAAAAACCAGAGTCCCTTAAGTCTTCAATGCTACCCTTTTTATACTAGTGATGGCGGAGTTAACCAGACAACAAAATAATTGAAAGTAACGATCCCTCAGGATCAAAGATCCTGAGGGATCTGTTAAGCTGTTAACTCCTCTCTTTTGTTTGCCTAGTCTTCCGAACTGACAGCTCCTTATCTCGTCCCAGATTGATTTGCCGAGATTTTCTTGCCCTGGTCTGGACTTTAGTTAGTTCCGAAGGGACAACCGTTATCTTCTCATGGAACTCCAGTTTTACACTGCGTTTTCCTCCTTTTGTCATTTTCTGCATAGAGAAGACAATTATTAATAATTGGTCATTCGTGCTCATTCTTATTACATTCTTCTTACTTTATAACAAAGAAAGGATTACAAACATTGCTTGAACCATCACTAAATTATGCATCAAAACATACCTTTCCAATGCTCTACACACCCCCCGGCTTACCCTGTTTCATGGCCTCATGAAAACGTTATAATTAACATGGAGAGCGGTAAGAGAATAAGCGGGAGAGGGTATCTCATGAGGAGGTCTGCAACCATGGTGAACAACGAGATTATCAAAGAAGTAATTCAATTGATCTGCAGGCATGTCATACAAGGCCTGGTATCCAGGTGCAGGGTGCCAAATAATTGGGCTACGGAACCGGTATCCTAACCAAGACGGCCCAGCTTGCAAAAGGCGTTGGCCATAAAGGCTCAACCGTTCAGCAGCCAGCTCAAAATTCTCATAGTTGAATGGCTCCCTGAGCTGGATGCTTGGGGTAGAAACCCGATAACGGAATTTGGCAGCATCCAGGGCAGAATCTTTAATAGCCAGAAATAATTCCACGCTATTTCGGATCAAGTCCTCATGCATGGGTCCTAACAGTTCCATGACGCCCTGGGTTCTCATGAGGCTTTTGTGTGATTGCCATAGGTGAACTGGGTCTCTAGGCTCGGCCCTGACCCATAGATCTAGGCTGTGCTCCTGCCTCTGAAAGGCATTGTAAGCCCTGAGCCACTTTAACTGATTGACCCCAAACGAGACAAAGGCTTGGAGCTGTATATCCCCCACGAAGGGCCCCGGGTTTAAGTCAGTTTCCTGTTCGAGCACCATATTGTGCAAATAGAATTCACATAGCAACCGTTGAACCCTAACCCCATAATGTTTGCAACAATCAATAAAATCATTAATAGTATTAATCTGAATAGGGGCACCTGTCCTGACAACTTTTATTTTCAGTCTTAAGTATCTTTCAAGGAGAAATAAAGCATAATTCTTTGCAGGGGCCCTGCAAGTCAAAACATCATCATACAACGAACATACTGTGTCAAATTGTTTAATAACAGCATCTAATCGACGTGTTACCTTGGCAGCCTTTTCCTGTTCCTTCTGCCATCCTTCAAAGGCCTGACTCTCTGATTGACTCATGTTGCGCAGTTGCTGCTGCAATTCTTCATATTTTGCCCGAGGGATCGTTTGTTCTTTCAACTGCTCAGCTTCCTGCTGCAACTCCTCGTATTTTTCTCGAGGGATCATTTGTTCCCTCAGCTGGTCAGCCTCCTGTCAGGCTTGCTTCATTTTGTGGTGCAAGGCCTTGGTTTTTGGATCCCTTTTCCAAGAATTCTCAGAGGCAGGGAGTCTTACCTGTATCTTTATGTTTCACTGCCTGGAGTTCGTGTCCCGAATTATTCCTAACGGTGATGCCTCAGTTTGGACCTCTTTGTTTTCCTTTTCTTTCTTCACCTGGATAAAGGGGTACGGTGGCCCCTCTGTAAATGGAATATCGCCTTGCGGCTCGGTTTTGATTGGAACAGCAGTTGGTCCCAATGGGCTATTTGGTACAACAGTTTGTTCCGGAATGACATTCTGCTGTTCCATATCAGATGGAACGGCATTTGGTTCCTCAGTGCTGGTCGGACCAGCCGTAGGTCTATCAGCAGAGTATTGACCTACGAAACGCCTATAAGCCCCTTGCCTTCTCTTCTGACAGGACCCTGCTGCATTTGTTCTTCTTTTTCTCCTTACGGTCCTTCTTATTCTCAGGCTGGCTTTTAAACTTCTAATTTTCTGCCGAAGCTGGGCTATAATATTCAGCAGTCTCTGTTGTTTCTTTCTTAATTTCTTAATTTCCCTTGCCTCAGAAGTGGACGTATGAGTGGCCCTCAGCTCTGTCCCTCTTTCATCGAGGGTTTCTTCTGGCATTCTGGGAATGGATTGTTCCCGATAAGCATTCTCATTCCCCACATCATCAGCAGGTGGGTTTTCTTCCGGTGCCTTGGGAACGGATTGTTCCCGGTCGGTATTTATATTCTCTCCATCAACAATAGGGAGGTTTTCTCCTCCCGTTATCTCTTCATGCAATTCTTCATGTGCCTCTTCCTCAGAGGGTCCCTCAGGAGGGCTTGCTGGACTGGAAGGTGAAGTATAATCTCCCAGGCTAGCCAAGATAGTGGCCAGCTCTTCTTCCTCCATGGCGACCTGTGGAGGGCTGCCTCCCAATTGTTCCATCTCCTCCTCCTGAATTGGCTGCTCAATGGCTGCCTTCGGGTAGTCGGCTTCGGCCTCAGAGTCAGAAGGTTTCATTCCTTCTTTGGCTTCTGCTTCATCCTCAGTTTGTTCCACATTTTCCCTCGAAGGTTCCCGTTCTGGCATAGGTGGCTCATCTGTTATCTCGATCGGCTGGTCAATGCTTGGCAGGATTTTCTCCAGCCTTCCTTTTATTCTTGCCAACCGAGCTGATTTCCTAGGTCTCTCAGGTCGCTCAGGTGTACTGGCCACCTGTTCTTCCACCACCACCTTTTTACGTTTTTTAGACTGTTCTGTCGTGCCAAAGGGATGCCTACGTTTCGAGGCAGCACGCTCTTCTGCAGCCCGTTCCTTATGTTTTTCTACATGTCCAGATGCCCTAGAGGAGCGTTTTCGTTTTGATAAATCCCTGTTTTTCTTGGGTTGCTCGGGTGTATCCGAGGGACGCTTAGGTTTTGGCAATGGTGATGCTCTGGGCTCCTTGGGTGCTTCAGAGGTACTAGTAGGGTGCTTAGCTTTTGGGGATGGTGATGCTACTCCCCCTCCGATTGCTGAAATAAGCTCCCCCCAGCTACTCTGCTGCTGAGTGAGACTGTGGCTCACTATCAGGCGGATCAACCCATGGTGGTTAACTACTGCATCTTCATGGTGTGCCTTTTTCAGGCTCCGAGAGGCATCATGCAATAATGAATTTAACAATGCAGGGAGATGCACAGAACATTTTCCTTTTAACACAGCTAAGAGCTTAAGGTGACGCGGTCTTACCACATCTTTTCAGCTCTCACAGGTGATGTAGCTCTGCACTACTTTTGCCAATTCGCTCCAGGGTTCTCCCAACGTTGCCGGCAACACTCCTTTCCCTTTTACTGTTAGATTCTGTCCTTCGTCTTGGAAAATCTCTATGATCTTCTGCAGCCTCTCTTTCTTTGTCGTCCATATTGGTCTTGAGGTTGGTAATCTTGTTACCTCCGCGATTATTTCCTCCGTGACCGTTATCTGTTTTCCACCCACTACGGAGTGTTCTTCCTGCAAGTTCTGCAGAAATTCCATGGCCACAGTTTCATTTGATTCACGCAGGCGGCTAAAATAAGTTAACCACCCCGCCCTTTCTAGGATCTCCCGAGCAGCTTCAGAGACTACCAGCTCACTAGGTTCGCTTCTGATAGCTTTGCCTCCCATGGTTCTGTTTCGGCTCCTAAATGGAACAACAGTTACCTGTCGCAAAGAACGTAATCGCAGCTAGAAAAAACACAGAGCATGCATGAAAAATCGATTGCAAATAACAACTTATTGCAAAAATAGTATTATCATGCCGTTAGCCCGTATCGTACCTTCGTACCATATCATTTCTGAATGGTGTGTTCCCACGTGGCCGGTGGAGTAATGAGGTCACCTCCCCCCTCGCAATATGATAAGCTGTCCCAACCGTCAAATGGAGGAGGAGCCCCCATCCCGTCACCAAGTCATAAAGGAACAACATGTAAAGTTTTGCCATGTTTCAGATTAGACAAAGAAATACCGAGATCGAGGCAACAGGTAGATCAAGTTCTGCATAAGCCTTTGTGATGCGATGCAAAACAGGAGGATAGGACGTGTGGCACTCATATAAAGTCTAAGGTAGTCATAGTCAATACCTCTGTCATGATTGGTAGTGATAGATATTCATGTGACGTATTCATCAAAATATAAGGTATCATTATTACAAGGATAGAAGGAAGTATTTAGTATCATCCAAATTGGTGTATATATTACGACTCCGATACCACTAACAGAGCTCTGCTGCCGACAGGTGTTCATAACCTTGGCAGAGTTGTTTATTTCATCCTGGAACCATGGTTCTTTGTGTGTTTTTGAAGAGCAATTCTTGTCAAAATGCAGGCCATCATGCTGTCTTGGTAACCAGATAACCATGATGCTATTAACCAGAGAGGCGCGAATCTTGGGCAGGTCGGCTCGTGATGAGACCCCCTGTTCCAAGGTTTGTTTATATAGTGAACCTGTTGGACCATATCCCTGGTGTGGTGGCCATGATGGGAATGCCACTGCACTTCCAATCTTATGATCATAGTAGGCTGGTTCTTTAATGAAACCCCCTATCCTGCATTTGAAAAATATATATATATATATATATATATATATATATATATATATATATATATATATATTGTAAATAATAGATTGTGCTCTTGTATAATTACACATAAGAGTGGTTCAGCCCTCCTTAAGAGTGGGAATGGCGGAAGAAGTCTTGTCATCTCAACTTGGAAGATATAAATCTTCTGTTCTTATTTCCAAGTAATAATAGAGAAAATTGTAGGAACTTAACATGATAAAAATATCCAACAAGGCAGAGGAGGTGAGACTATGACAGCAAAAATTATGAGTGTGTGGATCCTTCCTTTGTTGTTGCATCAATACTAGGGCTTGTTAAAGATAGCAATTCATGTTATTTTGATCTAGATATGTCCTGGCTTTTATATTCATTGCATAAAGGTATAGCTGCTACTTATGACCTTGGAAAGAGGATGGACAACACATCCTTTATGTGAAAGGGACAAGAACATACTATTTGTTTTTGAAAGGAAGGGTGAGGAGGAGTTCATTTGATGCATTGCCTTAAAAAAATCAGCAAAAGCACACAAATGCTGTTCCTTTTGAAAAGGAACAGCAAAAACACACAAGTGTTGTTCCTTTTGAAAAGGGACAGCAAAAATGCAAACAATGCTGTTCCTTTTTTTTTTGAAAAGGAACAGCAAAAACATACCAGTGCTGTTCGTTTTGAAAAGGAACAGCAAAACGCAAAAGTGTTGTTCCTTTTTGAAAAGGAACAGCAGAAGCACACAAGTGCTATTCCTTTTGAAAAGGAACAGCAAGACGCAAAAGTGTTGTTCCTTTTTGAAAAGGAAGAGCAAAACGCAAAAGTGTTGTTCCTTTTTGAAAAGGAACAGCAAAAACACACGAGTGCTGTTCCTTTTGAAAAGGAACAGCAAAAACACACAAGTGCTGTTCCTTTTGAAAAGGAACAACAAAACGCAAAAGGTACGCACAGGTGCTATTTCTTCAAAAGGAACAGCACACACAAATACTAAAAACATATATACAAAATTTAAAATTTTATATACAAAATGTGGTAACGAAAAGTAAATTCCTACTGATCTATAGGTGAGGAAGTTTTTGCTTCCTCGCCCATAATCTCAATGCTAGTATCTTGGCGTAGCTGCTGACAAAAAGATTCCCGAGTGAGCGGTTTGTGATACAGACGAACTCGATGACCGTTTACCTTAAATGTATATCCAGACCCATCGATTGTGGTCAGTGTAAGGGTCCCATTGTCATGGACTTTTTGAATCTCATATGGTCCCAACCAACGAGTCTGAAGCTTCCCTGGGAAATCCTGAAATCTAGAATCATATAACAGAGCCCAGTCTCCTTCATTAAATATCTTGTTTTTGATAAGCGCATCATGCCATTTGGCTCGTTGCTGTTGAATGAGTGCTGTGTTCTGTAATGCAGAGAGCCTTATTTCATCTAATTCATTAATTTGGTGTAATCGATTTTTCTGTGCTTCACTTAAATCCAATCCAACTTCTTGGGTTGTTCGTAGCGTTTGGATTTCGAATTCGATAGGAAAAATGGGCTGCTTTCCAAACACTAAGTGATATGGTGAATAGCCGGTGGTGCTTCTCCATGTGGTTCGATAAGCTCACAGTGCCTCGGGTAATCGGGCGGCCCAATCACGCCGATGCAAGGCAATTGTTTTTGTCAAAATCGACTCTATTATCTTATTGTTGCTCTCCACTTGCCCATTTGCCTGAGGATGGTATGGGGTAGTAATTTTATGCTGGACACGATAATTATTGAGTGTTGCAGCTAATAGGTGCCCTACAAATTGTGGTCCTCCATCTGTAATTACTTCCCTTGGGAGACCATAACGTACAAACAAATGGAGCAAGAACTGTATTACCGAATCTTCTGTAGCTCTGATCAATGCTTCCGCTTCAACCCATTTGGTAACATATTCAGTTGCTACCAAAATGTAGGTTCTTTGATTTGATGGCGGGCTGATGGGGCCAACAAAGTCCAGAGCCCAGCGTTCGAAAGGTTCGATCACTAATTGGGGCCGCAAAGGCATTTCGTCGGCTGGACCAGGTCGTCCTGCACGCTGACAGCTATCACAGGCCTGAACAAATTTTTTCGCATCTTTGAAAATTGTAGGCCGGTAATATCCCGTTTGTAGTACCTTGTGTGCTATTCTTTTTTCAACAAAGTGTCCTCCACATGGCCCGTCATGGCAGGCTTTCAAAATATCAAAGATTTCGTCCTCCCGGATACATCTTCTAATTTCCATATCTGCTCCTGTGTGAAACAAATAGCCCCCAACCCACGAAAATCGAGTGCTTCTCTGAACGATTTGTTTCCGTTCATTGGGAGTTAAATGTTTTGGAAGCTTACCTACTGCAAGATAATTAGCAACATCAGCGTACCAGGGAGTCTGAACAGCGACGACGAATAAGTGTTCGTCTGGAAATTGGTCCTCGACTGCTGCTGCTTCAACTGACTTTGGTATTCATGAGAGGAAATCGGCTACATGATTCTCCTTCCCCGGTCGATCTCTGATTGTAATGTCGAACTCCTACAACAAGATCAACCACCTGGTTACTCTTCCATTTGTAACAGGCTTGTTTGCTAAGTACTTAATAGCAGAATGGTCTGTATACAAAATAACCGGATAGCCTGTAATATAGTGTCTAAATTTATTAACAGCGTGTATCACAGCTAAAAATTCTTTTTCGGTGACAGTGTAGTTTAATTCAGCTGGAACCAAATTCTTGCTGATATAATAGATGGCGTATGGTTTTTTATCCTCTTCTTGGCCCAGAACTGCACCGATTGCTGTGTCTGAAGCGTCGGTTGAAATCTGGAATGGTAAATTCCAATTAGGTCCTCGGAGAACTGGAGCTGTAGATACCAGCCTCTTTAATTCTTTGAAGGCCCGATCACATTTCTCTGTCCATAAGAAGTCAACATTTCCAGTTAATGCATGTAAAGGTGCGGCAATATGTGAATAATGTTGTATGAATCGTCTATAATAGCCAGACAAACCAAGAAAACTGCATACCTCTGTCTGATTAGTGGGGGTTAGAATAAGCAAAAGTATTTGGATTTTAGCCGGGTCTACCTGAATACCAGTTGCTGAAATATAGTGTCCCAGAATGAGTCCTTCAGTCATCATCATGTAACACTTTTCGTGACTCAAGCAGAGTCTGGTAGCGATGCAGCGCTGTAGGACTTTTTCGAGAGTATCTAGAGCTGGATCAAAGTCCTCTCCATATGGTGTGAAATCATCCATGTAGACTTCCAATCCATCATTAATTAGATCTGCAAAGATGCTAAGAACAGCCCTTTGGAATTTGGCTGGAGCATTACATAAACCAAAAGGTAAGACTCGATAAGCGAACGTTCCCTAGGGGCAAGTAAAGGTAGTTTTATCCTGGTCTTCAGGGGCAATCTAAATCTGGTTGTATCCGCTGAAGCCATCCAGGAAAGAGAAAAATTTCTTGCCTGCTAAGGTGTCCAGTACCTGGTCTATAAATGGAAGGGGGAAATGATCTTTTTGCGTGGCTTTGTTTAATTCTCTATAATCCACACAGATCCTCCATTTCCCGTTCTTTTTAGGTACTACCACCAGTGGAGAGACCCATTTGCTGTCAGGAATAGGATTAATGAAATTAACATCTAAAAGTTTCTGAAGCTCATCTTTTACAACATCTTTTAAATGGGAGTTGAGTCTTCTTTGCGGTTGTCGAACAGGTCTTGCATCTTTTTCAATATAAATATGATGTGTACATAGCTGGGGGTCAATCCCTTTCATATCGGGATAGTCCCATGCAAATGCCTCCTGATACTTTCGTAACAGCTGGATGAGTTTTGTCTCTTGATCTGATGTCAGATTAGCATTAATATTTAAAGTCTTCCCCGGTTCAATTTGCACTACTTTGCTATTAGCGACAGAAGTCACCGGTATACTTTGGTCATGTTCGTTCTTCAGGGGGTCCTCTTCTAATTCGTTGTCAAATGTCGCCTTTATCATAAAACATTGTGTATACGATGTGGATTCTGTTTGATTAACGAATTTATTAATGGCATCTTCTTCGGTTTGATCTTTGAAATCTAGCGCTTCCTGGATTGTTAATGGAGGTCTAATGTTGTTTGTGATATATGAGGCAGGGCGCACGTTGGTTTTCATCATCGTGATGCTTGGCTGAGCTGGAGGGTACAAAATTAAATTTTTGATATCCTGCCCTCTGGTTATGGTCATGTTTCCCTGCCTGCAACCAATGTAGGCATCAGCAGTAGCGAGCCACGGTCTACCTAGAATTAGCGGATGTCCATCTAGTCGAGTTTTCGGATTAATTATCAGGAAGTCGGTCGGGTATTCCCAGGAGTCTACTGAAACCATGACATCATACAGGGTGCCTTCTGGTCTAATTACTGATCGGTCGGCTAGTTCTAACAATGTGGAAGTAGGTTCTACCGATGTAATTCCGAGTTTCTGGCAAGCTGATGTTGTCAGGATGTTGATTGCAGCCCCTAGATCAACTAAGACGTTGCTCAAGGTCTGCCCATAAATTTGAACAGTGACAATTGGGTTCCCAGGGTCCTCGTATTTAACTGGTGTTTCTTTTCCTGATAGGAGGTCGGATAAGGTGCCGACTACCTGGACTCTCGGGTTAGAAGTTACATTTCTTTTTGGTTTTCTGCTACACAGGTCCTTTATGGTTTTTGCATATATGGGGATATCCTATATAGCTTGAAGGAATGGAATTCTTATATACAAATTTTGTAGTTCTCCCAGAATATCAAAGTCTGGATATTGTGTTGGTCGTGGAATGGCTAATCGTTCTGGGAATGGTGGAGGAGATGTAATTACTTGTTGATGAGCCTGATCTTTATTTACATCCTCCTGTTGTGATGGCTGTTCTATAGGTAACTGATTTTCAATGTGAGTTGTTCTATGTCCCTCAGTTTCTATTATTCGCCCAGATCTTAACTGAAGATCATTGCACTCCCGCAGATCAGATTCAATTTCTGAGGATTCTATAATTTGAAGAGATTGAACTGTTCTATTATTTGGATTAGGGTTGGGTTGGGCTGGGAGCTGCGGTCTCAGATTAGGCTGGGGGTTTTGTTGTAAGGCTGGCAGAGTCGGTTGAGGGAATGGAATTGATCCTGCTGGCTGATATGTCGATCTTGGCCAGCTTGTCTGCCAGGTTGAGCTTTGCGAAGTAGAAGGGGTCCACTGCGGAGGATATGAATTATTATGCCAATATGGTGGAGGATAAGGGAAGTTTGGCCAACCGAATTGGGACATCCAAGGATTCAGAGTAGGAAACATTTGAGGTGACCAATTTGAAAACGGGGGTTGAGACTGGTTTTGCCACATATTCTGTTGCTGAGTATTGAACTGCGGGGGTTGAAAAGAAGAGGAGGGGTCTGAAAACATACCTGATTGCCTAGGCTACCATTGACGACGCTGGTTAATAAAATATGCTGATTCTGGCTCCTCTTCTGCTTCTTTGTATACTGCCTTCAAACCAGGAAGTGAAGGGCAACTTTCGATCAGGTGGTCCTTGGTACAGATAGCACATATTTGGACTGTATCCAGCGGGCATTCCTTGTGGCTGTGTTTCTTCCTGCATCGTGGGCAAAAACCTGCTAGATTATGCTCCGCCTCGGCTTGCTTCTGTTTAGCCTGCACAATGTCAAGTTGTGTAGTTAATGTTCCCAGGATATCAGTTTTAAAATTTTCTAGAAAATTTCCAAGTTCCACCCATGTTACTCCCTCTGTTGATGTTCTGTTATCTCTGGGGAAGTGATCATATTCCGCTGGTTTTATCCTCGTGCTGCCTCTTGAGCTCCTGATACACAGATCAATGATATCAGTAAAATTTTCCTGATAAATGTCTCCTTTCCCCATAATGTTTAACGTTTCGATCCATTGTTCTTTCATACCTCTAATTAATGCAGTTTTCAACACGTTATTAGGCAGAGGTAGCGATGCATAAGGGGATCTTTGCAAGTTATATTGGAAACGTTCCACATATTCTTCTAGGGTTTCGTTTGGTCTGGCTGACATTTGAAAATTTTCATCTTTTAATTCTCTCGACCTACAGTAATCTTGATATTTCTTTAAAAAGGCTTCTTTCATTTGATCCCAATTGTTAATAACCCCACCACCTAAGCCCATAAACCATCTCAACGCAACCCCTTTTAATGTAGAGGGGAACAATTTTAGTTTCTGGGGATCGGTGGTGTAATCGTATCCTCTACATAATACATCAAATTTGAACAAGAATGCGTCCGGGTCTTCTGATGTAAGGCCATGAAATGTGGGAATATGCTGGAGAGGGATAGCTTTCATGGGCGCATTTTCTGCAGAATCTACTATAGGATATTGCAATGTGGAGGTCTGGGTGTTTGCCTGATTCTGCGCCATGGGATCGAATATATGCCAGTAATCTTCAGGGATTTCCAAGAGAGTGTTCCTTGGTTGAGGAGGGGTAGTCTTAACAGGGATTGTCTTGACACCACTCCCTTGATCAGGGATGATAATGGCCCCAACTGTCTGCGGTGAATGGATTCCTTCAACAAGGGTTTTTACAGCACTTCCCTTGTCCGTGCTATTTAAAGGCTGGTTTAATTCAATAGGAGATCTAGGTTCCTCGATTTCCCCTGTTTCTCCTTCTCCTTCGCAAAGGTTACTTTGGGTCCCTTCATACAATGGTCCAGGAGTCAAATTTTCTATTTCTTGAAAATCCTGCTCCTTTGTTTGACTGTGCACTTCAGCAAAGGCTTCAGATGGTGATCTCGAGGCCTGAAGGGAACTAGTAGGCTGTTTAGAATTGACTTTCTTATAACCTACCGATGGCTGAGAGTCGGCTTTCTTATAGATTTCGTCTATGAAGGTCGTTCGTCCAAGGGACACTGGCCCCTTGGCTTTGGATGGAGGCTTTTGATCTTTCTCTAACTTTTTCTACTTAGTCATGCACTCCAATTAAACTGCTAAATCCTATTTAACCAATCAATTCTGCTAGGAAAGCGGACAGTGGAGCAGGGCTTTTACATGCTCCGTACGCAGGTTCTTACATTTCGTTTTTAAAATCCAACTCTCCCCTAGCAGATTCGCACACTACCCTGTTTAAAAGACAAATGGCTATACCCTTTCCTGGCAACGGTGCCAAAATGTAGAGCTATAACAAGGGCCTTTTTCACCTCTAGTTATCTCACATTACAAGTCAATCCGGGAGCGTTTTGTTATTGCAAAGGGTATCTCAATTTCAGGCTATTTGTCAGAGTAATGCTTCGTAGTATAGGCCTAAGAAATACAAGAGTAAACGGATGCTAAACTATGGCTAGATTACTTTTGCAGAAAGGAATTACACGCAGCAACTTTACCAGTCGAGGGTGCGGAAGTAATAACCCATCCCTCTAGAAACTGTTTGAAAGAAAAGAACTTAGAGTATGGATCATGGTTTTGGGAGCATAGTAGCGTCTGCTGTGTCTCACGACAGCCTTGATCCTCCTCTCACACCACACCAATGAATGCGAGTAAAAAGGAACAACAGGAAAGTAAAATGGAACAGCAATGCAGAAATGGAACGGCAGTAAAAGGAACAACAGCAAAGAAACTAAGTCTCGTGAGTTCAACACTCTCAATCCTTTATATCAACTTATACACAAAGACAGAGCAATCTTTTATACAAGTAAACAGCTTAACCAAATGGAACAACAAACCGTCATGAACAGGAAACGTCAATCATATATAAAAGTAGACAACTAAATCAAATAAACAGGAAACGTCAATCATATGTACAGATAATCTGACATGATCACCAGTAGTCCACTTACAACATTAATTCCATTTTCTTATGATCGTCACTCCAATTATATGTAGCTAAAGCATTCCACTTATAAATTCTGTAACAGAAGTGAACAACCCAGAATAATCATTATATGACCAATTCTGGAAATATGATACGAGCTTGTTATAAAGATTTACAATAGGAAACTACTGATGAATGAATATGGAACAACATGTAAAATATGTCAAATTATTAAGGATGATAAACAAACCACACAAAGCCAAACTGTAATGATACAATCAGCCAGTGTCCGTTGGAGTCGGGCCCTTAGCTTCCAATGGCACACCGCCGGAATTTACTTCAGACGCAGAGGGGAAATAATACCAAAGATATTATATTAACGCATCAACGATAGTACAACAAAACTAAGTCTCAAAGAGACTCGATATTCTGAGTTCCAACTGACTGTGAAGTCTGTAAACAGAGAATAAAGATACAATATAAAACCAGAGTCCCTTAAGTCTTCAATGCTACCCTTTTTATACTAGTGATGGAGGAGTTAACCAGACAACAAAATAATTGAAAGTAACGATCCCTCAGGATCAAAGATCCTGAGGGATCTGTTAAGCTGTTAACTTCTCTCTTTTGTTTGCCTAGTCTTCCGAACTGACAGCTCCTTATCTCGTCCCAGATTGAGTTGCCGAGATTTGCTCGCCCTGGTCTGGACTTTAGTTAGTTCCGAAGGGACAACCGTTATCTTCTCATGGAACTCCAGGTTTGCACTGCGTTTTCCTCCTTTTGTCATTTTCTGCATAGAGAAGACAATTATTAATAATTGGTCATTCGTGCTCATTCTTATTACATTCTTCTTACTTTATAACAAAGAAAGGATTACAAACATTGCTTGAAACATCACTAAATTATGCATCAAAACATACCTTTCCAATGCTCTACAGACACCACAGCAGAACCTCAAGAAAAAGAGGGAATGCAAGCTGACCGTGAAGAACTAAACCAGCAACTACAGGAAAGAGAATTGTAGGCAAGCATAGAGATACAAGCTCTAAAACAGCAGGTGCAAGAAAAGGAGGCGCAACTAGCCTGCATGGCCAGTTGGGCAAAGGACGCTCTGCAATGTAGGTATCCGGTCAAATCCTATGGCCTATACCTCAAGTACCAGTGGTTGCAATTCCAAATTAATACATTGGCACAGAGGGGTATCTCCCAAATCCAAAACCCCCAGCAGTTCATTGATTTATGTAACAACAGTTCATTGGAGGAAAAGGCCAAGCTATCAGAGTTTTACCTTCATAATTTGGCCCTTCCAAATGTAACCTCATGGGACCCCAACACAGAAGTAGGGGATATGCAGCTGATGGCAATGACCTCATGGTTAAAACACGAAGAAAAGAGAGCGACAGAGGTCAAACATGAATCAAGAACTCCATGAACCACTGCTGATTAGACCAGAGCCAGGGGACCCCACAACATTGATATCAGCCCACCAACACCTAGCAACCAATTCTCAGGCTTTATTAGAATACATGGATCGGCAGGCTCAGGCCATAGCACACTTCAAGGATATGGTGCGGTTGTTAGGGGACAATTGTGTTCATGCTTGCACCCGTAGGTGGAACACACTGTCCCACAGCCTCAAAATCAGGGAATATCACACTCCAACTAGAATGAGGGAGGCCTTGGCATAGGTGCCTCTCTACGAGAAGTCTATGCAGAACCTCCAGGCCAGCTGGATTGGCCTCAAGCTAAGTCCACCTTTGCTTTTGGGATTGTTAGAAGGAAGCACAGGAAAAGAAGAGCATAAGCAGTGGGAAGAGGTGGAAAGGAAGGCTGGATTCCATGACAGTGAGGAGGATATTACTTCAGAAGCCTGGGATGTGAGGGTGGCGATTAAAGTAATGAAAGACGAGGAGCTGGACTAGTTGCTCAGGGATGAGCAATCATTTTAGTAGGGGGTGATGATGAGCCCCAAATTTGGTAATATTTTGGGCTCATTTGGCCTAATTATCCTTGTTCAATCCTTCATTTTTCATAACTTATGCATTATTTTTCAGTATGTTTATGTCATTTGTACGAATAAGGGTAGTCACTCTTCCTAGGTGGCTAACATGTGCTCATTTTAGGTTTTTTTGACATATGTTGGAGCAAAACCGAGCAGTAATGCGCTAGGAGACAGCCAAGCTTGGGTTGAGGATTTGTAGGGGGGTTGTCTATGGCATTAAATAGCCTCCCTTGGTATCTTCACCCCCCAAATCCGAGCTCCAAAGGGTACCAAAACCGGATCTAGAAGGCAGCCAAGGAGATTTTGGAAGGAGCTGTTCACTCACAATGTGGGCAGCCAAGTCCCATAGATTTAGGAGGCTAGCTAGGGCCTTGTGGTGTATAAATGTTAAGGCCTCAGCCTTCGTGGGGCTTTTGGAAACTCTTGCATATTTTGCACTACAGTGCTGCTAGTTTTATTTTGTTCTTGTGTAGCCATTTTTGGCATAACTCTTGACTCATGATGATTTTTTGATAATGAGAAGCAGTCTGATTTTATATCAGCTCTGAGATTTCTATAGGATCCATAGCTCTTGGGGTTGGGCCCAACCTGAGAGCCTAGGGCATCCTTCTTTGTACTGTTACCTTTCCTTTATGCATCGTTGTTTCCCTGTTATGCATTTGAACGTATTTATGTTGGGCAGATTTAGTTGTGTTGGTTTAATAGGTCATTGGTTATGAATAGAATTGCTTCAGATGTTTAAAATAGATTGGTAGGCTAATAACAGAAAGAATCTCCAAGAAAAGGGTCAATAACACTCTCAGTTTCACCTCGTCCTTTGGATCAGGGGCTGCAATTGAAGAAACGGTGCTGCCCCAACAAAAACACTAGTTTTCTTGACCATGCAATCCTTAGTGTAATTTTCTTATTTGCAGAAGTTAGTTATGGGTTTAGATCTCTGAAATGTCTCTTTGAATGATTGATGTACATGGTTTCCTTTCCAAATAAAGTTGTTGTTCGTTTGTCTCACTGACAGTTAGATTAGATTAGCTAGGACTTTGATTATTTGTAGGATTTCATTGATTCAGGTAAGTGTATATTGTGCAGGGCATCTCTACCACCCTCTCATCCACCTCAGCTTCATCAGATCCATCTGATCGAGCTCCTAGCTAGGTTCCTCATCTCTCATCTGTCCTCTTGCCCACGTAACCCAACCTTTTTGTGCAATCATCGTTTCAGCCTTCTTTGAGCCAATTTAGCCATCTACACCTCCTCACCACTCCATTCATTTGTCCCTGTGCCACTTCAGGGCCCTATCCTACCTCCATATCCATCCATGCATCTTCCTTCACTCACCCATCCTCCAAAATCCAGTTCTTAAACATCTTGTAGAAATTTCTGAACATCCTGTAAAAATTCCTGAAACATCCTGTAGAACCCCTGCAGACTTCCTGTAGAAGCTCACGAATGAGGTTTCTTGATAGCCAAACTCTGTGAAACTCCCTGGAAGGGTGTCAGGGACTCCTTAGACCCTCTATGAACCTTCCCAACCTTTCCCAAGCATTTCTCCTCCTTGATCCACCCCTGCACAGTAAAAAGCCAGTTAAAATCACATGCATGATAATTCTAATAACTTATGCATTATTTTTCAGTATGTTTATGTCATTTGTACGAATAAGGGTAGTCACTCTTCCTAGGTGGGTAACACGTGCTCATTTCAGGTTTTTTTGACATATGTTGGAGCAAAACCGAGCAGTCATGGGCTAGGAGACAGCCAAGCTTGGGTTGAGGATTTGTAGGGGGGTTGTCTATGGCATTAAATAGCCTCCCTCGGGATCTTCACCCCCCAATTCCGAGCTCCAAAGGGCACCAAAACCGGATCTAGAAGGCAGCCAAGGAGATTTTGGAAGGAGCTGTTCACTCACAGTTTGGGCAGCCAAGTCCCATAGATTTAGGAGGCCAGCTAGGGCCTTGTGGTGTATAAATGTTAAGGTCTCAGCCTTCGTGGGGCTTTTGGAAACTCTTGCATATTTTTCACTACAGTGCTGCTAGTTTTATTTTGTTCTCGTGTAGCCATTTTTGGCATAACTCTTGACTCATGATGATTTTTTGATAATGTGAAGCAGCCTGATTTTATATCAGCTCTGAGATTTCTATAGGATCCATAGCTCTTGGGGTTGGGCCCAACCTGAGAGCCTAGGGCCTCCTTCTTTGTACTGTTACCTTTCCTTTATGCGTCGTTGTTTCCCTGTTATGCATTTGAACGTATTTATGTTGGGCAGATTTAGTTGTGTTGGTTTAATAGGTCATTGGTTATGAATAGAATTGCTTCAGATGTTTAAAATAGATTGGTAGGCTAATAACAGAAAGAATCTCCAAGAAAAGGGTCAATAACACTCTCAGTTTCACCTCGTCCTTATTGGATCAGGGGCTGCAATTGAAGAAACAGTGCTGCCCCAACAAAAACACTAGTTTTCTTGACCATGCAATCCTTAGTGTAATTTTTTTATTTGCAGAAGTTAGTTATGGGTTTAGATCTCTGAAATGTCTCTTTGCATGATTGATGTACATGGTTTCCTTTCCAAATAAAGTTGTTGTTCGTTTGTCTCACTGACAGTTAGATTAGATTAGCTAGGACTTTGATTATTTGTAGGATTTCATTGATTCAGGTAAGTGTACATTGTGCAGGGCATCTCTACCACCCTCTCATCCACCTCAGCTTCATCAGATCCATCTGATCGAGCTCCTAGCTAGGTTCCTCATCTCTCATCTATCCTCTTGCCCACGTAACCCAACCTTTTTGTGCAATCATCGTTTCAGCCTTCTTTGAGCCAATTTAGCCATATACACCTCCTCACCACTCCATTCATCGGTCCCTGTGCCACTTCAGGGCCCTATCCTACCTCCATATCCATCCATGCATCTTCATTCACTCACCCATCCTCCAAAATCCAGTTCTTAAACATCTTGTAGAAATTTCTGAACATCCTGTAAAAATTCCTGAAACATCCTGTAGAACCCCTGCAGACTTCCTGTAGAAGCTCACGAATGAGGTTTCTTGATAGCCAAACTCTGTGAGACTCCTTGGAAGGGTGTCAGGGACTCCTTAGACCCTCTATGATCCTTCCCAACCTTTCCCAAGCATTTCTCCTCCTTGATCCACCCCTGCACAGTAAAAAGCCAGTTAAAATCACATGCATGATAATTCTAATAACCTATTCAAAAATACAAAAAGATGTTTCGTTCAGATAGAGGTAGTCTAGACACATGTATTTTACCTTCATAGCAGTAATGGCATCTCTTTCAGTAGTTTTCATTCTCTCCTTTGCATCAGTAGGACTAGCTAGTAGAATTAGGGTTTGCTAGGGTTTGCGTTACTTTTTGGCTTTCAGTTTCTTTCTGCAAGTAGATTAGCTTCCTTTGAGTTAGGTTTCATCCATCAGCTAAGAAGCTTCTTCTTAGAGCTCATAGAAGTTGGCTTAAGCCCCTAGTGGACTTGTGCCATCTGACCAAGTGACAACTACGGCAAGAGATAGTACTTGTGCACACAGCATTGTCGCTTCCAAGTTTGTTACAAACTACCGGGTTGATAAAATTAAAGAAGGGAGTTCCATGAGTTGTAGCATTATTGCTGCAATACTGGGGCCCACCACCATCATAGAGATACTTTGATGACAGGGAAAAATAATTTTATGAGCTAAATATGGGATTGATGACATATGAGGAGTACAATAGCAGGTTCCTAGATCTACTAAGGTATGTGCCTTACCTCAAGGAGGAGAAGGCCGATATTCATAGATTCACTAGTGGGTTATTGATTGAATTCAAATACAACATTGAGTTTGAGGAGGATAGATTATTGGAAGAGGTCATCTGAAATCTAAAGCATTGTTATGAGCAATCCAAGTGCAGATCTAACACTAAGAAGGATAGGAAAGGTAATACGAGGAACAAAGGAAAATGCGACAAGAAGTGAGAAATACCTTAGGATACAGGTAATAAAGAGAATGCAATACTGTTTAAGAAGTTCAACACATATGACAAAGGGTAGGGACTTTGATTTGAGGAGAAGAATAAGGAGCACGTGCAATGTTTGACTCGTAGAGGATACCATCACAGGAGATATTGTCCACAACATAAAGGTGATAGACTGTAAATATATAGTTCTCAAGAGTCAAAAACAATGGGAGATGTTGGGTAGAGTATTCCTAGGATCTTTGCAAAGCTGGATAATAGGCAGGCATACCATTAGGCATTTATCATTGAGATGGAGGATAATATTTGTGATTAAGTTTTTTCTATTTTGATTGACCGTGGATCTAATTATAGCTATGCTAATCTTTACCTAGTGGATAAGTGTGGCTTGAATAAATAAGTGCATAAAGAATCTTAGTTAGTGTAGTTGGATATAGGTACAAAGAAGCGGCTTCATCATCGGGTAAGATCTTGTGCATTTATTTTGAAAGATATGCCTACCTCATCACATTCAAATGTATTTCCATTTGGATCATATAATATGTTTTTGGATATGGATTGATTGTACCTTCAAAGAAACATGGTGGATTGTTGTGACAATGTCATTGAGTGCTTAGATGACACTAGGGAGTAAAGAGTTTTGTGGGGAAGGAAGACAGAAACATCAATTAGAATGGTGACACCTATGTAGGTCAAGCATAGTCGCAGGAAACAATGTGTGTTATTTGCAGTGCACATTTCTATTGACAAATTGGTAAGGCAGTTGAGGATGTTGATGTTTTGTGAAGGTACCTAGTCCTACAACAATTTTAGGATGTATTTCTTGTGGATATTCTAGAGTTTCCACCTCATAGGGAAGTAGTAGTTTCTATTGAGTTGGTTCCAGGGGAAACTTAAACATCAAAAGAACCTTACATGATGAGCACTCTAAAGTTGGTAGAGTTGAACTTATAGTTGAAGGAAATTTTTCACTAGTGTTATAGACATTTTTGTGCCCTACAACTCCAAGAATGAAATGTCCATAAACCAAGGGATCCTAAGTCCCTAAAAGTGTTGTTCTAACCACTAAAGGAACAAGGTCAACAGATTACCGCTTCTCCCAGAAGTTCTCCACCAGAAACTGCTCAGAATAAGTCAAAACAGGATCATTTCAACTGCTCCACTGGCTAGGTGCCTTGCATTGCACCTAAATACACTGTGAGGGTGTATTGCATTTCAACATTCCCTTCTATGGGGTGCGATGGGCGAGAAATGACAAATGGCAGTGTCATTCCGTGAGGTGGAGAGACAATGGAAGCTTCCAGAATCTTCTCCAGTGACAATTGCCTCACTGAATTCGACCAAGGATGAGTAAGAGGCCTTTAGTCTCCAAGTGGAAGCAAGAACTGACAGAGAGAAGACACTAATCAAATCACAAGCTGACTCATCCTCCTTACAGATATCTATATATGGATCCCTCATCCCAGAGATCCAAAGGCTGGAATTTTGCATATTGTAAGGAATTGCTATTGGTTTTTTGAGACAAACATCAAATTGTTGGGTGATATATGCTTTGTTTGAGGTGAAGAGGGTCTTCTTTGTTGGGAGGTTGATGCTGGGTCAGGAACCACTGGTTATAACTCATCCTGGATCTTTTCTTGTTTATCAATAAAAGCTATTTGAGTTTTCCTCCATGCTTTTGTATCATTGATGCTTGTTACATTTGTATGGTTAAATTAAATCTGATCCTAAGTTGTTTATGAATATAGATCCATGTCTTTGTATAGTTTTCTTCTTCTGTGATCTTACAGGTACTTTGTGAAGCTGGGCAAGTAAGGGAGCAAGTAGCTGGAGACTATCAAAGAAGAGAAGGATTGGATCAAAGGACTAGCACAAGACACAGGTTGGTTCTTTCTATTCCTCTCTATCTATAGTTCATAAAGGAAATACAAAATTAGTTTTTCTCTGTTTGTTTCTAAAGCAGCTGTCACACCTTAGTGGGATAGAGCAGTTCTAAATAGAGACTTTTCCCTGGAACAAAATGGCGACTCCGCTGGGGAGATAATTAGTTTGTTTGTTTATCATTCTTTGTTTGTTTGTTTCATAAACTTATATGTGGTATTCGAACTGCATTTGCCATAACAAATGAAAAGTAGACATCTGCTGCTTCGATCCATTCACTAGATCTGTTTATGATTTAAACAACTGATTCAAAAACTATATGATTGCCCTTGTGATAGCTCTTAGATCCTCCTTAGATCTACCCCTGATTGTTGAATTACTGATTGCTTTTTACTCGGCCAAAAACCAAAGACTGAACTGCAAACTGTGACCCGGAACCTGGATAGAGTCTCGTTTCTGGCCCAGCGCAGGTACTGTTAAGAGATCCTGAATTTCAGTGCACTTCGGGAAAGGGCAACCTGTGCTGCATTTCAAATTCTCTGTGTTACAGGTGCGCTGATCAGACTAGCCCTGTGCAACTGTGGTTCTTGTGTTTCATTCTTTCCAGTTCTATCTCTGAATTTTGCTGCCTGTGATTAGTATATGTCTGTTTGAAACCCCTTTTCCTTGCTATTATTCCACCTCCTTTGTACAAAAGAACTGTAGATGTTTTTGTGTGTTTGTTGAGTCATTTACAGTTCTCCTTAGCAAAAGTAGCGTAATCGTACTATCGTCCTTTGATTTGAATCTGTCGTAAGTGTCGATTTCAATCATTCGAAAGGGTTTGATTGTTGTTGATGGTTGATTATCCTGTTACTATTGCTTTTGGTCTGGATTTGTGATTTTCTAGTGTCAAAAACGAGTATTCATTTCAAAATCGTAAGGTGTCGTAATCATCTCTATTTTTTATTTCAAAAAGAAGCTTGTTTATGTTTGTTGCTTGAAATGAAATTCAGATTTGTGCATCAACTTTCTTTTTAGCATCCATATACTAAGAAAGTCGAAAACAAATACATGCATGTGCATTTGCATATAGACAGTCTATTTGGCTTGATTTAGGAAAGTTCATTTATAGTGTGCTCTTTGCTCTTTGTGAAAAGATTCTGTCTTTCTTTTCCCTAGTAGCTAGGATTTTCGTTGCATAAAAGAGATAAAAAGTTTGTTTATAATCTTTAGATTGCATTTTAGGAATTACATCTACATCTCATGGTGAACCCAAAAGGCAAACTTCATAAGCAAGATCAACTTAAAATAAATTCAATGAATCTAACAACGCTTTGGAACTTAACGCACAACATTTAGAGGTCTAGGCTAGAGACGTATTCCGATGTCGTAAAGCCTGGTAACTGTTGTTCTCATTGTTGGTTGGGTGATTCCTCCACTTTGAGACGATAAGTGCCAGTACGGACTTGTGCTCCCACGTACCATCGAGTATATTTTGGGAGACCCCTATAGGCTTAAATCCTTTATCCATAGGAAGTCGTGTTTGCCGCCCTATCGATCGCAATGCACTGAACACAGCATTCGGGAAGATTGACTGCCGTACCGTAAAAAGTATTCTACAGTTTTGCGATTGGTTTGGTACTCCCTCTACCTAGACTTCCAGAGCAGTCCCTTTCATTCCTTTTCAGACTCCTTAGCGGAAAAGGTCCATCTGAGCACTTGTCACTTCAGGCTCATTAAAAATCGAAGGAGACTAGAGTCATCTTTTGTTTTTTCTCGACTCTTAAAAACTGAAAAAACAAGTTGTGTCAAAGCGTCTAAAATTCATTTAATTCGGAAACATACTTCCCCTTTATTTTAGTTGATCGAGTAATCCGCAATCGTGGAAGAAATTCAAGTGAAACCCCGTCGTTCATGGAGGCTTACGAGTCAACCATCTTTGTCTCCGGAATCGAAGTCAGTACGGATAAAGCGAACTTGTCTAACTGGTTCCAAATCTCCTATTAAAGTTAGAACAAGTGCTCCAACGACATCAGAGACTCTGGTTACTCCAAACATTTCTGGAATCCCTACCTCTACAGAAGAGGTTCAACAGCCACAGAGGGACAATGATACTGATCCCAGTCTGAGAGTAAACACATGTGTTATCGAACCAATTCCATCTACAATCGGTTCGGAGAGTCTTACTCTTCAAACATCTGTCGCTGTCGATTCCATACCTTCTTCGGCACCAGAAATATTCTACGGACCTGACAGTCTTCCCCTTCCACCTGGTCTGATTGCCGTAGAAGAAATTGTAGAAGATCCTCCAATAACTACTCCAACGCAATTTGGAGTCGGGATCACTCTATATCCTTCTTCATCAGAAGTTAGTCTACCACCAGCAGAAGCTCCTGTAGAATCGCTAGGTAATCTTTTGGATAGACTACAAATTTTTGAATAACTGTCAACATCTAGGACTGTTTCATATGACACAACGATGGCAGAACTCCCTACTATCACTCCGACAATGTTCACCGGTATACCATCTATCCCGACTAGCTCTCAACCGCTAGAAGGAGCCCACTCAGGGGCTACTTCGACAGTATGGTCTGTTCCTGTTTGTTCATCCGGAATAATATCCGGAAACTCTTATGTTGAGTCTCAACAAATTGATCCATTTGGAGGTCAATTTGGGCAGTCCGGCCCCCAAGGGCAAACCATTCCCTTGAGTTCTGGATTACCACCGTATGGGGGGCAGTATACCCTTTCATTATCCCCTCCGGGAGGATATCCATACGTGAGTTCACAACAACATTCAGGTTATACTGGAATTACCTCAAGCGGCTGGGTACCAATACTACCTCAACAACCAAGAGTTGTATATTCGATGCAACAATGCTTACCTACGTCAAACATACCGACTATGCCGGCTATTGTGACGGTGTCGCAAGTTCAAGCGTTGCCTGTTGTATGCCAACCTCAGGTTTCTCAGGTTGTAATGCAACAGTCCCTTGACCCTGCGACTCAACCACAGTCTCCGACTGGTGGAATGACACAGGTTCAGACGAGTACAATTACCCCTCATCTTGGTCAAACTGTTAGTATCGGTCAACAACACATGGCTTCACAACCATGGCTAGTACAATACAAACAACTGCAATTCCAACAAGTATACCAAGGTTCTGAGCAACAAATCTTTGCTAATAGTGGGCAACCGTACATTCAAAACAGTTAAAATCAACCATTTTATAATGGTCATGTCCACCAACCTTACCAAACATACCAGCATCAGATGCATTATGCCGGTATGCAAAGACCAACTGCTCAGGCAATCCCATCTTATCCTGGGTATGCTTCACCTAACCTGAATCAGCAGTTACCCTTTGTGGCGACTTTAGAGTTACCTGATTTAAATCGGTTAACAAACGATCCAATTGCTTACGCACCTTGGTGGCCAGCGATTCCGCATAAACTTTCATTAGATATTCCTAAATTTAATGGAAATCCAGGTGAAGATCCATCGAATCACGTGATGTCCTTTCATCTATGGTGTTCATCAAACACCTTAAATGATGATTCGATAAGACTTCGCCTCTTTCAGAGGATGTTAATGGGTACGGCGACAAAATGGTACATCGAATTTCCTAGAGCTTCGTTCGACAACTTCAATACCTTAGCCACAACCTTTTTAACCCATTTTCAGTTACCAATAAGGTACGAAATGGGAACCGAACTTCTTACCAACTTCAAACAGACAACGGCCACTCACATATCTATTCATTTACATGAGTGGCGACGTCGTCGTAGGATGGTAAAAACGTACGTCCCCGATCAGCTCTTAGCTGAATGGTTTATCAAGTCATTACTACCTTCCATCACGGAAGATGTGGCAAAAGGGGGAGTCGTCACAGAAGAGCAAGTTATCGCTCGTGCGCAATATTTGGACTTGATTTACACTCAGTCTGGCACGCTCTACGATAAAATACCTGACGCCCATAGATCGGAATTCTCATTTCCTCCTCCCCCTAAATCAAACAATGACTCTCATGCTGGCGATGGCGTGATTGGTGTGACAGACACGAAATCGACAAAGGCTACATCTAAAAAATCCCATAAGATTTCTAGTCAAAATGCAAATGAGGAACTTCTTGCCTCGGAAGTAAATGCCCTGTCAACCGACAAGGGCATACAACTGAAGCAACCAGGAGGCAAGAAGAAAAAGAAAGGGAAGAAGAAGAAACATAATGAGTCATCTCCTAAAAAACCTTCTGCAAACCCTTCTGGGCAAAGGAAACCCCCTACGGGGTGTCATATATGCGATGAGGATCATCAGACGAGAGATTTTCCACACAAAGCTGAAGTTAAGAAACTCTTTAAGAGTTCAAAAACCTCAGCAGTATTGACTGATCCGTTTCCAAACCCGGGAACCAAACTGGTTGCTAATCAAAATTCTTCCCGATCCCAAGTGCTAATGTTGTCGGTTTCAAAACAGCAAAATGATGCTTTGATATCGACAAGGAAAAAATATTATGGGAATCCACAGCTGTCGAACAACAAGGATAAAGTTCAACCAATTAGTTCAACAACAACTTTGACAGAAGTTGCGCCACCCACCATTCCTGAATTGATGATAAAACCGCCAAAGGGAGTAGTACACAAGTCGACATTTAATCCTTGTGCAAAAGTAGCACAAAATTGTAATATAATAGAGGACTTAGCCCAATCGTCGTCCGCTATGTCGAAACTTGAGGTACTGCAAAATTGCCCCTCCCAAAAGCAAGCTTTATTATCAGCAATAGGTGGGATTGGCCCAATGCATTCCAATATTGTGGCCTTTGACCATAAAGGATATGACCCTCAGTTACCAGCTCAACTAGCTTTCCTTATTCAAGTGAAAGCCCTCAACAAAACTGTTCATCAAACAATTATTGATGAGGGGGCATCTACATGTATTATGTCGATGAGTTGCCGGAAAAATTTGGGCTCACCACCCTTGTCAAGACCGTCAACAATGTTAAAAGCATTTGATGGACGATCATACACTCCATATGGGATTTTAAGTAACTTGCAAGTTGAACTAGGGGGCAAAACAATAGAAATTGATGTTGAAGTAATCGACGGAAACCTCGATTACAACATCCTACTGGGAAGGCCCTGGATATATGCCATGGCCGCAGTTGTGTCGACCTACTTCAGGAAGATTGCATTTCCCTTCCAAGGAGGAATTACAATCATCGACCAACAAACATTTCTCCCCAACAGTTCACAAGTTACGGGAAGCATTCCAATGGTCCATGGAAGCAATCATTCGCTTGAAAATATTGGAGTAGGCCTCCTAAAAGACCCTGCCTTAATGGGTACTTTTTCCCTACCACCTCTGAGGAATCTGGTGGAAGTGGCCACAGTGGAAACCCGCAATATGAAATCTTCTATATCCAATGGATTCAGAAGATTCCTAAACATTTTGTCAGCATGGATCATCGCCATTTTAGAAATATTGTAGCAATCACTTTTCTTGGCTTGGGGGGCAAACCCAAATCAACGCTCACCGAGTGTTTGGATAAATAGGTCTAAGGAATATGGCACCTCTTCAGGTCCTTGGTCGCATGTCAAACTCATTAAAAAATGAAACAAATCCCAAAGGTAAACCTTCATTCCAACCACCAAGTTGAATGCAATGAAGCTTGGGGGGGCATGCACCTCGATTTGCGTTATTATGCTGGGGGCATGCAAAATTATCACGAGCAGTGTTACTGCAGGGTTCAAGCTCGTTAAAAAATAAACCCACCACGAGCAGTGTTAGTGTAGGGTTCAATCTCGTTAAAAAATAAACCCGCATCGAGCAGTTTTAGCACATAGTTCAAGCTCGTTAAAAAATAAACATAAGACATGAGCAAATGTATCTACCCGCGTTTAAGCTCGTTAAAAAATGAACTATTCCCCAGTAAATAACCATTGTGAATGTAGTACTTCAGCCATTAAAGCCTTGGTCGTGTTTGCACCGTCACCTCCACTTTTTCATTGGCCGATCATTCACCTCCATTTGATTGTTTACCCATTTTGAGGAACAGCTGCGAAGATTGATCTCACTAGCCATCCTTGTGACACTGCCGTGATTGGAAAATTCCAAACCTTACCTGGAATCAGCTGCTACCCGTTTTATCACTTGTTCTTCAAAAGACGAGTCTCCTTTAAGCTCTTTTCAACTGACTCGTAAAATATGAAAAGATTGCAGAGTCCTTGGCCTTCCAACTCGTTAAAGGGACAGGAAGTACTATCCCTCCTCTAGATTTTAATCTTTTTGGACCTGAGGGATTATTACACAAAAAGATCGAGCGCTTGTTTTGTTCGGCTTGTTAAAAGTATTGAAAACTCATCCCTTATGTATTGTTTTATAATTTTTCAGACTTAAGGGATTAGATGACGAAAAAGGAATTTTGGAGTTTCCTTTACATTCCTTTTCAGACTCTCTAAAATTGAAAAGGACCGAGTTATCTTTGTCGTTAAACTCGTTAAAAAGATTAATAGCGACAAACTTGTCTTTAGACGAGAACGAGTTTCACTATCGCTAGGCTCGTTAAGACGTAGCGATGGGTTTGCCCGAAGGGCAAATTATAGAACAAGCATATGTTATCCTCCTCAAGCTTGACAAAAATAAAGAGGTACTGGTCAGCAATGACTGGGGAAAAATTGGGAAGAAAACTCAAAGAAACTTTTTTGGTAGCAAGTCGCTCTTGAACATGACACTTCCACTCCGTGTCCGAGTCGGGTTGGGTTGTTTCATTCACCGGTCACATCGCCATGATCATGCCATACCATCCACATTTGGGGTTAATGCTACCAATCCATCACATCAGTGTCGCCGATATGTTCAAGAGAAGTCATCCAGAGAAGTCACCTGTGTCTCACCCACTACCATACATTATACTCCATTCTTTCATGACCGCCACCCTGAACCTTATATCACTAGATCGTTTTCACCTCCATTAAAATCATTTGCTCCGTTCCATGTCATTGATGTGGGATTCATTAATGCCCTCCTGTGACAGATCGCTTCTTGTCGACATCAGCTCATTATCCAAGAAGTTGATCTAGGAACACCCCATTCAATACTTTGAAGCTTGCATGCCTCAATGGCAAGTTTCTCACTTCCGGCGACAGGTTTACATCAATGGCCTTCGACCAAAAGATTTTGCATGGTGTTCGATGCCAAGTCCTTTATTCACACCACATGAATTGTACTGCAGTACCTTGAGGATCATTATCATTATCGGTGATTCCTCTCGCGCTTGTTAACAATTTACATCATTGACTGGTAGTCAAGCGATGTCTTTCCATGTTCGACTTCATAACATTTCTCACATGGATCGACTTGTACTTTGAGTGAAGATTGGACGAGATTGAAGACCCCGGATCTAGTTTCATCCATCCGGGATGCGATATATATTCAGGAAAATAAAGACATTAAATGTACATCATTACTGCACAGATAATCATCCACTCAAAAGGATGATGGCTCTACCAGAATCATTAGTCTACACTCAGACGATTGTCTGTCCTATGTACATGAAAATGAATTTATAAAGATGAGCATGGGAATGCCTGCCTCAGCTAGATCATGAAAATAGTATGAAGATAATGTATTGTATTGTATCTTATTACAGGTCTCCTCCCAGCATTGAAAGAACTTCGGATCCTCATAATAAGGCATTTCACCCGACACCAAAAGGTTAACGGCCTCATACTTTAGGGGGCAACTGTTATAGACATTTTTGTGCCCTACAACTCCAAGCATGAAATGTCCATAAACCAAGGGCTCCTAAGTCCCTAAAAGTTTTGTTCTAACCCATAAAGGAACAAGGTCAATAGATTACAGCTTCTCCCAGAAGTTCTCCACAAGAAACTGCTCAGAATAAGTCAAAACAGGATCATTTCAGCTGCTCCACTAGCTAGGTGCGTTGCATTGCACCTAAATACACTGTGAGGGTGCGTTTCATTTCAAAAGTCCCTTCTGTGGGGTGTGATGGGTGAGAAATGACAAATGGCAGTGTCATTCTGCGAGGTGGAGAGACAATGGAAGCTTCCAGAATCTTCTCCAGTGACACTTGCCTCACTGAATTCGACCAGGGATGAGTAAGAGGCCTTCAGTCTCCAAGTGGAAGCAAGAACTGACAGAGAGAAGACACTAATCAAATCACAAGCTGACTCATCCTCCTTACAGATATCTTTATATGGATCCCTCATCGCAGAGATTCAGAGGCTGGAATTTTGCATATTGTAAGGAATTGTTGTTGGTTTTTTGAGACAAACATCAGATTGTTGGGTGATCTATGCTTTGTTTGAGGTGAAGAGGGGCTTCTTTGCTGGGAGGTTGATACTGGGTCAGGAACCACTGGTTGTAACTCCTCTTGGACCTTTTCTTGTTTATCAATAAAATCTATTTGAGTTTTCCTCCATGCTTTTGTATCATTGATGCTTGTTACATTTGTATGGTTAACTCAAATTTGATCCTAAGTTGTTTATGAATATAGATCCATGTCTTTGTATAGTTTTCTTCTTCTGTGATCTTACAAGTACTTTGTGAAGCTGGGCAGTAAGGGAGCAGGTAGCTGGAGACTATCAAAGAAGAGAAGGATTGGATCAAAGGACTAGCGCAAGACACAGGTTGGTTCTTTCTATTCCTCTCTATCTATAGTTCATAAAGGAAATACAAAAGTAGTTTTTCTTTGTTTGTTTCTAAGGCAGCTGTCATACCTTAGTGGGATAGAGCAGTTCTAAATAGACACTTTTCCCTGTAACAACTAGGGATACATTAGGCCAAGAGTATCACCATGGAGCAGACCGGTACTGTTTTTGAAGAAGAAAGATGGTACTCTTAGGCTATGCATTGACTACAAATAGTTGAACAAAGTGATCATCAAGAACATGTATCCTTTTCCGAGGATTGATGATTTGTTTGATTAGTTGAAGGAAGAAGAAATGTTCTTGAAGATTGGTTTGAGATCTGGATATCATCAGGTACGAACTAAACAAGAGGACATCTACAAGACAACTTTCCAGACCAAGTATGGACATTATGTGTTTGTTGTAGTTCCATTTGGTTTAACTAATGCTCCAACTAGCTTTATGTGCTTGATGAATAGTGTGTTTCATCCATGTTTGGACAAGTTTGTTATTGCATTCATTGATGATATGTTGGTATATTCAAAAGATAAATAAGGGAACATTGAGCATGATGAGTGCTAGTATTTCAGCAAGGATACTGCAAATCCTGGGCTACCAAATTTACTTATCAATCAGGGGTTCGTACAAACTTGGAGGTGACGGTGCTGTATGCACAAGTAAAAGTGAAGATCCTGCCTGTTGTCACTATTCGTTCAACGAGAGACCCCCGGGGTTCCAAGCCAGACTTCTATAGAGTCAAGAGAATCTTGTTTTGTTGATGGAAGAAGAGAAATTATACTCTAGGAGAGCTACTCTACTACAGTAATGAAGAAAACAATATGTAATGCAAAATCACACCATATACTAATTAACCATTTAAACAGCTATGCTAAGAAGAATTGCTAAAGAAAATTTAAACAAATGATACTATATAATCTATAGTAGTAAAGAGCATAAAACCATTTTATTGTGTAAGAAAAAAAACTAAACTAAATCTACTTTCACTTTTTTTGTTTTTTTGGCAAAATCAAGTATGAAAATTGATTGTTCTTGTGGATGTGACAGGTGGATGGAAGGTGATTGAGGATGGATATAAGGTTTATGGAGTGGTTGGATGGTGTGGAAGGGTCCTAGGATGATTTTTTTGACTTCATAGAGGTTCCCCATCAATTTACCCTCAAATAGGTCATTTCAAGAAAACCTTCAGGATGTACTAGAAACCTATAGGATGGTCCTATTGTAATTTACAGGATACAATTGAGAGATAATTGTGAGGTGTTGGAGGTGCTGGGAAGCTTTGGGAAGGTGTATGATGAGTGGAATGGGGTGTTAGAAAGAATAGAAGCACTCAGGAGTCAATATCCAAGATAATATATGACTAGATTCGCTCAATGTATGTAGGGGAATTTTAACGAAAAATGATAGAAAAACTAGTGAGGGTGATGGTGGAACAAGAGATGGCTATGGTGGATGAAGTGGAAGGTAGCTGATAGTGATGAAGTCTGGGTATCCTCCTGAAGTACCTGATCTACTTAAAAAATGTGTGTCTTCCAAGAACTATGCAATAAGATACATTTTCATAAACTAGAAAAGCATGAATCAATTGCCTATATTATGCATGAAGAAAGTTGCTAAAGGGAATGAAAATATGAGTGAGATATTATTGCAGAAATGGAGATGGAAAAATATGACAATGAAATATGCCTTGCAACATGAACTAAATAATGAATCAAAGACAACAAATTCCAAAGCTCATGCAAGACCTAGAAATCTGCGTTTTTGGTGCTGCTGAAGGGTCCCTTCCTCAAGTCATGGTCCCAGATGGAGGAAGTGAGGCTAAGACACCTATTGAAAAAATTATGGTGATCATTTTTCTCCTTGCTAACCTTCTACTTGAAATAAGGCACAAATGGAAGAAAACTTTCACACAACCAATCTAATCTACATTGTTGTAATGGAAATGCATCTACTAAGCAAATGAACAATTAAAATATGAATCTATACTAGCATACATGTACAATAAAGAGGAGCCTTGTCTACTAGGGTTGGGCCCTAACTCAAGAGGTTCAACCCTCTTAGTTAACTCAGTGCTAGCTCAAAACAAAACTCATTGTTATTACCAAAATAATGGATTACATTCAAAACTATCACAAGTCTTGTAGCTAGAAAATAGAGTAGAGTTTTACAATAAAAAATCTGAATCTTACTAAGGTCCTATGCCTCTCTACTTATACATATGAAGTCTCCAAGGAATTTCTTAAAATTAGGGGGATTGGCAGCCAAGCTTGAGATAAACTAGTGCTTTGTCTTTCACTTGCTCAGATACCTTCTAGTCCTCATGATTTCGCTGCTTGCACTCCGAGCTGATGGAGGACTATTTGAACGGAGGCGTAGTAAATGAGGAGGATTTACCTCATATAATTCCTCTCCCTTGTCCCATTCAAGTTTGGACCATGGTATTTGCCAAAATTCCTTGCTTTAATCCTTTAATGCTGCATTAAATACACATTAGACCACAAAGCAAAATATCCAACTCTAACTCATCTCATAAACAAAATATAATCAAAAGTATGCAATAAGTTTTGAGAATAGTTGGTTTGACTAAGCTAGGAGGTGAATTAAAGCCCATATAATTACCCAATGATGAGGCTCATCATCACCCCCCTATTTAAAGTGTTGCTCATCCTCTGAGAAACTTATTCAATATCCATATCCTTCATGGCTCTAGTAGCCTCTCTGACATCCCATGCCTCTACTGTGGTATCTTCTTCTTGTTCATAGAAGCATGCTTTCCTTTCTACTTCTTCCCACAACCTCTTTTCTTATTCTTCTTTTCTCCCTTCTATAATACCTAAGAGTAGTGGTGGACTAAGTTTTAGGCCTATCCAATTGGCCTTCAACCTTTGCATAAATTGCTTATACATAGGTGTCCTGTTGAGTGCCTCTCTCAACCTTTGGGGGGAGTGATATTATCTTATCTTCAAGCTGTGTGGAAGTGTGTTCCATATCCTTAGGCGAGCATGTATACTATCATCTCCTAGCATCCTAAACATTTCCTCAAAATGTGAAATTTATTTCTCTTAGGCAGCAAGATATCTAGGTTCCAGTTGAGGATCATTTTCAATCAAAATATGGGTACTGGTGAGGGTCATGAGTTTGATTTTTAAGCTATAATCAAAAGAGGTTCAGTCTGCTCTCTCACCAATATCCTTTTCATCTCTACAGCTCTTGACTCCTCATGGTTCATCCATGAAGCCAAAGCCATTAATTGTAGATCTCCTAACTTGTCATTAGGGTCCCAAACATTCATGTTTGTGAGGGCCATGTTGTGCAAATAAAACTCAGCCATTTTGGCCATATCCTCTAGTGTAATTTGATCACAAAGATCAATAAACTACCTATAGTATTCAATGACATGGTTCCCCTATGTGCTAGTGTCTTAATATGAAACTACAACCATTTTCCTTTGAGGTAAATAACATAGGATTTCGCTAACATCGTACAATGGATTACCTCCAAGGAGAGGTTGGCCATACATGCTATTTTTTTTTCTCTCTCTCTCTTACAGTTGTCCCCTCATCCATGCATTCTCTCTCTCAAGTTGACTTCTCATTATAGCTTCTCTGTTCCTTAAGCCAATTAGCTCTTTTCCCATTTATTTGATTTTCTCTTCAACGTGACCAATGTCTTCCACCCCCTTTGATTTGGCGATCTGAATCTATCAGTGGGTTATGGCCCTCTCCTTTTCAAGTTCAAAGAACAATGTGATGGAAAATTTTTGAGGTATTACCTTGCCTCCTTCAATAAATTGGCAATAGGAGTCCACATTAGGTTGGGGGCCGGGTTCCTTTGTCTCTGGGTCTTCCTCTTTAGCTTCTTGTTGCTCCCCTACCTTGCTTTCCAATTTCTGTGCCTACTGTAGTTTCAACAAAGTATCCTGTAGGACTGTTTTTTTTCCTATAGGTCTTGTTGTGGATCCTGTAGGATTTCCTTACCCTTTGAGGGAGTTGATCTAATAGTATTCCTCCTTACATAGGTGATAGGGGACTTAGGGGAAGCCATTTTGAATTTTTTTGTAGTGGAATCTTCAATCTCAATAGGAATTTTGTTGATGTTTGTGGCTTCCCCTATTTTATTCTTGTGATCTTTCTTGTTCTAAAATATAGTGGGGTTTGCCTCCTCCTATTTCTTTTTTTCTTGACCGGGGTTCTAAGAGAAGTGAGGGAAGATGCCACCTCTCTCTCAATGGCCTCTGGAGAAACCGTAGGTGACTCATCCTTGTGTTCTTTCCCCTCTGGTTTATTTCCCTCTTCCTCCTGTGGATCTTCATCATCTCTATCAGTTTCCTCCTTAATTTATTCCTTTGTTTCTTCATCGTCATCCCTCTCTTCTCCCTCTTCTTCTTCAACTTCATCATGTTCCTTTCTGTCAGCTTATTCTTCATCCGTCTCATATGTATCTTGATCTATATCGTCCTCTTCCTGTTTTTCTTCCTCTTCACTGACAGTAGGACTAACATCATAAGTGAAGGCTTTAATGTCATCGTTTGCTGGCATGTCTCTGAAGACTGACCATGTTAAAGGGATTCTGAGGTTTTGGAGGGCATATTCAATGAGGATCATAATCAACCCATGGTGAGCCAATTGTTATGAATTCCCTTCCTTCACTTTGTTGCTGGATTCTATGAGTGATTGTAGCAAGAAACAGGGTATGTTGAGTCTTTGGTGAGGTGGTGTTTCTACCCTAAATTTTAATTCCTCAAGGATCCTGAAATAATAGGCTAAACAACACTATATATACCCTCACCTGAGATGTATTTGATGAGTTGGTACCCTACCTCACTCCATGTGTATGGTAGACTATCCCTCCTTACTCCATGTTTGTCCTCAGTGGGTTCTTCACCTTTTAAAAATAATTTCCTTTTTGCCACCTGGCTATCTCCTTTGTCTTCTTTTCTCCAAGAAATTCCTAGGGGAAGTGTGGTGACCCTGTTGCTAAGCTCCGAGGTGAGATCTATAGTGATGCCCCTTACTATAACAGTGGCATGGATTCGACTGTGTGGAGTGATGGAGTGACCAAATTCTTGAGCCATATCATCATCATACCTCGTGAATTTTTCGAAAAAACCCATCCAGTTGTGTCTTGTAAAGATTTCAAGCACATCGAGGTGTTCTTGGATTCTCACAGTGTTTGTGGGCTCTCTCCTATTAAACCCTCCTATCATGTTGCTGGAGAAGCTTGAGGAGAAAATGAGGTGGCTGACACAATTTTTCAAATGCAAGTGCAAAACAGAGTTGACTCTGTAAGTAATTCACTTCTCACAGTTGCTAAATTCACTAAATTTTAGAGTATCTCTGGTTCATTTGCTTGCAATTAGGGATGAAATTTTAGAGCTTGCCTCTTTATAATGGTTGTAGTGCCTAAATTCCTATGATATCCTCTCTTGAACTATTCTCTTCCTATCCTGTAGACTGTCTTTGTGCATCCTATAGTGTTATAGACATTTTTGTGCCTTACAGCTCTAAGCATGAAATGTCCATAAACCAAGCGATCCTAAGTCCCTAAAAGTGTTGTTCCGGCCCCTAAAGGAACAAGGTTAACAAATTACAACTTCTCTCAGAAGTTCTCCACCAGAAACTGCTCAGAATCAGTCAAATCAGGATCATTTCAGCTGCTCCACTAGCTAGCTGCGTCGCATAGCACCCAAGTACACTAGCTAGGTTTATTGCAACGCACCTAAATGCACCACCAGGGTGCGTTGAGTGGGAAATGAAAAATGTCAGTGTCATTCCACGAGGTGGACAGACAATGGAAGCTTCCAGAATCTTCCCCAATGACACTTGCCTCACTGAGTTCGACCAAGGATGAGTAAGAGGCTCTCAGTCTCCAAGTGGAAGCAAGAACTGACAGAGAGAAGCCACTAGTTAGATCATGAGCTGACTCATCCTCTTTGCATACATCTATATATGGATCCCTCATCCCAGAGATCCAAAGGCTGGAATTTTGTACATTGCAGAGAATTGTTGTTGGTTTTGAGATAGATATCAAAGTATTGGGTGATTTATGCTTTGTTGGAGGTGAAGAGGGGATTCCTTTGCTGGGAGGTTGATGCTGGATCAGGAATCATCGGTTGTAACCCCTCCTGGACCTTCTTGTTATATCAATAAAACTATTTGAGTTTCTCCTACATGCTTGTGTATCATTAATGTTTGTTATATTTGCATGTTTAGCTTAAATCTGATCCCAAGCTATTTATGAATATAAATCCATGTCTTTGTGTAGTTTTCTTCTTCTGTGATCTTACAGGAACTTGGTGAAGCTAGGCAAGTAAGAGAGCAGGTAGCTGGAAGCTGTCAAAGAGAAGAGAGATTGGATCAAAGGACTAGCGCAAGACACAGGTTGGTTCATCCTATTCCTCTTCGTTTATAGTTGATAAAGAAGAATACGAAAGTAGTTTTCCTTGTTTGTTTCTAAGGTCACTGTCACACCTTAGTGGGATAGGGTCGTTCTGAGTAGACACTTTTCCCGTTAGCAAAATGGCGACTCCGTTGGGGATCGTTTCTAGTTAGTTTTTTTGTGTTTCTCTTGTTGTTTGTTTCATAAACATAGAAGTACCAATCAAACTGCATTTGCCATTAACAAATGCAAAGTAGACATCTGCTACTTCAATCCATTCACTGGATCTGTTTATGATTTGAACAGCTGATTCAAAAATGATATGATTTCCCTTTGTGATAGCTCTTACACCTTCTTTAAATCTACCCTCTAATTGTGCATTACTGATTGCTTTTACTCGGCCAAAAACCATAGATTAAACTGCAAACCGTGACCCAGAACCCGGATAGAATTCTCGTTTTTGCCCCATCGCAGGCTCTATGAAGAGAAATTGCTTTTCAACGCAGTTCACGAGAGGTCTACCTGCGCTGCAATCTAGTTTCTCTGTGTAACAGGTGCACTGATCAGCCTAGCCCTGTGCAGCTGAGGTTCTTTGCTTCATTTTTCAGTTTTGTCTATGATTTTTGCAGCCTGTGATCAGTGTGTGTCTGTTTAAAAACCCCTTTTCTTTGCCTTAATTCCGCCTCCTTTGTACAAAAAGACTGTAGATGTTCTTTGTGTGTTTGTTACATCATTTACAATTTTCCATTGAAAAAGTAGAATAGTCATACTGTCGTCCTTTGATTTAGATCCGTCGTAAGTGTCGATTTTGATCTTAGGAGAAAGTTTATTTGATGTTGACTGTCGATTATGCTTTTACTTTTGCCTTTGGTTTGAATTTGTGACTTTCTAGTGTCGAAATGAGTGTTTATTTCAAAATCATAAAGTTTCGTAATCATCTCTACCTTTTGATGTCGAAAAGAAGCTTGTTTGTGTTTGTCACTTGAAAGCAAATTCAGATTTGTACATCAACTTTCTTTTTAGGCATCAATATTAAGAAAGTGAAAACAAATACATGCACATGTGCATTTGCATATTGATATTTTGTTTGGTTTGATTTAGGAAAAGTGCATTTACAGTGTGCTCTTTGCTCTTTGAGAAAATATTGTGTCTTTCTTTTCCCCTTGTAGCTAGGATTTTCATTGCTGAAAAGAGATAAAAGTTTGTTTATCATCTTTAGATTACATTTTAGGAATTACATCTACATCTCGTGGTGAACCCGAAAGGAAAACTTCATAAGAAATATCAACTTAAAATAAATTGAATGAATCTAACAACGCGTTGGAACTTAACGCACAACATTTAGAGGTCTAGGCTAGAGACATATTTCGGTGTCGTAAAGCCTGGTAACTGTTGTCCTCACTGATGGTTGGGTGATTCCTCCACTTTGAGACGATAAGTGCCAGTACGGACTTGTTCTCCCACGTATCGTCGAGTATATATTGGGAGACCCTTATAGGCTTAAATCCTTTTATCCATAGGAAGCCGTGTCGGCCGCCCTACTGATCGCAATGCACCGAACACAGCATTCGGGAAGATTGACTGCCATACCGTAAAAATTATTTTGCAGTTTTTCGATTGGTTTGGTACTCCCTCTACCTAGATCTCCAGAGCAGTCCCTTTCGTTCCTTTTCAGACTCTTTAATGGAAAAGGTCCATCTGAGCACTTGTCACTTCAGGCTCATTAAAAATCGAAGGAGACTAGAGTCATCTTTTGTTTTTTCTCGACTCTTAAAAATTGAAAAAACAAGTTCTGTCAAAGCGTCTAAAAGTTTATTTTAAAAGGAATATTCATACCCTTTTCCTACGTTGATCTTAGGTTGAGAAAATGGAGTCTACCAACCAAGGAATTCCCCTTGGTGGAAATCCTAGTCCCTTCTCCTCTTGGGGAGACATTGGTGCACCCCATATGGCCACATTGTCACTTCCAGGATTGACAATTGGCTTGCCAGTATGGCTCTTCTCAACCAATGTCGTTCAGAACAACACTATTCCTGAACAATCGAATCAGCAATTAGACGAATCCAGAGTTACCCACCAGCCGTCTACTTCCTCTAATTCTTCCTCTCCTCCTTCTTCTTCGCTTGATGGAATTGGTAAAGCTAAAAGCCATGTTCCTAAGGAGAAGAAGGAAAAGAAGAAGAAGGAGCCAAAGGCGAATGGGGGAAAACGAGTGTCGTCTAACGAAAATCCACACACTGCACCGACCAGGCCTAAATAGCCATGTGTCATTTGCAAAGGAGACCACTTTCACAGAGATTGTCCTCGCATCCCTTGGATTCTAACGGACTGGTCTCCTCGTTTGCACAATCCGGTGTCATCAACCTCTGATGATCATGTTGAAAGCACACTGTCAACTAGCGAAAGTGAAGCCCCAGGACAAAAAGGGAAAGCTAGATTTCCTTGTAAACTGTGCGAAGGCAATCATGCCGTCCACCAGTCCCTTCTTAGACGAAGCGAAAAGAGTTTTGGATGATCGTCCAGTTTCACCATTACGACTTCCTCCTGGATATAAAAACTCTTGCCGAGTTCGTCGCTAGTTGAGAATCCAGCTGGCCCGCTCAAGTGGCCGGCTGAAGCGCCTATCATTGAAGATAAACCATCTGAATCCATACCAGACGAAAGTCAAAAGGTCAAGGCGGCAGTTGACCTGGTCTTGCCTTCAGAGGTTTTATCTTCGGATGATACAGTCACTGAAGAAAACAAGGATGACACCGTCCAAATTCTCTTCATCAACATAGACTCCGACGAACATGGGGGCAATCTACCCATTCCCTTACCGCAGGAGGGAATTTCGTCAGAGCCATACCCGGCCGTCTACTCGGTCCCACCTCCAAGCAACCTAGTTGTCTCCTTCGACTGGAATCAACTAGGCAGACCCCGTTTACTAGCAAGCATACCATTCCGAATTATCGTTCAAATATATAGAATGGTCATGGCTGGTACCATCATAGATGAGGGGGCTTCTGTGAGTATCCTTTTCTCTACTGCTTGGAAAGCGCTTGGTTCGCCATCGCTTTTGCCTGAGATGAGAAATCTGACAGGCTTTGATAAAGGAACCAGTCGACCTTTAGGGATTCTTCCCGATGTGCCCATAACATTGAGAAGGAAGACAGTTCACATGAACGTAATGGTAGTTCAAGGACCCTTGTATTATAACCTACTCCTTGGACGAGACTATATTTATTGCATGGGAGCCATCGTCTCCTCAGTCTTTAGAGTAATGTGTTTTCCGCACGAAGGAAGAGTGGTCAAGCTCGTGGACCAGCTTTCATTTCCGGGATCACCCATAGAAAATAGTCATATATCATCCCTAAATGGTCTCTTCACGCAAGAAATGTCTCAATTTCCAGTCCGTCCTCCTGATGAGCGTGAGTAATTCGGAGGGATATGACTGAAACCCAGGGGGCATGCATCCTGGTCTGCTTCGGCAGGAAAACTTTGGGTATAGAGTAGGTTTCCACGGGAGAATATGCCTAGTTTGTACCCCCGTCTGTGAGTGGAAGAGGGGGTTATTCTAGTACAGGATTCTCTTGTCAAAGTTATGTCAGGGATGGTCTCACTATATCATCCGTTCACCTTTGTTTATCTCGGTAGATATCGCCGAAGAAGTGTTTTGTTTACGACGTAAATAAGACAATCTTTGGGTAACTTGTAAAAGGCAGTACCTGTTAGCTACCTATACCAATAGGTTTCATATTTCATGATTGACAAGGAAAGGTCCAAATATGCTCTGCTTTGATGATGCAAAGATCCCATATTTCCATGAGAAAACATTTTGTGCTTACAGCTTGTTGTGGACTCAATTTTGATGGATGGTCCAACAACCTAATCTGGATCATGCCATGTTTTAAATTTTCAGTTGTAGAATAGAGAAAGAAGTCTGTCCAAACTGTTTAATCTTGGCAGACAAGTAGTTCAGGTAGAGAAGAAAAGGCTCCCAACTGCTTAATCTGGGACCTTGGAAGAAATAAGGGTAGAAGTAGATAGACCATCAAAAGAAAAAAGCCAAAGAAAAGAAAAGGCAGGTAAGGGTCTGCAAGCCTAAGTGCACCCTCCAAGAAGAAATAAAAAATGCTAGGCAAGTAGATGGGTAGGCAGATGGGGTTGCAGAAGTGTCATTCCTTACAATTGAAGGTGTGCTAACCTATTTCACAAAGCAAAGTCAATGGATGGAGAAGTCCTTCTTCTCTATCAGGTTGCAGCAAGCAAAGAATCATGTCTAACTTCTCACTTATCCCCTTTCCCATTCATTACTAATATCCCCTCATCAGTTGAGATTCATGGAAGACTTGGTGGTTTCATGATGTTTCTTGTTCCTTCAAAAGCCACATTTCTTGTCTAAAACTCTTTTCATGTTGCTCTACTCCCTAAGCTAAGTTATTTTCAAACAAACTTAGTGGGATCTCCCCTCATCCACTCCTTTCATCCATATTAACCCTAACTCTATTATATAATTCCCCTATGTTACCCTTTCCCTAGTATTATAACACCATGGTGTATAAACCCCAAACATTGTATAAATATCCCTTCCCTTGGCATTATAGCCATATGTTCTCTGTCAGGGATCAACATGACATCTGGTCACTTTGATAAACCTAAGTCTAACCCCCCTCCCCTCTTCTGAATCCATTTGGCCCATTAAACCTTCATTTTCTAAGAAAACCTTGGAAAAAAACCCTTTACCCATAACCCGCTTTGTACTATGAAATAACACAAAAACCCACTTTTTGCCATTTATCCAAAGTCTCCGCCGGCATTATTTCATTCCGAAAAAATACATTGAAAAACATTACAAAACACCATATCCCTAAGATTTTCCGCCGAGCGCAAAGTCCAAAAAATATGTTATTTTAATCCTTCCCCCGCGTCTGTATCATCCGATCAAATCATCAACCCGTCAACCGTCCGATCGGGCATTTTTGATCGGACGGCTATTATGAATATCGGGTTGGCCCCGAGGTCCGACGTTTAGCACCCGAGAAACTGTCAGAGGGTGACTTCAGGCCTCTGCCACGCGTCGCCCTCACAGCTTCTCGGGTCGGCCTCTGACAAAACCGTTGCCGTATTGTAAGCGGTCCGAGAAAACCATTACCACTGTTCCGCTTACCACCTGTTTTTCCGGGCTTGCGTCATCCCCACGTCAGAGCCACGTCACTGTCACCTCGCCGTCCCATCAACTCCTTCGTCCGCCCCCGCACTGATATGGCCGCCACTTCACTATCCCCGTGGACCAATCGCAGCCTGCCACATCACCCGATGACGTCATGCTGACGTCATCCGACTCCGGCCCCACCTGATGACCTCATGCTGACGTCATCCCAAAAACGCGCCAATATTGCCAAAAATCCATATTTAGGCCAAAATGTCATGTTTTTTCCACTTTTGGCAAAAGAAACTCTAGCTATTTCTGCATGCTGCTCACGTTCAAACCAACGCCAACCTGCTAAAGCTGATTCCAAGACCGCCGACGCCTCCATTGCACCTGCATTTGCAACTCTTACCGGCGAAATTACCAGGTATTCCTCAAAATCATTCCATGAGCCTGGTTTTATCCGTATTTCCTCAAGAAAACTGTTAAGAGACTGTAAAACACTGTTTTCACCATCAAATACACAGTGACTTGCACCCATTTTCAACCAGTGAAGCCATAAACCTCCTGCAGAGCCGCATTTGATAAATTAAGCTGAATTCACAGCTAGTTCGCGCAGTCGTGAACTAGAAATTTCAATTGACCAGATTCACCACAGAAAATACTCCTGGTCAGTCCTGCTACTGTTTTATCAATCCTTTAGACAGTATTTCAACTGTTGTTTATTCAATTTGCCTTCTGTTTCTTACAATTCACTTCCATTGCAAGAAAACATTCCTCTCTGTTGTTCTGCTCAATTGAATCTGGTTCACCTACAGTTCAAAAGCTTCAGTAGCCATGGAGACACCAATAGCCCTGAATGTCCAGCCTCTGAATGCCCCTCAAAGGGAGATAACATGGAAAGCCCTGGGAGATGTAGACTATCAGATGTTAGATTGGTTTCCCATGGGTTCTAAGTTCAATATCCATATGCTAAATGAATTGAAAGCTCAACACCTTAATGGAGCTGATATTTTAGGGATTTGGGACTCAAATTTGCCCATTTACAACCTCCCTCAAGTCAATGCCCTCCCAAACTTGATCCACAAGTGCCAGGAATTGTATGATCCTTGCCAGAGAGCTGTTCTCAGTCCTGCAGCCTCATTTTTGTTCTTTATCACCCCAGAAACCATAAATGAGATGTTGCATTTCCATACTGCAAGGCCATTAACCCCTCTTTCCATGTTGGATTTAATAAAGAAGGGAAATAATCTGTCAAGTGCCCAGATTACCAAAATTAACCAGTTATTTGTGCAGCCAAGCTCTGAAATTATAAGGACCCCTCCTATTGGATATCACTACCTGAATGACCTGGGCAGAATGCTAGTAGATTTGATCAGCTATGTCCTGGGATACAAGGGAATTGAGGATGTGGATGGCACTATAATGGCAATGCTGTCCATGTTTTCTCCTGGAAAGCCTCCAGCTGTACACTATGACTATGCCACCTATATTGCAGAAAAGATCCATGAACAACTGATGAATCTACCAAGGGAAAGGGTGTTCAGATACACCTCATACATCTACCACCTGTTCTTGTTTTATCAGCCAGACAGTTTCTCCATTCCCCTCAAGAAACTTAATGCCCAGGGAAATCCAAGGTCAGTTGTGTATTGGACTTCAGTTTTCCATGATGTTTCTCAATCACCATACACATACTGTGAGTTTATAGACCTGTTCATTCACCCAGCTATGACATTGTTGTATGGTGTCCCTCCTCCAAGGTTAACCGATGACATGCAGAGAATTCTCCATCTCTCCAAATCCTACAGCATTGGTGATTGGTATTTTTACCAACACCACACAGTGATCAGAGTATATGGCTGTGAATTGGACCCTTACAGGCTGCCAAGATATGTCCCTATGAGACTGTTTGCCCTAGAATACTTCAGGCAGTTTGGATATACTGACTACTTCCATTTCCAAAGCAAAAACAAGAAGGTACAACTGAAGGTAAGGAGCCAGCTAGGCCCTTTTTTGTACAACAAAAGAGAGGAGGGATGGAAGGAGGCAGACATGATCTTAGAGGGTTTCAAATTGCAAACCAGTTTCAAATGGTCACCTTATGACCGTAATCATTTTATTTCCCTCAGGAGGATAAAACACAAATTGGGTAACTATTCACATGTTAGGCTGCCTCATATTGAAAAGTATGCAAATTCTTTAGGCTGGAAAGAGGGCACTTTAGAAGAGGCAATCTCTAGAGAACAGATACTAGAGAGAGAGGCTAGGAATATGCAAAAGGAGGCTGACTTGGAAACTTGTGGACAGGTTTCCTTATCATATCAAAGGCAAATTGGAGCAGCTGCCTCCTCTTCAACAACACATCAGCAAGCTGCCGTGGACACTCAACAGACAGGCAGCAAAGGCAAAGGAAAGCAGGTGGAACAAGAGCAACCACCTCCCATGACTCAAGACCAAATAGATAAAGAAATGGAACAGCAAGAAACAGTGCAGCAGCAGGAAGAGCAACAACAACAACAGGAATCACAGCAGAGAGTAGGGCAGCATGACATAGAGCAGCCCACACATCAAGAAGGGGCAGTTGAGGCCCCAATTCTCACTGAGCAGCAGGCTCAAAACATAGTACCTCCTAGGCAAGAAGCTGTTAATGAAACCTCAGTCCTCCAAACTCCACAAAAGGAGGATGTAAGCAGGAAAAGGGATAGAGAGACTCCCTTGACTACATCAACAAGTCATGGTGAGAAGAGGCACAGGATGAATCCCCTTTCAGAGGAAGAGATGCCTATAGGGCAATCTTTGGGTATGGGCCCGCCCAGTTTGGAGGCATCTGCAAGTTCCTTCCAACAGGAACAAGAGAGGACAGTGGGAGGAGAAGTCAGCTCCTCTAGCCAGCAGAAAGAGGGTGAACTAAGCATTAAGCAGCAGTTCATTGAAATAAAGAAAAGGAATGAGCCCATAAAGATACAGCTGTATAACCATTTGCTGAAAATGGCTCCCACCAACCAGCAACGACTAATGTCTGCATATGATGTCCAGGAGGGCAAGATGATCATGAGTCACCTCATACCAACTACGTTGCAGCCACAGTCCCCTTCTGATTACTTAAGGACCAATCTTGAGGTCCTGGCCAAGGACATCCACCCAATGGATAAAATTGAATTGCATAAACAAACAGGTGAGATGGTCTATGCTTCCTTGGCAGACAAGACATTAGATAACTACAGGCTAGAAAATAGCCTTAATAATACAGCTGCCCAACTTGAGTTGGAAAGGGCATCCTCACAAGCGAAGGACAACAGAATAAGGTCCTTAGAAGATATAATTATTGAGATTGGGCATGATCCCAAAGATATCAAGGGCATACAAGAAATATTAAAATTGAGGGATGCAGATATGGCAGCTTTGAGGAGAAAGATCAAACTCCCAGCCACAATTCACCCTCAAACAGATGAAGTAGCTCAACAAAGGCATGATAAAGATGCCACAGCTTTGCTGGTGTCTCTCTACAAGCAGCTTATCCAGACACAAGAAAAGCTAGGAGAATCAGAGGCTGCACAGGCAGCATTACAAGCAACTCTGAAACAAAGAGAAGAAGGTCAGACCTCCCAGCCTCCTCCTCAAATCATTAACCTTGAGGAAACTGCTCCAATTACTACTCCTCCTCCTCAACAGACTGAAAAAGCAGCACCATCTACTTCGGCACCACCAACAACAGAGCAGGCCCCTAGCTTGGATATGCAAAAGCTAAGGAATGAGATCCAGGCCCTGGAAGCTCAAATGACAGAGCTGAATGAGACCAGGGATAAATTGGCCAAAGTGAATGATAGATATGACAAATCCAAGCAGTCTGTGGCAGAAAAGGGCAGGGAGATAAAAGCCCTCAAAGACAAGATCAAAGAGCTAGAGAATGAGCTCAAATTAGATAAGGTTGTAGCTGAGCTTAAAATAGTGTTGTGGGCTAACATTGGCCAATCTATTAATGACCAATGGCAATATATTGAAACAATCCATGAGCAGTTAGAGCTCATTCCAAAAGCACAGACTGAAATTCAGAGATCAAGAGCTGCTCTAAGCAATATGCCTGAAATTTCCACCAGGATGATTAATGTGCTTAACAATAGAACAAGTACTCAGTTGGCTGCCATGGGAATTTCAAACAGAACTGAGTACATTCAGTTAATCAAGAGGGTTCTTACACTGAGAAACTTGGTGCAGACATTAGAGAGAAGAACCCAGGACATGCAGACTGAGGTAAACAGGTTTTTGGAGAAATTTCAGGTATTAGAAAACAGAGGGCTCCCTGGCTTACTGAACAGCGCAGGGAGACTGTTTACTCATGAGCAGTATGCTAAAAGGGTTAATGCATTTGCCACAAGTCAGATCAATGAGAAGCCCAGCACCTCAGAGGAAACAGGGCCAGCCACAGGACAGACTCTCTACAACAGAGTAGAAAATTTATTTTTTATAATGAATGAAATCAAACACCTGTTTGAGGTGCCTCCCAATTTTTACAAATATACAGAGGCAGAGGAGACTATGGATGCAATTCTCAGGCATCAACTACCTACACTAGAATGGTGGACTAAGGCCATACAGATGATTTTATAAACAGGAAGCCATTCAATAAATTTTGTTCATGAAAAATGCAAATTGTCATACACAGGACAGTTTAAAGAATCAGCATGCATTAAAGATAAAAGCTGAGCCAACTCAGCAGAAGTCCCGGCCAGCAAATCAAGACGGACAGCTACAGGTGTTCAGGCCGAGAAGCTACAGCGGAGCAGCCACATCAGCGCATTTTCCAGCATTAACGCAGATCACTCCAACCGACTCAGTGGCCTTCAAAGGCCAAAATATCTTCTGACAAACATAAAGATGCATTTACTTTGTATTCAATGATGTAATAACTTTCTTATCAAATATCTTGAAAAGTTGGTGAATGTATTCATTTCTGAGATAACTTAGCACTCAGATATTTTGTACAACGGATTGTATATATTTTCCCCTCGCACAAGCTTGCAGGGGTTGTTGTTGATTTCTCTTGAAGAAGTTCTTATACTGTAATCCTTTCAGAGTTTAATAAAGAAAGTGATGGAATTTCTCGGAGTTCTGAAGTGTTGAATGCGTTCTGGTGTCTGTTGAAAACTGCAGGATTCCTGTGTACTTCACAATACAATAAGTCTCTGTAACTCTCTTTGTTATGTGTTTCAATCTTTTACAATCCATATATGTTTCTAACTACTAAGTGTTTAGCAACAAAGAAAAAGAATAACCTTCAGGACTTATTCATGCAATACCCTGAGTTCAATCTATGTTGTTAATGAATGTTTTCTTCAGCTATAATCTTGATAAGTGTAATTCTTAATTGCTATGCTTTTCAGAATATATCTTTCACAGTGACCCTTGTTTCAGGAATTCAAGTTTGCTCCTGAGCAACATGTTTCACTTTCACATCACCGGCTTAATGGAGAATTCTTAATTGCTTTCTGTTAGTTGACCATACATCACCACTTAAGTTTAAATTTTGTTTGTTTGAGATACCCAATAGGCCCTGCAGTCTGAACATCATCATTCCAGTCTTTCAAAACATTTCACAGCTCTAGACTCCATTGCCCAATGATATACTACTACCTGAACACTACATCTTAAGAACTGAAAGAAGTCCTTCAACCAAAACACAAACCAAAAACCTGAGCCTAATAGCTAGCCTAAAATACTATCAGAACAGAGACAAATTATAAAGAGAGAGCCCTCTCTGATTACAGTTTGGCTAGAAACTGTGATCCAAAGATTGGTTAGTGGTTACCCCGGCCGTATTCCCTTGGGAGTCATAGGGAACAACCTGGGTGTTAACATAATTGGCGACTCCACTGGGGACTTCTTAGGATTTTCCAATTTCTATACATCTCTCAAAGCTACAAATCAAGCCTGAAATCAGTCAGGAGGCCTTCAAAACTATTTCTGTGTCACATTGACAGCTTTAGGGAAGAGCTTTTTCAGTGAATCTTCATCTCAGCTTTGAAATATATATAGCCATTCCAAAATCTTTATCCAGTCCTTGCAGATACAAAAAACTTCCTATAAAATCCTAAAAACAGTTAGAAGCTGGCTCCCAAGAAAAATCCACGGCATACTAGGGCAAATCCTGACCCTAATCCACCCATCATTGTTGATAATCCAAATACAATCCCTAGAAACATTAGGAGGCAGCAAAGGCAGGAGCAGCCTGCTGATTTAACCTCAGATTCAGATCATCCCAACCTCATCTCTACTCCATGCAAGGTCCTTTTCCGGTCTACCCCTAGTTCCCCTAGTTCACCATCCACATCTCAAAGTCCTCCTCTCACATCTTCATCCACTGCACATATCCCCTTGACCAACACTCTAGGTTCACCCTTACCTATTACCCCTATGGTACCCAGTGTTCCTATTATCCCAGTTGCCCCTGTTAATCCTCTAAACCCTGTAAATATGGCAAACAGATATGCACCCTTACAATTACCTGCTAATCCTGCAGCCTTACCTCAGGATTACCAAACCAAAATCACATACTTTGACTCACTGGCCCTTACTCTGCCATCCAACATGCTAAGAGGATGCAAGATCACTTTGAAAACTATGAAATAGATGATGACAGTGTGAGGATGATAATTTTTGTACAAAGCCTGACAGGTGATGTTAGAACCTGGTTTATGTCACTTGCTGCAAACACTATCACAACCCCTGATGAGCTTTATCAAGCATTTACTAATAGATGGGAGAAGAAGAAAGATCCCCTGCACATACTTGGTGAATATGACACAATCAAGAGGGGTCCCCAAGAGACTGTTTTGGAGTATTGTGCAAGATTCAACAATGTTTATAACGCAATCCCACAAAATTTAAGACCCCCTCCTGATTTAGCTTTGTACAAATTCCCTGATGGTTTTGACCCTGACATGGCCTATCAGTTAAAGGAAAGAGACCCTCAAACCCTTGCAGAGGCCCAAAGGGTTGCTGTCACAGTGGAAGCTAACCTGATTGCAAAAAGAAACAGAGCAAGGTTGGAAAAGAGAATAGCCTTCAAAGAAGAACCCTCTGCTTTTGATCAAAAGCTGGATGCAATACTAACTGGGATGAAAAGATTGGGTGATAGAGTGGAATCGGTTGAAAGAAAATCATCATGGGAAGCACCACAAAACAACCCTCCTAGGAATCCAAATTTTAGGAGAACTCAAAACCCAAACGTTGGCAAGACCAGTGCTGACCAAGACATAAGACCCCCTTTCCAGGAAAACTATGCTGAAACTTCCACATCAACTGAACCCAATGAAGATTCTCAGATTAATTTAATGGGTCTAGATGGGGAAAGTCAAGTTTTCTTGACACAAGAAGATCATGAGGATGATGAAATCAAACTGTTCCAAACTAAATCAGGTGAATCCTTTGACTTTAAACAAGGCTATGACACTCTTGTTTATGAAGTCCATAAACAATACAAGCTAAGGAGCAGAACTGTGAATGTAAGCTAGCCTGAAAAGATAAAGGATAATCAGCAGCCTAAAAGAGCCATAGTCACAGAGCCTAATGACAAAACAAATTCACCTATAGAAGAAGTAATCATTGAAGAGATTACTGAACCATTGTCCTCAGAACAGCAGCCTATGGCTACTTCATCCTCTCACCCTAATTTAAATATTACTCCTCAAGAGATGGGTAAAAAGGACAACTCCCACAATCAAGATAAGAATCAACAAGAAGATTTAGTGAACAAGGAAAGGACTGTTATCCACAACCCCAAGACCCAATCTGAAAAACCCTTTGACTTAGAAACTGAAATTGGCAAACTAAAGATAGCAATTCCTCTCTCAGAACTAGCCAAGCATGACATTTATAAACTACAGATCAAGAAGTCCCTACAACTCACTGACAACAAAGATGATGTTAATGTGTTGGATGATACCCCAGAATTACTGTTTGGCCCAGAAGTGGATGGAAAAATAGTAGTCACAGGGGTATTACCTTTCTATGTCAGCTTACATATTCATGATAAAATATTACATAATGCAATGTTTGACTCAGGTGCCTCTCACAATCTCATGCCAAAAGCAGTCATGGAGAGATTGAATCTAGATATAACAAGACCATACAAGGACCTGTTTTCCTTTGACTCCAGCCAAGTCAAGTGCTTAGGTCTCATAAAAGATTTATGTGTGTCTCTGGTTCAGTACCCAAACAAAACAATCCTAATGGATGTGGTAGTTGCTGATATCCCACCTAAGTATGGGATGTTGTTATCAAGATCATGGGGAGCTAAACTCCAAGGTTCCCTACAATTAGACATGTCATATGCCACCATCTCTGTTTTTGGGCAACCAAAAAGACTATACAGAGAAACACTCATGAAATACATGGTCAGCAGTGAAGAAAAGCCTCAAAACTTTCCCATATATGTTGTCCATTCAGACATAGACTCATACATTCTCTTCAATAACAGCACAACTCTCTCAAAAAATGATGTTGAAACCAAAATACTCATACAAGAGGAAGACTCTAATGAAAGAATTACCACCCATGAAACAACATTCAATCAAACACTAGACACTGCTGCTGCCCTAGGTGTCAAGCATATCCAATCAAATGATGAGACTGTCCTAGAAGACAAGCCAGATGAAAAACCAGAACTTCAACTTACATTGTCAGCCGATGAACAGATCATTAAATCTCCTTCACAACAAGATATTCTATGGTTCCTTGAATTTGATGGCTCAGTCAACAAATTAGGGGCAGGAGCTGGAGTTTGGGTACACAACAAAGAAAACAGTCATGCAGAAGGCAGAGCCTATAGATTAAACTTCAGATGTACTAATAACATGGCAGAATATGAAGCTCTGTTGCTAGGCCTCAAGTTAGTAAAGTTCTTGCAAGCTGCCAGGGTTTCAATCATGGGTGATTCAGATTTAGTTATCCAACAAGTGAAGGGAAATTTTGTCACAAATGACAAAAGACTAAGGTCTTATAGGTCTGCTGTTGCTGAGGTACTAAACTTTTTCTCTGAATTCCAAATCACTAAAATTCCTAGAACCCATAATCTACATGCTCATAGTTTGGCCACATTTGCTAGTACTTGCAAATTACCATTGGAACCTAACAATTGTTTCACAGCTGAGATAAAACACAGACCCTCCATTCCAAACAATGTTAAAGATTGGCAAGTATTTGAGGATGATATGCAAATAAACAATTTTTTAACGCTGCAAAAAGAGTTTGCAGGATTAAATATTGACACTGACAAAGCAAGTCAATCACAAATACTTGACAAAGCAAGTCAATCACAAATACTTGAAGGAGCAAGTCCATCACAAATACAGTTTCAAAAGATTACTCACCCAATATCACCTAGAACAGCAAAACAAATGCTAAATCCAACTATTTTCAACAAGGAAAACATTCAGCAAATTCAACCAATCAGTTGTGAAGAAGTGGCCAATGCTGAAACTGACATCATAGAGCTGAAAGACAATTTTCTACCAACAGGCCTAACTCCACTAGAGGACATCTTTGATTCAAATGATATTCCCAGAAAACCAAAAATGCAGCCCTTAAATGCAGCCATTGAAGAATGCAACATTGGTACCATTGACAAGCCCAAAATAATTAAATTGTCTGCTTCCTTACCTCCTGACCAAAAGCCTAAATACATTGACCTCTTTAAAGAGTTCCAGGATGTCTTTGCATGGAGTTATGAGGACCTAAAGTCCTATGACACCTCTGTTATCCAGCATACTATCCCTCTCAAGCCTGATCAAAAACCCTTTAAAAAAAAATTGAGGAGAATCAATCCTATGCTTCTCCCAGCAATGGAACAAGAGGTACAGAAAATGTTCAAGGCAGTCATCATAGCACCAATCAGATTCTCTGAGTGGATCTCAAACTTAGTCCCTACAAGAAAGAAAACTGGTGAAATAAGGCTGTGTGTGGATCTAAGAAATCTGAACCAAGTATCCCTCAAAGACAACTATCCCTTACCCAAGATGGATCACATTCTCCAAAGAGTGGTAGGGGCCTCAAGGATATCACTACTTGATGGATTCTCAGGCTTCAATCAAATCCTGGTGCACCTTGATGACCAAGACAAAAAAGCATTTACAACCCCATGGGGAACTTTCAAATATGTAAAAATGCCTTTTGGATTGAAAAATGCAGGGGCTACTTTTCAAAATCCGACCGAGAACATTTAAAACACTTGAGGCAGATTTTCTTAACATGTAGGAAATATGGAATTTCCTTGAATCCCAAGAAATCCCTGTTTGGTTTAGAGGAAGGCAAACTATTAGGACATATCATTTCAAAGGATGGCATAAGAATTGATCCAGATAGGATACAAGCTATCCTACAAATGCCCCACCCAAGAAATATCAAAGAACTGCAAGGATTCTTGGGAAAAATCAATTTCTTGAGAAGGTTTATCCCCAACTTAGCTGAACTAATCAGATTACTAAATAACATGCTAAAGAAAGATTCAAAAGTAAAATGGACAGTTGAAGCAAACCAAGCCTTTGAAGGTATAAAGCTGGCCCTTACCCAAACCCCAGTTTTGACCAATCCTCAATTTGACAGAGAATTTATCATTTTCTCTTTTGCCTCCCAGCATACTATTGCTGTTGTTTTGTTACAGAAAGATGACCAAGGAAATGAGAAGCCAATTGCTTTCTTTAGCAGAGCTCTTAGAGATGCACCTTTAAAATATCAAATCATGGAAAAACAAGCTTATGCTTTGGTTAAAGCCATTAAGGACTTTAGGATTTACATCCTTTATTCACATGTTATAGCTTATGTACCAAGTCCTATTGTCAAAGACATTCTCACCCAAGAAAATTTAGAGGGCAGAAGAGGAAAGTGGATTGCCAAAATTTTGGAATTTGATATTGAGATAAAACCTACAAAACTAATAAAAGGGCAAGGTTTGGCCAAACTAATGACAGAAGCAAATTTCCAAGCCTTAGACATCAACCAGCTGGATAGTAAACCGAAGCTGGCGACTCCAAAGATCAATGTAGCCTTTGAACAATCCCCTTGGTACTCTGATATATGTTATGTATTGCAAAACCTGTGTGCTCCCCCAGGATTGTCCAGGACTAAATGTAGGTTCCTAAAAATGAAAGCTTCTAAATTCTGTATTATGGATGGAAATTTGTTGTGGAAAAACCATGAAGGGATATTGCTAAACTGCCTAATTGAGAATGAAACTGACAATATCATAAAGGAATTTCATGCAGGTGACTGTGGTGGACACTTATACTGGAAGTCCACTGTGGATAAAATACTAAGGGTTGGTTACTACTGGCCCACCATGTTCTCTGATGTCAAGAAATTCACCACCTCATGTCATAAATGTCAAGTGTTTGAGGGAAAGAGACAGTTGCTGCCACTTCCCTTGAGGCCTATTGCAACAGAGAGACCTTTTCAACAATGGGGCTTGGATTTCATTGGGGAAATTCATCCCTCATCTTCAGGCCAACATAAATGGATCTTAACAGCCACAGACTACTTCACCAAGTGGATTGAAGCTGCTCCATGCAGACAAGCAAATGATTCCACTATCATTCAGTTCTTGGAGAACAACATATTGGCTAGATTTGGCTGCCCTGAAAAAATAATAACAGACAATGCTGCTGCTTTCAGATCTAAAAAGATGGTGAATTTCTGCCACAAATTTCATATTACTTTGGGCCATTCCACTGCATACTATCCCCAAGGTAATGGCCTGGCTGAATCATCAAACAAAAGCCTAGTAAACATCATAAAGAAGGTGCTAGAAGAAAACAAGAAGAATTGGCATAAGAAGCTGGTCAATGCCTTATGGGCAGATAGACTAACAACCAAAAGATCAATTGGGACCAGCCCATATGAGTTGGTTTATGGATTGGAAGCCAAATTTCCGTCATCACTAGGAGTGCCTGTTATGAAACTTCTTCAAGAAAGCCAAGCTGAGCCAAATGATATGCAAAGAAGGATCAATCAAATAATATGTTTACAACAAACTAGAGATCAAGTTTTCAGCAGAGTTCAAGTTCTACAAGAAAAATTAAAGAAGGCCTTTGACAGAAGAACTAAGGCAGAAGATTTCAACATTGGGGACAAAGTCCTCAAGTGGGATTCAAGAAGAGAGGATAAGGGAAAACATGGAAAATTTGATTCCCTCTGGAGAGGACCATTTGTTGTCCAAACAGTACAAGGAAACAACACTTATTTCCTTAAAAGTCTTAATGAAACTGATTTGGATGAAGGTCCTGTGAATGGCAGGATGCTGAAACACTATTTTGACTACCACCCTTAAGTGCAGCCTGAGTTTTCCCTTGTACATATCCAGATGTATATATCATTTTCTGTTAAGATGTAAAAATGCAATTTCTCAAAGTTTTCTCAACTACCAGCAAAAGGTAAATAGGATCAAGAGGTCTACCAAGAAGGGAAGTACACAATTTTGGCATTTCAAAGCAGCAAACTTCAAAATGTTGATGCAAGCAGTCAAGGGGCCAAGGCAATCTGACCTGCTGTTCTTGGTCTTTCAAATGAAAAACCATCCCCATGTGGAGCACTGTTAGCTACCTATACCAATAGGTTTCATATTTCATGATTGACAAGGAAAGGTCCAAATATGCTCTGCTTTGATGATGCAAAGATCCCATATTTCCATGAGAAAACATTTTGTGCTTACAGCTTGTTGTGGACTCAATTTTGATGGATGGTCCAACAGCCTAATCTGGATCATGCCATGTTTTAAATTTTCAGTTGTAGAATAGAGAAAGAAGTCTGTCCAAACTGTTTAATCTTGGCAGACAAGTAGTTCATGTAGAGAAGAAAAGGCTCCCAACTGCTTAATCTGGGACCTTGGAAGAAATAAGGGTAGAAGTAGATAGACCATCAAAAGAAAAAAGCCAAAGAAAAGAAAAGGCAGGTAAGGGTCTGCAAGCCTAAGTGCACCCTCCAAGAAGAAATAAAAAATGCTAGGCAAGTAGATGGGTAGGCAGATGGGGTTGCAGAAGTGTCATTCCTTACAATTGAAGGTGTGCTAACCTATTTCACAAAGCAAAGTCAATGGATGGAGAAGTCCTTCTTCTCTATCAGGTTGCAGCAAGCAAAGAAGCATGTCTAACTTCCCACTTATCCCCTTTCCCATTCATTACTAATATCCCCTCATCAGTTGAGATTCATGGAAGACTTGGTGGTTTCATGATGTTTCTTGTTCCTTCAAAAGCCACATTTCTTGTCTAAAACTCTTTTCATTTTGCTCTACTCCCTAAGCTAAGTTATTTTCAAACAAACTTAGTGGTATCTCCCCTCATCCACTCCTTTCATCCATATTAACCCTAACTCTATTATATAATTCCCCTATGTTACCCTTTCCCTAGTATTATAACACCATGGTGTATAAACCCCAAACATTGTATAAATATCCCTTCCCTTGGCATTATAGCCATATGTTCTCTGTCAGGGATCAAAATGACATCTGGTCACTTTGATAAACCTAAGTCTAACCCCCCTCCCCTCTTCTGAATCCATTTCGCCCATTAAACCTTCATTTGCTAAGAAAAGCTTGGAAAAAAACCCTTTACCCATAACCCGCTTTGTATTATGAAATAACACAAAAACCCACTTTTTTCCATTTATCCAAAGTCTCCGCCCGCATTATTTCATTCCGAAAAAATACATTGAAAAACATTACAAAACACCATATCCCTAAGTTTTTCCGCCGGGCACAAACTCCAAAAAATATGTTATTTTAATCCTTCCCCCGCGTCCGTATCATCCGATCAAATCATCAACCCGTCAACCGTCCGATCGGGCACTTTTGATCGGACGACTATTATGAATATCGGGTTGGCCCCGAGGTCCGACGTTTAGCACCCGAGAAACTGTCAGAGGGTGACGTCAGGCCTCTGCCACGCGTCGCCCTCACAGCTTCTCGGGTCGGCCTCTGACAAAACCGTCGCCGTATTGTAAGCGGTCCGAGAAAACCATTACCGTTGTTCCGCTTACCACCTGTTTTGTCGGGCTTGCGTCATCCCCACGTCAGAGCCACATCGCCGTCGCATCAACTCCTTCGTCCGCCCCTGCGCTGATATGGCCGCCACCTCACTATCCCCGTGGACCAATCGCAGCCTGCCACATCACCCGGTGACGTCATGCTGACGTCATCCGACTCCGACCCCACCCGATGACGTCATGCTGACGTCATCCCAAAAATGCGCCAATATTGCCAAAAATCCATATTTAGGCCAAAATGTCATGTTTTTTCCACTTTTGGCAAAAGAAACTCTAGCTATTTCTGCATGCTGCTCACGTTCAAACCAGCGCCAACCTGCTAAAGCTGATTCCAAGACCGCCGACGCCTCCATTGCACCTGCATTTGCAACTCTTACCGGCGAAATTACCAGGTATTCCTCAAAATCATTCCATGAGCCTGGTTTTATCCGTATTTCTTCAAGAAAACTGTTAAGAGACTGTAAAACACTGTTTTCACCATCAAATACAAAGTGACTTGCACCCATTTTCAACCAGTGAAGCCATAAACCTCCTATAGAGCCGCATTTGATAAATTAAGCTGAATTCACAGCTAGTTCGCGCAGTCGTGAACTAGAAATTTCAATTGACCAGATTCACCACAGAAAATACTCCTGGTCAGTCCTGCTACTGTTTTATCAATCCTTTAGACAATATTTCAACTGTTGTTTATTCAATTTGCCTTCTGTTTCTTACAATTCACTTCCATTGCAAGAAAACATTCCTCTCTGTTGTTCTGCTCGATTGAAACCGGTTCACCTACAGTTCAAAAGCTTCAGTAGCCATGGAGACACCAATAACCCTGACTGTCCAGCCTCTGAATGCCCCTCAAAGGGAGATAACATGGAAAGCCCTGGGAGATGTAGACTATCAGATGTTAGATTGGTTTCCCATGGGTTCTAAGTTCAATATCCATATGCTAAATGAATTGAAAGCTCAACACCTTAATGGAGCTGATATTTTAGGGATTTGGGACTCAAATTTGCCCATTTACAACCTCCCTCAAGTCAATGCCCTCCCAGACTTGATCCACAAGTGCCAGGAATGCTATGATCCTTGCCAGAGAGCTGTTCTCAGTCCTGCAGGCTCATTTTTGTTCTTTATCACCCCAGAAACCATAAATGAGATGTTGCATTTCCATACTACAAGGCCATTAACCCCTCTTTCCATGTTGGATTTAATAAAGAAGGGAAATAATCTGTCAAGTGCCCAGATTACCAAAATTAACCAGTTATTTGTGCAGCCAAGCTCTGAAATTATAAGGACCCCTCCTATTGGATATCACTACTTGAATGACCTGGGAAGAATGCTAGTAGATTTGATCAGCTATGTCCTGGGATACAAGGGAATTGAGAATGTGGATGGCACTATAATGGCAATGATGTCCATGTTTTCTCCTGGAAAGCCTCCAGCTGTACACTATGACTATGCCACCTATATTGCAGAAAAGATCCATGAACAGTTGATGAATCTACCAAGGGAAAGGGTGTTCAGATACACCTCATACATCTACCACCTATTCTTGTTTTATCAGCCAGACAGTTTCTCCATTCCCCTCAAGAAACTTAATGCCCAGGGAAATCCAAGGTCAGTTGTGTATTGGACTTCAGTTTTCCATGATGTTTCTCAATCACCATACACATACTGTGAGTTTATAGACCTGTTCATTCACCCAGCTATGACATTGTTGTATGGTGTCCCTCCTCCAAGGTTAACTGATGACATGCAGAGAATTCTCCATCTCTCCAAATCCTACAACATTGGTGATTGGTATTTTTACCAACACCACACAGTGATCAGAGTATATGGCTATGAATTGGACCCTTACAGGCTTCCAAGATATGTCCCTATGAGACTGTTTACCCTGGAATACTTCAGGCAGTTTGGATATACTGACTACTTCCATTTCCAAAGCAAAAACAAGAAGGTACAACTGAAGGTAAGGAGCCAGCTAGGCCCTTTTTTGTACAACAAAAGAGAGGAGGGATGGAAGGAGGCAGACATGATCTTAGAGGGTTTCAAATTGCAAACCAGTTTCAAATGGTCACCTTATGACCGTAATCATTTTATTTCCCTCAGGAGGATGAAACACAAATTGGGTAACTATTCACATGTTAGGTTTCCCCATATTGAAAAGTATGCAAATTCTTTAGGCTGGAAAGAGGGCACTTTAGAAGAGGCAATCTCTAGAGAACAGATACTAGAGAGAGAGGCTAGGAATATGCAAAAGGAGGCTGACTTGGAAACTTGTGGATAGGCTTCCTTATCATATCAAAGGCAAATTGGAGCAGCTGCCTCCTCTTCAACAACACATCAGCAAGATGCCATGGACACTCAACAGACAGGCAGCAAAGGAAAAGGAAAGCAAGTGGAACAAGAGCAACCACCTCCCATGACTCAAGACCAAACAGATAAAGAAATGGAACAGCAAGAAATAGTGGAGCAGCAGGATGAGCAACAACAACAATAGGAATCACAGCAGAGAGTAGGGCAGCATGACATAGAGCAGCCCACACATCAAGAAGGGGTAGTTGAGGCCCCAATTCTCACTGAGCAGCAGGCTCAAAACATAGTACCTCCTAGGCAAGAAGCTGTTAATGAAACCTCAGTCCTCCAAACTCCACAAAAGGAGGATGTAAGCAGGAAAAGGGATAGAGAGTCTCCCTTGACTACATCAACAAGTCATGGTGAGAAGAGGCACAGGATGAATCCCCTTTCAGAGGAAGAGATGCCTATAGGGCAATCTTTGGGTATGGGCCCGCCCAATTTGGAGGCATCTGCAAGTTCCTTCCAACAGGAACAAGAGAGGACAGTGGGAGGAGAAGTCAGCTCCTCTAGCCAGCAAAAAGAGGGTGAACTGAGCATTAAGTAGTAGTTCATTGAAATAAAGAAAAGGAATGAGCCCATAAAGATACAACTGTATAACCATTTGCTGAAAATTGCTCCCACCAACCAGCAGCGACTAATGTCTGCATATGATGTCCAGGAGAGAAAGATGATCATGAGTCACCTCATACCAACTATGTTGCAGCCACAGTCCTCTTCTGATTACTTAAGGACCAATCTTGAGGTCCTGGCTAAGGACATCCACCCAATGGATAAAATTGAATTGCATAAACAAACAGGTGAGATGGTCTATGCTTCCTTGGCAGACAAGACATTAGATAACTACAGGCTAGAAAATAGCCTTAATAATACAGCTACCCAACTTGAGTTGGAAAGGGCATCCTCACAAGCAAAGGACAACAGAATAAGGTCCTTAGAAGATATAATTATTGAGATTGGGCATGATCCCAAAGATATCAAGGGCATACAAGAAATATTAAAATTGAGGGATGCAGATATGGCAGCTTTGAGGAGAAAGATCAAACTCCCAGCCACAATTCACCCTCAAACGGATGAAGTAGCTCAACAAAGGCATGATAAAGATGCCACAGCTTTGCTGGTGTCTCTCTACAAGCAGCTTATCCAGACACAAGAAAAGCTAGGAGAATCAGAGGCTGCACAGGCAGCATTACAAGCAACTCTGAAACAAAGAGAAGAAGTTCAGACCTCCCAGCCTCCTCCTCAAATCATTAACCTTGAGGAAACTGCTCCAATTACTACTCCTCCTCCTCAACGGACTGAAAAAGCAACACCATCTACTTCGGCACCACCAACAACAGAGCAGGCCCCTAGCTTGGATATGCAAAAGCTAAGGAATTAGATCCAGGCCCTGGAAGCTCAAATGACAGAGCTGAATGAGACCAGGGATAAATTGGCCAAAGTGAATGATAGATATGACAAATCCAAGCAGTCTGTGGCAGAAAAGGGCAGGGAGATACAAGCCCTCAAAGACAAGATCAAAGAGCTAGAGAATGAGCTCAAATTAGATAAGGTTGTAGCTGAGCTTAAAATAGTGCTGTGGGCTAACATTGGCCAATCTATTAATGACCAATGGCAATATATTGAAACAATCCATGAGCAGTTAGAGCTCATTCCAAAAGCACAAACTGAAATTCAGAGGTCAAGAGCTGCTCTAAGCAATATGCCTGAAATTGCCACCAGGATGATTAATGTGCTTAACAATAGAACAAGTACTCAGTTGGCTGCCATGGGAATTTCAAACAGAACTGAGCACATTCAGTTAATCAAGAGGTTTCTTACACTGAGAAACTTGGTGCAAACGTTAGAGAGAAGAACCCAGGACATGCAGACTGAGGTAAACAGGTTTTTGGAGAAATTTCAGGTATTAGAAAACAGAGGGCTCCCTGGCTTACTCAACAGCGCAGGGAGACTGTTTACTCATGAGAATTATGCTAAAAGGGTTAATTCATTTGCCACAAGTCAGATCAATGAGAAGCCCAGCACCTCAGAGGAAATAGGGCCAGCCACAGGACAGACTCTCTACAACAGAGTAGAAAATTTATTTTTTATAATGAATGAAATCAAACACCTGTTTGAGGTGCCTCCCAATTTTTACAAATATATAGAGGCAGAGGAGACTATGGATGCAATTCTCAGGCATCAACTACCTACACTAGAATGGTGGACTAAGGCCATACAGATGATTTTATAAACAGGAAGCCATTCAATAAATTTTGTTCATGAAAAATGCAAATTATCATACACAGGACAGTTTAAAGAATCAGCATGCATTAAAGATAAAAGCTGAGCCAACTCAGCAGAAGTCCCGGCCAGCAAATCAAGATGGACAGCTACAAGTGTTCAGGCCGAGAAGCTACAGTGGAGCAGCCACATCAGCGCATTTTCCAGCATTAACGCAGATCACTCCAACCGACTCAGTGGCCTTCAAAGGCCAAAATATCTTCTGACAAACATAAAGATGCATTTACTTTGTATTCAATGATGTAATAACTTTATTATCAAATATCTTGAAAAGTTGGTGAATGTATTCATTTCTGAGATAACTTAGCACTCAGATATTTTGTACAACGGATTGTATATATTTGCCCCTCGCACAAGCTTGCAGGGGTTGTTGTTGATTTCTCTTGAAGAAGTTCTTATACTGTAATCCTTTCAGAGTTTAATAAAGAAAGTGATGGAATTTCTCGGAGTTCTGAAGTGTTGAATGCGTTCTGGTGTCTGTTGAAAACTGTAAGATTCCTGTGTACTTCATAATACAATAAGTCTCTGTAACTCTCTTTGTTATGTGTTTCAATCTTTTACAATCCATATATGTTTCTAACTACTAAGTGTTTAGCAACAAAGAAAAAGAATAACCTTTAGGACTTATTCATGCAATACCCTGAGTTCAATCTATGTTGTTAATGAATGTTTTCTTCAGATATAATCTTGATAAGTGTAATTCTTAATAGCTATGCTTTTCAGAATATATCTTTCACAGTGACCCTTGTTTCAGGAATTCAAGTTTGCTCCTGAGCAACATGTTTCACTTTCACATCACCGGCTTAATGGAGAATTCTTAATTTCTTTCTGTTAGCTGACCATACATCACCACTTAAGTTTAAATTTTGTTTGTTTGAGATACCCAATGGACCCTGCAGTCTGAACATCATCATTCCAGCCTTTCAGAACATTTCACAGCTCTAGACTCCATTGCCCAATGATATACTACTACCTGAACAATACATCTTAAGAACTGAAAGAAGTCCTTCAACCAAAACACAAACCAAAAACCTGAGCTTAATAGCTAGCCTAAAATACTATCAGAACAGAGACAAATTATAAAGAGAGAGCCCTCTCTGATTACAGTTTGGCTAGAAACTGTGATCCAAAGATTGGTTAGTGGTTACCCCGGCCGTATTCCCTTGGGAGTCATAGGGAACAACCTGGGTGTTAACAGTACCCTTCTTGATAAAACGAATATTTTGTCAGCTCGAATAAAGGGTGACCCTTCCTGATTAAACGAATGTTTTGTTAGCTCGAATAAGGGGAGACCTCGAAACTCTGTTTTATACTTGGGGGCATGCAAATCTTTTGGAGTGCAAGCAAGGGGTGACTATTTATTCTTTAAATTTTTAGGACCTCTAACCCTTTAAACTCGTAGGATTAGTCGTCACCTAACTTGCATAAAGAAACGATGTGGGGCAAAAATCTAAAAGTTTCCATTTTATATGAGACATTCTTATCATATGACTGGATTAATCGAGCAGTTTTAGCACATAGTTCACGCTCGTTAAAAAATAAACATAAGACATGAGCAAATCTTTCCACCCGCGTTTAAGCTCGTTAAAAAATGAACTATTCCCCGGTAAATAACCACCGTGAATGAAGAATTTCAACCATTAAAGCCTTGGTCATGTTTGCATCATCACCTCCACTTTTCCATTGGCCGATCATTCACCTCCATTTGATTGTTTACCCATTTTGAGGAACAGCTGTGAAGAGTGATTTCACTAGCCATCCTTGTGACACTGCCGTGATTGGAAAATTCCAAACCTTACATGGAATCAGCTCCTACCCATTTTATCACTCGTACCTCAAAAGACGAGTCTTCTTTAAGCTCTTTTCAACTGAATCGTAAAATATGAAAAGATTGCCGAGTTTTGGCCTTCCAGCTCGTTAAAGCAACCGAAAGTGCTATCCCTCCTCTAGATTTTAATCTTTTTGGACCTGAGGGATTATTGCACAAAAAGATCGAGTGCTTGTTTTGTTCGGCTCGTTAAAACTATCGAAAACTCATCCCTTCTGTATTATTTTATACTTTTTCGGACTTAAGGGATTAGATGACGAAAAACGAATTTTGGAGTTACCTTTACGTACCTTTTCAGACTCTCTAAAAATGAAAAGGACCGAGTTATCTTTGTCATTAAACTCGTTAAAAAGATTAATAGCGACAAACTTGTCTTTAGACGAGAACGAGTTTCACTATCACTAGGCTCGTTAAAACATAGCGATGGGTTTTCTCGAAGGGAAAATTATAGAACAAGCATATGTTATCCTCCTCAAGCTTGACAAAAATAAAGAGGTATTGGTTAGCAATGACTAGGGAAAAATTGGGAAGAAACTCAAAGAATCTTTATTAGTATCAAGTCGCTCTTGAACATGACACTTCCACTCCGTGCCTGAGTCAGGTTGGGTTGTTTCATTCACCTGTCACATCACCATGGTCATGCCATACCATCCACATTTGGGGTAAATTCTACCAATCCATCACATAAGTGTCGCCGACATGTTCAAGAGAAGTCATCCAGAGAAGTCACCTGTGTCCCATCCACTACCATACATTATACTTCATTCTTTCATGACCGCCATCCTAAACCATATATCATCAGATTGTTTTCACCTCCAGCAAAATCATTTGCTCCGTTCCGTGTCATTGATGTGGGATTCATCAAGGCCCTCCTTTGACGGATCGCTTCTTGTCAACACCAGCTCATTATCCAAGAAGTTGATCTAGGAACACCCCATTCAGTACTTTGAAGCTTGCATGCCTCAATGGAAAGTTTCTCACTTCCGGCGATAGGTATACATCAATGACCTTTGACCGAAAGATTTTGCGTGGTGTTCGATGCCAAGTCCTTTATTCACACCACGTGAATTGTACTGCAGTACCTTTAGGGTCATCATCATTATCTGTGATTACTCTCGTGCTTGTTAACAGTTTACATCATTGACTGGTAATCAAGCGATGTCTTTCCATGTTCGACTTCAAAACATTTCTCACATGGATCGACTTGTACTTCGAGTGAAGATCGGACGAGTTTGAAGACCCCGGATCTAGTTTCATCCATCCGGGCTGTGATATATATTCAGGAAAATAAAAACATTGAAATGTACAGCGTTGCAGCACAGATAATCATCCTACCAAAACGATGATGGCTCTATCAGAATCATCAGTCTACCATCAGACGATTGTCTGTCGTACGTACGTGAAAGTGAATTTATAAAGCTGAGCATGGGAATGCCTGCCTCAGCTAGATCATGAAAACAGTATGAAGATAATTTATTGTATTGTATCTTATTACAGGTCTCCTCCCAGCATTGAAAGAACTTCCGATCCTCCTAATAAAGCATTTCACCCGATAAACGGCCTCATACTTTAGGGGGCAACTGTTATAGACATTTTTGTGCCTTACAGCTCTAAGCATGAAATGTCCATAAACCAAGGGATCCTAAGTCCCTAAAAGTGTTGTTCCGACCACTAAAGGAACAAGGTCAACAAATTACAACTTCTCCCAGAAGTTCTCCACCAGAACCTGCTCAAAATCAGTCAAATCAAGACCATTTCAGCTGCTCCACTAGCTAGCTGCACTGCATAGCACCCAAGTACACTAGCTAGGTGCGTTGCAATGCACCTAAATGCACTACCAGGGTGCGTTGAGCGGGAAATGACAAATGGCAGTGTCATTCCGCGAGGTGGACAGACAATGGAAGCTTCCAGAATCTTCCCCAATGACACTTGCCTCACTAAGTTCGACCAAGGATGAGTAAGAGGCTCTCAGTCTCCAAGTGGAAGCAAGAACTGACAAAGAGAAGCCACTAGTCAGATCATGAGCTGACTCATCCTCTTTTCATACATCTATATATGGATCCCTCATCCCAGAGATCCAAAGGCTGGAATTTTGTACATTGCAGAGAATTCTTGTTGGTTTGTAGATAGATATCAAAGTATTGGGTGATTTATGCTTTGTTGGAGGTGAAGTGGGGATTCCTTTGTTGGGAGGTTGATGCTGGATCAGAAATCATCGGTTGTAACTCCTCTTGGACCTTCTTGTTATATCAATAAAACTACTTGAGTTTCTCCTACATGCTTGTGTGTCATTGATGTTTGTTATATTTGCATGTTTAGCTTTAATCTGATCCTAAGCTATTTATGAATATAAATCCATGTCTTTGTGTAGTTTTCTTCTTCTGTGATCTTACAGGAACTTGGTGAAGCTGGAAAAGTAAGAGAGCAGGTAGCTAGAAGCTGTCAAAGAGAAGAGAGATTGGATCAAAGGACTAGCGCAAGACACAGGTTGGTTCATCCTATTCCTCTTCGTTTATAGTTGATAAAGAAGAATACGAAACTAGTTTTCCTTGTTTGTTTCTAAGGTCACTGTCACACCTTAGTGGGATAGGGTCGTTCTAAGTAGACACTTTTCCCGTTAACATATAGACAGTCTCTGTGTATCTTGTAGACTGTACTTGTAGGAATTCCTATGCATGCTCCTATAGGAATTCCTGTGCAGAACAATGGATTTTTGCTTACAGTGGGTGGTCTGGGTTATGAAAGCGATGTGAGTGAGGGATTTTCGATGAGGTGAAACGCATGAATTCATGAGAATGATGTTTTATTTCCCTTTATGGTGATTCGAGGTGAGGTGGTGTGCTGGCAGCAAAGGTACATTGCCATTTTTGGACCATTGCTCCCCACCACCACCTCATCATTTCCCACTCCTCTTAATCAGCTCCCACCTCATAGATCCATATTTTTACCAATTTTTGTCCCACTACTCTATTTTTGAGTTGACTATAGCCACGTTTGAGAGGACACCCGGTTCATCATGTGGTAACTAAACAAAGGTGGCCAAGTTAATTAGTCACATTTTCACTTATAAACCAACTATCTCATAACCCTTACAAATTTTTACTACATTATGCATATGAGTGAGCGAGCGAGATAATTACCCGTGGTTTCAATGCTATGTTGTAGTTCTCGAACACTAGAGGTGTTGCTTTGTATATTTGTTGCATGGCATTCTTCTTCCTCCTCTTGCTGTCTACTAATGGTTTCTTTTCTTTTGCTGAAGATCTGATGGTGCTGCTATTATGGAGCTCCTAGATAATCTATTGAAGACTTGTTACTTGTGTGATTAGCATTCGGTGGGATAGGCTACTAAAAGATTTTCTACATGATGTCCTATAGCTACTTCTCCCTTAGAATTATTTAATCATGTTGTTGGTTGGGGCTGTGAGGATGGTGTAATGAAGGGAAAGAAGGAGTAGAAGTGTGTAGTGCAAAGGATACTCAGGTAATGCTCTTACTCCTCTTTGTTTTCCCCTTTTTTTTCTTTTTTCTTTTTTCTTTCTTAAGACTAACAAAAATTGTTGAAACTGATTTTTTTTGTTTTGAATGGTGAGTGCAGGGATGATGATGGTGGCCGAGGTGAGGTGCTAGATCATGCATAGGGTGAATTTTAGTGACCTAAAAAACCTATAATTTTCCTTCATATTTATTCCTATAGGTTTTCTGTTTCACTATAATTCCTATAGGATCATCATGTAGGTTTTCCGGGTTACTATAATTCCTACAGGATCATCCTATAGGTTTTAAGAGGATCCTGTAGAAAACATAGTCTTTGCATAAATCAAAGCAATGGAGTAGGTAAATGATAGAAATGATGGAGCGATGCATGGTAAGGAGTGGAGGAGATGAATATGTGCGAGGCAAGGTTCCCTTTGGATCCTCTTTTGCTCCTTGAATGTCTTTCTCGCCAACTTGCAAATGACAATTATATATTTTTCTCTCTTTTTTTGTTTTGTTTTTTGTTTTTTGTTTTTTTTTTTAAAACAACTAGGCCACCTCAGATAGGTTTTCATCCTAGTTGTTTGCCTTGGGCGCCTCAAGGAAGGTTTTCACCCAGGGATCTTCTTATTATTTTTTCTTGCCTTTTTTCCCTTTTTCTCCTTTTTTTCTTCATCATTGGGCTACTTCACGAGGTTTTCAATCCAAATATGGGGCTCTAGTGCCTCATGGAGGGTTTCACTCGGGTCCTTATTCATTTTTCTATTTTTTTTTCTTTTTCAGTGATTTGATGAGGGAGGAGCTCGAACTTGCTCCACCATCATCACTATTTTATTGATATTAATAATGCACTCTTGTTCTGATAAAGGTCTCTTATACATTTTCAATCGATGCCCATTAATAAGCAAAGGAATGGCTTCTTCATCTATAGTTTTGATTTGCACTGAACCATTATCATGGCATCTTTCCACAACATAAGGTCCAAGCCATCTTGTCCTTAACTTGCCCTTGAAGTCTTTATACCTAGAATCATATAACAAGGCCCAATCGCCCTCCTTAAATTGCTTCTCCTTAATATGTTTATCATGCTAGATCGTCCTCTGAAGTTGAAATATCTCTGTATGTAGGAGGGCCTACATTCTGAATTCATCTAAGCCATTCAATTGGAACAATCTCTCTTTCTATGCATTGTTAACATCCAAATATGGTTGGGCTACCATCCTTAATGTGTTATATTCAAACTCAATGGATAGCATGACCTTTTTCCCATAGACCATCTCATAGGGTGTGAATCTAGTGGTCGTCTTCCATGTGGTATTAGAGGCCCAGGTGGCCTCAACTAGTCTTTCTACCCAATCCTTCATGTTGCTTCTCACTACCTTGGTTAAGATTCCATCTAGTGCCCTGTTGGTCACCTCCACTTGCCCATTAGCTTGTGGATGATAGGGAGTGGAGGTCCTATTCTTGATCTTATGATGGCTGATCAGGTATTCAATCATGTTGGAGGTAAACTGGCTGCCTTGGTATGTGACTAGCTCTCTAGGGTACCCAAATTTGTAGAATACATTCTCCCTTAGGAACTCAACCACCTTTTCTTCTGTTGCTGCCTTAATTGCCTTGGTTTCAGCCTACTTAGTCAAATAATCAATGCACACAATAATCTATTGTTTTTTCTTTGAAGGAGGGTTGATAGGCCCAATGAAGTCCATGCCCCACTTGTCAAATGGCTCGAAAGTCACTTGATGCTCTAGGGGTATTTAATCTCTTAGAGTAGGCTTTCCCATCCTCTGGCACCGATCACATTGACTAGTGTACTTTTTCACATCCGGATGAAGAGTGGGCAAATAATAGCCTGCGCATAACACTTTGAATGCTATCCTCTTTTCTAAAAAGTGACCTCCATAAGGCCCATCATGATAGGTTAGAAGGATCTCAAATACTTCTTCTTCCCTGAAAAACCTTCTCAAGATTTGATCTAGGCCAAGTTTGAAAAGATTGTGCCCAATCTAGGTGAAGGGGGCACCTTTCCTGACTATCTTGCTCTTTTCTTTGGAGGGCAAGTTTGGTTGGAACTATGATGATATGAAATAGTTTTCTATATCAACAAACCATGGACAGAGCACTGAAGTAGAAAACATGTGCTTTTATAGTAATTGGTCATCCACCATTCCTTCTTCACCTACAGGCACATTTGCCTAGGTAAAAAGTCTGCAACCACATTTTCCTTATCACGCTTATCGACAATGGTTAGATCAAACTGCTATAATAAAAGAAACCATCTTATAATTCGAGCATTCCCATCTGGTTTGTTCATTAAATATTTGATTGTAGCATGGTGAGTATGCACAAATGTTTGATAACTTGTAATGTAATGTCTGATTTTTTTTAATGAATGCGTAATAGCTACGAGTTCCTTTTCGGTCACTGTATAATTTATCTCAGCCTTTGACAAGTTCTTACTGATAAAATAGATAGCATAAGGTAATTTTTCCTATACCTGACCTAGGGCTACTCCTATGGCTTTGTGTAAGGCATCAACATGAATATGAAATGGGAGGTCCCAGTTTGGGCTTCGGAGAATTGGTACAGTGGTTAACTTACCCTTTATAATGTTTAAGGCCTCCTGACAACTTTTTGACCATATAAACTTAAAATATTTGGCCAACAACCCAAATAAAGGAGAGGCCAACTTTCTGAATTCCTTTATGAACCTTTGGTAGTATCCAACTAATGCTAAGAAACTCATAACATATCTCTGCTTTTGAGGAGGTGGGACCCTTTGGATGATGGCTATTTTGTTCGATTCCACCTACAGTCCTTGCTAAGATATTGAATGACCTAGCATGGTCCCTTCAGTCATTAAGAATTCACATTTTTCAGGACTAAGTGACAGTTTCATTTCAATGAATTTGTGCATTACTTTGCCTAGGTTAGCCAAGGCTTCTTGAAAATCACAACCATAAGGTGTAAAATAATCCATAAAAATTTGCACCACATCATGAACTAATTCAGCGAAAATACTCAAGACTTCTCTTTGGAAAGTGGAAGAAGCATTGCATAGGCCAAAAGGAAGGACCCTATAGGAGAAAATACCCCAAGGTTAGGTAAACGTGGTCTTATCTTGATCTTCTGGGCATATTTGGATCTAGTTGTACCATTGAATCCATCTAGGAAAGAAAACAAAATTCCTCACCAGGCCATCTAGCACTTGGTCAATGAAGGGTAGAGGAAAATGATCCTTCTTTGCGGCTTTGCTCAACTCCTTGTAATCAACACAAATCCTCCACTTACCATTTTTCTTGGGAACTAACACTAAAGGGGAGACCCACTCACTGTTGGAGATAGGGTAAATGAATCCTCCATCTAGTAGTTTTTGCATTTCTTCTTTGACTATATATTTAAGAGTTGGATTCTTCCTCCTTTGTGGTTGTTGGACTGGATTGCAACCTTCTTTGATGTATATGTTGCGAGTACACACTGAGGGGTGTAGTCCCTTCATTTTGTTGTAACTCCAAGCAAAGGCTTCTAGGTTTTCCTTTAACATGTTGCATAGCTTCTCATCTTCAATAGTAGAAAGAGATGGAAAGGTGTTCTCTGGGCCGAATTCTATGGTCTTGACATGGAGTGGGTTGGAATCAGCCAATCATAATTCAATTGGATGATTGTTCTGGGTTTCCCTTCTTCTTCTAATGGTAATGAACTAGGAGTTCCACTTTAGAGTAGGTGTTCAATCAAGTCATCCTCATCTTGTTGTCCTCCTCCCATGGTTGTTTCTAAAGAATAAAGTTGGGTGGATTAAACCTCATCTTCTTCCTCCTACTCCAACCATAAAGGTAAATCATGCTCTAGAGAAGGTTGAGTAGGAGGGTATAGGACTAACTTCTTGGACATATGCCCCTTCTTGATTGTCATATTCCCAGCTTTGCAACTAATGTAAGCATCGACTGTGTCCAACCATGGCCTCCCAAGGATGAGAGGATAAACAATAAGCTTAGCTATAGGCTGGAGAACTAGGAAATCTGCAGGGTACTCCTAGGAGTCAATGGAGACCATCACATCCTCCACAATTCCCTCAGGGGTTACTATGGAATGGTCTGCAAGTTGCAGAACTGTTGTGGTCATCCTCAATGACCCTTGGAGGTTGAGCTTAAGCATGTTGTCCTTGGTCATCACATTAATGGCAGCCCTAAGATCGATCAGAGTGTGTGGGACAATGGTGCCATTGATGTGCACATCTACTATAGGGCTTCTAGGGTCCAAATATTTTGGACATATTACCTACCCTAGCATTAAGTTGGACAACTTCCCAATGACATTAATGGTAAGGGCATCCCTTTTTCACCTCCCTGGATGCTTGAAGCACTTCTTGTTAATCAACTTATTATAAATGGGAACATCTTTTATTGCTTGGAGAGGGGGGATCTTTACACATAGATTTTTCAATTCTCTCAGAAGTTCAATTTCTTCTAGGGTAGGCTAGAGTGGTTGGGCTAATATCTCAGGAAAGGGTGGATTTAGTTTAAGGTTTCTTTCCTCTCTTTCTTCCTCAACCTCCCTATGTGAAGGGGGAGGGTGCTTATCCAATAGAACTATCCAAAATTTTAGGTTAATCTCCTCTATTTCCACAACATAAGCTGGATATGGTGTCTCTCCACTATATACTTGTTCAGCCTGCCTATTGTTCTAGTATGGATTTGGATGGGAAGGCATATGGGGTTACTTGGGTGGATCAAAGTGTAGGAGTTGTGTTTGGGAAGGTGGTGGAGGCAATAGAGTTGGAGCATTGTTGTATTGGGGCCTCCACCCCTAGAGTGGTGTATTCCACTGAGGTTGTGGTGGAGCATAAGGTTGAAATGATTGACTGGCTGGTTGGAAATGATATTGAGATGCATAGGACCAAGGAGGGGGTGTAAACTAGGAATGATGAGCAAGAGGTCCCCAAGAAGGTATAGAAGTGATTTTGTTGGGGTTGTAATATGCATGGGATGACCCTTGCAAGCCCTTCTGGTATGGTCTAGCCCCAGGAGGTCTCCTTTGGTTGATGTAGCAAAGCTGCTTAGTGACCCCTTCAGCTCCTTGATATACAACTTTGAGTTTGAGTAAAGTGCACTTGTTTATGGAGTGGTTTTCTTCATAGACCGAGCAAATTTCAATAGAGTTCAATGGACACTCATTCCTAGGATGCCTCCTGGTGCATCTAGGAAAAATATCGTCAAGGCTCTCTCTGCTTCCTCTCGTTTCCTTAGAATGTTCATGTTGTCCATTTGCAAGGCAAGGGTTTGCAGCATCTCACTTTTGAAATCTTCCATCATATTTCCAATTTCACCCTTGATAGATGAGTTGGAAGATGATGTACTCGTCATAGGTTGACTAACCCTACCTTTTTTCCCGACCGCCCTACAATGGTTTCTAAATACAGCCTTGATGTCCTCATAGGGTAATTGGTAGATATCTCCTCCTACTAACAAATGTAAGGTATCTAGAAGATATTCTCTTACTCCCTTGAGTAGGACCATCTTTAGTGATTGAGGGTCAAGTGTGCACCTGGCCCTTTTGCAACTGAGCTTGAATCATTCTTCGTAGTCTTCTAAGGATTCATCCTGGCCCATGGTCATACTGACAATTTCTTCTTTAGTATCCTTTGACCTATAGTAGTCCCAAATATTTGTTGTTAAAGGATTACTGCATCTGAGCTGTCACACGGAATAAGTCGATCTTGCAGACAAGATAGACCTTCCTAGAATCTAAAGAAGACCTAATGACAAGCAAACCAACCAGACACTATCTTTCTCTAAATATGCTTTGATAAACAATAGCAAACAAGTGTTTTTAGGGCCTACCTTAGGTCCAACGCAAGCTTGTGGATTCCCTCGCTCCTTTGATCCAAATGAGCTCCCTTTCGCGAATCTGCAAACAAAACCAAGGCAAAAAAATTAAATAGCAACTGAAAAGCCAATTGCATAAAACATATTTAACATGAAAGTCAAGGAGTCCATGAAACAAATAACATAAGATACCTGTTGAGAAAAATGAGTTTGATTGTATTAATTCAAAAGAAGAAGAACTTTACAACCTTTGCCTTGAAACTGTACAAGCTCCTCCTAGGGTCCAGCAAGAAGTCTCGTCTACTTTGACAAGTTTCACTCACTCCCCAATGAAGCCAAAAAGATGTGTGATCTCTCCTCTTAAGCTCAACTAGGAAGTCCTTATTTCACCAGCATTTACCCTAAAAAATGTTCAGCTTTTAACCTCCCCAGCAACCAGCCCAATGCATGTATTTATAGTGCAATGGAGGGAGGTTACTAGGTCCTCCTTCAAAGGGATAAAGCCCTCCTTCAAAGGGATAGCTCCTCTCATCAAGGGATTAGCTCCTTCTCTTTTGGGATGAATGAACCACCTCAGAGCGAACAATCCACGCCAAAATTCCTTCTAGAAACCTCTAGAATTAACCCAAAGTGAGTTTTTTAAGATAAAACTTGCGCCTTTTGACTTTCACAGGGGTCCGCACCTACATTGTTAGGGACAGAGCGGGCAGGTCCGTAGTTTTTGTACACAGAAGTTGCAGGACCGCAGGTGACAGTGAGAAAAAGTGTAGAACCAAACTTTCATTGTTTTTTAATATCTTTCTCCCATTTCCAAAGCTTGATTTGAAAAGCTGAGGTCTGATACTTGCTTAGGAGGACAGTACAAGTGAGGATAAACCCATACTAACTGCAAATAATCATGGTGACGATATTTTTGTGTAACAGATTGCCCCCTAAAGTGCGAAGTCTGTAGTAGACGAGGATTTCTTTGATCATTTAGGAAGAGTGAAGTACTTTATCATTTCGAGGATCATCTTGTGGAGAGCCCGGTTGGAACTTGTAAAAACATTCAATGCAAGATATATATATGAGATCATATCATCGCTGAGGTAGGCATTCCCATACTCAGATCAAAACTGACTAGAAAAACTAACTACTGCTCTGATATAGGAATGATATTGTAAAACATCACAAGTATAGACTCATGTGGACACAGTATGGACACAACCATCTGTTTATGAATAGTCCATTATATAATGAATACAAAATTCCTCATAGCCTAGATTGTGGAAACTAGATCCAGGGTCTTCATTTCTACTTCCCGAAACAATACGATTCTATCCATGCGAATGAATGTGTTGATGTCGAACATGGTAGAAACCACTTGATTACCAGTCAATGATGTAAACTGTTAACAAGTGTGAGAGAAACCACCAGTGATTTCAATGGCTCTCAAAGTACCCAGTACAATCCATGAGATGCGAATAAATGTGTTGATGTCGAACATGTCACGGAATCTTTTGATCGAAAGTCAATGATGTAAACTGTCGTCAAAGGCGAGAAACCTGCCATTGAGGCATGCAAATCTCAAGGTACTGATGATTTCTAGATCATCTTTCTAGATAATGAGCTGATGTCGATAGAAATCGATCCGTCGTAGGCAAGCACACAACACGAAATCATAAATAAAGTTGAAGAAATTTAGTTGCAAGGACTGACTCAGGGATGGTCAAGATGGATGACAGATATTTTGCAGATGAATGGCTTGTTGGCAGTGGCCTCTTGAACACATAACGACACGACAGATGGCTTGGTGACAATTGACCCAAAGTTAATACCCAGAAACCGGCTGAAGACTTTCAATGTGGTTTGATCAACTGTTACGGAAAGGATTTCCCAACCCAGGTGAATGAAAGTGTCGTGTTCAAGAGTGGTTACAAAGTATGACAAACCGACTCATTTTTCTCTCTTTTCCCCCACCATTTCTGGCAAGTACCTCTTTATTTTTGACAAGCTTGAGGAGGATAACATTTGCTTGATTATAAGCTCATCCTTCGGATGATTCCAACTTAGTTTAAATTCAAACCCTAAGAAGGAGTGGTTCGTTCCTATTTGTAATTGAACAGGTCCTTTACTGTGAAATTTTAACGAGTCCAGTATAGGAGAAACTCGGCGTTTTTCATTTTTAGAGAGTCTGAAAAAACTTAAGAAGACTCTAAGGTTGACCTTTTTCGTAAATTTGTGTCTCCCAAGCCCGAAAAAGTATAAAATAATACTTGAGAGAACTGCTTGATGTTTTACAACCAAGGAGTACTTTTCGTCTTTAGTGCCTTTGACCTGAAAAAGTAAAAAAGTGACCAATGACACGTCGTTTTATAACCAATATCGAATTTGAAACGACAAAAATCTGGCAATCTTTTCATGTTTTCACGATCTGAAAAGAGCTGTAAGTGGACCGTCTTTTAATTCTGTTTTAACGCGTTTAAAAGAAAAATTCGACAATCTTTTCATGTTTCAGGAGTCAAAAAAGTTCTTAAAGGTGACCCTAAATGGTAATCTGTCGAAAATGATAGATTTCACCTGAATAATCCGTTATTCTGCACAAAAACACAAACATTACTCATACCTATTTGAAATGGATAAAAATGTCGCAAAATACCTTTTCAAAGTGAAACATAAACAAATTTGCAATTTATTTACTCAAAAAAATTATAAAAAGGGCCTTTGTCAATTCATTTTTATCATTTGAGTTTGGGTGAGAAAATAGTGCTTTTGCTCAGAAAATTTCCCGTGAAGATTACGGAAAATCCAACCATCGGAATCGAACGCTGTCTTCTCCAGGTAATCCACATCATCCCACTCTTCATTTTTAACCGTTTAATTTTTGTTTTAGTCATTTATTTCATTATTGGGAGGGTTTTTAGGCACAAAACCCGCGCGCGGGGGCCCGCAGGTTTACCATTGCGGGCCTGCAGACCCCGACTTTTTCTCCATTGGGAAAAACTTTGGGTCCGCACCTTCTGTGTAGACAAAGTGCGGTCCCACGCACTATGTCTAACACGGAGGGTGCGGTCCCCGCCGTAATGGTTTTTAACCCAAAAATTCTCAAAAATGGACCACACAAAATAATTTCTAGCAATTTAATTTGTCTTTATGCTTGATGCAGAGAGTACATCATGCTAGATTGGCGTGAACGAGAGCATGAGGACGTAGATACTGCTGCATGGAATCATCACCCTTCACTTGATGCTTTGAGGGCGTGCGGCTTGTATAAATTCTGGGCCATTCCTGGCATGAGGGTTCAGGTGGATTTCTTACAGTGGATGGTTGACAGATGGAGCGTACAGGAATAGTGCTTCTTCATCGGCAGCCACCAGCTCGAAATCGAGTTGGCGAACATATATTTCTTGACTGGTTTGCCTAAGAGAGGCGAAGACTTGACTCTACACGGGACTAGGCCAGGTGGCCAATCTGTCAATAGCCTCCGGCTAGAGGACTGCAACAACCAGGCTAGAGACAAAGGGATAGACATAAAGACAATATCTCGTCCTGAGCTCATGGTGATTGCGTTCACTGTCACCAGAATTTGCGGAGCTGCCGCATTATATATTTCCACCAGATCCCAGATGCGTATGGCAGTTGATTGCTTTCGAGGCACCATCTTCAACTGGTGCGATGCCGTGTTGGCCAATGTGAAAGACCAACTGACCAGGGCCAAGAACGGACGACTAAAGACCTTTGGTTATGGGGCTTTGGTCGTCAGTTTTGGCCTGGAGAGGGTTCCTATGCTGATCCCATAGCACCTTACTGTTGGAGCTGGGCATCCTCGAGAGCCCAAACTGATGCGATGGGTCGCAGTTATGGCCCGTCACTCGGACGAGAGGACAGAGGTTGCTTGATTCAAACCTGAGTATTTCCAATGGCTGGAAAACTAGGTCTTTTCTTTTCAGGACTTCCCTTACGCTGGGATATATTTACGTGGTGACCCAGACATGGTTCTTCCACCAGGAGAGCAGTGGGATGAGTTAGGTAAAATCCATTTCAACATTTTTTATATTTTAATTTTTTTTGTTATTTTTCCATTGTCTCAAAACTGATAGTAAAAAATTCAAATGCAGATGTGGGTCCATAGCGACCAGCCGCTCTCCAGCCTTTCGAGAGGAAACAACCAGTTGCACCCGCGCCAACCCCACAGGACGAATCAGCAGAGGTTTTGGCCGAGTTGGAGGGTCATCTAGAGTGCTTGACAGGAGATATTCCTCAGACCACTATAGACGACATTCCTAGTCGACTTTAGCGCTATGTGATTGGGGTCCCGAGACCTTTTAGGAGGTTCCTTTGCAAGGTGGCCCGTGTAGTGGTTTCTTATAGATATCATCACTAGTGATAGGATGATCGCCTATTGTGGACACATGTGACATTTTTGTTTTTTGTACTTATCATTTTTGCCGATCATAAGGTGTTTTTCAACCTATGATCGAGGACGATGTATTTTTTGACACACTCCTATATATATATATATATCACTATTATCAGCTTATCTTGTAAATCATGTTATGGAATGGTTTTAAATTTACATGTATGATTCTTGCAAATGTCTATTTAACATTCGAGAAGCAATTGCATCTGCTAATGTATTTAAAGACCTTGGAATATGTTGATATTCAATATAATCAAATTCATGTTCCAAGAGACGCACTCTCAAAAATAATCTTAATAACATTGGATTTCTAATGGCATACACTCTATTAAGCTGTAATACAACGAGTTCAGAACCTAACCTCACTATCAAACTCTGAATCCAAAATGAAATAGATTCAAATAATAACTCAATCACTGCACTATACTCGGCAATGTTGTTCGTTGTTTGACCGAGGCTTACCCCATGTAGATACTAACTCGTCAGAGGGCGAATAGATAACCCAAGCTACGGAAGAGATGTTCCATGTATTACGACAAGCACCATCACCGAAACCAATGTATGTTTGGAGAGGCATCGACATCTGCAATATCAAGAGTAAAACCAAGATAAGCAGGAATAATGATGAAAAACACTCTCTAAGCTAAGCACACTGTTTAAACTAAAACACACCAGCTAGAAAGAAAAACTATCCTAACCAAAAATCTCCATACCCATTCTTTTAAGCATAATACCTCTTCAAGTAAAGGCCATTTATGGGTTTACCCAAAGAGTCCCCGTCAAAGTCTACCAATTCATAGGCCCCTTTGGCTAGCTTTCACTTGACAGCATAGGGACCATGCCACATAGGAACGAATTTTCCAGTGCCTAATTTATCATTAGCTTGATCATATACTAAGACTAGATCTCCTTCTGAAAAATTTTGAGGGGTCACATTCGATCATACTGAGCTTTCATTCGTTTTGCGTGAGTCTCAATTGCCAATGCAACATCACATCGATTCTCATCTAATTGAGCCAAGTATAACAAATGCTTTTCCTCTTTGGAAGTGGCTGGAAGTAACTCGATGGCCATTTGCAGTGACGGGATTTCGCATTCAATGGGTAACACAACTTCCAAACCATAGACTAGTTGGAAAGTAGTGAACCCTGTTGATGTTTTTATTGAAGTTCGGTACACCCAAAGCGCTGAAAATAGCATGTTGTGCCAATTTGACTGATGAATCCCAATGATTAGTCAGATCATGATAACTAAAACTTTGTTGATGGATTCAAGCAGACCATTCGCTTGTGGATAATAAGGGGTTGAACTATCGTGACATAAACCAAGCTGGCATGTAAGTTCGGTCATCATAACGTTTTGAAAATAATGCCCATGATCAGTGATTATCGCTTGCGGGACACCAAACCTAGCAATTATATGATTGAACATGAAAATTGCAGTTGTCTTGCCGTCTGCCTCAAATGTAGGCATCACCTCGGCCCACTTAGTAAAATAATCTACCGCGAGGATGATATACGCATGCCCCCTGGCCGAGTGAGGGTTACATGTAATAAAATCGATACCCTATTTGGCAAAAGGACCAACGACAATTATAGGGTGGAGAGGAGCAGGTGGAGCGCGCATCTTACGATCAAAAATTTGGCAGTTGTGGCATTTTTGGACCGCCGTAATACAATCTTTAAATAAAGACGTCCAGAAGTAGCCAGCGTGCAATATCTTTTGGGTTGTGGAAAACCCATACATATGACCGACACATGCTCTAGAGTGATAGTCATTTAGAAACCTTTCAGCTTCCTCGTGAGTTAAGAAATGTCGAAAAACAGAGTCCGCCCCACGGCGATAAAGAGTATCTCCAATAATCCTGAATTGTTAGGACTGGAATCGAATTTTCCGACGTTCTGACCTTGAAATTTCTGGCCGAAAGGATTGGGTCTGGAGATAAATGATGATATCCCCATACCACGGATCTAAAGTGCTGATTAGAAACAAGGATTCATCTGCAATGGGCTCCTCCTCCACAGTTTCCTTGTCAGCACGCGGGAAGTCACACATTAACTCCACAAGAACTAAAGATTTCTTAGACTTAGATTTCTCAAATTCCAAGTCGAACTCCTGCAGGATAACGATCCATTTAGAGTACTTGCCCCCTAGCAATTTCTTGGTCAAAATGTAGATCATAGGGTTGCAATCCAAAATTACTGTAGTTTTACATAGTAAAATGTAGTGACGAAAACGTTGGACAGCTTGAACAGCTGCCAATGCCAATCTCTCCACATGTGAGTATTTTAGCTTATTTGGATTTAAATTTCAACTAAGGTAATATATCACATGTTCCGTTCCGAATTCATCTTCCTGAACTAAGACAATTCTAATGGTGGAATGAGAGGCGGCGAGATACAAGAAGTAATCCTGGTTGTAGTTGGGAGGATGCAACAACGGTGTATGGGTCAACGCGTGTTTGAGTGCATCAAAAGATTTCTGAGCTATCTCATCCCAATAGAATGGAGTGTTATGTTTCAATAACTAGTTAAAACCCTTTGTAACCTCGGCGTAGTTAGGAATGAATCGTCGTAAAAAGTTTGATTTCCCCTGCAAACTTTGGAGTTGGCGAAGACTTGAAGGAGGAGGCAATTTGATGATAGCTTCGACCTTCGAGGGATCAACACGAATGCCAGCTTTAGAAACTACAAACCCTAGCAATCGACCAGTTTCTATATAGAAGACACATTTATGTGGGTTCAACCAAATACGATAATGCCTACACCTCATAAAGATTGCTCGTAAATGGACGAGGTGATCAGCTCGATGTAATGAAAGAGCAGGCAAGTCATCGAGATATGGTTACACAATGTTTTTGATGTCATGAAACGCATAAGACATCGCCCTTTGAAAAGTTGCTCCGGAATTATTAAGCCCAAAAGGTAATTTACAATAAGAAAATTTCCCCCATGGACAAATGAAAGCCGTTTTTGGTTGATCGACAGGTAGAATATTGATTTGATTGTATCCGGAAAAACCATCCATGAAGGAAAATATTTCGTTGTCGGCACAATCATCAATGATTTGATCGATATAGGGAGTTGGGTAATTGTCCTTTTGACAGTCTTGATTAATGTCCATATAGTCGATGCATATTCCTATTGTTCCCTACTTTTTTTTAACCGGAACAATATTCGATACCCAATCCGTTAACGGGATCAGATAAATGAAACCTGCTTTCAATAATTTTTCAACTTCTGCTTTAATTGCAGCAGCTTTTCGTGTGTCAATCTGACACAAACGTTGCCGGACGGGTTTAGCATCCAGGTAAGTCTTGATCTCATGAACAACAATCGCGGGATCAATTCCTGGTATTTCCTCATATGACTAGGCAAACACGTCACAGAATTCTTGAAATATGGCCTTATATATTTGAATTTCATCATCTGTACACGAGGCACCTATACGAATGTTCTCAACAATTCCGGGCTTAACCGAAATGTCAATAGGAATAGTTCGAGAGATGTTTCCCAAATTTAACTCTAAATCGAGATGTTTCATTGGATTCTGAGGTTCCTTGACATATTCAGTTTTAAAAATTGATGAGAAATCATTTTCAAAACAATCATCCTCAGGTAAAAACGAAGATCTTTGATGGAGATCTTCCCATGGTAAATCATCTACACATAGGATTTCGCAAATTTGCTCATCAGAGTGAACAAGTTCAGAAAACGTGGTTAAATCCGAGGTTGATGTGAAAAGTGATTCCTCACGGACCACATTCATTAAGTCATTTTTGGTTGAACATGGGTCAGCAAACGACTGCACGGCTTCATAGGCAATTTCATATGGACTCAAAGGCATGGCATTACCAAATGAGTCTATCTCAGATTCAGAAGGAATGATCCAAGGATCATCATAAACCATGGTGTCTGATGTAATCATATGAATGGTTGTAAATGAAGATGATGCGTTGATCGGAGGAAAAGGAAAAGTTCCCAGTAAACCGACATCTTTAACTAATCCTACTCCAACATCCTTATATGGGATAGTCGTTTTACCAACATGTTGAATACTCTATGAAGAGGCTGGTTCGGATGAAAAGTAAGCCAGCTGGTCTATTGTTATGATCTTTCCATTGTGTGGAAACTTTATTACTCAAAAGACCAACGAAACGACCGCTGTCATAGCGTAAGACCAACTTCGACCCAAGAGAAGGTTGTAATCTAGAGGGGCATCAACCACCTCCACATCTAGATTAATGGTTTTTCCTTCAACCCCCATAGGCAAATCTTGTAGAATGCCAAAAGGATGAAACCCACAGCGATCAAAGGACTTTAGAATCGTCGGGGATTGATTTAGCGAAGGAGAACCAAGCGATCTCCAACATTGTATCAACATAATACATGCTGAGGCTCCCTCATCAATTATAGTCCGATGAATAGGCCTGTTTTTTACTATCACTAGAATCTGGAAAGCCATTTGATGAGGCAACTGTGGTGTACTATTTTCTAGATCAAAGATTATTAGGTTCGGGTCCTGAACGTCAATAGCTCCTATAGCTGACAAAATTAATTTATGTTGTGCTGGGCATGATTGCAGCACTTCCAAAGCCGACATTGCTGAGGGTGAAACAAATAAATCCTCAACAATGTTATAATTCTGAGCCACTCTCACATGTGGATTGAAAGCTGACTTTCGAAGTATACCCTTGGTGGGCGGTTTAATTACCAAGTCTGGATTAGGTTTCTCGATCTGTAGTGGATCGGAATGGGAGCTGAAGTTGATGGATTAGAGTGAGAATATTCTGCTTCTTTACCATCAACAGGACTTTTACTACCATAATCTTGCCATCGAGTCGCAATCCTAACATGGGACATCATTTTAGATATCATTTTTGGGATTCAACTGCGTTAAGTAAGTCATTCAAACGTATGACCATTTCCATGAGAGGTAGTCGTAACTAACTAATTTCTCATGATTTTTGAATAGTTCACTTAGCACTCATTGCATCGGGTGATGCTCACAGGGGTGAAGAAGTGGGATTGAAACTAGTGAAATGTGGAGAACGAATCACATAGCATCAATCATCACTTCCGGGGCTTGCACCCGGTAACCAGGACTTCCCAGGAGGTCACCCATCCCAGAACTCCTCTGGCTCAAGCGCGCTTAACTGTGGAGTTTTTTCCCCACAATCAAGCCCACTTAGCTTGCTACCCCATGGGACATCATCAGTATAGGTTCTTCATTGGCATTCGAGGATGAACCTATCATATTACTGTCTTGAGCCAGAAAAGGATCCTTCAAAACAGTAGGAGTTTGGGAACCCTTGACAATATTCGCAACCTCTACACGATGAGGGCAGTCTCTTGTAAAATGTTCATCGTCACAAACGAGACAAGGATAATGGGGTTTGTGCTTTTCATCATTGGATTCCGCCTTTTCAGGTTTCTCCTTTGAACTTTTGTCTGTTTTGTTCTTCTTCTTTCCTTTCTTCTTCCCATCGGATTTTGATTTGGCTGTAGATGACTCTACAACGTGAATATCGGTGAAAATCTCTGCAGAAGAATCTCCTGTTGAGGAATCAGGTAATGTTATGATAGGGTAAGAATTCTTGGAAGACTTCTTCTTACTTTTAGTGTTAACCATACCAATCATACCATCGGCGGCATGAGATCCCGAAGGAGCTGCAGCGATTTGATTTTTCTTGGGAAGATCAGGGATTTTTTCGTGTAACGTAACTGACTGAGTATAGGCCAAGTCAAGGTACTGTGCTTGAGCAATTACTTGCTCCTCAGTAAAAACTCCAGCTTTAGCAACATCTTCAGTGATCTTTGGCAACAAAGATTTTACAAACCACTCATCCAAGATCTGATTCGGAATAAATACCTTCACTAAACGCAGTCGACGTCTCCACTCCTGAATATGATCTGAAATGTAAGTGGATGTCGATTGTTTTAGTGAAGTTAACAATTCCGTGCCATTGTCATATCGGACTGGCAACTGAAAATGAGTTAAAAACAAGGTAGCTAACTGACTAAAATTATAAACAGTGCCTCGCGGTAACTCAATGTACCACTTGGCCACGAGACCAATTAGAGTTCGCTGGAAAAGTCTAAGAAGGATCAAATCATCTATAATGGAGTTAGACGCACACCAGAGGTGGTAAGTCATCACATGGTTTGACGGGTCCTCTCCTGATTTACCTTCGAACTTGGGAATGTCACTGGGCAACTTATTCGGCATTGGTGGCCAAAACGGAAGATAATTAATGGGATCGTTCATTAGGCATGACAAGTCAGGTAAGTACAAAGTTGCGATAAATGGTAACTGTCGATTAGGATCCCTAAAACTCTGGGTCATGAGACCAGCTCCAGGAGGAGGATATCTAGGATAACTAGGAATAGGAATCATGTTCGGGATATTGTATCCTCCCGGAAAACCAGGATTAACCGGCCCGTACCGGGGTTGTTGAGGTTGTTGATAAGTGTACCCAGGGTACGGTTGATACTGATAAACTTGCTGCTGCACAGCAGGACCGAATTGGTACTGTCCCTGGTACGGTTGATAGGTGAATTGTGGTTGACTTGTGACAACTGTACTTAAACTAGGTTTTCCTACAGTCATCTGAACCGAAGTTTGAATTGTAGATCCAGACGGTGGTAAATATGTCTGAGGAGTAGATACAGGAATAGTAGAAACCGGAGCTATCGATACTCCAGAAGTAGGTGGGTAGATTGAACAGATGTTGCGGCAGTTGTAGCAGTCGTTTGAGGTGGAGTACGAGGTGTACTAGGCCCAAGCTGAGAAACTACCGAAGGTACAGAAGTTTGAATGTTAGACTGGAGTGGTTGCTGGGGTGAACCAGAAACTAAGGGTTGTCCAGTTTGAGATGACAATTATACACTTGGCTGCAATACCTATTGAGATTGCGATGGATCCCACACTATATTCATTCCGGGGTACTGACCCATAATAGGTTGAGAATACTGAGGACCATAACCAGGTTGAGGGTAGGATTGATAATTGAGAGGTACATTTCCTATTCCTTGAACATACGTTTGACCTTGGGGTGGATGGAAACCTTGGTTCGAGTATTGACCTTAGGGTTGATACCCTTGAGGCACATATTGATACTGGGGTTGACCTTGAGGTATAAATTGATACTGGGGTTGACCTTGGGGTACATATTGAGTCTGGGGTTGACCTTGAGGAACGTACTGTCCCATAGGTATGTATTGTCCTTGAGGTTGCCCCCCAGATGCAAATTGTGTACCTTGAGGTTGACCCCCAGGCGTTAATTGAGGCTGCCCCCTAGGCGGTAACTGGCCACCTTGAGGTTGAGGATTGGGAATAGAACTTGACATCATAAGAATATCTTCTATGCTCAATGGCTTAGTACCATTGTTTCTAGTTAATAACCCTTGCTCAATGGGTTGAGGAGATGCTCCCGAAAAAGTACCAGAAAGTGACTGATACCCGGAGGGAACAGAAGGACCGCCGTACAAAAAGATTCAGGTGATTGAGTAAACATGTATAACTGTCGTGCCATATTGACGAGAGTATAAAAACCTCTAGGTGTTGGGTGATAAGGAGCACGAGGTGGTGAAAAACTTAACCCTGAGTTTTCTAAAAAAATAGTCAAAGAAAGATACCAAGAACTACTCCTAGGCGGACTGTAAAAAATTGATTCACGCTCCCTTAGCATGATAACAGGTTGATTTTTAGGGATAGGGATGCCTACTTCTTCTTCCGAAGCAAGTTCTTCAATAGCAATAAGTCCAGAAGGAAGATCTTGGGTGATTATTCTTTCTACCCTAGGTGAACCAGGACCACTAGAAGTTGGAGAAACAAACCCCGATGTCGGAGTAGCAGCAAATTCGCTTTCACGCTCGGATATTTCAGGTTCTTCACCTATATCACTAGTAGACGAAAAGTTACCAACAATTTCAGAAACAGACACTAACTGTGGATTATAATCTGCTACTAACGGTTGAAAATCAGGATGTACTATCAAAGAAGATTCTCCTTCCTCAGGTGACCCAACTCTATTGTCTCTAGGAGTTACGAGGACTTTCAAGCCTTCGAGCTAGCTCGGTACTTCCTCAGGAGGTTGGCCCCGAAGTCTACAGGACTTCCTCAGTAACTCAGCCACCTTTAGAAACTCAGGAGACTGGCTCCGAAGTCTACGAGACTGTCTTGGTAATTCAGCCACAGTTGAAAACTTTTAACTACTTCACATGCAAACAAAGTAAAATCTCAATGAAAAGCACCTAAAGTCTCTAAAGAACCAAAAAAATTGAATCACATGCCTAAAGAATCTAGGAGATCAAACACACACAAATAGTAACTTTCCGTACCGAAAACACTAGTTGGTGATGAAATCCAACGTTGCAGAGTTCAATACAGAAATGGCGGTTGGAACAGTTACCTTGGCAACCTGCTTAATGACTACACTGGCACAAGTTCCTCCACTTAACCGTCTCGAGTGAAGAGAACCCTCCAGAAAATCTAAGTGAGTCTAGCCGACGTCTGCTCTAGGTACAGTGGGATCTTCCCACCACTGTCACCTCAGGAAGAGTCCTAAAGAATATGGCCACTAAGGTTACCAACTAAGACAAATACACCTGGGGTAATAGTCTACGATCCGATACGCACGCAAGGGTAGAGTAGCAAGCTCAATCCCCTTGAAGGCTCCTTGACATAATCCAAGGTTTACCAACAAGTGACCCCAGGCTCCTAGACAATGGTTAATCCAAGGTTTACCATTTTTAATACGTGAATATCTGGCATCATTCCCAATGAGGAAGGATTGATTCCCACACTGATTCGTACACGATCTTGTGCTTCTCCTTTAAGAGGAGCTTTCCCAGAGCATAAATGCAACAATTGGATTTCTTCCTTACCACAAGATACAACTACTTGTTTGTTTTTACTGTCTTGGAGAGTTAATTACTCTCCTACTCCAAGACACTAGCCTAAGCTAAGTTGGTGTATCAGAGCCCTAGAAATAAAAATGTTACTAGGTGAATTTTACTTTAAGCGTTAATTTTAGTGGTTTTTGTTTAAGTCAAAAGGTGCGGAGATGAAACTCGTGGTATGAAGACTCGACTCAAAATCACTAAAAATGCACCTAAGATGATCTAAACAATATTCTTCTCTTCGATGAACTTCTAAACTAATAAAGAGTTTGAGAATGCAAATACTTTGTAAACACAAATCTTTCTCAATCAAACAAATTAAGAGAAGATCTTTTTCCTTTCCAAAGCACTCAAAACGAGACAACTAGTTATTTCACAAAAAATTCCCTTTTTCATTTCAAAGCACTCAAACACTACAAAACAAACTTTTTTCAAAAGAGATTTTTATATTTTTTAAATAAAACACTCAAAACTATGAAAATAACTAACTTTGAGAACTACAAACTATAAAACCCTATTTGAAGTCAAAGCCTACTAAAATTCTTTTGTAAGGATGTTTTAATTAGCTAGATGTAAGCTAAGGACCAATTTATGCAGAATCACAAATAAGTCAAGAACAACCATTTTTGTTTTCTTTTTGAAAATGAAAATCCAAACTTTCAAAGACAAACTTTTCGAAGTTTTGTAAAGAGAAAACTCAAAGCAGATTCCTCAAACAAGGGGAGATTTCATAAATGGTCAGACTCATAAAAAGGCTGGTAGACACTAAGGTGATCTGAAGTCCCTACAGCTTCTAAGCTCAAAGCCACTACACATCCAAAACGAAAAACAATGCCAACAAGCAAAACTCCTAGGAATTTCACCTAAAACCCTAACAATAACGAAATCAATCCAAGGAAAGCTTCTTACAATTTATATGCAGGTATGGGTAGTGGATAACAATTTCTAAACACAAACTAAGCTGACTAACAGAGGAAATCTTAGGGTTTTAAAAATTTTGACAGGGTCCGTAGGCCCACAGTTGGCACAGGTGCGGTCCCGCTCTGTGCTAAAAGCCAAGCTGCGGGTAAGTACGCACTATGTCAAACGGCTAGGGTGTGGTCCTCTCCCAAAGCTATGAAAAACGAAAAATAACCCTGGATCTACAAACTCTTTCCAATTTTACACACAACAAGCCAAAAACATAAACAAAAATAGAGTTTCTCAGGTCAAAGTAAAAACAAGGAAAACAATCAAGTCCCCAGCAGAATCGCCATTTTGTCACACAGAATAAGTCAATCTTGTGGACAAGATAGACTTTCATAGAATCTAAAGAAGAGCTAATGACAAGCAAACCAACCAGACACTATCTTTCTCTAAATATGCTTTGATAAACAATAGCAAACAAGTGTTTTTAGGGCCTACCTTAGGTCCAACGCATGCTTGTGGATGCCCTCGCTCCTTTGATCCAAATAAGCTCATTTTCGCGAATGTGCAAACACAACCAAGGCAATCAAATTAAATAGCACCTGAAAAACCAATTGCATAAAACATATTTAACATGAAAGTCAAGGAGTCCATGAAACAAATAACATAAGATACTTGTTGAGAAAAATGAGTTTGATTGTATTAATTCAAAAGAAGAAGAACTTTACAACCTTTGCCTTGACGATGTGCAAGCTCCTCCCAGGGTCCAGCAAGAAGTCTCCTCTACTTTGACAAGTTTCACTCACTCCCCAATGAAGCCAAAAATATGTGTGATCTCTCCTCTTAAGCTCAACTAGGAAGTCTTGATTTCACCAGCATTTACCCTAAAAAATGTTCAGCTTCTAACCTCCCCAGGAACCAGCCCAATGCCTGTATTTATAGTGCAATGGAGGGAGGTTACTAGGTCCTCCTTCAAAGGATAAAGCCCTCCTTCAAAGGGATAGCTCCTCTCATCAAGGGATTAGCTCCTTTTCTTTTGGGATGCATGAACCACCTCAGAGCGAACAATCCACGTCAAAGTTCCTTCTAGAAACCTCTAGAATTAACCCAAAGTGAGTTTTTAATATAAAAATTGCGCCTTTTGATTTTCACAGGGGTCCGCACCTACACTGTTAGGGACAGAGTGGGTAGGTCCGCAGTTTTTGTACACAGAAGGTGCGGGACCGCAGGTGACAGTGAGAAAAAGTGTGGAACCAGAGTTTCATTGTTTTTAATAGCTTTCTCCCATTTCCAAAGCTTGATTTGAAGAGCTAAGGTCTGAGACTTTCTTAGGAGGACAGTACAAGTGAGGATAAACCCATACTGACTGCAAATAATCATGGTGACGATATTTTTGTGTAACATGAGCCCAATTTGTGATGTTATCTCAAAGTAATCCCATGAACCAACACATTGCTGCATCCTTGATGGTAGATGGAAATAGTTTTAACTTTTGCTCATCATCTATATCGTCATAGGTTCGACATATAACAACAAACTAAAATAGGAAAGTGTCAGGGTCCTTTGTGGTCAGGCCATGGAAATGAGGTAGAGAAGATGGGCTTATATTTTTAATCTTAGTGTCCCCATTGGTTTCCTTAATGGGGAAGGCACCCTCAACTCTCTCTCTATTCCCTCTTTCATTTTGGTTTTCAGCCATTGGTTTAGTAGGAATGGGTTCCTCTTGTTCTTCTTCCCTTGGAGGTTCTTCAAATATGTTGGGCTTCTCACTTAAAGGTTCCTCCAGTTCAGAACAACCAAAGAAGAGAGAAGGTTGGTTGTTGGATGCAGTGGGGGTATTTGGCAAAAATTTCCATAAGTTGTCCCTATTCCTACGAGGCATGAAAGGAAATGTTTTTGGGTTGGATTTGTATTTTTGCTTTCAAAAATGGAAACTACTTGTAGAAATGAAATTTCTGATTGAATGAAAATCACTGGTATAATGAAAAAGCTACTTGGTGAATTGAATTTCATTCACTGGTAGAATGAAAAAGCTACTTGCTGAATTGAAATCCTACTTGCAGAATAGAAAGGAAAGAAGATAATTAAAAATGAAAGAAAGGAAGCAACTAGATTACTTTTGCAGAAATAAACTAACAACAAAAAATTGAAGACAAGAAATAGAAGAAAAGAAAGCAGTAATCACATTCTACTCAGACAACTCCCCAGAAATGGCACCAAAAAATAAGGAGTGCCAATATTGTAGCAAGAATGCCTCAAATCCTGGGCTACCAAGTTTACTTATCAACATGGGGTTCGTACAAACTTGGAGGTGACGGTGCTATATGCACAAGTAAAAGTGAAGATGATACATGTTGTCACTGTTTATCTAATGAGATACCCCAGGGGTTCCAAGCCAAACTTCTATAGAGTCAAAAGAAGCTTGATCCATTGATGGAAGAAGAGCAAATCTACTCTAAGAGATCTACTCTACTGCAGTAATGAAGAAAACAATATATAGTGCTAAATCACACCATATTCTAATTAACCATTTAAACAACTATGCTAAGAAGAATTTCTAAAGAAAAATTAAGCAAATGCTACTATATAAGCTGCAGAACTATGTAGCATCAAGCCATTCTAATGTGTAAGGAAAAAAATAGACAGAATCTATTTTCACTTTTTTGGTTTTTTTTGGCAAAATCAAGTATGCAAATTAATTGTTCTTGTGGATGTGACTGGTGGATGGAAGGTGATTGAGGATGGATAGAAAATTTATGGAGTGGTTAGATGGTGTGGAAGGGTCCTAGGAGGATTTTTGTGACTTCCTAGAGGTTCCCCATCAGTTTGGCCTCAAAATAGGTCATTTCTGGAAAGCCTACAAGATGTACTAGAAACCTATAGGATGATCTTGTAGGAATTACAAGAAACCTACAGGATATATTTGAGAGCTAATTGTGAGGTTTTGGGAAGCTTGGGAAAGGTGTATGATGAGTGGAACTAGGTGTTAGAAGGTCTAGGAGCACTCGAGAGTCAATATCCAAGATAAGATATGGCTAGATTCGCTCAATGTATCTACGGGAATTTCAATGAAAATGATAGAAAAAATAGTGAGGGTGATGGTGGAACAAGAGATGGCTAAGGTGGATAACTTGGAAGGTGGATGCTGGTGATGAAGTCTGGTTCTCCTCCTAAAGTACCTACTCTAATTAAAACATGTGTTTATTTCAAGAACTATGCAACAAGATACATTTTCATAAACTAGAAAAGCACGAATCAATTGCCTATATTATGCATGAAGAAAGTTGTTGAAGGGAATGAAAGAATGAGTGAGATCTTATTGTAGAAATGGAGATGGAAAAATATGACAATGAAATTTGCCTTACAACATGAACCAAATACTGAATCAAAGACAACAAACTCCAAATCTCATGCAAGACCTAGAAATCTATGTTTTTGGGGCTACTAAAGGTCCCTTCCTCAAGTCATGGTCACAGAGGGAGGAAGTGGCGTTGAGACACCTACTAGAAACCTTATGGGGATCCTTTTTCTCCTTTCTAACCTACTACTTGAAACAAGGCACAAATTGAAGCAAACTATCACACAACCAATCTAATCTACACTGCTATAATGGAAACACATCTACTAAGCAAATGAATAATTAAACTATGAACCTATACTAGTATACGTGTACAATAAAGAGGAGCCTTGGCTGCTAGAGTTGGGACCTAACCCAAGAGCTTGAGCCCTCTAATTTAACTCAGTGCTGGCTCAAAACAAAGCTCATTCTTATTACCAAAACAATGGATTACATCAAAAAATATCACAAGTATTGCAACTCAAAAATAGAGTAGAGTTTTACAATCAAAAACCCAAATCCCACTGAGGTCCTAGGTCTCTCTATGTATACTTCTGAAGTCTCCAACGACTTCCTTAAAATTATGGAGGCTCGGCTCTTAAACTGAAGATAAACTATTGCTTTGTCTTTCACTTGCTCAACTACCTTCTAGTCATCATGATTTTGCTTCTTGCACTCTGAGCTAATGGAGGAATATTCGAATGGAGCGGTAGTAAATGAGGAGGATTTACCTCCTATAATTCCTCTGCCTGGTCCCATTTTAGTTTTGACCATGGTCTTTTCCAAAATTCCTTGCTTTTATCCTTTAATCATGCATTACATGCACATTATACCACAAAGCAAAATATCCAACTCTAACTCATCTCATAAACAAAATATAATCAAAAGTATGCAATAAGTTATGAGAATAGTTGGTTTGACTAAGCTAGGAGGTGAATTAAGACCCATATAATTACCCAATGATGTGGCTCATCAGAGCATTTAGTAGCAATGTTGATATTTTTGAGAGAGCATCAATTGTGATGATGATGATGATAGTGGTTAACATCCATTGAGACCAAATTGGTCTATCAGACCTATAATTTTTTTAGTTTTTAATTGTCTGGCTCCTCATATTTCTTGGCAAGATTGGTGATGTAGCTTTCTTTTCTTCTCCACGATCTTCCAACTTCCTTTATCTTGCATCTCCTTCATCTCTTCTGGTTCTTGGGACATTTGTGTCTTAGCTTCGCAATCTATTGTGTACATCCTTTTGAAGATAGTCAGAGAAGAAGTTTGGTCTAGGAGATCTGATTTGCTATTAAATGAAGATTTAGTTTGTGTGGTATTCAAATTCTCATAACTGTTGATGCTTGAGGGGTTTTCGAGTTCATTTTTTTGTTGTTGGGCAAGGATTTCTCCCTGCTTGTCTTGAGAGTTGTTTCTTTCTTGCTCGATTTCTTGTGATTTAGAGTTTTCTCTAAAGTATTCTTCTTTGGTGATGGTGTAGTGTTGTTTTCGTGTTCCTTCCCACCATGTAGATCTATGGTGGTTTTTTCTAGTAGAATTTTTCTGGGAGGCTTTTGGGAAATTTTTGACTAGATGGTTTGTCTCAAAGCATGAATGACTTTGCCAATTCTCTCTATTTCGTTCTGATATAGACCAAGAATCTCGAGCCGCTGATCCGGCCAAGCAACCCAAAATATGGGGAAGTATGGTCAATTCCTTCATAGTTGTTTCGGCAATCGAAGGTTCTAAATACCATTCGGACAAATAACAAAACCTTTTCTTCCATAATTCCTTTTTTGTAGATAGAGGATTCATGGGAGAATTTCTTCTAAGCGTATTTTGTATAAAAGCCTTTCCTACTTTGTAGATAATTCTTTCGTCATTTTGACTCGATCCAACCTGATTATCCATATATTGTAAATGAAAAATTTGCTTATAAATAGTGGATCGAATTGTATTAGTGTCTATAACTGATTTATTTCGGGTAATACTAAGTATTAAGGCTTCATCGGCCAGTGCTGCTAGATCTCGTACATCATAATCTATGGTTATAGATCCAAATTCATCGGGAAATTTTCCCGAGTATAATCCTTTGCTACATAAAAGAATAGGAAATTCCCTTTGTTGTTGTGGGATAACAAGCATTCGAACATTGATCGATCTATCTAATCGATTTGGAGCTATTAGAGCTGGATCCACTCTTTGGGGGATATGAGTTGAAGCAATAACAAGAATATTTCTCATAGAATCTTTTTCACCATCTCTAAATCTAAATAGATTGTTCATTAATACACTAAGGAACAAGTCAGTGAAGCCAAAACCAAGTAATAGTTAGTTGCGTCATTTAAATTCAGTTCATGAATGTTTGGAATCCATATTATGCAAGGAGACATGCTTTTCGCCAATTCTAAGCTAATATGGAAATCTTCCATTTTGTCTTTCACAAAAGGATCAAACTCAGTAAGAATACGTTCAAGAGGGTAATCTAAATACTCACCATACTAGAGCTTCTTCGGAGATATTCTTATTAAAGGAACATATGAGTCTGCTGCTAGACTTTTGACCAAATAGGATCGGCCAGTTCCCATAGGACCTATCAGTAAAATCCCTTTGGAAAGTAATGATCCTGAGTGGAGTGAGAAAGGTTTTCCATGAAATGTGGGGTTGGTTTGACACAATATTTGTGAAGAGGTAATCTTCTGACAAAAAGCAAGGAATACCCATCTTTCTGCTAAACAAAATGGATTGAACCCGTAATTAATTAGACCTTTTTGATAAGTGTAGGCCAAATATCGTAAGTGAATAAGCCCTGGCTGTCTAATGATTTGATCTCCAAATTCATTCTTGAATAAATTATGACTGTAAGTAAAAATTGATTCAAATTTAAAAAGGGCTTTTTCCGTCATTAGAAACTGAACTAGTAAGTTCATCTCTTTTTCGGAGATATCCATACTAGAGCACAATCCGTTCAACTCTCTTATTATAGTTATAAGCAATTTTCTATTTCTATTCTTCATCTTCCTCTTCCTCTTCGTCTTCGTCTTCCTCTTCATATTCATAGAAAAAAAACTATTAAGAATCTGTGGAAGAGAACTGGATCTTTCTATTGTATAATAGAGAAAGCTATTAGGCACGAGAGGATTAATCATTTTTTGCAACTCTATCACGTATGATGGATGCTTTAAGTACTTGATGAGTTCAAAGTATCTCTTTATATTGATAAAGGTGAAAGAAATAACTTTAAAATATTGAAGAATAGAATACCCAAGAACGAAAAAAGGGATAAGAATCCCTTATTTATACCCCCGAGCATTTAGTAATCTCATATGTGCCCATATGAATGGAACTGATGACTTCTCTCAATCACTAGTTTCCTCTATTAAAAAATCCTTGCAGTAAGGGAAAAAATCCTTGAAATTATTACTTGGAAAAAAAAACTCATTAATAAGATTCGTTCTCAATTTACATTGTATAGGTTCCCATAATGGATGAGAAAGTTCCCACAATATATTCCGTTTAAGCAAAATATTATGCTTAATATTTTGCAAAATAGATACAAATGGATTACTTCCATGTTTCATAATCGAGTTTCTGGTTCCACGCATAGTCTTTACTTGTTAGGTTTATTTCATTTGGGAATCTGCCGCTGAAGTCCATTTTCACACAGATGTGTGTATAGGTGGTTCTTGTATATTCCTCTATTTCTGGGCACCTACTGTAAAATTTACCGATTTCATTTCCAATGGTTTTTAGCGAGGAGAGATTCCAGAGATGCAAGGGTAGGCTTGGAAATCTCACCCAAATTGGTGTTGAGGTTATGACTGTCATTGAGGGATCGAATGATGGGTTCTGTGGCTTCATGAATAGGCCTGAGTTTTCCTAAAACCAAGGGCTGGAATCTAGAATACATTATTTTCTTTCACGATTTTCAAAATCTACTATAAAGAAACACTAGAATAGGGGTATATATTAATTTCATCAGAAATGATAGGATTCCATACCTCCAAGATCCAATTATGGAGATTTGTTAGCCATGGCCAAAAACCATTGAATTGGTAGATTAGGGCACTTTCAGAAAACTTGAAAGCCTCATCGAGTGAGGTTTGGACCAAGTGGATAGTGGGAGTTGGGGCTTCACTAATGATATGAGCAGGAGCTTGTCCTCTAGAAGCGGATGGAACTGAGCCAACAGCTATTTTCGTGAAGATGGGAGCCATATTTTACTTGCTTGTAGAACCCAACCACAGAGAAATAAGGTAGAAGACTAGATCTAGATCTAGTTGCAGAAGATTGAACAGGTGGTTCATCTATGAAATTGGTTGTTGCCTTTGATAACCCCATAGTGTGAGATAATGGAGAGTGCCAAAACACAACATGGGAGCCGAGACCCAGTAAATAAGGTAGAATATTAGATCTAGATCTAGCCACAGAAGAGTAGATTTAGAACCCAACCACAGAGAAATAAGGCGGAAGTGCAGTTTCTTTCAGACTGAGGTACACTACTTGGGACATGTAATTTCCAAGGATGTCATAGAAGTGGAACCAGGAAAGGTAAGAGATATCGTGGAGTGGGCAAGTTCCAGGAATGTGGATGATGTGAGATATTTCATGCAGTTAGCAAGTTATTATACAGGGTTCATCAAGAACTTCTCATAGATTTATTATCTTATTGTGTCATTGCAAAGGAAGCTAAGAAGTTCGAATGAACAGAGGAGTGTGTGACCAATTTTGAGTAGCTCGCAATTGTTGAAACATACACTGGTGTTAAAGATTGGTGATGTGGAAAAAGAGTTTTTATTATGTACATATGCTTGCAAGAGAGGACTTGGTGAAGTCATTATACAAGCTAGAAAGGTGGTATGCAATGAGTCACGGAAGTTGAATGAGCACAAGTAGAACTATGCAATGCATGATCTTGATCTAGCAACGGTCATACATGCATTGAATATGTGGAGGGACTGTCTTCTTAGAAGGAGGTTTATATTGATGAGTGATCACAATGATTTTTAATATATTTTTTACCAATCGAATCTAAACGACAGGCAATCTTGGTGATTGGTCATGATTAGTGAGTTCGAAATTGAGATCTTGTATATCAAAGGTAAGGAGAACAAGGTGGAATATTCTCTTAGCATGCGTGTACAGGGAAATCACATAATGGATATGAGCTCCTATGGGACAAACTTATAGGATAGGATCTTGCAGGTAGGCCGGTAGGATGTCACGTATATGGATATTGTGCACACGTTGCAATAGAGTACAAGTATAAGTACATGTAGTGGTATAGGTATATGTGTAGGTGCATGGGATTTGGAATATCATCTCCGTAAATGGATTGGTTATATTTAGGGATAAGATATATGTGTCGAATAACAATGAGCTCAAGAAGGTGATCTTGAGGGAGTTTCAAGTGAAACCATATTCAGGTCACCTAGGCTATTAGAAGACACTGAAAATAGTGAAGGAATTCTATTATTGGTTGAATTTCAAGAGAGATGTAGTAGATTTTGTGGGTAGGTGCCTGGATTGTCAACAGGTGAAGGCAAAGTGTAAGCACCCAAGTGGATTTCTAAAGCTGATTGCAATTCCAGAATGGAAATGGAAGGTAATTTTCATGGACTTTATCACAGATTTGTTGAGGATAGTGAGAAAACCTTATTCCATCATGGTAGTGGTGCACAAGTTGACAAAGGTAGTGTAGTTAATTCTAGTGAAGTCTACATTCTCAGTAAGTGATGTAGCACAAGTCTTCATGAGGGATGTGGTCAAATTGCATGGAGTTCCAAACAAGATTTTGTGAGATAGGGATGAAAAGTTTACTTCCAAGTTTTGGAAGGAGTTATTTGTAGGTTTGGTGTTGGCTTATGGGGGCCTAAACCAGGTTCAAAGTGATTTGTGAAAACCAACAAAACCCTAAATATTGTCCCTTTCAGAAGCAACCCGCATAGCACAGGCTGCAGTCTTAGCCAAAACCATATTAGGGGATGCTAGAACTAGGTTTATGTATATAGGGACATGTGATAAATAGTTCTTAGGCTCTGATAGCCCAGATGTGCCTTCGTGAAGGTGCACAATCAGTCTTTGTAGACCTTAAAGAGGAGATCACCAATAAACCACCCTAGATCTAAGTTTGCATAGATCTACTTGATTCATAAGAAAACATAACAGAAATAGCTTTTAGCTTCACAAAATTAGATAATAATTCATATCATGCATCACTAATATATATTCAGTGGCTTCGTGCACCATTCATTCATTATTTCATAAAACATATCATTAAGTGACATAATATAACATAATTAGATTCAACAAAAAGGCACAGTAATTCCCCAAAATCAGTCTTTATGGATCTTCAGTGTTTAGATTACATACTCTTCTACCCTACGCACTCAACTATAGTGTTCCACACACACATCTACAGACTTCCTAAGGCCTCTTGTGCACTAAGCTGTAGGAGCGTTCCCTTCCTCACCTACGTACATGAAATAGAGCCTTCCTGCCCTAACACTTGCCCAAAACAACCTCTCCCTTTTCTTCGCTGTCTACTTAAGATTAAGTTACTTCTAAGGCTTGCTATGAGTAAATTATATAGACTTTCGAATACAATAGCATGGTCCATGAACCATGGGTGAGTCTCAAAACTGACTTAACTATCTATCCAAACAAGAGGCTAAGACCCATTTGACACTTATCTAGATCAAGGATAATTTTAGGGGCGAATGTTCGCCCTTTGGCGAAATTAAGGGGTTTTAAATTTTTAGTGGGCGAATATTTTGTATCATAGTACATTTTTACAAATCACCTCAAATAACCCACCTTATTTTAAGGGAGAGGGTAAAAAAGGTAAATTTAGCCCTTGAAATTAGGACTTACAACCTTCCATTCGCCCATTTTCAAGAATAAGTTTTATTTAAGTGAATCCATTCGCCCATTTTCAATAATAGGTTTTATTTAAGTGAATCCTATGGGCCAAATACCATATTTATAAAAGAGGTATGGTAAATTAATAAAAATATAAATAAATGAGAGGTATGGTAAATAAATAAAACATTTTTTATATTTACTCCATAAGTCACCTTATATACATGTAAGGGTGTAAACCTAAAGAACCTAAAGAACCGCCGACGACTGATATGCGACGTCGCACATCGCAATGTCAGATAAGCAGCACAAAGTGACAAAGCGAAAAAACCTTGCGACCTTGCGATATTGTGATATGCGATCTGCGACCATGCAAAGTTGTGACCTGCGATCTATGGTGTGCGACAAATGAGACTATCAATCACTGCGATGCCACCTATTTACCTCGCAATCTTCGATGCTGCGATGAAAATCACAGAAACCAATCGTCGCAGGCATTCCTCGACATGATCTGTGAGCCTAAAGTTAGGCGCGCACCTTACGGGAAATTAATGATTGTACGCCTGTGTATCCAAAGATGATTATGTTGCATTTTTCGAAGAGTCAAGTCATAATGGGTGACATGATTATGCATTCATTAGAACTTAGTTGCTTTCATCTCAATCTTTTCTTCTGTCTCTTTTCATTTACGTGAACTATAAGTCAGCAACTGATATAAATCTATATGCAGGAAACATCCAAGGAAAAGCGCCAGGACTAGAAGAACAGAGAGGAGATGACTTCGCAGATGGATACCGCATACAACAGGACCGCGGATCCCAGAGTATCACTCAACAAATGCTGATGGAAATAGGCTATCTAGGACTCAGAGTCAAAGGTGCACAAAAGAAAAGCGTTTATGAAAGATCCTGAGTCCCAAATTGGGTAAAGCAAAAAGAAAAACGCTTAAGGGGAAAGACGTCTCAGAAAAGCCTAGAACAAAGAACGGAAACAAGTTTCAATTGAGAAAATCATTCAGCTAACAAAATCCCCAGCTCATTGAGTCATTCGCACGGCCGAAAACCAAAATAGAAACAACACAATCAGTTTGAAAGAAATCTGAGTTGTACTAAGTATACACACCGTGAAGACACTCCTCCAGAAGAACATTTTCAAAAATATCTTCTAGTTTTTCAGAAAGAGGTGCCAGCTCTTGTTATTTCTAATTTTCAAGCTTGAAAAAAAGGAAAGGACAAGCAACCGACTCTTTCACGGCGAACAGTGCATCGCTTACAGCACTAAGGAGCAGATACAGAAATGGTTAGAAATTAGATTCAGTTTTTAGAAATAAATTTGTTTTAGTAAAAGGGCGGTCATTTGAAGCCGTTCCCTAAATTTTTGTAATTAAAATTAGCCGGTTAGTAGTATTTAACCTTATCGTTGCATTGGAGAAGGGTCCAGAAATTTGTCAAAAAACTTGTCCTCAGAACATGCACTTTTGCACCCTCGGAGGGGGTTTTTGATGAATGGACGGATCAAGATTTATTTATGTTTGCATTTTAATACCTGCTACTGATGTTGCACTTCTGTACTCTTAGTAGGCATTAGAAGTAAGTAGAAATAGATCATTATTGCTTCAGGTATGTGAGTATAAAGTCAGTCATAAATGGTACTTTTCTCTCTTGACGAGTTTCTGCTTGCATTCTTAGAGTAATATATAGCTGATGTTGTTTATATGTTAACGTATGAATGAGTGGACTACCATTTGGCACTTTTGTACGGTGGAGTCATTGATTTATGCTTAATACATGAATAACTGATTATGCGATATGCTTTTCATAACTGTTTTATTTAACTTCTTATACAAGATCGTTCATCTTAATTGATTTATATTCTCATAATAGCTGAATAATCTTCATTACCAGTTATTGTGTGAAATCTCTCTAGATCGCATAATGGAAAAAGTTCTATCCCGGGTTAGCGTAGATTAGATGTGTTGTTCTTGATAGATTAAAGTAGTATAAAATTTAGTCTTAGAGCTTAGAACTAGATTAGCTTAGAAATAATTCCATATTTTCATTATCAAATCTTATACACACACACATCATCAAATTCTACACACACACACACACCCTTAGAACGGGAAGTTGGTCCCGTTATCCCTAGTTGGACCCGCTACACCAAATGGGCACGGAGCCGCCAACCAGGTTCCCGACCGGGTGGGTATTCCCCTTGTTGTTGACCCTATTTCAGGGCCCTCAACATATTTGGCGCTAGAAGGAGGGCACGAACTATGAATGGCACCTAAAGAAATATCAAAATACCATTCTGAGAGTAATACACCCTCATCAACTCCCTCGACTTCTACAACATGGTTAAACCCAGAATTTGAAGTCGCTCGAGTATCTACCACTGCTACATATTCGAATATATCAGACCAATCTATCATTGATCCCCCTGAAATTCGAACTTTGATTCGTAAACTCCAGGGATTCTCTATTTTTAACGAGAAGTCTGATAAATCTAAAAGTAGCGTGACTTCGCAGTACAACCCTGCTCATCCCCTTACCAGATCAAAGAGTGAAAAATTTGGCATACAACCAAGTGAACTCCCTCTCCCTACCAGGAAAAGAGCAAGGAAAACACCACCAGAGTCTGACAGTCAAACTCCTTCATCCACTTTGTCCATATCAACTCCCTCACCGCGAAGTCAACCACCCACTCTTTCATTCCAAATCACTCACCCATATTCTGCAAACCTTCCTCTTCAAACATCAAAGGTCTTAATATCTTCATCTTCTCAGCATCAGAGATCGTCTTCTGCACTTCCATTAACTAGCAGCTCAATGATGGCTCAGTCTCCATGGAACAATCCTGGGGCAGTTTTAATGCCTCCACCCCTGAGTCCTATACCAGCCCATCCTGAGAAATGGCTGCCTAAATTCAATCCGGAAGCAGGAATGCTAGCCGAGGAACATTTCAATAATTTCATGCTTTCTGTTAATCTCAACGGAGTCACTAACGAAGATGCTGTTGTCCAGATTTTCCCTTATACAATGCAAGGAACATCCGGGTCATGGTACATTTCGTTACCTTCCGGATCCATCACAAGCTGGGACATTTTTCAAAGTCAGTTCCTCACCAAGTTTGGTGATGACAGATCCATGACGACATTGATCAATGACCTATCTAACCTTAAGGCTGAGGCTAGAGAACCCATTAAAGATTTTAACTTAAGGTTCAATAAGATCCTCAACAAAATCCCCGCTGCCTCACAACCCAGCGAAGAAGTAAGATGTGAATGGTACATCACGATTTTACCTCCAAACTTGGCTATCTTCATAGATAGGGCAAACAAGACCACCTTAGTTGACAACTTGACAGAAGCGTTAGCAGTGGAAAAACGTGTGGTAGCCCTAGAAAAGAGATCCGCTATAGAAGAACACAAATCTAAGAAGATCTCTTTCAAAGAAGACACCAAGAAGAAGCAAACAAAAGATCCTTTCAATTTGGAAGGATTACAAAAAGTGTTGAAAGCCATGTCTAATGAGATGATTGATATTAAGAAACAAGTAGCAGAGACTTCTTCGAAAAAGCCCTTTAGGACTTTTAAAAGAAATCCTCCCATGGAGGTAAGACCACCTAGTGTTGTCTCAAACGTTGAATCTGAAGAAGACGAAGAAGAAGAGAATACCACTGAAGGACAGACCAACGAGGAAGAGGTCGTAGAACTACAAGGAATGTGGGACTTCATCCTCCCACAAGAAGAGGATCAAGAAGCATTTCCTGTTAGCACGAGAAGCAGAAATCAACTTGATCCTCCCCTAACTACCTCAAAACAAAACGGCGCAAGCCTTGCAACAAAAGAAAAGGTCGCAACAAAAAAGACAACTGCTAAAGCGAACCAGATTAGCCCAGTCCAATCTGATCAAACGCCTCCATCAAGAATACTAATAGTGTCGGATGAAATGGAGTATAACATCATTGATGACATGAAGAAGACTAGGGCTAATATCACTCTGTATGAATTGAGTAAATTGAAACACCAGCAGAAAATAATGATGAAAGAATTACATGATGTGCCTACTACATCTTTACCTACAGCTGTAACTTCCCACAATCTGGGAAGGCCTCCAACCAACACGATCAATAAAATTGATCCAAATGACATTGCCTTGATTGGAGGAAGATCAAGATCTCATACTCCTCCTTTTCTTCTCACATATGAAATATTCAACAAAAACGTGCACAATTGCTTGGTCGATTCTGGTGCTTCAACGAATATTTTACCCAGGTCAATATGTGCCAAATTGAATGTGCAACCTCAAAAATCCGCAGTACGTATAGTTCAACTTGATCGATCCCAAGTCGAAGTGATTGGTGAACTCAATCAGGTTACCATAAGATTGTCGTCTAACCCAAAAGTGTGTCAGGTTATCGACATTCTAGTAGCTGATATCCCTGAATTCTATGGTTTGATTCTTAGCAGGGATTGGTCGGGAAAACTCCATGGATATTTTTCAACCGATTGGTCGCACATGTGGTTACCATACAATGGTAAACCAAATCAGATAAAGGTTGAATGAGAATTGCATCAAAAATACATAGTGATTGAACTGGAAGGAGAAAATGAGGCCATAACGTACAATAGCAACATTGTAGGCAATTACGCAATAGATTCTTTCCTAGGTAATTTCAATGCTCATATTTCACCATACTTAGAGAATTCAGTTTTATCCCAAGTTGAAAATTTCTCCCAAACTGATGACTCAAAATGTTTTAGTTTTTTAGATAATTCTGTAGATACATCTTTATTTTGGAAATTATATTTTGACGGATCTAAATCAAATGAGGGGGCAGGAGCAGGATGCATTCTGATTAACCTAGACGGGAATAAGATTATGCTCTCATGCAGACTTGAGTTCGATTGCACGAACAACACAGTGGAGTACGAAGCCTTGGTTCAAGGCCTATACAAAGCAATCAGATTGAACGTTAAGTATCTTCAAGTCTTTGGAGATTCGAAGATCGTCGTAAAACAGGTATGTAACACCATACATTGCCTGTCAAGTCATTTAAAGCATTATCAATCATTAGTTCAAGATCTCACTGCACATTTCATAGCATTCAACATCTCTTCAATTCCAAGAATTCAAAACGTGAGCGCAGACCTGTTAGCTAACGTAGCCTCTAGACTTATCCCTTCTGAAGATTTTAGTCCTGATAGGTTTTCAATAGAATTAATCTTTAGACCACCCATCCCTGACAATATCACCAATTGGAGAGTGTTCAACGATGATCCTGACATCGTAAATTTCCTTACTTCTGAAGGATCCTACTCAAATCAGATAATCGATGAAGACCATCATGATCATCAAATACAACAAAATGGCTCTGACAATGCTATACCGAAATCGGTGGTCAAGTTAGAAGATTTATATGATTTGAAAAGTCGGTTTAAAAGGTCTGCCAATGCTAAACTTTGCAGTTATACCCTGAACTATGAATTAGTAAACGTAGGGACCGATCAGAAGCCACAAAACGTTAACCTAGGTCACGGCCTAGCTCCTGAAGACAAATCAGCATATATCCGTCTTCTGAGACAATACAAAAATGTTTTTGCCTGGAATTACGATGAGCTAAAAACATACAACACTTCTATCATTCAACATGTTATCCCTATGATTGACAATGAAAAACCTGTCCAGCAGAAGCTCAGAAAAATACACCCTAACCTAGAAAATCAGATAAAAACTGAGCTTAATAAGTTGTTGAGAGCCAGAATAATCTTCCCCATCAGGCATTCTAAATGGGTATCCAATATGGTTCCCATTAGGAAGAAAAATGGAGACATTAGAATCTGTATCGATTTCCGAAATCTCAACAAAGCCTGTTAGAAAGATAACTTTCCCCTCCCACCTATGGAGCAAATATTACAGGCAGTAGGAGGCTCAGAATTAATGTCATTCCTGGATGGATTTTCAGGATACAATCAAGTACTGGTGCATCCCGATGATCAGTTAAAGACTACGTTCTAAACCAAATGGGGCACTTATGCATATCGGAAGATGCCATTTGGTCTGATCAATGCCGGAGCTACTTTTCAGAGAGCCATGGACATCGCGTTTAAAAGGTTAGTGAATAAGTTAGTAGTGATTTACCTAGATGATATAACAGTGTACTCCAAAAAACGAAGCAACCACCTCAAAGATTTGAAGCAAATCTTTCAAAGATGCTTGAGGTATGGGATTTCGCTCAACCCAAAGAAATATTTCTTTGCGTTAAGCGAAGGGAAATTGCTCGGATTCATAGTGTCGAAATCTGGTATTCATATAGAACCCGACAGAATCAAGGAAATTTCTGAAATATCCATACCCCATAACAAGAAAGCCATGCAATCCTTCCTTGGATAGATCAATTTTGTCAGAAGATTTGTCCCAGATTTTTCACGTATTATTTCTCCCTTACAAAATATGATAAAAAAGAATTCAAATTTCAAATGGGGTCTAGATGAGCACGAAGCGTTCAACTTAATCAAACAAGTTATCATCAATGCTCCATCTTTGGCCACCCCAAATTTTTCAGAATCTTTTACCTTATACACTTTTACCTCAGAGAAATCCTATGCCGCGATTTTGACCCAAGCAAATCAAGAGAAAGCGGAGGCTCCAATCGCATTCTTTAGCTCGAACTTACAAGGTGCTAAAATTAATTACTCAGACGTAGAGAAACAAGCATATGTTGTTTTCAAAGTGATCAAATATTTCAGACCTTTCTTGCTTAAAGCCCACACTAAAGTCGTAGTACCGTTTCCGGCGGTAAGAAACCTTTTGGTGCAGAAAGACGTGGGCGAAAAGAGAGCTAATTGGATTACCGCTTTACAAGAATATGATCTTGAGATCAAACCAGCAAACATCGTAAGAGGTCAAGGCTTCTGCAAGATGTTAGCTAGAGCATCGCAAATCCTGGAGAACTCATCTGAAGAGGTACAAGCGTGCGAGGTAAGCCTAAACGATGCAGAATCATCATATGCTGACACCATTTATTTTCTTAAGAACGGGTATGCTCCATCACGTCTGGATCATACCAAGAAAAGAGCTCTGAGATTAAAAGCTAAACAATACCAGCTCATAAATGATGTCTTGTTTAAAAGGAATTACGATTCTATGCTTCTTAGGTGTCTTGAGAAAACTGAAGCCGAAAAGGTTTTGCAGGAACTCCACGATGGACGAGCAGGCATACACTATGCCGAAGATGCGACTGCACATAAAATCTTGCGTGCAAGATATTATTGGCCCACGTTGTTCAAAGACTCATACAATCACGTAAGGAAATGCCAAGTCTGCCAGACTGCTGCAGGAAAACAAAGGAAACCGTCCATGCCGCTACAACCAGTCATCATTGACCAAACATTCAGTCAATGGGGCTTGGACATAATAGGTGAGATCGTTCCTCACTCCTCTAAGCAGCATAAGTATATCCTTACGGCAACTGATTATTTTACCAAATGGATAGAAGCAGTTCCTCTCAAGACAATTCATTCTGAAAATATTATTGAATTCATAGATCAATTTATCATCACTAGGTTTGGATTGCCAACAGCATTAATGTTTGATAACGCTTCATATTTTTCTGGAAATACTATGACTGAGTTTGCGCTTAAAAGAGGGTTCAAACTGAAATATTCTGCCAAATACTATCCACAAGGTAATGGATTGGTTGAATCAACAAACAAGAACCTAATCAGAATTATCAAAAGAACAGTCGACCAAAACCAAAGGAATTGGCACAAAGCGTTGGTAAATGCTTTATGGGCTGATAGAATCACAAAGAAAGCTTCAATCGGCACTTCTCCCTTTAATTTAGTTTATGGGAGAGAAGTGGTTCTTCCGACCCACCTAGTCATTCCCTCTTTGTCTTTAGTGCAATATATCGATGAAGTATCTACTTCCTCTTTACAATTAAGACAAATGGAAATAATCAAACTAGAAGAACAAAGAGAACAAGCTAGGAAAACCCATGCCCATCACCAAGCGCTAATAAAATCTTCTTTTGACTCAAGCATCATAACCAGAAAAAACTTTCAGATGGGTGATTTAGTTTTGAAATGGGATAAGGCTCATGAAGAAAAGGGCAAACATATGAAATTTCAGAAGCTGTGGCTTGGCCCTTTTCAGATTGTAGAAGTTGTAGGCCCGTCTACATTCGTGTTGCAGGATCTGGCAGGAAGGAGAGATTCTTTACCTGTCAACGGACTGATTCTTAAATTATATTTTCCATAGAAGAGAAATCTTCTAATTTTTGTAGGATAGATTTAGTTTTTAGTTTTTATTTTGTTTTGTTTTTCTCTTTTATGAATAAAACCCATTGTAAATGATCATTTAAAAAGGATTCATGAAAGAGCATGCCAATTCTCTATCAGATTTTGATTTCGCTTGTACAAATAGCAATTTTTTTTGAAAATCTGAATTTTATTATTGACAAATAGAGTTAAACTTCACTTTGATTACGATACTCGTTTCGACCTCTAAAAAACTTTGACAAAAGCAACCTCTGGTAAAAGAATTGTTTTGTATCAACACCATGAAAGGTATCATCAATAATAAAATAAGCATTCTCTGCAAAGCTGTTGTTTTCAAAAACTCTATTATTGTCGTCCAAAGCTTTCTTAAGGAAAAACAATGACTTCCTCCCTGCGAAAAGGAAATTACAGCATCTAGAGAAACAATCCAAACAAAACACCATATCTCAAAGAATAAGAGGTCTCATCACGAGCCGGCTTATCATGATCACAAATATTATAACTTGCTGACTTTGCCAATACTGTCTATTAAAACAGGGCAACGACTTAAGATTGTTGCAATCAAAAGACAAGAGGTCTCATCACGAGCTGGCTTGTTCAGCAAAAGTGTAAATCAGGTGAATGACTGTGTCATAATTTGGCCACCAAACCAAGACATTGTTCTTTAGAGAATTAAAAAAGGAAAAGTGTGTTAAAAAGGATTTTTCTCTGGAATGTTGTGAGTAACCTCAAGCAGGAAAAAGGATCATTGTTGGATAAAATGGTAACCCTGTCGAGGCTATGGACGCTTGCGGACAGCAGAGGCTCTACCTATGACAAATGAGCATACTTTTAAGCCAGTACGCAGAGAAGACCTTATTTTATCTTTTATCAAGACCAAGTAATGTTTGATGCAAATGCAAGAAAAAAAAAACCTGAGGAAGCAAGAAATTGAGATATAAAAAGGGTTGAGACAAAATATCGTCGACAAGGTGAGGGGCAATCTACTCTATCTGTCCATAACAAAATTTAGACATATAAATTTTTTTTTGTTGTTTCGGAAGTGAACGGTCAATAGAAATGCAGAGATAACTGGTTCTTCACAGTGAATCGCAATTGTTGTGGTCACCAAAAACCCCCCTCTTTGTTTGATATTAGTAATAACATCAAGCACAGGGGGACCCTTAACCAAAAAATCCAAAAAATATTTTTGTTTGAAAAATCTTTTGTATTAACTCCCTAAGAGCTATATTGCATTGCAAAGGAAAAAGGAGCGCTTTCCCAAAGCGCATAAAGACACCAAGGAAGAGCGATGCGAGAACTCATCGCATCGCGTGCATTAAAGGTGCTCAAAAGAGGAAAACCTAAAGAACCGCCGACGGCCGATATGCGACGTCGCACATCGCAATGTCGCATAAGCAGCACAAAGTGACAAAGTGAAAAAACCTTGCGACCTTGCGATATTGCGATATGCGATCTGCGACCATGCAAAGCTGTGACCTGCGATCTATGGTGTGTGACAAATGAGACTATCAATCACTGCGATGCCACCTATTTACCTCGCAATCTTCGATGTTGCGATGCAAATCGCAGAAACCAATCGTTGCATGCATTCCTCGGCATGATCTGTGAGCCTAAAGTTAGGCGCGCACCTTACGGGAAATTAATGATTATACGCCTGTGTATCCAAAGATGATTATGTTGCGTTTTTCGAAGAGTCAAGTCATAATGGGTGACATGATTATGCATTCATTAGAACTTAATTGCTTTCATCTCAATCTTTTCTTCTGTCTCTTTTCATTTACGTGAACTATAAGTCAGCAACTGATATAAATCTATATGCAGGAAACATCCAAGGAAAAGCGCCAGGACTAGAAGAACATAGAGGAGATGACTTCGCAGATGGATACCGCATATAGTAGGACCGCGGATCCCAGAGTATCACTCAACAAATGTTGATGGAAATAGGCTATCTAGGACTCAGAGTCAAAGGCGCACAAAAGCAAAGCGTTTATGAAAGATCCTGCGTCCCAAATTGGGTAAAGCAAAAAGAAAAACGCTTAAGGGGAAATACGTCTCAGAAAAGCCTGGAACAAAGAATGGAAACAAGTTTCAATTGAGAAAATCGTTCAGGCAACAAAATCCCCAGCTCATTGAGTCATTCGCACGGCCCGAAACTGAAATAGCAACAACACAATCAGTTTGAAAGAAATCTGAGTTGTACTAAGTATACACGCCGTGAAGACACTCCTCCAGAAGAACACTTTCAAAAATATCTTCTAGTTTGTCATAAAGAGGTGCCAGCTCTTGTTATTTCTAATTTTCAAGCTTGAACAAAAGGAAAGGACAAGCAGCCGACTCTTTCACGGCGAACAACGAATCGCTTACAGCACTAAGGAGTAGATACAGAAATGGTTAGAAATTAGATTCAGTTTTTAGAAACAAATTTGTTTTAGTAAAAGGGCGGTCATTTGAAGCCGTTCCCTAAATTTGTGTAATTAAAATTAGTTGGTTAGTAGTATTTAACCCTTCTCGTTGCATTGGAGAAGGGTCCGGAAATTTGTCAAAAAACTTGTCCTCAGAACATGCACTTTTGCACCCTCAGAGGGGGTTTTTGATGAATGGACGGATCAAGATTTATTTATGTTTGCATTTTAATACCTGCTACTGATGTTGCACTTCTGTACTCTTAGTAGGCATTAGAAGTAAGTAGAAATAGATCATTATTACTCCAGGTCTGTGAGTATAAAGTCAGTCATAAATGGTACTTTTATCTCTTGACGAGTTTCTGCTTGCATTCTTAGAGTAATATACAGCTGATGTTGTTTATATGTTAATGTATGAATGAGTGGACTACCATTTGGCACTTTTGTACGGTGGAGTCATTGGTTTATGCTTAATACATGAATAACTGATTATGCGATATTCTTTTCACAACCGTTTTGTTTAACTTCTTATACAGGATGGTTCATATTAATTGATTTATATTCTCATAATAGCTTAATAATCTTCATTACCAGTTATTGTGTGAAATCTTTCTAGATCGCATAATGGAAAAAGTTCTATCCCGGGTTAGCGTAGATTAGATGTGTTGTTCTTGATAGATTAAACTAGTATAAAATTTAGTCTCAGAGCTTAGAACTAGATTAGCTTAGAAATAATTCCATATTTTCATTATCAAATCTTATACACACACACCCCCTTAGAATGGGAATCTGGTCCCGTTATCCCCAGTCGGAGCCGCTACACCAAACGGGCACGGAGCCACCAACCAGGTTCCCGACTGGGTGGGTATCCCCCTTGTTGTTGACCTGATCTCAGGGCCCTCAACATGTTCCAACCCCTAAAAGAACAAGGTCAGTTGATTACATCATCTCCCAGAAGCTCTCTATGAAAAGCTACTTAGAACTGGTCAAAGCTATACCATCTCACCTGCTCCATGGTCAAAGTGCGATGCATCCCAACTAATGCACACAGGAGGTGCGATGCATGGTGAAAAGCCCTTCTATGGGGTGCGATGGGCGAGAGTGGACAAATGGCAGAGTCAATTTGCGAGGTGGAGGATCATGGAATATTCCAGAAACTTCTCCTATGACACTTGCTTGTCTGCATTCGCCCAGGGATGAGTAAGAGATCATCAATCTCCAAGTGGAATCAATAAATATCAGAGAGTGGACACTAATCAAATCTCAGAAGCTGAATCACCTCCTTGCAATCATCTATATATGGATCCCTCATCCCAGAGATCCAAGGGCTACAATTTTGTATCTTGTAAGGAAGTGCTGCTGGTTTCTTGGTGTAACATCATAGTGTTGGGTGATCTAAGCTTTTTGATGAGCCCCAATTTTTGGTACAATTTTGGCTCATTTGGCCTACTTGCTTTGCTCAAACCATTCACTTTTTACTGCTTATGCATGCATTTCTTACTTTATTCGTGTTGTTTGCAGGAAGAAGGGTAGACACTTTATCTATGTGACTAATGCATGATGCTTTCAGGTTTTTGGCATTAAAAGGGAGAAAAAGACAACGAAAAAGGAGACAAGGAGACAATGAGGTGGCACTGCTGGTTTTTAGGAGAGGATGTCCACGGTCTTGGGGACCTTCCTCGTGATTCCCACCAAGAACTCCGAGCTCCAATCCATCTCCCCACCGAGCTTAGAAGCAGCCAGCTGTTCTACAGGAATAGCAGATATAACTGTTCTGCAGGAACAGTAGTTATGATTGTCCTACACGATCAGCAGTTAAACTTCAGTTGGACAGCCGAGCTCCTAAAATCAAGGACACCTGTTGGATGATCGTTTTTGCATAAATACTGAGGCCGTAGCCTTGGATAGAAGCTTTTTTGAACCTTGGATTACTCTTGTAATTGGATAGTACGAGCTAGAGCTCAGTCTTTGTTTCTTTTTGTAAGCCAATTTGGCATGACATCAGATTATGAATAAAGAAGGTAGATTTTGATCTAGTTCTGAGTTTTCTCAAGGAGCTATAGCTCTTAGGTTAGGGCCCAACCTGAGAGCAATAGATCTCCTCAGTGTTGTAATGTGTTTTCATTTCGTTCCAGCACTTTAGTTCATTGCTTTACCATGCAATTCGAAATTACAGGTTTGCTGAGTTAGGTTTTATGAGATTGAATGAGTTTAGCTTATGGTTGAATTGCTTTCGGTTGTTTAGTTAGATTAGCAGGTTGATAATACATTGGAGCTCCAACAAAAAACGTTGAGGAAGTCTCCGCTGCCATCTCTGTTTGGAGATTGGAGTGCAGCCTATACCAGCCACAAAAATACGCAGTTCTTCACTTTATACACTGCAACATAGTCTCATTTATGTTAGAACTTTCCATGCACTTCACTCTTGCACCATACACCTTCATCACTGCTTCATGCACATTCCTCTATACGCTTTATATTGCTGTTCATTGAGTTTAGGTAGCTTAGGTTAATGAGTTTTCATCTTGGTGACAGTCATAAGCCATTTGTTTTATTTACACTACTTTTCATCGTTCTATTACCTTCTTCTTCGTCTTGATCACGCATACAACCACACCCTTGACCTCTGCTCCGCTCTGTTATCTTCCAAACTCCTCCACTCCTCACGTAACTTCATTCTTTAGACATTTCGTTGTTATAACCTTCCATCCATCAACCCACTTCATACACTCGTTCTCCATCCTACTTCTCCACTCCTGAGCCATCACCAGCTTTATTCCTACCTTGCACATCTCCCCCTACCATTCCATCACTCCACCATCACTTCAAACACCCACGGTAGGTCATCCTGTAGCAATTTGTAGACTTCCTGTAGAAACCCCTGCATTTCCTGTAGAATCCCCTGCAGACATCCTGTAGGAGGCCACTCACTCGGTTGCTGAGCCTCTGAACGTGAGGAACCTTTGTGGACTGATGCTAAGGATCTCTGGGAACCTCTCCTAGCCTCTCCAACCTTTCCCAAGCTTTCCTTCCTTCCGCATCACATCTGCACAACCAAACCCTAATAAGCACAAAATCACAATCACTCCATCCTCTTGAAGAAAAAATACAAAAACATGTCTTTTAAGATGCAAGTAGATTAGATTCATGCATTTTCACTTGTTAGAAGTAATGGCGTCATTGGTAGAAGTTTCCTTCACATTCTTTGCATCATAGAGGTTAGACTAGTTAAATTAGGGTTTCCTAGGGTTTCCATGTTTTGATTTGCTTTCAGTTCATTTTTGCCAAGTAGATTAGTCTTCTTTGAGCTAGCATTCGTCCATCATTTAACAAGATTCTTCTGAGAGCCTATAGAAGTTGGCTTGAGCCCTAGCGGACTTGTGCCAGCTGACCAAGTGACAGCTATGACAAGAGCTAGTACTTGTGCATACAGCACCGTCGCTTCCAAGTTTGTACGAACTACCGGGTTGATAAAATTAAGAGACAGGAAGCCCCAGGAGTTGTAGCATTATTGCTACAATACTGGAGCTCACCATATTTTTGGCGCCGTTGCCGGGGAAGCGTCAGAGTATTAGCAATTGTTGCTTTTCTTCTACTTTCTTACTCTTACCTTCTGCTAAGTAGTTTACTTCATTTCCATTCTGCAAAAGTAGCATAGCATTTCCTGCTTTCATAGATTAGCCTTTCCTGCTTTCATAGATTAGCCTTTCCTGCTTTCATAGATTAGCATTTCCTACTTTCATAGATTAGCATTTCCTTTCTGCAAGCATAGACTAGCATTTCCATTCCTGCAATTTCATTTGAGCAAAGTAGATTAGTCCTTTCCTGCTTTCAGTTAATTTTGCATCTTTCATAGATAGTTGTAGATCAATCTGTCTCAGTTTTGCAGGTACCAAAAGAAAAGCAAAGCAAAAGAAATCAAAGAGAAAAAAAGAAAGTCTTTTCCATTTCATGCCTCGTAGGAACCGAGATAGATCAGGCAAATTCCTACCAAACACCCCCACCACATCTCTGAGTCACCCTTCTCTCCTTTTTGGTGACAGTGACCCAGAAGAGCCTATAGGTGAACATCCTGAGATATCCAAAGATCCTATAGTAGAAGAAGAGTTAGAGACTACTCCATTTGAAGCTATGGCTGATAATAGAAGAGAAGATGAGAGAATAGAAGGTGCCTTCCCCATCCGAGAGACCAATGGAGAGATGAAAATGAAAAACATTAGCCCCTCCACCTTACCTCACTTCCATGGGTTGACCATTGAAGATCCAGATACCTTCCTGTTTGAGTTTGCTATCCTTTGTAGAACCTATGACTATACTGAAGATGAGCAAAAGTTGAAACTTTGCCTTCCACTCTCAAGGATGCAGCACTATGCTGGTTCATGGGTTTACCTGGGAATAGTATCACTACTTGGGCTCAGATACAGCAAGCTTTCAACACCAAGTACCGAGATTACTGTAGGTCCAAGGAAACAAAGGGGGAAATCTTTCGGATGTCCATGGGAAATGATGAGTCCTTAGAGGATTATGAGGAGAGGTTCCAACTAAGCTATAAGCGGGCCAGGTGCACACTTGACCCTGAATCCCTCAAGTTGGTCCTACTCCAAGGAGTCCCTGAAGACCTCTTAGATACCCTTCACATGTTAGCTGGGGGGGACATTTACCAACTGCCTTATGAGGACATCAAGACTGTGTTTAGAAACCACTCCAGGGTAGCTCGGAAACGAGGTAGAGGAAACCACCTCTCAACTAGTGTCCCTTTCTCCAAACATGAGCTTGCAAACCAATTAGAAGATCTCAAGAGTGAGGTGAGACAAACCATTGCCATGTAGCTTGATACATTCAGGATTCAGCAAAAGAAAGAAGAGGCTGAGAGAGCCTTGGTTGTCTTCTGTCCTAGGTGCACAAGGAGGAACCCTAAGAACGAATGTCCATTGCATTCCGTTGAAGTGTGTTTCGTTTGTGAGGAGGACCATCCCACAAATCAGTGTCCAACCTTACCTGGGTTTAAAGCCATGTACCAAGGGACCGAAGCTCCCACAGAGCCTCTCTATTACCTCAACCAAAGGAGGCCACAAGGATATATACCTTATCAGCAGGGGATGGAAGGGGCATCTCAAGCTTATTACAACCCCAACCAGTCAACTCCTATGCCTTCCTGGGGTCCCCCTGCTCATCCTTCATGGTCCATGCCTCCTCCATGGTCTTATCCACCTTAGTACCCCACTCAACCTACTTCTCATCCATATCACTCAGATACCCAGCCACAACCTCAATGGAATGCACCTCAGTCGGGGTGGAGGCCCGAATACAACACTCCTCCTGCCATTTTGCCTCCACCACCAGTGCAACCTCAACCATTACCTCCTGCTCCTCCAAGGCAACCTCAAATGCCTGCTCAACCGAACCCGAACCCCAACAATAGACAAGCCTAGCAGGTATACACTGGGGAAACCTCATGCCCTACATATGCTGTGGAGATCCAGGAGATCAACCTTCGATCTGGAAAGACTCTACCAGATCGCCAACCTCCTCCCCCAGAGGATGAGGAAGATAAACAGGAAAGTGAACCAAAGGCTATTCCACCCTTTCCTGAGAGACTAACAGCCACCACACAACCTAACCTAGAAGAAGATGAGCTTTTGGGTGAGCTCAAGCAATTGTGTGTAAAAATCCCACTTCTCCAAGCCATCAAGGATGTGCCAATATATAACAAGCTGATTAAGGAGAAGTGTTTCAAACACCCAGGTAGACGGAAGAAAGATGCCTCAACTATCAATGTCATAGGACAACTGTCTGACCTTATGCTAGGACAAGTCATCTGCCCAAAGTACCTAGATCCTGGAAGCCCTGTAGTAGATGTTCACATCAATGGCACCATTATCCCCCACACCTTGATTGATCTCGGGGCGGCCATCAATGTGATGACTAGGGATACCATGCTTAAACTCAATCTTCAGGGTTCCTTGAGGAAGACCTCGACAGTACTGCAATTAGCAGATCGCTCCACCGTGACTCCCGAAGGGATTGTGGAGGATGTCATGGTCTCCATTGATTCTTGGGAATACCCTGCAGACTTCCTGGTTCTGCAACCAAAGGCTAAGCTTACTGGATATCCTCTCATTTTGGGAAGGCCTTGGTTAGCTACTGCGGATGCTTACATAAGTTGTCGGGCAGGAAACATGACCATCAAAAATGGTCCCATGTCCAAGCAGCTAGTCCTATACCCTCCTGCCCAACCTTCTTTAGAGCATGATTTACCACTCTGGTTGGAAGAAGGAGAAGAAGATGAGGTGTACTCAGCACCTCTGTGCACCTTAGATACCACTAGAAAAGACCCTCCAACCGAGGATGACTTGATCGAGACCTTAATCCAGAATCCACCTTCCAGTGCACTACCCTTAGAGGAATTGATGGAGGATGCCCAACCTAGCACCTTAGTGGATCTCTGTACAACCAACCCTGTTACTCCCAGAGTCAAGAATGTGGAGTTCGGCCCTGAGAAAGCATTGAAGATCAGCTCCTCCCTATCTCCTTCCCAGGAAAAGGAGCTGTGTAGTCTGTTGGCCAACCACCTAGATGCTTTTGGTTGGAGCTATAAGGAAATGAAAGGAGTCCATCCTTCGGTCTGTACCCATCATATATACATCAAGGAGGATCGAAAACCGGTTAGGCAACCTCAGAGGAGAATGAATGCAGCCCTTAAAGACATTATCAAGGAAGAATTGCAGAAACTGTTGGATGCCGGATTCATCTACCCCATCTCAGATAGTGAATGGGTGTCCCCTCTAGTGTTGGTTCCCAAGAAAAATTGGAAATGGAGAATTTGTGTGGACTACCGAGAACTGAACAAAGCTACCAAGAAGGACCATTTCCCTCTACCTTTCATAGATCAAGTGTTGGATGGACTGGCAGGAAAGAAGTTCTTCTCTTTCCTGGATGGGTTTAGCGGGTACAATAAAATCCAAATCAGCCCGGAAGACCAAGATAAGACCACCTTCACTTGTCCTTGGGGTACCTTTGCCTATCGAGTCCTTCCCTTTGGGCTATGCAATGCTCCTGCTACCTTTCAGAGAGCTGTCTTGAGCATCTTCTCGGAGCTGGTCCATGATGCAGTGGAAATATACATGGATGACTTTACTCCTTATGGGGCCAACTTCCAGGAAGCATTGTCCAACCTGGGGAAAGTCCTAACCAAATGCACCGAGATGAACTTGTCCCTTAGTCCTGAAAAATGTGAATTCCTAATGACCGAGGGGACCGTGCTAGGCCATACCATTTCTTCCCAAGGATTGCAGGTGGATCCCAACAAAATTGCTCTCATCAAGAGGGTTCCACCTCCTCAAAAGGTAAGGGATGTCTGGAGTTTCTTGGGATTAGCAGGATACTACCGGAGATTCATTAAATATGTCAGCAAGCTAGCCTCGCCATTGTTTGGTATGTTGGAAAAAGATGTGGAGTTTAAATGGACTGACGATTGTCAGAGGGCTTTAAATGAATTGAATGACAAGTTGGTGTCAGCCCCAATCCTGAGAGGTCCAAACTGGGCCCTACCTTTCCACATCCACACTTATGCCTCGAACAAAGCCATAGGTGCAGCTTTAGGACAAGTTGAGCAGAAACTTCCATATGCCATTTACTTTGTTAGCAAAAACTTGTCCAAAGCTGAGCTGAATTACACTGTAACCGAGAAGGAATTCTTGGCTGTGTTCCATGCATTGAACAAGTTCCGACATTATATTACTGGTTACCAGACCTTTGTACATACTGACCATGCTGCTATTAGATATTTGATGAATAAACCAGATGTGAATGCTCTTATTATTAGATGGTTACTTTTATTGAAACAGTTTGATCTAACCATTGTTGATAAACCAGGTAGAGAAGATGTTGTTGCTGAATTTTTATCTAGATTGGATTTGTCTGCAGATGAGGATGGAACAGTGGACGATCAGATGCCTGATGAACATCTGTTTGCTATTTCAGTACTCTCTCCATGGTTTGCTGATATAGCAAACTATCTTGTTTCAGCACAGTTCCCTCCACACCTATCTTCCAGAGAGAAGAGCAGAATCATCAGAAAAAGTGCCTCATTCACTTGGATCGGGGGCAATCTGTTCAAGCTTGGCCCCGATCAGATCTTAAGGCGTTGTGTAAGGGAGGAGGAAGTCTTTGATATCCTCCTCACTTGTCATGATGGGCCTTGTGGAGGGCATTTTGGAGCAAAGAGAACTGCCTTCAAGATCCTACAGGCAGGCTACTATTGGCCCACACTTCATCAAGATGTCAGAAGATATGTCAGTCAGTGTGACCAATGCCAAAGAATGGGGAAACCGACCCAAAGGGATGAGATGCCTCTCCAACCTCAAGTGACTCTTGAGCCATTTGAGAAGTGGGGCATGGACTTTGTGGGCCCAATCAACCCCTCTTCGAGGCAAAGGAGTTACATCATTGTGTGTACTGACTATTTGACAAAGTGGGCAAAGACCAAAGCAATCAAAGCAGCAAAAGAAGAAAAGGTGGCTGAGTTCCTAAGAGAGAACATCTTCTATAAGTTTGGCTATCCAAGAGAGCTGGTCACCGATCAAGGGAGCCAGTTCACCTCCAACCTGGTTGAAGATCTCCTAGCTCATCACAAGATCAAGCACAGGACTTCCACCCCTTATCACCCTCAAGCAAATGGGTAGGTGGAAGTCACCAATAGAGCATTAGAAGGGATCTTGACTAAAGTGGTCAGCAGCAGCAGAAAGGACTGGGCAGATCGCCTGGTAGAAGCCACATGGGCCTACAACACCACTTGGAAGACCACCACTGGTTTCACACCATATGAGCTGGTCTATGGGAAGAAAGCTTTGCTGTCCATTGAGTTTGAATACAACACCTTGAGGATGGCAGCTCAGCTGGACCTAGATCTCAGCCATGCTCAACAAGAAAGGCTGCTGCAGCTGAATCGCCTGGACGAGCACCGCATGCAGGCCCTTCTTCACTCAGAAGTGGTTCAACTTCAGAGGAAGGTGTGGCATGACCAACATCTCCATGACAAGCAATTTCAGCCAGGAGATTGGGCTTTGTTGTATGATTCCAGATACAAAGATTTCAAGGGGAAGCTAAGAACCAGATGGCTAGGACCATATACAGTGGAGAAATGCCATGACAATGGATCTGTCCTCATTTGAACCATTGATGAGGAAGCCATTCCCATGCTTGTCAATGGGCATCGATTGAAGATCTACATGAGACCTCTCTCAAGACAAGAGTTTATCAAAACTATGGAGAAATCTATATTGGTCATAGAGAAGGGTTCTGCCTCTGCCTCTGGCACACCCTGAAAAAATATCTAAGAAAAAAAAAGGGAAAAAAGAAAAAAGAAAAAAAAAATAAAGATATTTGGGTGAAAACCTCTCTGAGGCGCCCAAGGCAGGTAGTAGGGGTGAAAACCTCATTGAGGCGCTCCTATTGCTTTTGTTTAAAAAAAAAAAAAAAAAAAAAAAGAGAAAAGGTGAAAAGATCCTTGAGTGAAAACCTCTCTGAGGCACTCAGGGCAGATGGCATGGGTGAAAACCTCTTTGAGGCACCCCTGTCATCTTTCAAAAAAAAAAAAAAAAAAAGAAGAAGAAAAAAAAAAAAAAAAAAAAACAATAAGCAAAATATGGTAAAAATAGCATGCAGGTTGCAGATGCTCTATGGAGAAGAGGAAGCCCTTCAACTCACAGCCAAGGGTCCTTATCATGCTGTCAAGGAACCTCATCAGTACCTCCTCCAAGAGCACCCATGTTTTTTTCAAGGTATGTGCAATTTTATCATGGTTTGAATCTTCTACAGGAAGCTTCTGTCTTTCTACAGGAAGGCGCAGTCTTTCTACAAGAGGGCACAGTCTTCCTACAGGAAGGCGCAAATTTTCTACAGGAAAGTGCAGAGTTTCTACAGGAAGGCCGAACTTTCTACAGGAAGCTCTGTGTCTACAGGAAACTTCCTGTAGGAGTTTTGGACGGCCAAAATTCATCTTAAAAAGAGATTCCGCGACCATGGATGGGCTTGGATGCATGCAAGCCTCTGTTGGCATCCTTGCACGTTGCTGTCACCATGCTCCACCACCCGTGTCGACATGCGGCCAAGTCCCTGCCCAAACAAAGAAAATCGATGAGCCCTCGCGGGAAAGCCATTTCCAAAGGTTAACAAATGATGGAATCTTATACCACATGCATCAAGAGCTCCGGGATTGTGATCGAGACGCCAGAACTGCCATCGTGCAGCATGCACCCAAGGAGAAAGGACTGTTACGAGACCCCTCGCGGGGATCCTGTAACAGTTCAACCTGCTCGAGTGGATTTTCTACAGAACCGCCATCCGAAATGAAATGCAGGTGCATGCAAGCAAAACCATCCACTCCAGCGTTGGCAGCCTGCAACCACGAGCTTTCGGGTCTGTGTAAGTCGCACGCAGCAGGTAGATCTGCTCACCATCATCCGAGAACTGGAAAAATCGTGTACAGCCGCACAGGTAAGTGTCTCCACCCTTCCTTCCATAAAATCGCATGAATCTAACTTTGAAATCGTTTCCAAAGCGTAAAATTGAATGGTTGAGCGGCCGTATGGCCAGTCGACTGGCCACGTCAGCTAGTTAAAGTGTAACTGGATGTTTGGGTGGCGGCCACGACAAAGAGAATGAACGGCATGCACGTGGGAACACTCTCGTCAGAAGCATGAGTTTAACAGGAAAGGCGGCGGCAAATCTGTGGGAATGAATGCAGCAGCAAGTGAATACGCAGGCGGAGGATGGATGACGTCACCCAACGGTCCGGCGGGGACAGCTCATCCCCCGCGCCACGGATTACGCCGATTCAAAATCCAATCGGCTAAATTGTGCGCATGCATTTATCAGCCAAACACTTCAACTTGGATAGCTATTCTAATCTCCTCTGCACTTTGATACGCCGAGTTGTTGGCTACCAGAACGCTGGTCAAGCACACTGTGAGTGCAGCCAACTACAGTCCTCCCTGAGAATTGCGCACGGCTTCTACATGAACGCAGTTCTATAGGAACGCAGTTCTACAGGAGCACAGTTCTACAGGAGCACAGTTCTACAGGAACACAGTCTACAGGAATGCAGTCATCTACAGGAAAGCGGGTGCCTCGCGAAAAAAGGTGGCCAATGAAGGAGGTAACCCTGAACTCTTAATGTAACTGGTTATTAGAAGTGGCAAGACCATCGTCCACAGTCGGGTTATAAAAATATTGGTGGAATTGTTGTTTGTTGTGCCGTTGCTACCATTCTACAGGATGTTGGTATGAGTAGTCTGTGTTGAAATTTTGTATGTGCATGCTCTGTCTTCATAGACCAAATCCCTTTTGCATCTGCCACCTTTTGTTAAAACGACTGTGTTCATCATGCCGGGTGGGTTTATAAGATGAGAGCCCACGGATTCAACTAAACTAAGGAGAAACCTGGCAGTGGTAGAGCTCTTCACCAGAGCACAATGGATGCCTTTTTGTGATAAGCTGCAGGGCTATGATGATGAAGTAGCCAAGGAATTCTTGCAGGCTTTGAAGCCTAAATCCCAGACGCTGGCCACAGTAAACTTCAAAGGTCTAAGCCTCAACCTCACCCCAGAACATATCAGTCGGATCACAGAACTTCCTATGGGTCTACCATGGGATAAAGAGGAGAGAAAGTTGAGTCAGCAGGCAAAGAAGGAATTCTTTCCACCTGAGGAAGAATTCTCGGAGGATAAAAATGGGGTGAGAAGAATGAGCCTATCACCACCTTGGAATGAAGTCAGTTTGCAAATCATGAAATATATTACTTGTGAAGGTCGGTTCAGCATCGTGTATGCATATCACTTTCGGTTACTCACTGAGTTGAGGCACCGAATCGACCTTCCTGTAGAGAAAAAACTGAGCATCCCTTATTATCTCCTGCAGTCCCTAATGGAGTGTGCTACAAAGCTAAGAGAGGGCATACCTGATCAGATAGCCCACCATGGGTTAATAAAGCTGCTTGTGGAAGATGCATTGCACTCTTATAAGGGCCCCCTCTCATGGGAATCCTTCCGCAATTTGACCAAAGATGGGGATATTAAAATGTTGATCGAAGAAACGGGTTCCTCTAGCAGTGAGGAACACGAAGAAGTGGCCGAAGAACAAAGGAAGAAGCATGAGGAAGAGAAGGACCAAGAAAAAGGTGGCACACCTATCCTGTCAGCAAGGGAAAAGAGGATGAAGAGCAGAATGGACAAAGCAGAGGTGGCCCACGTCAGCCCAAGTACCTCAACAACACCTGCACCCAAAGCAAAAAGAAAAACTCAAGCAGGCAAGCAAGTGGAAGTGGAGACACCTGTTTCTGCAGGAAAGCAAAAACATGCTTCTACGGGAAGCCCGAAAACACAAACTCAGGCTTCTATAGGAAGCCCAAAAATCATTGAAAAACAGGCTTCTACAGGAAGTCCGAAAACAAAGACAAAGGCTTCTACAGGAAGCCCGAAGATCAGTGAGAAACAGGCTTCTACAGGAAGCCCAAAAGCAAAGACCAAGGCTTCTACAGGAAGCCCGAAAATTGTTGGAGAACATGCTTCTACAGGAAGCCCAAAAACGGAGACAAAGGCTTCTACAGGAAGCCCAAAAGTGCAAAAACGGGCTTCTACAGGAAGCCCAAAGACAGAGACAAGGGCCTCTACAGGAAGCCCGAAATTGGAAAAAGGGACTTCTATAAGAAGCCCGAAAGTCATTGAGAAACAGCCTCCTACAGAAAGTCTGAAGACAGAGAGAGGGCCTTCTACAGGAAGCCCAAAAGCGGGAAAGAAAGAACCTTCTACAGGAAGCCCGGAAGTGGGCAAAGCAGGGTCTTCCACAGGAAGCCCGAAATCTGAAAAGGAGGGGCCCTCTACAAGGAGCTCTGAGAGAGCAAAACGCAAGAAAGAAAAGGCTGGCATTCTCGAAAAGGAGGCAGCAGCGGCGCTGGCTACCCTCAGTACACCTCCAAAACCGAAGGAGAAAAGGGAGAGGGAGACCCCTCTACCATCTGAGGCAAGGAGAAGCAAGAGGATGACCACGGGCAAGCCACAGCCTCCAGCCAGCAGCCAAACCATTTCAGGGGATGTCCCTACTTCACCTAGTACAAGAACCCCCTCTAAAACATCAGCCACCCCCGAAAAGGGGAGCCCAAAAATAACTTCCTGGACATGAAAAATAGGCCAGTCGCCTTCCGAAGCCTGGCTCAAGGAAATAGGAAAGGGGGAGGAAGCATCACCTTCGTCACCACCAGGGGCAGCAAAGGCAAGACCGCCAAAAATGGGAAAGGAAGAAGCGCCACCCTCAAGAGAAAAGGCAGAACCACCAAAAACAGGGGAGGAAAAGCGTGCTCCGGGCTCTAGTTCTCGGCCAAAGACGAGGAGCCAGGGCAAAGTTGTTCAAGGATGAGCAAATAGTTTAGCTGGGGGGTGATGATGAGCCCCAATTTTTGGTACAATTTGGGCTCATTTGGCCTACTTGCTTTCCTCAAACCATTCACTTTTTACTGCTTATGCATGCATTTCTTAGTTTATTCGTGTTGTTTGCAGGAAGAAGGGTAGACACTTTATCTACGTGACTAATGCATGATGCTTTCAGGTTTTTGGCATTAAAAGGGAGAAAAAGACAACGAAAAAGGAGACAAGGAGACAATGAGGTGGCACTGCTGGTTTTTAGGAGAGGATGTCCACGGTCTTGGGGACCTTCCTCCTGATTCCCACCAAGAACTCCGAGCTCCAATCCATCTCCCCACCGAGCTTAGAAGCAGCCAGCTGTTCTACAGGAACATCAGTTATAACTGTTCTACAGGAACAGTAGTTATGACTGTCCTACAGGATCAGCAGTTAAACTTCAGTTGGATAGTTGAGCTCCTAAAATCAAGGACACCTGTTGGATGATCGTTTTTGCATAAATACTGAGGCCGTAGCCTTGGATAGAAGCTTTTTTGAACCTTGGATTACTCTTGTAATTGGATAGTACGAGCTAGAGCTCAGTCTTTGTTTCTTTTTGTAAGCCAATTTGGCATGACATCAGATTATGAATAAAGAAGGCAGATTTTGATCTAGTTTTGAGTTTTCTCAAGGAGCTATAGCTCTTAGGTTAGGGCCCAACCTGAGAGCAATAGATCTCCTCAATGTTGTAATGTGTTTGCATTTCGTTCCAACACTTTAGTTCATTGCTTTACCATGCAATTCGAAATTACAAGTTTGTTGAGTTAGGTTTTATGAGATTGAATGAGTTTAGCTTATGGTTGAATTGCTTTCGGTTGTTTAGTTAGATTAGCAGGTTGATAATACATTGGAGCTCCAGCAAGAAAGGTTGAGGAAGTTTCCACTGCCATCTCTGTTTGGAGATTGGAGTGCAGCCTATACCAGCCACAAAAATACGTAGTTCTTCACTTTAGACACTGCAACATAGTCTCGTTTATGTTAGAACTTTCCATGCACTTCACTCTTGCACCATACACCTTCATCACCGCATCATGCACATTCCTCTATATGCTTTATATTGTTGTTCATTGAGTTCAGGTAGGTTAGGTTAATGAGTTTTCATCTTGGTGACAGTCATAAGCCATTTGTTTTATTTACACTGCTTTTCATCGTTCTATTACCTTCTTCTTCGTCTTGATCATGCATACAACCACACCCTTGACCTCTGCTCCGCTTTGTTATCTTCCAAACTCCTCCACTCCTCACGTAACTTCATTCTTTAGACATTTCGTTGTTATAACCTTCCATCCATCAACCCACTTCATACACTCGTTCTCCATCCTAGTTCTCCACTCCTGAGCCATCACCAACTTTATTCCTACCTTGCACATCTCCCCCTACCATTCCATCACTCCACCATCACTTCAAACACCCACGGTAGGTCATCCTGTAGCAATTTGTAGACTTCCTGTAGAAACCCCTGCGTTTCCTGTAGAATCCCCTGCAGACATCCTGTAGGAGGCGACTCACTCGGTTACTGAGCCTCTGAACGTGAGGAACCTCTGTGGACTGATGCTAAGGATCTCTGGGAACCTCTCCTAGCCTCCCCAACCTTTCCCAAGCTTTCCTTCCTTCCGCATCACATCTGCACAACCAAACCCTAATAAGCACAAAATCACAATCACTCCATCCACTTGAAGAAAAAATACAAAAACATGTCTTTTAAGATGCAAGTAGATTAGATTCATGCATTTTCACTTGTTAGAAGTAATGGAATCATTGGTAGAAGTTTCCTTCACATTCTTTGCATAATAGAGGTTAGACTAGTTAAATTAGGGTTTCCTAGGGTTTCCATGTTTTGATTTGCTTTCAGTTCATTTTTGCCAAGTAGATTAGTCTTCTTTGGGCTAGCTTTCGTCCATCATTTAACAATCTTCTTCTGAGAGCCTATAGAAGTTGGCTTGAGCCCTAGCAGACTTGTGCCAGCTAACCAAGTGACAGTTGTGACAAGAGCTAGTACTTGTGCATACAGCACCGTCGCTTCCAAGTTTGTACGAACTACCGGGTTGATAAAATTAAGAGACAGGAAGCCCCAGGAGTTGTAGCATTATTGCTAGAATACTGGAGCTCACCACTTTTCATGAGGTGAAGAAGGGCTTTCTTGCTGAGAGGATGATGCTGGGTCAGAACAATTGGTTGTAATCCTCTTTGCTATTCTTGATATTACTAAAGTTATTCAAGTTTTCCTCCACATTCTTGTATGATTAATGATATATGCATTTGTGTGGTCAATATATATCGGGTCCTATATTGTTTGTGATAGTAGATCTCTATTCTTGGATAGTTTTATGCTAGTTTGATTGCATAGGTGCTCTTTGAAGCTGGGTAGATGAGGAAGCGAGTGGAAAAGATCTATCAGAAGGGAGAGGAATCAAGCAAGGAACCAAGCGCAAGACAGAGGTTGGTCTCCTTTGTTCCCATCTTATCTACTTCTCATAAAGGAAAGCAAAAGTAGTTTTAGTTTGTTTGTTTCTAAGATAGATACCAATCTTAGTAGGACTAGCAACTTTGCATGGACACTAGATTTCCCGATAGCAAAATGGCGACTCCACTGGGGATCGAACCCAGAATCTCTGGTTTCGCAGACCAGAAATGGGAACAGAACTTATTACCAATTTCAAACAAATGACGACCACTCACATATCTGATCATATTCATGAGTGGCGAAGTCGTTGTAGAATGGTAAAAACGTACGTTCCTAATCAGATTTTAGCTGAATGGTTTATTAAGTCATTATTACCTTCCATTACAGAAGATGTGGCAAAGGGAGGAGTCGTCACTGAAGAGCAAGTTATTCCTCATGTGCAATATTTAGACTCGATTTATACTCAGTCTAGCACGCTCTATGATAAAATCCCTGACACTCCCAGACCAGAATTTTCCATTCCTCCTCCTCCTAAATCGAACAATGATTCTCATGTCGGCGATGGTGTGATTGGTACGACACACACGAAATCAACAAAGGCTACATCTAAAAATACCCGTAAGGTTTCTAGTCAAAATGCAAAAGAATAACTTCTCACCTCAGAAGTAAATGCTGTCTCAACAGACAAAGGCAAAGAAACCAAGAAACCAGGAGGCAAGAAGAAAAACAAAGAGAAGAAGAAGAAAAACGAGGAATCATCACCTGAAAAATCTTTTGCAAACCCTTATGGAGATAAGAAAGCAAATCTTCCATGTCTTATATTTGATGAGGATCATTGGGTAAAAGATTGTCCATATAAAGCTGAGCTTAAAAAATTCTTCATGAATTCAAAAACCTCGGCGGTATTAACTGATCCGTTTCCAAATCCAGGAACAAATCTGGTAGCCAGTGACAATGCTTCCTCGTCCAAAGTGCTAATGTTGTTGGTTTCAAAGCAACAAAATGATGCTTTGATAATGACAAGAAATAAAGATTACGGGAATCCACAGCTATCGAACAACAAGGATTAAGATCAACCTAGTAGTTCGACAACAACTTCGACAGAAGTTGCACCGCCCATCATTCTAGAGCTAACAATAAAACCGCCAAAGGGAGTAGTACACAAGTCGACATTTAATCCTCATGCCAGAGCAGAACAACATTATAATATAGTGGAAGATCTGGCCCAATTGCCATCCGCTATGTCGACACTTGAGGTACTGCAAAATTGCCCCTCCAAAAAGAAGGCTTTATTATCAGCAATAGGTGGGATTGACCCAAAAGATTCTAATCTTGTGTCTTTTAATCACAAAGGATATGATACTCAGTTACTAGCTCAACTAGCTTTCCTCATTCAAGTGAAAGCCCTCAACAAAACTGTTCATCGAACAATTATTGAAGAGGGGGCATCTACATGTATTATGTCGATGAGTTGCTGGAAAACTTTAGGATCTTCAACCTTGTCGCGGTCTTCGACGACATTAAAAGCATTTGATGGATGAACATATAGCCCATATGGTATTTTAAGTAACTTGCAAGTTGAACTGGGGGAGAAAACAATAGAAATAGATGTTGAAGTAATCGACGGAAACCTCGATTACAACATCCTACTGGGAAGGCCCTGGATATATGCTATGGCTGAGGTTGCGTCGACCTACTTTAGGAAGATTGCATTTCCCTTTCAAGGGGGAATTAAAATTGTCAACCAACAAACATTTCTCCCCAATAGTTCCCAAGTTACCAGAAGCATTCCGATGATCCATGGAAGCCCGCATTCGCTTCAAAATATCGGAGTAGGCCTACTAAAAGACCCTATATTAATGGGGACTTTTTCCCTCCCACCTCCAATCAATCTGGCGGAAGTGGCGACGATAGGAACCTGCAATATGATATCTTCTATTTAAAAGATCTCAGAAAATGATATTAGCATGGATCATCTACAGGTATTGCCTCCAAGCCCAATAGAAATATTATAGCAATCAATGTTTCTGGCATGGGAGGCAAACCCAAATCAACGCTCATTAAGCGTTTGGATAGATAGGTATAAGGAATATGGCACCCCTTCAGATCCTTGGTCACGATTACATTATACAAATGAAGGAATTGTTCAGTCAATGATAATTGACAGGGTGCCATGGGAAGATTACCACCATTGTTCCCATCTTCTGGATTGTCAAGAAGATACTCCTGATGACCTTCATCATCCTTCAGTTTCTGAATTCCTATCAAATACTGTAAACACGGTGGATTCCGAGTGAAACTTGTCCAATATCAAAGAGACTATCGCCATAAATATCTCGACCGAAACAGATGTTGTAGAGAATATTTATGTTGGAAAATGTTGTTCTCCTTCAGAACTGGAAATATACAAAGTTCTTTTTCGCGAATTCAGAGATGTCTTTTCTTGGTCATATGATGAAATGCTAGGAATTTACTCGAGTACAGTTGAACATGAAATAAAGATGTATCCAGATGTCAAACCAGTATGACAACGGCTACGGCAGGTGCACCCCAACAAAGCCACTGCCATCAAGGCAGAAGTTGAAAAACTTCTCCATGCTGTTTTTATTTACCTAGTTCCACTAACCGATTTGGTATCGAACATTGTTCCTGTAATGAAAAAACAAGAAACGATTAGAGTGTGTGTCGATTATAGTGATGTAAATCAATCTTGTCCAAAAGACAACTACCCCACACCCTTTTTTGACCAGATAATTGATGAATGTTCCGGATGTGAAATCTTTTCATTTATGGATGGATTCTCCGGGTATAATCAAATAAATATCCATCCACAGGACCAGTCAAAGACTGCATTTATTTGTCTGTGAGGCAGATTTTCGTATCGTAAGTTACCCTTTGGTTTAAAGAATGTAGGGGCAACATTTCAGAGGGCAATGAATTATGCCTTCCATGACATAAAAAACATCGTTCAACCATATCTCGACGATCTTCTGGCTCATTCGCAAAAGCGGACCGATCATCTGCAGCATTTGAGAGCGATATTTCTACTTTGTCAACACTACAAGATACGACTCAATCCACACAAATGTGTGTTCTGTTTCAGTTTTGTTCGTTTTCTTGGCTTTTTAGTCTCAAAGGATGGGATTCGTCTTGATCCATGTAAGGTTCAGGCAATCATAAATTTGCCTCCACCTTCAAATTTGCTTCAGATTCAGAAACTCCAAGGGAAAGCAAACTTTCTGAGGAGGTTCATTCCAAATCACGCCGAACTTGCTAAAGGTTATACACATATATTGAAAAAAGAAGTATCCTTCATCTGGGATCAGGTCGCGCAAGCTTCCTTTGATGGTTTAAAGGAATCCCTAATAAAAGCATCATTAATGTATGCTCCTGATTATCAAAAAGACTTTAACCTGTATCTGGCTATAGCAGATACAACCATCGCAATGGTTTTAGTTCAAGAAGACAATGGAATTGAACATCCTATATAATATCTGAGTAGAAACTTAAATGATACAGAAAGTAAGTATTCCTATGTTGAAAAGCTGGCTCTCGCAGTTGTTCAAGTGATACAGAGATTTCGACACTATGTCCTCTTTCGAAAAACTACCATTTTGTCAGATTACAACCCCATGACTTATATATTGTCGCGAAAGTTGTTGGGGGGTAAATATTCCAAATGGATAGCAATTCTTCAAGAGTTTGATCTGAAATTTGTAAAATCCAAATCGAAGAAATCCATGGTTTTCGTGGAATCACTATGCAATCTCCCATCGTCATCCAACGATGAAACATCCGCAGAAACCATCGTGGATGAAACTTTGCTTTTGATATCTTCAAGAAATCCATGGTAAGGAGATATAATCATCTATCTCGAAACCCAAAAATATAGGTCTAATACCTCTCGCTCGGAACAAAGACGTATTCGATACCAATCAAAAGACTACATGATCATCGCTGGTACGCTTTATCGTCGTGGTGTCGTTACAGTTCTGAGGAGGTGCCTCACCCATGAGGAGGCCGAAAAAGTCCTGAATGATTGCCATTTAGGCATGCGTGGGGGACATCAATCTGGTTACGCTACAGCGTAAAAAAATTTACCAGTAGGATGCTTCTGGCCAACAATGTTCAAAGATTGCATAGCCACAGTCAGAAGTTTCCATGCGTGTCAAATTTTCGATAGCAAAACCAGAAGACCACCCACACCACTACAACCAGTAGTTTCTGTTGGGCCATTCGCCAAATGGGGCATATATTTCATGACATGTAACCCCACCTCAACTGGGGGGCATGGGTATATCATAGTCGCAGTAGACTATTTTACCAAATGGGCCGAGGTGATGCCTACATTAAACAACACTGGCGAAACGGCTGCCATTTTCTTTTTCAATTATGTAGTCGCCAGATTTAGCGTTCCACAGGCCATAGTCATAGATCATGGATCGCATTTTTGCAATCATATGATGGTTGAATTGGCTACCAAATTGGGGTTGTCCCATGACAGCTCTACTCCATATTACCCACAGGCAAATGGACAAGTTGAGGCAATCAACAAGGTCCTCAAGCGGATGCTGCAAAGGATGATTGGAGTCCACAAAAGGAGTTGGCACCTGATCCTGTACTCAGCCTTGTGGGCATACCGAACATCGGTAAGGAATGCAACTGGGTTTACACCCTTTCAACTGGTGTATGGCCTAGAAGCAATCTTACTCGTTCAATGTGAGATCTCGTCCCTCAAACTTGCAATCGACCTTATCCCCGGAACTTCAAAAGAGGAGGCTCATTTCTTGGAACTAATCCAATTGGATGAAACCCATTGTGATGCCCCTTTGGCTAACGAAACCCATAATAAATGAGTCAAGGCACAGTTCGACAAGAATGTAAAACCCCGTGTCTTCCCTAAAGGTGATTGTTGAGCTAATTTATGTTCCTAAACTAACACAATTATTTACTTATCAATCTGGGTTGTTTATTCTTGGAGGCAAATTCACTATTTGTGAAGATCAAATACAATCAAACTTTGAAAGATAAATGATTAAAAACTAAGAGAAAATATATCTTAAAACTCTTGATTCAATCAGCTTAAAAGAGGAAACATTGAAAGAGTTCTTGAACTCAAGAAGTCTACTTCCAACTCAATTATTACTTCATGAATTAGAGATGATAACCAGAAACTCAAGATGCATAAATCATACATGAAAAAGGCTCTTAACTTAAGAGACACTTAAAGCTTTCCATAATAACTCATTCATCTCAAGATATAAATCTAAATGAAAACAAACTATTTGCATGTAAATAAAAGAGACTACTTCTAATTCACCATTTCATAGAGAGAATGCCCAACTTGAAAATTTGTTTCCCAACTCAATTAGATGATGAATAAACCATTAACAACTGAAATCAATCACTATTCATAATCATGATGCAATCTGAAATAAGACTTTGAAAAACTAAAGCTACCATCAACCAGATTTGCAATGAAAGAAATCTAGTCTAACTTGGAAGTGTACTTAGCTTGGTGTGGGGGCCCTCCACCCTTGCCTTGCACACTTATGAAGATGATATCAGAAGATTTATATCAGCAAAACATCCATGTATTGATCAGCAAAATGAAAGTAACACAAGTCTCCAACTTAAGTCTTCACACCAAAAATATTACAGCATAAAAGTATCATATGTCAAGTGTTTTGAACCATCAAAGTGTGGCTCTTAAATAAGAGGTTCATGAAACCAACTGATCTAAAATCACTCTAACAAACATATCTACTCTAATCCACCTATCCAAGTCGAATCCACCTTCCTCATCCCAAGAAATATGACTAATATCTTGGAATCCCAAAACAGCCCTATTTAGATGGGATTTCTGGATGACTAGTCATGATTGACTAGCTCCAAAAAGGCATAATAAAGCTCGATCTGGTTGAACCAAGCATAGGTGGCTTGGTCCTAGTTCCAAAGCTTTCCATTCATGCATCCCATTCATGCTAAGTTGGCCTGCATCCATATCAACCATAAAGTGATTACGGGAATTTCTGAAATTGCCAAAATTGCACTTAAAATCAAACTTTTATAAAAACTCTAGAAATTGACAAATTAAAGTTAAATACCTGAGTATACTTCAAATATTCATTAAAATGAGATGGATGAAGTGAAAATGAAGGATAAATGGATAGTTAGATAAGTTTCTCAAAGCAAAAAGAGATCAAAACTGAAGCCCAACATCTCTCCCATGCTTATGATCAAGCATGTCCCCATGCTTGCTTGCTCCTCTTGGACCTTCTGCCCTCTGAAGTAGATGCTGTACCTGTAGTTGGTTCCCTGTTCACACAATCAAATTCTGATTCCTGCCCTGCCTTTAACATTGCTGCCTTCACCTTTTGTTTTTCATATTTAGCTTTCCATATATTTTTATCTTTTAACCACTGAAATGCCTGTTTGGAAAGCAATTCATTTCTCCTTTTTAGCCTGCTTATTTCTTCTTGCAACTTTTCATTTGTTTTCATTAGTTTTGCATTGTCCTTTTTCTGTGCCTTGTTCTCTGATTTCAATTCCTTTTCCACAATTTTGCTTATTTCTATCTGATCTGTTAAGTCTTGGATTTTGGCCAAATGAATTTCTTTTTCAAAATCCTGAGTGGTTTTCATTAAGGATTCTCCTGCATCATTATATATGGAATCTCTTTCAAGGGGCTCTTGTGCTATATCCTGCTCTTCTGTTTTTCTAGGAGAATAAGCTTCTACTTCTTTCTCAAGATCAATAGAAGTTCTATTCCTATGAACATACATAAAAGATGTTTCAGTCTCATGCATGGCGATATTCCTAGCTCTGGTCCTTGGATATAGGGGAGAATTCATCATGCTTCTACTTTCCTGTTCTACCTTTTCCTGTATATCAATAAGATGTTCTGTAAAATGATTTTTATGCATGAATTCTTTCCATTCTAGGCCCTTTGATTTTACCTGGTATTCCACTAAGATTTTAATTATCCCCTGATGATAGATCTGTGCTAACTTTGGCTTATTTTCTTGTTTCACTGATTCAATCATTTTTACAAGACTTTTGTGCAGGAAATATGGTAAATTGATTCTTTCATCCCCTTTAATATGCTGTAGTAATCTAACATGATATAAATGAGCAATGTTGTAACCACGATCACATGTTAAAAACTTATGAACAACCAAGACTAGTTCCTTCCATGGTTCATTGAACCATTCCCTGGGTATCCCCTTAGTTCTATCAAATGTTCCTTTTCGGTTCTTTTCAAGGAAGAAATTCCACCCTTTCTCCTTGAAATGTACACCTTTGTGATAATTTTCCCCTATCATTGGTAACTCTAAGGCTTTGGACAAGTACTCTTGAGTTACTGGGATATTGACTTCTCCTACTTGAGTTTGGTCATGACTGAAATTATGGATGAAGTCTTTAGTTATCTGATCAGAATAGCCATTAAATTTCTGTAGGAACCCTATCATTCCTTACTGATACAGTTTCTCTATAGTTTCTTTGCTCCAACTCTCAATTTGAAATTTTGGTTCTACCCGGTTTGTCATGTTTTCTGTGAACCAATCAATATAATCCTTTGCTATTACTACATTTGAACAAAAATTATGGCTATTGTTTTTAAATGAAATTGTAAAAGCAACGAGGCTTACCTTCCCCCTCTGACTCAACTGTTAATCTGCTTGACTCTGTCCTCTGTAACCTCTGCTGTCTTTCCTCTGCACAAACTCTGTTTCAAATCCCTGTTTAAGGCACACAACACCTGAATATCTTCGATCAATTACTCTGTTTTCTGTTTGTTTTGAAAATTAAATACACATAAGCAATAACCATGTTTCCTTAACTCAAATTAACATGCGTTACTGTGTATTTAAACTTTAAAAAAAAATTTCTCTCGGCCTCTCAACAGATCCTTAAAACATTCTCTGATTTTCCCATTTTATCGATTTCAAAGAAAAACATGACTGTGATACAACAAATTGCTCTCGGCCTCTTTAAAAAACACATTCTCTGCCCATAAAAATGACTGTGTAACACACAAATGCTCTCGGCCTATTCAACAAATTCTTAAAAACGTGACTGTATAAACAAGCAAATTGCTCTCGGCCTCAATTCTTTCATCATTTTTGCAAAAATATCACTGTGTTATAAAGACTGCAGACAACGTTATGAGCCTAGAGGGCTATTCACATGCGCTCGGCCTCATATTCTTACTGCTCATAACAAATGGCAAACAAAAATTAAAAAAAAAACGCAGTCTATGAAACCCTCGGCCTCAAGGCACAAACAATGCAAAGTCAATTTTTTTCAACTAGGATTTGCAGTCAATACAACATGTTTGCAGACAATCCTACGCATTTCAATGGCACAAACATATGAATATATAGGCGCACAGTGAAACATGAACGCGTTTGACTCGTTTTGACATGCACCCTACAACATTCCTCTGTTCCTTTTGACAATCCTCACGGCATATCTCAATGCGCATCTGTTACAGCTCATACATATATACAACAGCCTTCAAAATCTAATTTAATGCATTCTACAACGCATATCACAACACTCTGTTTGGTGGCAACCACGTATTCACAAACCCTCATGGCTTAGGCGTTCTCTGTTTGACAGCCGATGACAATGGCGCATATTGAAAACGTATTCACATGCATATGAAGACTTGGCTCTCGGCAAACAAATAAATGCAACCATAGTTCAAACAAACAGTGTTTATAAATACAACAACCCTCACGCTCAGCATTCAAACTACCTCTCCGCGTTGGATGCATTTGATTCCTCATTTTCCTCTATCGTGTGATGCATGCAACATGAATCTTTAAATGCTGGCCGATTATCATTGTTTTCACGCCACAGTCTATGCATTAATATTTATTCAATCCTTCCCTACGTGCTGTATACTGAGAGTTATCCCGGATTTTTAGAGTTACCTGGCTGTCACTGGCCGCGTGGGACGCAAACAAACCTTCGAATCCCTTCTTTCTCGGTCAGTCGCACTGGTGTCAAACAATGAAACCTTGTGAGTAATGGCGGACTCATTCTTATCTACAGTCGCCGAGCGAAAAGCATTCGAGTTCTTACCTTGTTTGTTTGCTAAACTCGGCTTCTTCGACTCAGATTTTCCCTTTAAAATTCCTCTCAACTCACTCCTTCCGCCTTTTGCTTTGTTTTGGTATCAAACCCGACTCTCTGAGCTCTGGCAATGAAGAAGTGGAGGTTTGAACAGCGCAGGGATGGTTATTTCATGACCGTTTCCTCCCTGTACCCTGCGGTTCATTGTTGGTAGACGTGGGCAGCTGGCCGTCCTCATTGACTCAGTCTCCCGACTGAGTTATGAGGATGGCCGTATGGCTATTTCAAATACTTATTCTCCGCCGTTTCCATCAACCAATACCTTCTGACGGCCATAACACCGTGTCACCTACCGTATCATGTGTTGGTCTGCGTGGTGCATATGGTTTCTCATTCCATTCACTGCTGCTGTATTGTTGATTACGGCCGCTTCCATACCCTTCACGATAATGATATCACTTGATTATTATCGTTTGTATTACCTGGCTGCAGCACTGCTGTGTGATCATTGTCATATGGCGTGTGCAATTGTGCCGTAAACTCATTCCTTCCATTCCATACGATTTATACATAAAGTTTATGGCTTAACTATATAACCTTTGCATGCGCAATGTTATATCATAGCTTTGTTCATAACTTTGTTTATATCTTATTTCTCCTTTACTATCGTATTGGAATGTTACGGTTTGGTGCGTTTGATATATATATATACCATAACGTTGCAATATATATACGCCATACCATAGTTTCACTTACCATTATCGTTGAATGCTTACGGCCTCCCTTATATCATCACATGTTCCACTTGCACCATTACATTACCCGCGGCCCTTTCATCACTATGTTATATGCTTTTGATTGTTTAGATATGCGCATTAGGTTATATATATATGTCTCCATATTGTATGCGCAATACTTTTATACCCAATACCTTTGATATATGCGCATACTATATTTCTTTTTGCAACACTATTAGGTTATGCACATTTGAAATAACTTTAGCGCCTTATAACCTATGATATATATGTTCAATATTTTCATACTTTAGCGCATATCTTTTATAACATAGCTTTATAATTTTAAAATGACCATTGAGGTCATATTTAAAATTATAATCATTCTAATGCTCTGAGTTCATGTGCAGGTGAAAAGAGTGGTCCCAGTTTGATTCTTTTGCTTTTAAGGAAAATACCTAGGGAAAATTATATGAGATGAAATGAAATGGAATATGAATAGGGAATGTAGGGTATATATACTGGGAATGAATATCAATGAATATTTGCAGATACTAACTTCAATTAGATCAAAACTAGAAGTTTCTAAAAAAAATTTGAATTTCAAGCACAAAATGGCTATGAATATACTCCCTTGCTGTTGTTTGTACAGGCGGAATGTTGAATACTGTTTGTACAGGTGGAATGTTGAATGCTGTTTGTACAGGTGGAATAGATGAAAAGTAGACTTTTATTACTGCTCCTTGTTTACTATGCTCTATTTCTTGAATTGTTCAGGTCCCTTTGAATAATGTTTCTCTTTTCAGGTCCCTCTGCAATGCTTCTGATAGATTATGTCGGCTCTGATCTGGTTCTGTTGCAACTAAGTTTGCTTCAGGTCCCACTGAATAATGTTTCATCTCAGGTCCCTTCTGCAATGCTTCTGGAATGATTTGATCTGCTGCAACTGAGTTTGCTTCAGGTCCCACTGAATAATGTTTCTTCTCAGGTCCCTTCTGGTTCTGCTGCAACAAATTTGCTTCAGGTCCAAAGTGAACAACACAATCCCTTAGCTATGGCAGCTAAGAGGTTGCTACAAGACTCTCCCTTGTTGAATGTTTGACTTGTCCTCAAGTCAATTGTGGAAAAATCCTGCATTGAAATTGTGAGAGTAGTAAAACAAGAATATTGAATTCATAGAGTCCAAGTTTCCCTGGTTTTCCCCTATGAATTCGTGTTTTCTTAGTGCCAGTTGCCTGGTTTTCACCAGCAAACAATTTATTTATTTATTTATTATTAATTTTTTTTTTTTTCATATATCTTTTTTCTTTTTTTTTTTTTAATATTTTTTTTTATAGATATTTTTTTTACTATTTTTTTTATTCTTTTTCTGAACTAGAAGATGGCAGAGCCATAATTTCCAGTCCTGATTCTTCTACCAGTTGTTTCATGAATGTCTCTTTACTAATAGGATGATGATAAACTTTCAGCCTATGACCGTTTACAACAAATGAGGTGGGGGCCTAGTCAATGGTCTTTATCCTCACTTCTCCGTTATCAAAGATCTCCTCGATTTCATATGGCCCTAGCCAGTGTGTTGTAAATTTCGCCTTAAAATCCTTGAATTTGGAGTCAAATAATAAGGCCCAGTCTCCCTTATGAAATGTCTTTGTCTTTATGTATCTATCATGCCATTTGATTCTCTGTTGCTGTACTAATGATGTCTGTTCAATTGCTTGTTGACGATGTTCATCCAATTGGTTGAGTTCCATGATCCTTTGTTGCTGTGCTTCAGTCAGGTCCATGCCCAATTCTGCTGCTAGTCTATAGGTTTGTATCTGAAATTCAATTGGCAACAAGGCTTCTTTCCCATAGACCAACTGGTATGGACTAAAACCAGTTGTGTTTTTCCATGTGATTCTGTAGGCCCATAATGCATCCTTCAACTTTTCAGACCAATCTTTTCTATTCTGCTGCACTGTCTTAGTCATGATGTTTTCTAAGACTTTGTTTGTGGATTCTACCTGACCATTTTCCTGAGGATGATATGGAGTAGACTTCCTATGCTTTATCTTATATTTCTCTGTCAAATCCCGCACTAACTTTGAGGTAAACTCCGTTCCTTGATCTGTCACTATTTGTCTTGGAACTCCATATCTCACAAAAATTTCTTCAAAGAGGAAGGTAACCACTGTGTCTTCTATCGCTCTGCTCACTGCTTTAGCTTCCACCCATTTTGTTACATAGTCCGTGCACACTAGGATATATCTTTTTCCATTTGATGGTGGATTAATGGGTCCAACAAAATCAAGTGCCCACTGTTCAAATGGCTCAATGAGGACTTGTGGCTTGAGCGGCATTTCATCTGACATGATGGGTCTCCCTATTCTTTGGCAACTGTCACACTGTTTGACATATGCCTTAGAATCTTTGAAGATAGATGGCCAGTAATAGCCCAATTGCAACACTTTATATGCTGTTCGCTTGTCTGCAAAATGACCACCACATGGTTCATCATGACATGCCCTGAGAATATCTAGTATTTCATCTTCACGCACACACTTTCTAATCATTAGATCTGAACCTGTATAAAACAAATCACCATTCACCCAACTATATCTAGAACTTTCTCTAACAATTTTCTTTCTTTGCTTGCTAGTGAATTGAGTTGGAAATTTTCCAGATGACAAGTAATTGGCAATATCTGCAAACCAAGGTGTTTTAACTGCTATGGAAAACAGATGTTCATCAGGGAAGTTGTCTATAACTGGATTTGGGTCTTCAGGTGATTGGATGCGGGACAGAAAGTCAGCCAACTGGTTTTCTTTACCTGGCCGGTCTTGGATTGTAATGTTAAATTCTTGCAATAACAGGAGCCATCTAGTAATTCGTCCATTAGTGATGGGTTTGTTCATCAAGTATTTTAGCTGAGTGATCTGTGTGAATAAAAACTTGATATCCTGTAATGTAATGCCTGAATTTGTTTACTGCATGTATAACGGCTAACATTTCCTTTTCAGTGACTGTATAGTTTGTTTCTGCAGGTGTCAAATTCTTACTGATAAAGTATATTGCATAGCTGAACAAATTTTCTTTCTGCCCCAAAGAGGCACCTATTGCAGTGTCTGATGCGTCAGTGGAAATATGAAAAGGCAAGGACCAATTTTTCCCTCGAAGTATGGGTGCCACTGACAGTTTATCTTTTAAAATTTGAAAAGAATTTTGACAGCTATTCGTCCATTGGAATTCAACATCTTTTGCTAAAAGTTTAAACATGGGTTGAGCTAATTTGCTGAAGTTTTCTATGAATCTTCTGTAATAGCCCGCATAGCCCAAGAAACTTCTAACCTCCTTTTGAGTTGTAGGTGGCATTAAGTTAACTAGGACTTGAATTTTGGCTAGATCCACCTTAATTCCGGAGCCGGAAATATGGTGTCCCAGAACTATACCCTCTGTTAACATCATATAGAATTTTTCGTTACTTAATGACAGATTTGTTTCAATACATCGCTTCAAGACTTTCTCAAGATTGTTCAAACAATCTTCATATGTGTTTCCATACACTGTGAAGTCATCCATATAAACTTCCACACATTCATGGACTAGATCAGCAAATATCGCAAGCACTGCTCTTTGAAAAGTTGCAGGTGCATTGCATAAACCAAAAGGCAAAACATTATATGCATAGGTTCCCCAAGGGCAAGTAAATGTATTTTTGTCTTGGTCTTCTTTTGCTATTCTAATCTGATTGTACCCACTAAACCCATCCAAGAAAGAGAAGTATTTCTTTCCAGCCAAAGAATCTAGCACCTGGTCAATGAATGGTAGAGGAAAATGGTCTTTCAATGTAGCCTTGTTTAATTCTCGGTAATCTATACATACCCTCCATTTTCCGTTTTTCTTTGGTACAACAACCAGTGGTGAAACCCATTGACTATCTGAAATAGGATAGATGAATCCAACATTTAGCAGTTTTTGCAGTTCTTCTTTCACTATTTCTTTCATCATTGGATTCATTCTTCGTTGTGGTTGTCTAACAGGTTTAAGTTTGTCATCTATATAGATGTGGTGGATACATGTGTTAGGATGGATTCCTTGCATGTCAGTGTAATCCCAGGCAAATGCTTTTGAGTATTTCTGTAGTAATGCAATTACCTCTTGTTCTTGTTTTGATTGCAGCTGGTTTCCAATATTTAAACATTTTCCAGGATATACCTCAATTGTTCTGATTATTGGGTTGCTAATTGTGTTTACAGGAAAGATGTCTCCCAAAGAATTCTGCAAAGTTCTAATAGTACATGTTTCCTGAAAACATTGATTCAAAAGTTCATTTGCAGCTTCATATTGAACTTTCCTAAGCTTCTCTGAAATACTTGGTTCTGAGATAAAAAGATCCATCAGATCTTCATTCTCCTCTTCTTCTCTAAAATCAAAGAATTGATTGATACTTAAAACTGCTTTTGTTTGTTGCTTTTCCTAGGTTTCAAGTATTGATTCTAAAGAAGTGGTTTGTGCAGGTGAATAAAGAGTGACATGCTTCCTCTCATCTCCATGTGAAATTATCATACTTCCAGATCTTCATCCGATGAAGGCATCTGCAGTGGCTAACCATGGTCTGCCTAATATCAGAGGATGTCCTCCCAAGTTTGTCTTTGGTTGCAAGATCAAGAAGTCAACAGGATACTCCCATGAATCCAAGGAAACTATGATATCTTCTAACATTCCTTCAGGAACAACCTTAGATCTATCTGCTAATTCCAATACTGTTGAGGTTGATCTAATGTTGTTTAATTGCAAAGTTTTCATTGTTTCCATTGTCATTATGTTGATAGCTGCTCCCAAGTCTATTAATGTATTAGGTACAGAGAAATTATTTATTGATATGGTAACCATTGGGATACCAGGATCAATACATTTTTCTATTACAGTTTGAGTAGACATGAGACTTGCTAATTTACCAATGACTTGGATTGTTGCAGGATCCTTTTTCTTTCTTTCTTTCCTAATGCACAATTCCTTTATTGTCTTTGCATATATTGGTATTTCTTTGATGGCTTTTAATAAAGGAATCTTAACATATGCATTTTTTAACTCATCTAAGATATCAAATTCAGGAAGGGTTATTTGATTTTGAATTTGTTGTTCTACCAACCTTTCAGGATAAGGTGGTGTTTGTGTAATATTTGCTCCTTTTTGATTTTGTACCTTAGTTTGTGTTGTTTCAGATGATTCCCCTTGCTCAACTGGTTCTTCTATAATTGGAGGAGAATCTTTCTTAAGTACTTTTCCAGACCTTAAGTGGACATCATCAAGAGGAAGAATTGAATATGCAGGATAATATGCTGCTTCCTCTACTATATATGCAGATTTGTCCGCTTTGTTATTTGGATTTGCCACCGGTTGGGATGGTAATTGTGTTGGTCTGGGTTGATTTGAAGGTAACTGTAACTGTTTTGGTTGTGACAGGAATGGTGGTGGATTCTGCTGCTGGAATGGATATGCAGAATTTTGTTGCGGAAATGGCATGGATGGAGGATATTACGGATATGAAAATGGCTGTTGGTACTGTTGCTGGTATTGTTGTTGATATTGTTGAGACTGTTGTGGCTGTTGGTTTCCATAACCATATCCTCTCCAACCTTGTGTAGGTTGTTGTGGATATTGTTGTGGAGGCCAAGCTTGCCATGGCATTGGAGGGGCCCAAGGATTATAAGATGGATAAGCATAATTTTGCTGAGGGACTTGTGGCTGATTTGGTTGTGGCATTCTAGGTGGCCATGGTCTTCTTGGTGCAACATAATAGAAGCCTTCTGCTCCTTGCATTTCTTCCATTGAATTAGTTTGTAATTCTTTTAATGTTACACAATTTTCAGTGGAATGATTGCCTGTACAAAGACCACACACTTGAATGCTATCTAAAGGACAATCTCTCAAAGGATGTTTCTTTTTACATTTTGAACAAAATATTGCTAAGGCTTGTTCTTGTTCCTCCTTTTTCTTATTTGCCTTTAGCACATCTACTTGTGTCCCTAATGTACTCAAAAGATCTGTTTTGAAATTTTCCAATAGACTTCCTATTTCAGCCCTTGTTATCCCTCCTGCGGCTGACTTTGCTGCTTTGGAACTCACTTCCCTTCTTCCGGCTTTTGATCTTCCTCTAGAATATTTCTGACATAACTCGACAATTTCATCAAATGGAAGATTTGAAATATCTCCTTTACCCATTACATTTAAAATTTCAAGGTACTCATCTCTTATGCCTTTGAGGAAGATTGTTCTAACAGTTTCTTGGTTTAGGGAATGTTGTTTAGACTTCTGCAGATTATATGCAAACCGTTCTAAATATTCTTCTAGATTTTCATCGTCTTGCTGTGTCATTCTAAACACATCTTCCTTTGAATCTCTAGATCTGCAATAAGGCTGATATTTCTTAAGGAAGACAGTTCGCATATCATCCCAGGAGGCTATTGTTTGTTCCCCTAAACCCATAAACCATTTTAAGGCTGCTGCTTTTAATGTTGCAGGGAAAAGACGGAGCTTATGGACATCATCAGAATAACCATATGTTCTACATAAGATATCGAATTCAAACATGAATGAATCCGGATCTTCTGTAGACATTCCATAGAAGTTTGGCAACACAGAAGGTGGAATGTTTTTCATCTTTACTTCTTCTCCTAGTATTGCACTTGTATCTATTATTGGAAAACCAAAAGTAGATTCTTGGTCAAGTCCATCTTCTTGTCTTTTCCTGTCATTTTCTAACTTCCTATCATTTTCATGTTTCCTTTCTTCCTCTCTCTTCCTTCTCCATTCTCTTCCTTTTCTTTCATTTTCAGCTCTTTGTTCTTCAGGAGTAAGATGAATGGATCCATGTCCCTCTTGTTCTGCCATTTCTGGAGTTGTTTCAATTTCAGGTGGAGGTTCAAGTTGCGGGAAGATAGGAGGATCGATGGGTGGAAAAACAACTTGTTTCCCTTTTTCTTTTAGTTTTCCGGAAGTGGAGAATTTTTGCTTTGTCTCCCAAGCTGACAAAGTTTGCCTTTCAATCAAGGTTAATCTTTGGCCACTTCTTTGTTTTTCTATCAGTTCTTCAATGATTGGATTACCAGTAACAGGTGTATGTGATGATCCTATCTCTACTTGTAAGGGGTTTTTGATAAATCTACCTTGAGGATCTCTAACTCTAGGCATAAAGAAACATAATTAAAGAAATGAAATGTAACTAATGTTTTTGTGTATTTTGGATTTTATCTCTCTATTGATTATGCTGATATTTGCCTCCCCGGCAACGGCGCCAAAATGTTGAGCTAATTTATGTTCCTAAACTAACACAATTATTTACTTATCAATCCGGGTTGTTTATTCTTGGAGGAAAATTCACTATTTGTGAAGATCAAATACAATCAAACTTTGAAAGATAAATGATTAAAAACTAAGAGAAAATATATCTTAAAACTCTTGATTCAATTAGCTTAAAAGAGGAAACATTGAAAGAGTTCTTGAACTCAAGAAGTCTACTTCCAACTCAATTATTACTTCATGAATTAGAGATGATAACCAGAAACTCAAGATGCATAAATCATACATGAAAAAGGCTCTTAACTTAAGAGACACTTAAAGCTTTCCATAATAACTCATTCATCTCAAGATATAAATCTAAATGAAAACAAACTATTTGCATGTAAATAAAAGAGACTACTTCTAATTCACCATTTCATAGAGAGAATGCCCAACTTGAACATTTGTTTCCCAACTCAATTAGATGATGAATAAACCATTAACAACTAAAATCAATCACTATTCATAATCATGATGCAATCTGAAATAAGACTTTGAAAAACTAAAGCTACCATCAACCAGATTTGCAATGAAAGAAATCTAGTCTAACTTGGAAGTGTACTTAGCTTGGTGTGGGGGCCCTCCACCCTTGCCTTGCACACTTATGAAGATGATATCAGAATCTTTATATCAGCAAAACATCCATGTATTGATAAGAAAAATGAAAGTAACACAAGTCTCCAACTTAAGTCTTCACACCAAAAATATTACAGCATAAAAGTATCATATGTCAAGTGTTTTGAACCATCAAAGTGTGGCTCTTAAATAAGAGGTTCATGAAACCAACTGATCTAAAATCACTCTAACAAACATATCTACTCTAATCCACCTATCCAAGTCGAATCCACCTTCCTCATCCCAAGAAATATGACTAATATCTTGGAATCCCAAAACAACCCTATTTAGATGGGATTTCTGGATGACTAGTCATGATTGACTAGCTCCAAAAAGGCATAATAAAGCTCGATCTGGTTGAACCAAGCATAGGTGGCTTGGTCCTAGTTCCCAAAATTTCCATTCATGCATCCCATTCGTGCTAAGGTGGCCTGCATCCATATCAACCATAAAGTGATTACGGGAATTTCTGAAATTGCCAAAATTGCACTTAAAATCAAACTTTTATAAAAACTCTAGAAATTGACAAATTAAAGTTAAATACCTGATTATACTTCAAATATTCATTAAAATTAGATGGATGAAGTGAAAATGAAGGATAAATGGATAGTTAGATAAGTTTCTCAAAGCAAAAAGAGATCAAAACTGAAGCCCAACAGTGACTTGGTCTTACTTTACGACCAGGAATCCGATAAATTGGGAGCAGGTAAATTCAAATCCTTATGGATGGGACCCTATATTGTTAAACATGTATTAGCAAAAGGAGCCTATGAGTTAGTGGATTATGATGGGATTCCACTGGCGCAACCCTGTAACGGGTTGTAACTTAAGCGTTACTACGCATGATTCAGTGTAGTAACCCCTGTGCTTTTGTTAATTTTTTTTTTTTGCTAAGGGTAATTGTTTTGGTCAGGTAATCCATTTTTTACATTTGTTGCAGATGTCGAACCTATTGGAATCATTTGTTGGATATGCCGACGGAGCGAGTCGTAGTTCGTGGAACCTATCTTCTGCAGCCTGGGCCATTTTTGATCCAAGTGGCGAGTTAATAAGTTTCAGAGGGGTATGTATTGGTCGGTCAACAAATAACATCGCTGAATATAGTGCGTTGATAGAACTCCTCTTTGATGCCATTGCACATGGCATACATCGACTCGTCATTAGGCTAGATTCACAACTCGTCATCCTACAACTCACTGGTATCTACTCCGTCCGAAATCCAACTATCTATCGCATGTTCCTAAGGGTAAAGATTTTGGAAAGACAATTTGATTTTATTTAATATCAGCATATTTCCAGAAACTTAAACACATTAACGAACTCATTGGAAAATTATGTGTTAGATAGACATTTGCAACATTTATAAAAGAAGCATTTAATCAATATTTGCATCAGGATCATAACCAAAATAAAGCTCCGAAAATCAAAAATATATATATAATTGTTTTTGGTTTACAGATAATGTTCTGTAAATAAGACAAAATTGGTCAGATGACCCAAAACAAAAAATACTGGGGAGCACCCTAGTTTAATGGTGTTGATGATAACAAGTCACCGCCTGTGCAATCATGCGTAAAAGTTGAATCCATCAACTTGGCACGCCAGTAGTATGTCGCTGCAACCTAAGAGGCAAATCGTTAGTCCTCACATCCGGAATACCAAGAGTGAGACCCTCAACCTGATCCTGCAATGTTGAAAGAGTCTTGGCCACATCAAGGTCGCGAAGGATATCCCTCCCCACAGCCTCTCCCGCTGGAGCAATAGCTGGTGCTCTCGGATGTACTGCTGGTCAGACTGGTCCAATGTCTACATGAGCGCATGAGTTTTGATTAGTCTTGAGTGAAGAAAATATAAGAACATTATGAAAAGTAATAAACAGGAATATGGTCAGAGAATTTACCTATGGCACCCCACTGCTCACCAGCTAGCAATGCCAAATCTAGATCACCCTGGAAATCCATACCAGCATATGGACACTCGGAAAAAACCATCTGCTGACGGTTGAACCACTCAAAGAAGGTATCAGAGAAAGAAATCCAGGACTGACCCGCATGTTAGGCCATGAAGTCAACCCATCTCTGCATCCGTGGCTCAGTCGGCAGAGGTAAACCATGTGGAATATACTGTGGCTGCATCAGTGGGATCATTTCCAAGGCAAAAGCGATCAAAATAGAACCATAACCAAAGTTCTTCAATCTTCTGCTTTCTACCTTGGTCGGTTGTTCTTTCATCACAGAGAGTACTGCATCACACCAGTTGAACACCTTTGGTTCAAGGCATTCCAAGGCATACTGCATATAAGACCTGTTGGCCACATGAAGAGCTGCACTACCAACCAGTCTAGCAAAAGTGAACAGAATGGTCCTCAAGGGCCTGTCAGTGACATCTCAGATATTGATCTTGTCGTCCTTAATCGGCTGAGATCCTTCTCTACAATACCGAAGAATGTAATCTCTCACAAATTCACCCCCACGGGCCAAACCTGATAATGAGATAGGGGCACCACGCCTTGATAAACCGGTCAAAAAATAGATGTCCATGACAGTCAAGGGGATGCATTGGCCCCTAATCTGGAACACCTGGTCGATAGGATCCCATGCATCGAGAAAATATTGCAACAAGTCGATCTGTTGCCTCATGCTAGAGATGCGGAAAAACTTCAGCAGGCCACAGTTTCGCAGTGCAGTTACCATACCTGGATCATGTAAAGCAAGCATTTCCTCTTCTTCATGCTCACGTTCTCACCATGTAACAGGCATTTTTCTCCGACGAATCTCTAAAAACAAACAAGAGAAGAGTCAGGATCCTGATTTGGTGAAAAACAAGAAAAAAATCCATGAAAATTGTGCACAGATTTCCCTCCTTGTGCCCATCGCACCCCCAGCAGTGTACTAGGTGTGATGCATGTTGACTCGCCAATGACCAAGCTAGCATGCATCACACTTTTCGATATAGGAAAGGTGCGATGGAGCCAGGGAAAATTATTCAAACACCAGGGGCTCAGAAAAACTAGGAAACATGCTCAGAATTCAAAAAGGAAAGAATGAAACTAAAGAGCTCAGGTTTAGCTCTTACCTGGTCTAGACGGTGCCAAGAATCATCCACAGAATCTCCTGGAATCAGCTAGTGAAAATCAAGGGGGAAAACACCTCCAAAGATCCAACAAACCAAAGTTCAAATGAAATGGTAAAATGAGAGGTAAAAACCACTTTTAAATTACTTTTCACATAATTCAAGTAAAATATTAGTGTTTTGACTCATTTTTCAAGCATATATTATTCATTTTTAACTAGTTTGATGAAGCAATTGAGTAGGCAGTACAACCTTTGAAGGAAGAAAGTTGTCAATGGTAAAATCAAGGTAATCAATGACCATTGTATTGAGTAGTTTTTATGTGGACTTGAAGCTCGTTAAAAAAATAAACATAAGTAATGAGAAAATGTTTCCCCCAGAGTTTAAGCTCATTCATTAAAAAATGAACCAAGTTCTGGTAAATAACCATCATGAATGCATTATCATCAGCCTTTGAAGCCTTGGTCGTGTTCTCGTCATCACCTCCACTCTATTTTTTTCGATCATTCACCTCCATTTGATTTTTTACCCTTTTTGAGAAACAGCTGCGAAGAGCGATCCTGTTAGCCATCCTTGTGACACTGTCGTGATTGGAAAATTTGAAACCTTACCTAGAATTAGCTGCTACCTGAATTTATCACTCGTTCCTCGAAAAATGAGTCTCCTTTAAGCTCTTTTCATATGAATCATAAAATATGAAAATATTGTTGATTAATTGGCCTCTCTAGCTCGTTAAAGTGACCGGAAGTGCTATCCCTCCTTTAGATTTTAATCTTTTTGGACTTGAGGGATTATTACACAAAAATATCGAGCGCTTGTTTTGTTCGGCTCGTTAAAGTTACTGAAAATTCATCCCTTTCGTATTATTTTATACTTTTTCAGACTTAAGGGATTATAAGACAAAAAAGGATTATTGGTGTTCTCTTTACCTCCCTTTCAGACTCTCTAAAATTGAAAAGGACCGAATTATCTTTGTCGTTAAACTCATTAAAACTGAATAGCGACAAACTTGTCCATACAGACAAGAACGAGTTTCACTATCGCTAGGCTCGTTAAAACATAGCGATGGGTTTGCCCGAAGGGAAAATTATAGAAAAAGCATATGTTATCCTCCTCAAGCTTGATAAAAATAAAGAGGTACTGGTCAGCAATGATTGGGGAAAAATTGGGAAGAAAACTTGAAGAAACTTTATTGGTAGCAAGTCGATCTTTAACATGACACTTTCACTCCGCATCCGAGTCGGGTTGGGTTGTTCCGTTCACCGGTCATATCACCATTGGTCCATCACACCATCCACATTTGGGGTTAATGCTACCAATCCATCATGTCAGTGTCGCCGATATGTTCAAGAGAAGTCGCTCAGAGAATTCACCTGTGTCTCGTCCACTGCAATACATTTAAGCTCCATTCTTTCATGACCGCCACCCTGAACCTTATATCATCAGATCGTTTTCACCTCCATTAAAATCATTTGCTCCATTCCATGTCATAGATTTGGGATTAATTAAGGCCCTCCTATGACGGATCGCTTTTTGTCGACATCAACTCATTATCCAGGAAGTCGATCTAGGGACAACCCTTTCAGTACTTTGAAGCTTGCATGCCTCAATGGCAAGTTTCTCTCTTCCGGCAACAGGTTTACATCAATGGCCTTCGATTGAAATATTTTGCGTGGTGTTCGACACCAAGTCCCTTATTCACACCATGTGAATTGTACTGTAGTACCTTAAGGATCATCATCATTATTGGTGATTTCTCTCGTGCATGTTAACATATTACATCACTGGCTTGTAATTAGGCAATGTCTTTCCACGTTCGACTCCAGAACATCTCTCACATGGATCGACTTTTGAAGACCCCGGATCTAGTTTCATCCATTCGGGCTACGATATATATTCAGGAAAATAAAGATATCAAATGTACATCATTGTTGCACAGATAATCATCCAATCTAAGGGATGATGGCTCTACCAGAATCATCAGTTTGCACTCAGACGATTGTCTGTATTATGTACATGAAAATGAATTTATAAAGCTGAGCATGGGAATGCCTGCCTCAGCTATATCATGAAAATATTAGGAAGATAATGTATTGTATTGTATCTTACTACAGGTTGCCTTCCAACTCAAAAAAAACTTGGGATCCTCATGATAAAGCATTTCACCCGACATCAAAAGATTAACGACCTCACGCTCTAGGGGGCAACTGTTATAGACATTTTTGGGAACTGCAACCCCAATCATATATGTCCATAAACCAAGGGCTCCTAAGTCCCTAAAAGTGTTGTTCCAACCCCTAAAAGAACAAGGTCAGCTGATTACATCATCTCCCATAAGTTCTCCATGAAAAACTACTAAGAACTAGTCAAAGCTAGACCATCTCACCTGCTCCATGGTCAAAGTGTGATGCATCTCACCTAATGCACTTCGGAGGTGCAAGGCATACTGAAAATCCCTTCTATGGGGTGCGATGGGCGAGAGTGGACAAATGGGAGAGTCAATTTGTGAGGTGGAGGATCATGGAATCTTCCAGAAACTTCTCCTGCGACACTCACCTCTCTGCATTTGCCCAGGGATGAGTAAGAGATCATCAATCTCCAAGTGGAATCAAGAACTATCAGAGAGAGGACACTAATAAAATCTCAGAAGTTGACTCACCTCCCTGCAATCATCTATATATGCATCCCTCATCCCAGAGATCTAGGGGCTGGAATTTTGTATCTTGTAAGGAAGTGCTGCTGGTTTCTTGGTGTAACATCATAGTATTGGGTGATCTAATCTTTTCATGAGGTGAATAAGGGCTTTCTTGCTGAGAGGATGAAGCTGGGTCAGAACAATTGGTTGTAATCCTCTTTTCTATTCTTGATATTAATAAAGCTATTCAAGTTTTCCTCCACATTCTTGTATGACTGACGATATATGCATTTATGTGGTCAATATATATCTCATCCTATATTGTTTGTGATAGTAGATATCTGTTCTTGGATAGTTTTATGCTGCTTCGATTCCATAGGTGCTCTTTAAAGCTGGGTAGACAAGGAAGCTAGTGGCAAAGATCTATCAGAAAGGAGAGGAATCAAGCAAGGAACCAAGCACAAGACAGAGGTTGGTCTCCTTTATTCCCCTCTTATCGTCTTCTCATAAAGGAAAATGAAAGTAGTTTTAGTCTGTTTGTTTCTAAGATAGCTACTAGTCTTAGTGGGACTAGCAGCTCTGCATGGACACTAGATTTCCCGATAACATTTAGCACTTGGGTTTTCTCTACAAATAGTTATTCATTGTTGACCTTAAATTCACTTACAACGGTGAGTGCACACTGTTCTCTGATCTTCAACTCATATGAGACCCCCCGATGCAGCACATGGAGGGTCTGGATTGGTAGCACATCGAGATTCATACCCATATCCTTCACTGTGCTAATCAAAACTTGATCCTTGTCCGATTCTACGTGGATTGACCCCTCTAGCAATGGAATGACTCTAAGGTCCAGAGTCCATTCTAGCTTCGCCACTATACTACTTCCATGTGTTAAGCTCGCTTGAACCCTTACCACTTGCTCGACACCGCCTTGAATCATGTTTACTTGGGTTTACAACTGGCACAAATCCTTTTGGATGCTCCCCAATGTCTACATGTATTACTGCTAAAATTGTTGCAGCACCTCTGTTGTTGTGTCCTGCACCCTGTCTCTGATCTCATCAAGATCACCTTCTATCAGTACCATCAGATCGATATGTGTCTGCTTATCAAACTTATTCTTTTTCCATTGTCTGCCTGTCTGTTCCTACCTTCATCTCTTGAGGATGAAAAGAGTGCTCTACTCCTCACCACCGCCTCCTCCCTGCTCTGACAATTCTTGCTCATCAATGTGATGTGAGGCTGATTGGTCACCTTCCTGTGTATCTTGTTCCTCCATTTCAGCCTGCTCCTTAGTGGCACACTCTTTCTCCATGTGTTCCTTCTCCATAGTTGCATTAGCCGCTTCCTTCTTCTTCTTCTTAGCTAAGGTGCACGTGGCCTACTTAGTTGCATCCTTTTGCTTCTACACAATAGAGATCTTTGTGCCTTTGCTTGTTCCCACATCAAGTGTCACAGGTTTGCACCACTCTGCTGGCCAATACCCCAAAAATTCTTGCACATATATCTTGGATATGAAATAAGGAAACATATTCCATGTGTGCTCTGCATCCTTTCATGCTCTAATTGACACATTATGGAAATCGGCCTTAAACTCCGCATAGGTCGTTAATTGTTCGAACAAGGTTGGAGACAACCTTGGCCTTTGATTAACCACCATTAGAGGATCCATATGCATCAGGATCCAAAAAATCTTCGACTCCTTGACTCGTGCCTAATCGTTCGTAGACCATAGCGAGGTGAATTGTTCTACCTCAGGTAACTTTTCCTTTTATAGGGGAAACTTGTTGTCCTCCAACAATTTCCGATCTACTAGAACAATAGACAGTAATAGCCATGCATAGTGGAATGGATTGCTTTCCTCTTAGGATTTTGGGTAGTTCATGAGGAACTCATGGCCTAGATACTTGGCCCAATTATACTGAACGCCCTTCGCACACTGTGCTACAAGGGACACGATCGATGCCAGAACTTCATTTGTGCAACACTTCCTCATGATCGTGCCCACAAGAATCTTGGCAGTGAACTATATTTCTTGGTCTTGAATTGAAAGTATAGAGTATACATGTGACCTTTTCAAAAGATTATACTCTTTCTTCAATTTATCAGCTAATTCTTTCTCCCCATTTTTCCCTCCAAACTCCTTGGCAGGGTCTGCACCTTTGTGAGGTAGCATTGTTATCATATGGATCAACATGTCAGTTATTGGAATGGGCTGCCCAAGCCATAGACACCCATCGTGCACGAGTGCAAGGAGCTGGCACACACATAGTGTATTAATAGCTGAGTGATAATGGTGAGGTACTAAGAGCATGTTCAACAACCCTGCCTACTCAACTTTGTAGACCCACTTCATGGGCTCCAACTATGTAACCCTTGTTTCATCATAATATATTTTATTCATCTACTTATGGGTTGCTAAATTAAGGATATTATCATGGTCTACGAGGTCCCAGTCCTCCATTTTCAATACTAGGATGTGCACTAGCCTAGGACCTTCAAATTCGACTTGCTTAGGCAGCAAGGATATCAAAACCATAAAATTCCTAGAATCTAGGTCCTTGGTCACTTTGTCTCTTCCCTTCTATAGAGGAGTGTACTCAGAAAGCCTTGAAATAGGCTAAATCTCCTCAGCATCAACTTCTTCCACACCTTGGTATTCTTCTTGTTCTAAATCCACCACTTTCTTCGGTTGTTTGTCTTTCATCTCCTTCTGTCGCACCTCTAGATTCTTCCTCAATGATATTCTCATCGACACCTGCTTCTTCTGCTTCTCCTTTATAGCTGGTTGTTTTTCTCTTACAGCTAGTTGTTTCTCTTTTGCAGTAGTTTGTTGTGGCATTGGCAAACTTGACGCAGTAGGCATAGGAGTTGAAGCTTCCATACTCGAAATTTCAAGGCTCGGCATGTCATACACAGCAACTTCAAAACTCACAGCTCTGGTGGTGTTGGTGGTGGTTATTTGTTAGAGAATGGTCTTCTGGTTCCACGCAGGTAAGGTAGCACATGCTGGGCTTGACATGAAATCCTCCCAGAATTAATGACTCATAAACTTCAAACATAAAATCACCTAAACGAGTCTCATAATGTAAAGTGTTCTTTGATGGTCTAATATTTGAGATTTTTAGGGCTTTTTGAATTCAAATCTGACCGTTCCCCCCACATTCTGGTAATAAATTCTCCTTTGGCAGTAGATATTCAAATATTTTCTCCATAAATAACACCTACCCACTCCTCTTAAATGGTTTTTGGTCATCAAATCATGAATAGTAACCTTAACATTATATTTGGGCCCACCTGTGGCACTATCCTTCATGGCACAACTCATCTAGTGCAGCCTCACTTGCCACACCCTTGTCATCTGTCACACATCCTTTCTACCACATCCTTCACCTCGTTAGGTAGCATAGTTTATAGTCCCACAATCCCTTGTAGCTACCTTGATTACAAGGAATTCCCTACTACCAAATAGTCATTACTCAAGGGCAGGATCCCTTGTGTATAACTTCAATCAAATTCCATTCACTTTTCCACGAAAAGGTTCCCCATTCAGCTTTGTGAGCTAAACTATGCCACCATCCGTGATCTCCTTGATAACATACAACCCCAACCAATGCATTTGAAATTTTCTTGGAAACTTCATGAACTTGCTATCATATAACAACACCAGATCATCTACCTTTAATGTGCACAACTTAATATGATGACCATGCCATGCTTTTCGTGTTCTTTTTGCACTTGTTGATGAAATCTTGCTAGGAAACTATCTTCCTCTAACTCCATGATCTATGTGAACTGTTACTCCAAGGTCTCACAGTCTGCTATTTCAGTCAATTTTGCAATCCTTAAAATGGGCACAATATACTCCATCAACATGACTGCTTCAATTCCATAGACTAGCCTGATTGACATTTGTCCTATTAACTTCTTGCAAGTCGTCTAGTAAGCCCATAATACAACAAGTACATAGATGTCCCAGTGATTTCTCTGTGCGTTGCATATGTTTGTTAATGCATGCTCCAAGATCTTATTAAAAGATTCCACTGTTTCATTCGTCTGTGGGTGATAGGGTATTCTCCTATAATGATATACCTGAAATTATTCCGACATCGCGCTGATTGTGTCATTCAAAAAATCCATACCTATATCACTCATCAAAATCTTTAAGCATCCAAACCTTGTTAAGATATACTTGAAGAGAAACTTCGTATCAGTAGCAGATGTACAATCTGTCACTGGCTACTCTTTCGCCAATGTGGTTAAGTCATTTGTTGAAGTAATAATATACCACACACTCGTCTTCTTTCCTGGTGCATGTATCAGTCTTATAAATTCAATGACCCATTTCTCAAATACCTGCAACAAAACATTGGGATTTAAAGGAAATTTGTCCCTTTGCGAAGGCTTCCCCATCCTTTAGCAAGCATTACATGCCTTGTAGTATGCCTTAGAATCCTTGTGTAACATTGGCCACTATAACCCAATGCGTAAAATCTTCTACACTGTCGCTTTCCCAACATAGTAGCCTCCTGCCACTCCTCCATGAGCTTAAGCTAGGATATTAGCACATTCAAACTTTGGAACATACCTTCACAATATCTCATTTGACCCCATATTATACAAATGACCCACAATTACCGAAAGATCTATCACGCAAACTACTAACTCCTTGTTTTTTTGAGTGGAATATCCTTCTAGAATTGTTCCCGTTGTGAAGAAATGAATAATATCAGCAAAATAATCATTTGCGACACATACTACAAAGAGATGCATGTATGGAAATCCTTCCACCAGACTAATTGCTTCTTCACCTGTTCCAAACCTTGATAAATGGTCTGGGCCTATATTTAGCCTTCTAGGCTTCATAATTACCTCAAATTCATATTCTTGGAACAATAGAAACCATCGACATATCTTTCCCCCAACACAAGCTTCATGACTAGGTACTTTAATGTTTAGTGGTTTGTATACATCTTGAAGCGTCTTCCCACTAGATAATACCTAAATTTCTACAACGCTTAGACCATCTCCAACCCTTCGGGCTTTGTAGTGGATTAATTCTTCTCAGCTTTTGATAACTTTCTACTCACAAAATCTATTGGATGGTTAATCTCTCCCTCTCCTGCTTGTGTTAAAAATGCTCCTAGTGCAATCTAGGAAGCATCAACATGCACATGAAACTCCTTTTTCCAGTTGGGGAACACCAAAATAGACACTGACACTATTTTCTCCTTCAAGACATTTAATTTGTGATGACTATCTTCATCCAAGAAAAAACATCACATCATTCTCTAATAATTTCTCTATTAGTGGGGTTATCTAGGTATACACCTTAATAAACTTTTTATAGTACCCAGTGTGTCCCAATGCCATGGGCAGTTGTTTCACATTCATAAGAGGTTCCAAATTCAAAATGACAATGATATTCGTAGGGTCCACCATCAATCCCTACTTACAGACAACGTGGCCAAGGAAAGTCCCAAAATGCCCACAGAAGAATATACATTTCTTTAAATTTAGCGTGAACTTATACCTTCAACACATATCCATCATGAGGCGCAAACTCACAACTTTCCACTTCACCAATCCAAACACAATCCCATCATCGAAATATACTTCCAGGAACTTATGAATAAATTCTTTGAATGACGTGATCACTACTCGAGAAAAGATTGTGGGCCCATTTTTCAATCGAAATGGCATAAATGTATATTGCAAGCACCCCCATTCAGTCGAGAAGGTTGTTTTGCTGCGATCCTTTGGAGTGATATTTATTTCATGATAACTCAAAAATCCATCAGTGAATGAATAGGATTCCTTTCTGCCCACATTCTCTAATACTTCATCTGTAAATGGTGTCGACAAAGATTCATGGACACAGTCATCATTCAACTTCCATAGATCTACGTGTATTTGTATTTCACCCTTTTGTTTCCTTTCTTGAACCACCATTGGACTTACCCAATCAGATTCTTCTACAAGCTCAATAATACCAGCTTCCATCATCTTATCCATTTTTAGTCACACCTTTTATTTATACTTTGGATTCAATCGATAAGGTCACTGCTTAATAGGCTTCACATTCGATTTCAATGTAATCTTCATAACACCTAAATCTCCGACAAGCCCTTTCAAATCTGAAAAATTTGTGGTAAATAAGTCTCGATACTGGTGCAATAGATCAACTACCTTATCTCCCATATCTTCGTCTCGATCATCTCTTATCTTCGCGAACTTGGGTTTTTCTTCAGACCCAATGTTTACCTATCGAGTTTTTAGAGGCTTTGATATATCTAGGTTCACTATCTTCGGTCCCCCAACTTTGCATTGTCCTTCGGTTTTAGGGATGGTAATATTCCATGGGTCATCCTCTTCTTCAACATTCATGTTTAGCATTCCAGTGCATGGCGCAGCTATGTACTCCAATTTGGCTGAACCCATTCTACTGGTTCCTTCAACCTCCTAAATATAATTGCCTTTATTTCTTGTACAACTTCATTAATACTCTCAAATCCATCCTCAAAGATGAAATTTAATAGAAAATTTTCTCTTAGAACATCCCATTCTGTAGTCCCATGGCAAAGGTCAGTTTCCAAATACCAGTTCATGGGGATCGTATCTAATGTCTGACAGAATATATGAACCCATTCTGGTTGTGGTTATATTCCCTAGGCATTATTCCATCATGCTAAATGATCGTATCGATCATCCTTCCCACTATATTTTTCTATCATCCTGGTGTTAACATAACCGAACCTTAGCTTCATCATTCTTCAATATTCTCTCCACCCAATGAAGCTCTCCTTGTGCATACCCCACCAATGGGTAGCCATAGCATGCAACACCAATCCCAGTGCTGGAATTGATGCTCCTCTAGTACTTCTCTTTCAAATTCATCTAAAAACCATTCCACATCAGTCAACCCATCATAATGCGGAAGGTTTCTTACCTCATTCGAAACACACCTTAGTGACTTGGCCATCATGTTGCAGCAGAATGTAGATAGTTCATGCAGTCATTTATGCCAATTCTCAAGCTCTTCATCTAAATGTGAGGCATAGGAGATGTCCTTGTCCCACGTGATGTGCCCATCTTCTGTAGTATTGATCCAATCCTCATTTCACATTTTTATCTCGTATATCTGATCAAGATCATCTTCACTTTATATATAGTCGTACACAGGTTCAGTGTAACACGTTCCTTCTGTAGGGTCTAATGGAACTACGACCCTAAGTGATTTCTTCTAAAATGACATATTCCATTTATTCAAGTTGATTACCCCATTCATATCAATAACCTAGTGAATTCCTAACAAGGTGGGGTATGGGTTGCTATCATCCACTATCTCAATGATCTCAAAGTTAGACAGTGCACTCACACCCTCAATATCCACTGTTACAACCTATAAGCACCCCATAGGAATAATCTTTTGTTGATTTTCCATGCAAAACTGAATAGGAGACCATTATAGCGCATGTATCCCCATCCTATACCATGTTTTCTTAGGCAAGACATTCACATCAAACCCCAAATCCAAGATTACCTGGTCCATTTCATATTCACCTATCTGTGTGGTTAGCCTCATCTCGCACCTTGTTCATGCCTTACGCTTGCCAATTGTCCTTACTGTGCATTGCTTCATAGGAGTATTTTCCTTATTGGCACATTTGTCTATTAAGTCTTGCAATCGTTCAACTTCTTTATGATCTTGTAGAAACTTCATACAATTCTTTAGAAACGTAGCTAGTATTAAAGGATCTACTTCTTGAGTCATGTTAGTGTCAAGTATTTTCTCCTGACTTCCTAAGGTGAAGGCCTCAAGGAAGTTCTTATTTTCTTCCAAGAACATTTATTTAGCATGATTCAAATCAAAGTAAACTTTCTTCTCATCATCCTTGCGTAACCATCCATCTTCCTAAGGCTACTTAACTTTATCTTCACTAGTTGTCATACCTCTTCTTAACATAATGTTTATGTTCATATCCTCTTCGTGGGGCTCAACCCTCATCATCTGAATGTTCTACATAGGCTGTTGGGGTTGTGCCTTGTTCTCTTGCATATTTTCCATAAGGACTAGACATTCCTCTATGACATGATCAAACCGTCGATAATACTAATGTGATGGGTGCATCAGATTTGGACAATCACGCGCGAAGTGCCCTGCTTCACCACAGTGAAAGAAAATTACCTGCCCATGCCCTCGCTTTGGTCCAATGCCTCTTCCTCGTCCTCGACCTTGGAATCCTTTGCGTGCCACTCCCACATCTTGATCTTGATGCCAAATCTCTCCCTGCATTATGTATGTAGGGCTTTTATCCATCATCAACTCATAACTTCTACAATGGTGCTCATCATGCCATATAGTCTTACAAAAATTGGAAACTAACTGCTGAGGGATCTGCACAAGCTTCTACAAAAGATGGTAGTTATCCATAGCATTTTTTCCTATAAACTAACAAATAGTGTAACATAGCATAGCTCCTGTGCTTGTTCCAACATTATTCTCTAGTTGTAGGGGCACAAGACCTCTGCTATCATATAATTATTAAAGACTGGGAAATGGTCCTTATGATGTCCATGGATTTTACATTTCACACACCAGATCTTAGTGTGTACCTCTGGATGAGATTCCCTTCCTTTCTTCAATATCTATAGCTCCAATTGTAGGCTTTCCAATTGTGAATGAACTGTTTCACTCCCAAGTTCATATCTTTAATAGGTGATGTGTGCAGCCTCATTGTGACCTCTAACGCTTCTGCTTGGGTTGCTATGTTCTGCTATGACATGGGTATTCTTAGATGTGGTAATGATGATGCTATAAACCAGTCGTGACGCTGGGTATCTGATATTTTCATATTAACCTTCCTAATCTAGCACTTCAAGCTCTAATCAAAGTCCCAAGGCATCTCATCGACCTTCATTCAGATCTCCTTAAATTCAATTACTGACAACTCCTCTAACTTAGGCCTACTAAACTCCTTGTTCAAATCTAGTTGGGTATCTGCCAATGACACGTTGGGGTTATTAGTGAAATACTTGATATACCTTGTCGATGCATAGTCCTGTAAGACTTTAACCAACTGTGCTTTGTTAATATTTTCATTCGTAATCTACTATGCGGTCCAAACAACATCTGCGACAAACCAAAACTACTCTCGATCTTTGGTCCATGTTCCTTTAAAAATTGGCATCTTCATCATGTTTTCCATATCAAATGGTAGAGGTGGAGGTGGAGTATATGGATGAGGGATCCTCAGAATAACGTGTGTTATCAACTAAACTACACTCCACGGCATAGTCAACACCACCCCTTCATCGTCGCTTGAAGGGGGCTCAATGAGTAGACTATATTTTGGGCTAGATCCTTTGTTGCTCCTAAAGAACCTCCCACTTCGCGTAGCTCCAAATATCAAGGTAATTAGATAAATCTCTTTTCACGTAACATCATCTTAATCCAAGTCTTTAGTTAGTTCAAATACTTACCTTGTGGTCCTTTAAAGATTCTTTGTTCGACTTCGCTATACATGATGTTCCTGTCAATCTCGAAATAAGTTACAAAGCTTCCCAATGTGCGATCAATCCAGTGATCCACATCCCATGTGATATTTATTTTTGATGCTTTCAAGCGTCACACCAGTTCAGGAGTTGACACTATAGGACTGTCAAGCCTCCATGTCCCTTGACTATCAGCTAAGTTGGACAATGATTTGTATAATTCTTGAAGGAAGGAAAAAAATAATGCATCGCTCTTGTCTGTATACAAAAATATTTGCAACCACTGCTCCTTGGATAATTTAGGGCTTCTATTCTCCTGAGCCACGAAAGCGTGCGACTTTCAGTCAATCCACTTATCAAGCTTTTTCTTCTTAGGAAACCATTTATCACACATCTCTTAGATAGATCTTGGTCTCGGCAATGACACCATTTGTTGGCTTAAGGTGGTCTGACCCAGGTTCAGAGTTATTCATGCCAACCAAAAAACCCTAACTATTGGCCCTTTCAGCAAAAACCCGCATAGCATAGGCTACAATCTCACCTAAAGTAGTATTGGGGGAATCTAGAACTAGGTTTCTGCATCTAGGGACATGTGATAAATGGTTCTTAGGCTATGATAACTAAGATCTTCCTTCGTATAGATCGGTAGTCTTCTAGGAATCTTTACTGTCTCTAAGTTAAAATGACTTCTAGACCTTCATGAAGGTGCACGATTCATATTTGCAGACCTTAAATAGACGATCTACCTATTTTTCACACCAATAAACCACTGTAGATCTGATTTCGCGTAGATATACTTGATTCATCAGAAAACATAACATAAATAGATTTTAACTTCACGAGTGTAGATAATCATTCATATCATGCATCATTAAGATAGATTCAGTGGTTTATTTCATAAAACAAATCATTAAGCGACATAATATAACATAAATAGATTCAACAAAAGGCACAATAATTCCCCAAAATTAGTCTTTATTGATCTTCAGTGTTCAGATTACAAACACTTCTACACTATGCACATAGCTGCAGGGGTCCACGCATTCAGCTTCGGACTTCCTAAGGCCTCCTGTGCACTCAGCTACAAGAGCCTTCACTTCCTTGCATAAGTACAGGAAGCAAAGCCTTCCTGCCTTAGAACTTTCCCAAAACAATCTCTTTCTTTTCTTCGCTATCTACTTCTCCATTAAGTTACCTCTACGACTCAATATGACCCAATTATATAGACTTTCCAATACAATACCATGGGTTGTGGACCATGGGTGAGTCTTAAAACCATCTTAAATATATATCCAAATAAGGGGATAATACCCCTTTGACACATATCTATCTGCGTGCTCTGCATCCACATACCATGGAGACTTTTCGTCTCTTACAAAGATATATACAAAATTTGGGTTATCTAACCCCAAAACTAAGCCTAGGGACCTTATCCCAACATTTCAACACATAGTTGGCCTTGAAAACACCTTATCATCCATAGATAGATGGATAGATAGAGAGGATCAGTAGGATATTTGAGTATATGTTGAGGATGTATGTGATGCATCAACAATGGAAGTGGGAAGAGTACCATCCACTGTTAGAGTTCGCTTAGAAAAATGGATACTAGGAGTCACTCAGGATGAGTCTGTTTGAGGCATTGTATGGGTGACGTTGTAATACTCCCATTAGTTGGAGTGATCCAGTTAAAATGGTGTTGATTAGACCAGACATGTTGACAGACATGGAGTGGCAAATATTGGTAATCAAGAAGAATTTGAAAACAACACAAGATAGGAAAAAGAACTATGTAGATCAGAATAGGTCATTAAAGGACTTCTAGGTTGGTGAAGAAGTGTACTTGTGCATCAAATCGAGGAAGAGCTCCTTGCGTGTTGGATCATGTGCTAAGATGGCACCCTCATTTTGTGGACCTTTCAGGATTATTGAGAGGATTGGTCCAGTAGAATATCGACTTTCACTGCCTCTGGCAGTGAAGGCACATGATGTTTTCAATGTTTCATTGCTGAAAAGGTATGCTAAAGATGTTGGTCATGTGATTGATTGGTCTGTATTGCAGGTGGAGCCAAAAGGGGAATTCCAGCCACAACCACAGTGCATTTTGTAGATGAAGATGTTCATGCTTAAGAACTAAGCAATCAAGCAGGTTAAGGTGCAATTGAAGCATTTTGAGCTCGATGAAGCTACATGGGAGATGGTAGATCAGATGTGGGATATATATCGTTCCTTATTCGCTGCTTGAGTAGATATTTTGGTATATGTATTTGGTATATGTTCTTGTTACATGTTTTATTGATGTTTAGTATAAGTACATATGTATATGGATGTAAATATCAGCATGAGCTATGTTATATATCTCCAATAAGCAGTATGGATGTCATGTCATTATGATGTTATAATTTGTATGTTGTCATGCTGGTTTTCTTCTTAGCAAGCTGATCATTGTAAATACTGCAATGAGCTAATTTATAAAGCCCCATGGGTAGTATGTTTTTCCTACAATAGTCTTGTGGTTGAAGGTGTTGTCGAACATTAAGGACAATATTCCCCCAAGGGGGAGGATTTTGTAACAACCTTGGTGAGAATTCCATGTAATAAAAGTTAATAAAGGTAAAATAATAACCATGGTTGATGGGACACTTATTCCAGGCTGAATGTTGGGCAAAAACATAGTGATGGGGATCATTGATAATTAATTAATGGCCAACGAAATTGGCAAAGGAAATGGCAAAGGCTTTGGAAAGGAAAAATGGTATTTTGGCACATTTATTTATGAAAATAATGTAAATTAGGAGAAAAGGGAGGTGAAAGGTCACAGGTCACATGTGAGGATAAAAATGAAGAAAATAGAGGCCTTATTAATAAAAATTCTTCTGAGGATCAGTACACAAACTTTTGTCAGTTCAGTTTTGGAGCTCTCTCTTTCTATTCTCTTTCTCTCTCATGCTCTCAGAAACGTAGAGTTTTCTTGGAGAACCCTGGGAGAGTGTGGCATACTTGATGTTTTGGAGCAAAAAAGGCAAAGAAAAAGAAGGAGAGTGAAAGAGGACATCAGTATTAGAAATTACAAGGGATTTGTCTTGCAGGTACTAAGTTGCATGTATGTTTTCCTCACAAGTTCTGGCATGCATGGCATATGTATGTGGTTTATTGGTTGTGATATATAATTGGCATGAAGGATTACAAGGATTATGTGGATTTTCCTAGCCTTTTCATTTCCTAGATATCCATGATTTTGTGGGTTTTTTTTTTTTTTTTTTTTGGTTGGTTCTCATGTTTCCTTTAGCTTGGGTTGAGTTACAAGTTCCTAGAGCCCTAGTTGGAAAAATGCTCTAGAGTGTTGTAACATATTGGGTTGAGTTACTAGTCCTGGAGCCGTGGTTGGAAAATTCTCTGGATCCCTTGGTGGGATGAGTTACTAGTCCTGGAGTCTTGGTTGGAAAAATACTATGGATCCCTATATAAGTTGTGGGTTGATTTACTAGTCGTGGAAGCCTTGGTTCGAGCAAACTCTCTAGAGATCTAGAAGTCTTGGGTAGACGCCAATGTGGTGATGATTTTTTGATGTATGAATGTGAAGTGGAATCATTGTTTGATGGGTTGGGGTGGTTGACCTCTAGAAGCCTTGGATGGTTTTGATTGATGTGTTTAATGAGATCCCACATTCATGCTTGGAATATGGCACAAGGGTGACTGGCTGAGGAGAGAATTGGCTCAACCATGTCTATAGTCAGGTGGTTTGGGGAAGTCCCACAAGTGGTTGTCCATTTCATAATTAATATGAGGTTATTTCTCCTTGTTATTCATGAGTATTGTACTCGTTCATATGTGGATTATATGGTTGTTTTTTCTTTGGTATTTCTAATGTTATTATGTTGGCTATGAGCATGTATTATGGTAGTGACTATGTATGGATCACATCATGTTTTTACTTTTAAATGAATGAACAATGTATCTATTTCCTAATGGATAAAATGAAGCTAATGTTTTTAGGCATCATTTCTTCTTAGTGATTATCAGATGATTATGAGATCCTTGTGACCAAATATGGTGTTTAAATTTGTAAATTACATAATTATGACATGTTTGAGGAAATGCTTGTCATGGTGAGTAGGGGTCCAGTCAAGTCCTTGTTCAAGTAGTTGAATTTTCTTTCTTATTATGTTGTCATCATTTAGTTTTGAAAGTATCATTAAGTTATGGGTAGTGACCTCGGCTTTGGGCATGAAAAAGTGGCTCAAATATTGAAGATGTAGGCACAACACTGGGAAGAAAAGTCCCTTGACACATGCATTCCCATGTTGTGGGAGTGTCCAGAGCCTTCTGGATGCATGCATGCCCATATCAAGGGAGTTTCTAGGAGTTTAATGGTATAAAAACTCAACTGGTATCAGGGGCTGGTTACCTGAGTAGTTGGGTGGTTCTTGGGAGTTATTTAGCTAATGTGGAAGGTATGTATGATTTATTTCAGTCGGTTCCACTTCCTTAACTGAAACATACGTAGTCAAATCATGTCATAGTAACTTCACATCACATTTTTACCATGGTTTCCCATTTACTTGGTGTTGACGAGATGAAATGTACGAGAAAAAACTAGGGGGTCTCCTCGGTGTGAAGTCTCAATTAGACCTCACATTGTTGGGGATAGGAGCCCCATCTAGTATTTGGGCCCAACTACCAACATGAATGTTTCTGTTTGGTTATCAAGGGACAAGGTGTTAGAGTGGAGATAAGAATGAAATTCCTAGACAATGAAACAAAGTCAGCCCAAGATTGGAAAATTGCAGAAATAGGTAGAAACAAGTCTTAAGAACAATAAGAAGAGGTATGCAATGAGAGGGATCAGTGAGCTAATACCCAATCAGACATACAATAAACAAGAACATTCCAAAAGTTAATTGTAAAATAGTTCACAACAGATCATTAACATGGCAAGAAATAAGTAAACATGTATTCAAAAGAAAGATATACATGCAACAACTATGAATCGGTCCATAACATGATGGGTATATGAAAGCACACATACAAATATAGTTAAAATACTAGATGACCAATACAAACACCATGAGTAAGCATGGGAATCAGTGCCAAATGTGAATAAAATATTATTAATGTTGCTACAACTTCAAGTAAATATCTTGCAATTGGTCAAAACCCAATAGTGGAGCATTGGCTGCTTATACCATTGCCCAAGGCAAAACTCTAGCCTCCTTGCAGCTCCACCCTACTAGCTGCCAAGACATGAGTGGATCTAGCTATCAAGCATGAATCAACTATCTAATCCTCACCTCCAATCAAGTGCTAAAGTCCCCTCTCAATGAGGCATGAGGGCACATTTATGGGGAGGAGGTGATTGTTCACCTACCGTGACCCTTGACCTCCCCTCATGACCATTTAGCTACCTTCTTGACTCATGAGCTTACCTCTTTCATTCTCAGGCCTAATTGTTGTTGCATGCTCAAATCAAGCCTAACATGGTTCCCAACATTATGGTGGGTGATATTTACGTTATGGCGAAGGAGAGTGAGGAGGATGATGTAGAGGGTCCTTGTAAACATGTGTTGCCCACATGCTGCAATGATGCAGATGCTAAATCCTAGGGCAAGCCTATTCTCTTGCCACTATGCCTTACATGCACTCATCTATCTCCTGGTAATGTGCCTTTGAGTTTATTGAAAGGTTCTTGGAACTTGGAAGTGACCATCTTGCTTCTAAAGGAAACCTTAGTTGTGCAAGCCCCGTGAGAAAACCTATTCCCTCAAACTGTTCATTCACTTCCTTCTATGTACATGGATGGATGAAATTCTTGCCACCATGGCTCGCTTTCATCCATTTATCTTGTGACACCAACCTTTAGCAGTCTAAAAGGTTCCAATTCTAATTTCTTTGGAACCATGATTTCATAGCTTTTGCATAAATCCTAGTTTCCTTTTCTAGGTCAACATTCTTGCTTTTCCCTATGATCTACCATTGAGATTGACATAATGTATAACCAGTCTTGACATATTCACATAGAAAAAAATTATTGTCCCTCTCTCTTCCTGCAAGAAAAAAACATTGGTCAGGCATATCTATAACAAAAGATGATACTATAAATAGAATCAACTCATTGAAATAATGGCATTAGTAAGTAATTAATTCAGACCCATGTGTGGTCAATTTTTGTGCCACAGTATTATCAATTGAAGTTCCCTTGGAGGGTGGTTTTATAGGGTCTCCTTGTGCTTCTTCAATAAATGTTTTTTCCATGGGCCTACTATGGAGTGAGAGTTGAATGTAACTCCACTTCTTTGCAGAGCCAAGGGGCATATTACTGTAAAAAAGGATGATATCATTTTCTATGACTACGAGCATCCTTGGTTGACTCTGATCATTAATCATTGTTGATAAGAACCTAAAGGGTTTCGTCATTACCATCAAATCTTCTAAAGTAGGTATAAGAATAATTCACTTCTTTAATAACCTACCATTCCCAAAAACTGAGACAGGAGACAGAGGTCTACCTTGGTGGTTCCATAAAGATCGAACATGCACAATTTGTGTTAACACTTTCAATACCTTCATCTTAAAGTCATGAATAAATGGGTCCTCTAAAGGAACTAAAGGATAAATGAACGATAATTTTTCCAACTATACTTTAACATTTGAATCATTAATCCCATGGTTTCTTACTCACAATACCCATTACTCTCAAGGTCGCTATGCAACTATGAATTACCAATGAAACTCACCATTGCATAAACATTAGGTGGGGAATGACTTTGTATAAACAAAGAGATGAAATAATCATTAATTTAGGCAAATCTTGTCACCTAAATCCCCACAAAGGTGTCAAACATCTTAATGCTACATGAACATCGTTCATGTTTATTGGATCAATTATCAATTTTAAGAGTATGGCATCATTTAGGAAACTCGTTCGGTCAATAACACTGTGCAACAGAAACCCCTACCATGCCAACTCTTATACAAATATTTATGTGAGGATATTCTCATGATTCCAATAGAAAGTTGTGCATAACTCCTTCTTCAGTAGAGGAACTATTGGAGGGACGCAACTTTATGTTATTCATTCCAATGTTATTCAACATATTATTTCAGTTGAATATCAGTGAGTTATCATAGTCCCAATGGGAACTCCATGTTAATTGTCATGTTGACTAAAACAACTTCCAATCCTATGAAGTCATAAGGAAGGAATGTGAGCTAGGGACTAGAAAAAAGAGGATGCGACTAGTAGGAATATTTGCAACCTCTTCATGGGGATGCGACCTTGTGGGATGAAAAATTGTAGAAATGTTTCATAGTCGTAGCATTTTGTAGGTTGCATTTATCAGTCATTTGTATGGGTTTCTATAGTGCGACTTTGTGACCTAAAGATGGGTTCCAAATAAATGATGTGGATTTAGTGACTTTCATAATCGCAGCACTCTATGGGCCGCATTTTCTCGGTCATTTTTTGTAATTTGAACTGTGATCATGCAGATTTGGAAATAGTTGAGACTTGAAGGTAGATGAATTTGAGAGTTGCGTCATAGTTGTCAGTAAAGCTCCTTCATTCTAAGACTCTGTTTATTGCAAAACATTTGCAGATTTAGAAGGCCAAGAGTATACACTAGCTTTATGAAAGTGGTCAGCCAATTCAATGCTCCACAAATTTTAGTAATCATAACCATGAAAGTCACATTCCCATGTCATTATGTTGGTCACATCTTATGGTCATTTCATTAAGGCATAAATGATGTGGTTGTACAACCCACGTGGAAGTGTGACTTAATGGAGGTCTGTAACACAACATTTTGTCTCTATCCCTATACTCCCTATTCCTCGATCCTGGAGGACCTCTACAGTGAACTCTATATGATTTCCCATCATGAAGAGAATGCATTTACATCCCTATTCATGTGCAAAACATTCCCCTCTTGCATCATTTCCCAAGAACCTTCCTTCAATCCTATTTTTCAAGACCAACACTAGTGATCAATTCCTTCCTTACACCAATTTGCAGAGTTTGAAACCAGACATAGCACTGAACGATGCAAGTGAGCCCTTCATCACTCATGCTGACCATCTTTTGGAAATTTTTTAAAAATGGAGTCAAAGCTTCTAGCTCTAGAAGCTTCGTGAACAAAAGTCTGGTAAATGGTTGGGCAGGATAGAGCCGAGAGAGTCTATTTGGGCTCCTTTCCCCTAATAAGATGGAACAAACTAAAGAGATAAGCCCTCTCTCATCATTATACGAACCATCTCCCTCCATCAAAGCTATATGAACTCCTTCTTTTCCAAGCTTAACTACTCTTTCTTGGAGATTGAATAACCAGCAAGATATCTATAGCATTTGCCTTTTATTTTATGTGGGTAAAGGGAGAATACTGTGTTTGTTTTGGTTTGGAACTAAAGGGAAGAATCCTTAAACTTCCATTGTTGAGGCTAACTGGTGGGCTCCGGTATTGTAGCAATAATGCTACAACTGCTGGGGCTTCCTGTCTCTTAATTTTGTCAACCCGGTAGTTCGTACAAACTTGGAAGCGGTGGTGCTATCTGCACAAGTACTAGCTCTTGTCACAGCTGTCACTTGGTCAGCTGGCACAAGTCCGCTAGGGCTCAAGCCAACTTCTATAGGCTCTCAGAAGAAGCTTGCTAATTGATGGACGAAATCTATTCTCAAAGGAAAACTACTCTACTTGACAAAATGGACTGAAAGAAAATCAAAGCATGTAAACCTAGGAAACCCTAATTTAACTAGTCTAACCTCTACAATGCAAAGAATATGAATGAAACCTCTACCAATGCTGTTGTTACCTCTAATAAGTGAAAATGCATGGATCTAAGCTGCTTGCATCATAAAATACATGTTTTTGTATTTTTCCTTTAAGTGAATGGAATGATTGTGATTTTGTGCTAACTAGGGTTTGGTTGTGCAGATGGGATGGAGAAGGAAGGAAAGCATGGGATAGGTTGGGGAGGCTAGGAGAGGTCCCTAGGGATCCTTAGCATCCATCCACAGAGGTTCCTTGCATTCAGATGCTCAGCAACCGAGAGAGTGGCCTCCTACATGATGCCTGCAGAGGATCCTACAGGATACTCTGTTTTCTACAGGATGTCTACAAATGGCTACAGGATGACCTACCGTGAGTGTTTGGCGTGATGGAGGAGTGATGAAATGGTAGGGGGAGATGTGTAAGGTAGGAATGAGGCTGGTGATGATTGTAGAAGTGGATGAATGGGGATAGGGAGTGAATGTAGGGAGTAGGTTGGAAGATAGAGGGTTAGGTCAACGAAAGGGCTAGAGAATGGAAGTACGTGAGGAGTGAAAGACTTTGGGAGATGACAGAGCGGAGCAGAGGTCAAAGATGTGTTTGCAGGTGTGATCAAGGTGGAGGACGAAGTGATGGAACAAGAGAAAGCAGTGTAGATGAAACAAATGCTTGTGACTGTTACCAAACCGAAAATGCATTAACCTAAGCGACCTGTGACATAAAATCAATGAACAGCAATATAAATTGTGAAGGAAACTCATGCATGGCAGTGGAATGAAGAAGTAATGCTAAATATAAAAGTGCATGAATGGATCTAAGTAATGCCTCAGCCTACTTCCAAACAACTACAACAATTCTAACTGATAAAACCAATCTGTTTGACTTCTACAGGAAATCCAAATCAGCAGCTATACTCGAATGCATGTAAAGGGAAATGGAAACGAAATGCGAAAGGAACAATATTGATACAAAGGAAGGAGGCCTGAGCTCTCAGGTTGGGCCCAACCCCGAGAGCTTTAGGCTCCTTTAAAAACTCAAAATCTGATCCAAAACTGCTTGCTTTTATTCATAATCAAAAGTCTAATGTCATGCCAAAACTGGCTTACAAAGAGCAAAAACCAAATTGACTAACTAGCTGCTACGAAATGACTAACTACTAGCTACCAAAAATGACTACCAACTAGCTAACCAAAATGAGGTCCCAAGCCTTCTTATTTATACAATTTGAGGACCCAACAGTCCTCCTAAAAGTTAGGGACTTGGCTGCCCAAGACTTGGAGTTAACAGCAGTCCAACTTGACTTGCTTGGCTGCCCTTGAGCTGATTGATTCGGTGGCCCTTGAACTCCGAGCTGATGGTGGAGAATTCGAGGTAAGGGCCCATAAATGAGGGGGACACCTTCCTACAAATCCTCTAGCTTGTTCTCCCACGAATTTGGCTGCCAAGTGCTCATTAAGACCTTCAAATTTGTCTCCAAGTTGACCAACAATGCTACACAAAGCACCCATTAGACTTGTTAGCATATTGACTAACCAAATTCACTCTATTAACATAAAAATAATAAAAAACATGCAATAAACAAATGAGAATGGTGGATTAAGTCAAATTAGGAAGTTGAATGAGCCCAAATAATTGTACATTGTTGGGGCTCATCATCACCCCCCTACTGAAAGTGTTGCTCATCCTCTGAGCAACCAAATCTCTCCCCTTGTCTTTGATGGCCTTGGTGACTTCCTTGGCTAGCATTTCAGCCGATTTCTCCTTTGGCTTCCCGCTTTTCAGACTTTCCTGTAGAAACTGTTTGCTGGCTTCCTGTAGAAACAGTCTCTGTCTTCCTGTAGAAACAGTCTGCTAGCTTTTCTTAGTGAATCCTCAGCCTTGTTATGAGTGCACAAGTTTATGCAATCGTATGGAAGAAATGGTGCCCTCTTCTCTGTCAAAGACAATTTACCAGCATTTTGTGTGAAAGCAAATATACCATCAAACTATCACCTCTCAGCTCCAAAGTAAGACCTTCACAGAAATCACCAAAGATGAACACCTTGCCAACAATTCCTCAAATGCTAAGTTGGACCAGTTAGCAGAATGAAGCCATCACCAAATCACCCCACTTTCAAAGGCTTTGGTAAGCAGGTTATTGTGCTTAAGTAAATTGAATAAGTAGCAATATACGAACACACCCAAGTCCCAAGTTGAAAACACCTTCCTCTTTTATAAATTTCACAAACATCAGTGAAATAAGGAGACACAAGACAATCAATTAGAACCAAGCCAAAATAGTGTTTTCAGGACTTCCTGTAGAACTGTCTCAGCATCCTGTAGAGAGGCCTTTGTGTCCAACATTTTCATTCTTTCTCTCTAAGTGGATGTCTTCGGCCTTCCCTGTTCATAGCTGATGGATATTTTTGAAGGAGGCTCCTCCTTTTGTTCTGCTTTCGTGTCCTTAATGACAATTTTCTCCTTTGACAGTGGTTTGGGTTTGCCCACTTTTATTTGTGTGCTCCTTTTTTTTGCTTCAAAGTACATGAAGGTTTGCCTCTTTCCCTTCCTTCTTGGTCTTGGAGGTGTGCTAATGGTGGCAAGTATGGCTGCTGCCTCCTTTGATAGGATGTTCACCTTCGTCTCTTTGGGTTTTACCTTTTTGCGGCTTCCTGTAGAAGCCTGTTTCTGCAATTTCGGGCTTCCTGTAGAAGCATGTTTCTGCAATCCTGTAGACACGGGTGTCACCACCATTTAAATAAAATAATAATTTGCCATCATTCCAAATAACCAGCATGTCCTTGGCACATAAATAAGTCTGAGATGCGGAACAGAACAACCCTTTTTCTAATCAGAAAGACAGCCACCAATACATGTAATCAGTATGTTCTTTGATGCACAAAAACTGAGATGAACCCTGGAAGTTTAGGGAGTGAATGAGAGTGCAAAGATCAATCTGGCCTCTGTGGAATGTGGACATTTAAACCTCTTAAAATTACCCAAGGGAACAATCTTCAGTCTTGGGTTTAAGTGCTGGAGGACATATTTGATTTCTGAAAGGAAATTTCAGGCTTCTATATGAGTGAAGCTTGATCCTTTTTCTGAACATGAAACTCAGCTACAAATGATGACAGGTATATATGAAATCAATCTCCTCTTAATACATAAGAAATCTGAAATGGATCTGAGCGAATGGCATGGGAGAAATTCAACTCAGTCCTCTTGTCTTGGAGGAAATTCGATCAACAGTGCGACAGGCGGGAATTGTTTAAGGAACTGAAGAGATCTCGAGAATGAAAGGCAGAAATCGGTAGAGCACCATTGTTTAACTGATCTGGATGGTGGACATGCGCTTCAGTTGACCGCAGTTGAACAAAGAGTGGTGAGAGTTTCAGCCGAGCGTCCCTTGAATTACTGCGTGACTTGTGGTGAGGTGGCAAAAGACATGCGCGCTGGCTTTTTCGAACTGAAGTGATGTTATGAACTGCATGTCTTCTATTTGTTAATCAACTGCACTAGAGTTAAACTTCTGATCACTGTTTTTTTCTTTTACAATTTTTTAATTTTTACGTGAGTCCATTGTCCACGTGCACTGCGTGGCTGCCGGCGGAGTTCTGAAGCAGACAATCAGTTGAGCCTTGCTACATTCGTGGCTTAATCCCTCATCCCATTCGTTTATGCAGTTCCCAATTAAATCTATGCAATAGAAGAATGAGATTAGTCACATACCTCGAAGTTGAATGGTTGTCGTGAGCTGCTGTGGCCTGTCCTTGCTGCATGCATTGATTTTATGATTGCATGATGGCTTGGCTGCTAATATTTGATTGTGTTTTTCATGTGCAGGTGTCCTCTGGCCAGATCCAAGCTTCAGACAATTGTTTCCACATTCAAATCTGCACATTCAAGCTGCTGTTGTTGCATCTTCCCCGAACCAGAACTTGTTTTCGACATTTCTCCCAAACGCCAAAGCGGATCAAGCTGAAACTTGCTGAGCATGTTTCTATCATCATTATGCATCTCCCATAGCAAATTCGTGATAAATGGACGCACGGATTTCGAGAAATATGGAAAATGGCTAAAGATTTCAGAGGTCGATTTCTCGGAAACCGTGCATCAGAATCGGCTGAAACTGCTTGAGTAGGCTACTATCGTCCATGTGCATCTCCCCATGAAACAGGTTTTGAAACGGATGCATGGTTATGGAGAAAATGCAAAAATGGCTGATGGTGATGGAGGCTGATTTCTTGGAAACCGTGCACCGGAATTGCATGAAACTGCTCAGGCATGTTGTCATCGACCTTGTACAATCCCCCATAAGATGGTTTGTCAAATGGATGCATGGTTCTCAAGTTATGGCAAAAACAAATTCTGCTCTATGGATTTTTGCTTCAAGGCACTTTGCATGTGTTTGCATGGTATGACAAAATGAATTTTGGCTGTGATGCAGGTATGGAGATGATGGAGGAGGAGTTGGATGATGGCATGAAGGCTTCTAAACACTTGAGGAAGCTACCATGCTCGCCAAACCACTTTTTGAAATGCATGCCTAGTTTCCCACAATTTCTACAGGAAGATCCTGTAGAAGCACAATGAGAAGCACAAGGTGGTGAAAAAATGATGGATGAAGGCAAGGGATGGACACACAAGTGCTTGCAGGCCTAACCAATAGACTCCCACCATCAGATTCACTTTTGAAATTGGATTTGGCTCGTCCAAAGGTTCTACAGGATGTTTCCTGTAGAAATTCAGAGCTTTCCTGTAGAAGACACAGTTTTGAGGAAAGAAGCTTAATGACATGAAAAAAATGATGGAAAAGGGGTGAGGAATGGAAACATTGATGTGGGTAGGCCTCATGGACATTTTCCAAGCCTTCAAATCCTCCTCGGAGATCAATTTGGCTTTTTTGTAAGCTTCCTGTAGAAGATACGAAACTTCCTGTAGAAGGCACAAAAACTCCTTTGTCTTTGATTTGAGTGCTCCTCCTGTCATGAAACGTCCCTCTTGCAACCTGCAATGTCACTGCTGCAACATGAAATGGAGATTAGCTTTATTTTTCTTTTTCTTTTTTCTTTTTTTTTGAAAAACAACTAGGGCACCTCATGAAGGTTTTCACCCTAATTGCCTGCCTTGGGTGCCTCCAAGGGAGGTTTTCACCCAAATATCTTTCTCTCTTTTCTCTTTTTTTTTCAACCCATTGACCGCCCCATGGAGGTTTTCGATCAATGAGCCAACCTAAGGCGCCTCCGAGGAGGTTTTCACCTTAGATTTCTATTTTCATTTTTTTCCTTTTTCATTTTTTCATTTTTTTCTTTTTTCTTTTTTTTTTCTACCCTACCCTACTTGAAAAAAAAACAAAATCATTTTCAAGTATAAGAATACTTCCAATGGAGCCATGTGCACATCAAGATTAGAGAAAAAATGATGTGAAGGCTCGAAATGCATGCTTTGACAACGATCCAGATTTCGGAGACAAGATGATCTGACTTTGAATGGATCAAACATAGATGAGGAAGAGAGTATTGCTGCAACTTATTGACTGTTTGGAACCATGTCTCAATATAGCTTTGATATCCTTGGTCCTTTTTCTGATCTGGATCATTCTTCATCTCACCCTCTAACATGACTTTCTCATCTTCCTCTTTTTGCTGATCTTTCTCTTGAATACATGGAAGATTTGATGGTAACCATGAGGGAACTCTCTCGATCTCTAATTTAGATCTCTTCTCTTCATCAAGTGCAGCCCATGATTCTTTGATCTCCTCTTTTGAATCTTCTTTTGCTTTTGGTCCTTCAATGCTTTCAAGATGATCTCTTTGTTGCAACACGCTTCCTGATCTATGGTGAAGATCATTGAGCTCAAGAGGAGTTGTTTGCATATGCTGTGCCTCAGATTTGCAATGGGGTTGAGCTCCTCCCATGTGTAGATTTGGAGATGGTGGTATGGGTAGCTGAGTGGAGGTGTGAAATTGAGATGAAGATGGATGGCATTGTGGTTGGGTAGGCATTTGAGGTTGCCTTGGTGGAGGAGGAGGCGATGGTTGTGGATGAGCAGGTGGTGGAGGAAAATGAGCGGGATGAGAGTTATACTGGGGCCTCCACCCCTGATAAGGTGCATTCCACTGAGGCTGTGGCTGAGCATAAGAGTGAAATGAATGAGCAACTGGTTGGGCATAATATGGATCTGTGAAGGAACAAGGAGGATATGACCAAGGAGGAGGTGTAGACCAGGAAGGATGAGCAGGGGGACCCCAAGAAGGCATGAAGGTGGCTTGGTAAGGGTCATAATAGGTCTCGGGTGTCCCTTGTAGTTCTTGCTGGTAGGGTACGGGTCCATGTGGCCTCCTTTGGCTCATATAACAGAGTGATTCAGTGGCTCCCTTGGCTCTTTGATATGTAGCTTTGATTCTGGGCAAGGAAGGGCACTGAACTGTAGGATGGTATTCTTCACAGATGAAACACACTTCTAGAGAGTGCATTGGACATTCGTTCCAAGGATGCTTTCTAGTGCACCTAGGACAAAAAATGGCCAAAGCCCTCTTGGCTTCTTGTTGCTTCTTTTGGATCCGCAAGGTATCCAGTTGCATGGCAAGAAACTGCCTCATATCACTCTTGAAACCTTCGATCTGGTTTTCAAATTCATCTTTGGACAAGGGACTGCTCCAATCATTTCTGCTTGTAGCCATTTGCTTCAGAGGAGTGTTTTCTTCTTCTTCTCCCCTAGAGGTTCTTTAGATATGTCTTGATGTCCACCCAGGGGTTCTTCAATCACAGCCATCGAAGAAGAGAGAAGGATGTGTGAAGCAGTGGGGGTGTTTTGCAATCATTTTTCTAACTTATCTCTACTCCTACAAGGCATGAAATAGATTGAACTGCAACTAACTATCTTGCGAAATTGAAATGAAAGCAGGAAAGGACTAATCTATTTTTCTCAAATGAAATTGCAAGAATGAAATGCTAGTCTACGCTTGCGGAATTGAAATGCTAATCTACGCTTGCAGAATCGAAATGCGGAATTGAAAGGCTATTCTAGGAAAGCAGGAAATGCTAATCTATGAAAGAAGGAAATGCTAATCTATGAAAGCAAGAAATGCTAATCTATGAAAGCAAGAAATGCTAATCTACTTTTGCATAAATGAAATTGCATAATGGAAATGAAATAAACTACTTGGCAGAAGGTTGTAGTAGAAAATAGAAGAATAGCAACAATCACCAATACTCTGCCGCTTCCCTGGCAACGGTGCCAAAAAGATGGTGGGCTCCGGTATTGTAGCAATAATGCTACAACTGCTGGGGCTTCCTGTCTCTTAATTTTATCAACCCGGTAGTTCGTACAAACTTGGAAGCGGCGGTGCTATCTGCACAAGTACTAGCTCTTGTCGCAGCTGTCACTTGGTCAGCTGGCACAAGTCCACTAGGGCTCAAGCCAACTTCTATAGGCTCTCAGAAGAAGCTTGCTAATTGATGGACGTAAGCTATTCTCAAAGGAAAACTACTCTACTTGACAAAATGGACTGAAAGCAAATCAAAGCATGTAAAACTAGGAAACCCTAATTTAACTAGTCTGACCTCTACAATGCAAAGAATATGAATGAAACCTCTACCAATGCTGCTGTTACCTCTAATAAGTGAAAATGCATGGATCTAAGCTACTTGCATCATAAAAGACATGTTTTTGTATTTTTCCTTTAAGTGAATGGAATGATTGTGATTTTGTGCTAACTAGGGTTTGGTTGTGCAGATGGGATGGAGAAGGAAGGAAAGCATGGGATAGGTTGGGGAGGCTAGGAGAGGTCCCTAGGGATCCTTAGCATCCATCCAAAGAGGTTCCTCACATTTAGATGCTCAGCAACCGAGAGAGTGGCCTCCTACAGGATGCCTGCAGAGGATCCTACAGGATACTCTGTTTTCTACAGGATGTCTACAAATGGCTACAGGATGACCTACCGTGAGTGTTTGGCGTGATGGAGGAGTGATGAAATGGTAGGGGGAGATGTGTAAGGTAGGAATGAGGCTGGTGATGGCTGTAGAAGTGGAGGAATGGGGATAGGGAGTGAATGTAGGGAGTAGGTTGGAAGATAGAGGGCTAGGTCAACGAAAGGGCTAGAGAATGGAAGTACGTGAGGAGTGAAAGACTTTGGGAGATGATAGAGCGGAGCAGAGGTCAAAGATGTGTTTGCAGGTGTGATCAAGGTGGAGGACGAAGTGATGGAACAAGAGAAAGCAATTTAGATGAAACAAATGCTTGTGACTGTTACCAAACCGAAAATGCATTAACCTAAGCTACCTGTGACATAAAATCAATGAACAGCAATATAAATTGTGAAGGAAACTCATGCATGGCAGTGGAATGAAGAAGTAATGCTAAATATAAAAGTGCATGAATGGATCTAAGTAATGCCTCAGCCTACTTCCAAACAACTACAGCAATTCTAACTGATAAAACCAATCTGTTTGACTTCTACAAGAAATCCAAATCATCTGCTATACTCGAATGCATGTAAAGGGAAATGGAAACGAAATGCGAAAGGAACAATATTGATACAAAGGAAGGAGGCCTGAGCTCTCAGGTTGGGCCCAACCCCGAGAGCTTTAGGCTCCTTTAAAAACTCAAAATCTGATCCAAAACTGCTTTCTTTTATTCATAATCAAAAGTCTAATGTCATGCCAAAACTGGCTTACAAAGAGGAAAAACCAAATTGACTAACTAGCTGCTACGAAATGACTAACTACTAGCTACCAAAAATGACTACCAACTAGCTAACCAAAATGAGGCCCCAAGCCTTCTTATTTATACAATTTGAGGACCCAACAGTCCTCCTTGAAGTTAGGGACTTGGCTGCCCAAGACTTGGAGTTAACAGCAGTCCAACTTGACTTGCTTGGCTGCCCTTGAGCTGATTGATTCGGTGGCCCTTGAACTCCGAGCTGATGGTGGAGAATTCGAGGTAAGGGCCCATAAATGAGGGGGACACCTTCCTACAAATCCTCTAGCTTGTTCTCCCACGAATTTGGCTGCCAAGTGCTCATTAAGACCTTCAAATTTGTCTCCAAGTTGACCAACAAGGCTACACAAAGCACCCATTAGACTTGTTGGCATATTGACTAACCAAATTCACTCTATTAACATAAAAATAATCAAAAACATGCAATAAACAAATGAGAATGGTGGATTAAGTCAAATTAGGAAGTTGAATGAGCCCAAATAATTGTACATTGTTCGGGCTCATCACTAACCATGAGATGCTAGTAGTGGTGTTGGAACCTAGATATATCAAAGGAGAGTGCAACGTCAAGGCTTTGGTTGTATCTCTTTCTTAGCTTTTATATCAATACAACTAAAGGTTTATTTCCTACATTGAGTGTCATATTACATTTGTTGGCTTAAAATTCCTTGAGTTTTTAAGTATATTGAATGCGATTGTATGCTATTACATTTTTTGTTGTCTCTTGTGTATTTTTTTCAGGTATTTGAAGGAGAATAACAAAAATAAGTTAGAGCAAAGGAGCGAGGTCATCATCAAGTGGATTAGCATTCTAAGAGGTAGGCCCTCTCATTCATTTCTAGTCTAAGCAAGTTTTCATTATGTTGTTTTTTTTGTAGCTATACCCTCTCTTGGGCTAGAGGTATCACCTCTGTCTGTAGAGGATATTTACTTACTCCACACTATGGCCATCCTCTACCAACACCTCAAAATAATATGGTTATTCAAGCCACAAAAGGAACGTGTAAATTTTCTCCAAATTTTATGTGAATATTTACCATGTTTATCATAATCAAAAGAAACTTCATTAAATGTATATATATATATATATATATATATATATATATATATATATATATATATATATATATATATATATATATATACCTTTCACATTCACCTTTGTCACCTTCTTGAGGAGGTGAATTTGATAAGGTAGTGGCTCTTTTCAGAATACCAGCAATGGTTTCAATGACCTTAGAGCTTTCAACATCCTCCTGTTTTCCATTTCCACTAGTTGCATGCTTATGAACATCTTCTTGCAAGGTGGGTATAAAAATTTTGCACTGCTCATGAACACAAGCTTCACAAGTTTGAGGTAATGAGCATGTAATGACAATCCTTCTTGGTACACCTTCATGTGCCTCCTTGGCTTTGGAGCATTCTCCATCATGTTGTCCATAACCAAGACCCAAATACCTAGGCCTTTCCTCAATAACAATTGGCTCAACTATGCATTGTGCATGTTTCCCTAACCCTTTACCTTCATAGCACATATTCATCAATAATTTGGACCCTATTCCTCTAGTGTGTCTTTTGAAAGCACCCAAACAATCATTTTTGGAGGAAATTGAAGATAAAATTGAATTGCATACCTCATTTTCATGCACATGCTTGGTTAGGGTTTCCTTGGCATCATGGAGTTGAATCCCCATCTCATGCATCTTTTCAAGAAGCTCTTGCTTCTCCTCCTTCATGGCTGTCAAACCCTCTTGAAGTATATTGTTATCCTTCCTGTCTTCATACATCTCTTGCACCCTATCTCCCATGATGATAAGCTCTTGCAACATCTATAAATCAAAGAGTCTTACAGAGGAAGATGGATTAGAAACATCACTTATTATAGTTGCCATCACATAAACTTGCATGCAGTTAAATTCTCCTTGCAAAAAAACAAAACCAATGGCTAATTTTATAGCTAACCTTCACACCATCTCAGGGTTTAAATGAGCTAACAATGCTCTGATACAAACTTGATCTCAATGTTGGGGAAACATGTTAATACTATGCAATCTCCCTCATCAATATTAAAAATATGTGTTTACGATCATCTCAATTTAACCAAAATGTGAAGGATTATGTGTCAAGTATTAAGTGTCTTTTATGAGCAATTTATGAGGTTAATTAGTTATTTAAAACACACAAGTAAATTGTAGAGAAATAAATCACAAAAAACTCATGACACAAAGCTGATAAAGGAGTTCACCCCTCCTAGGCTACATCTCCTTGGACCTGCTTCAACGGTTAGGCCCTCTTTGGATTAATGGTCAATTCTCTCATTACATGTACCTACAGTGCTCTAATGGCTTTTAAACCTACTCCATTGGATTCAAAAGGCCCAAAAGCCCAAAAATGACTCTCCAAGCTCTCTAATTGGACTTTATCCGATCTAGGCTTGACCTCCTCTCCTGGTGGCGCTAGGCTTCCTTAAACTTCAACGTAGCAAAATGACATACATAAGTGCCTTTATGCCTCTAAAAACTATTCTATTCTATTCAGAGCATTCAAATCATCTATGAATGACTCTTTCTGAGCCAAAATTGGTCGAAATGTGAAGAAGTTATGGTCTCTTCAGTTTTCCCCAGGAAAACTCCACCAAATCTAGAGAAACTCTAGTTAACTCCACCAAATTTGTAGTAGTTGCAGATTTAGTGGACCCAACATAAATACTACAAAATTAGAACCATAATTAATTAATGGATAATCATGGTTTAATTAGAATTTCTCCACTTAGTGCATTAATCTGTGTGATTAGCACTTAATGCTAGTGGTTAAGGGGTTCTTGGTCACATGCTAGAAGTTACCATTAGTGAATTACCTACAAAATTCAAATTTTAACTCTTTAAATGAAATCCATGCCTAATATAAGTGAAATGGTGTAGCATGGCAATAATGCATGGGGCTTGTGCAGGTGAGGTCATGGGTTTGACTCCCGGTCCTACCAATAAACTTTTATATGACCCTTGAGAGGGCATGTGGTGGCCTCCCGATGTTCGGATGGGGTCCCTAGGGATAGAACGGAATTAATTAGTCAATTTTTGTAACAAATTTTGTAAAATATATAAAGTCTTCACGATTTTTGTATGCATAGTGTGTAGATTAATAAGAGTCAAAGGGGCATAGTCCCTTGTTTTAAGTAAAGTTTTGAGTCAGTTTTGAGCTTCACCCATGGTCCGTGGATCATGGCATTATATGCAAAAGTCTATAAATGGTCGAATCTTAGCGAGTGTAAGGATAAGTTTTTGACATATGCTTTTAATAGAGAATTGTGATGAAGAGTCCTAGGCAGGAACTAAGGCATGAAGGATCTAATTCTTGCGCTTAGGTAGAGAAGGGAAGGCTCCACAAATAAGTGAACAGAGGCCTAGGTAGAGTCTATATCTCAGTGTGTAGACCCCTGCAGCTATGTGTGCATGGTAGTTTGAGTTTGTAATCAGTGAATTCAATATCAATAAAGATATTTTTTTGACGAGTTATTGAGTATTTCCATTCATATATATTTACATTAAATGTTGCTAATTAATGACATGTTTTATGAAATAATGATTAAATGCTATGCCATTTTCTTGAACCTATATTAATAAAATACGTGATGAATGTTTATGCACTTTTGCAAAGTTTCGGGTGATTTCTATTATGTTTTATGACGAATTTACTAGATCTGTGTGAACTCCAATTTAGGATTTCTTCCTGATGTGCGTAAGTAGATAAATCAACTATTAAAGGTCTGCAATCACTGATCATGGACCTTCACGAAGGTTTGAAGGCCACTTTACCTGAGTTATAGGGACATTCCCTAGGATTCTATCAATCTGCGCAAAGGCAGATCCAAGGCACTGGAAGACATCACACTAGTCTTTGGATGTAGAAACTTAGTTCTTGCATCCCCCCATACTGCCTCGGGTGAGACTGTAGCCTACACTATGCTGCTTGTCGCTGAAAGGGCCAGTAGTGTAGTGTTTTTTTTGTTGGCGCAACTAAATTTGAACCTAGGTTAGGACTCCCTAAGCCAACAAATGGTTTTGTTGCCAGGACCAGGAACTTCTTAAAGAGATGTGTGATGTCAAAACATTGCAACTTGACCAAGAAAGAAATTGAAAAGTGGTTGGATCGAAAAATTCACGAGTTCGCGACGCAAGAAAATAGGAATTTGTGCTTGTCAAAGGAAGAGTGGTTGAATATATATTTCTGCACAACATGTTAACACCCAGGTTGTTCCCTTTGACTCCCAAGGGAATACGGCCGGGGTAACCACTAACCAATCTTTGGATCACAGTTTCTAGCCAAACTGTAATCAGAGAGGGCTCTCTCTTTATGATTTGTCTCTGTTATGATGGTGTTTTAGGCTAGCTATTATGCTCAGGTGTTGGTTTATGTTTTGGTTGAAGGATTTCTTTTAGGTCTTAAGATGTGGTGTTTAGGGAGTGAAATATCATTGGGCAATGGAGTCTGGAGTTGTGAAATGATTTGATATGCAGGACTGGTGGTGTTCAAACTACAGGGCCTATTGTGTATCTTAGACAAACAAATTTAGCTTAAATGGTGAGGTATGTCAACCAACAGAAAGCAATTAAGAATTTTCTATTAAGCTCGTGAGGTGAAAGTGAACACGCTGCACAGGAGCAAACTTGAATTCCTGTGACAAAGGCCACTGTGAAAGGTGTATTCTGAAAGTGCAGCAATTAAGAATTACACTTATCTAGATTACAGCTGAAGAAAACATTCATTAACAACACAGATTGAACTCAGGGTACTCAGTGAATAAATCCTGAAAGTTATTATTTTTCCTTGTTGCTTAGTATTGAAAATCAGATAACATATATGGATTTTAACAAAACAAACAAATAACAGAGAGAGTTACAGAGACTTATTGTATGGTGAAATACACATGAATCCAGCAGTTATTAATAGACACCAGAACGCATTCAACACTTCAGAAATCCGAGAAATTCCATCACTTTCTTTATTAAACTTCTGAAAGGATTACAGCATAAGAATTTCTTCAGGAGAAATCAACAACAACCCTTGCAAGCTCATGCGAAGGGGACTTTATAGGAATGTTTATACAAAATATCTCAGGCATTGAGTCATCTGAGAGAGAAAACATCTTCATAAATTCGTACAAAAAGTAGAAAAGAAGTTATTACAACTTTGAATGCAGCATAAATGCTCTTTATGTATGTCAGAGGATAATTTTGACCTTTGGAGGTCAGTGAGTCGGTTGAGCCGCTTTGCTTTAATGTTGGAGAACGCGTCTTTATGTTTGTTGCGCTGCATTTTCTCGGGTTTGCCACCTGTGACTGTGATTGCTGTTGTGGTGACCGAATAGCCATGCTGAGTTGGCTCAGCCTGTCATCTTTCCTCTGTATGCTTATCTATCAAAATTCTGCCTGTATATGACTACTTATAAACTGGACAAAAATTACCATTTACAGGTTTTGGCTTGATAATATCATCTGTGTCAATTTTTTCTAGACTTCCTGTGTGGGCAATTGGTGCTTCACAATTCCCTCTATGGTTTCATCTGCTTCTGTATACTTAAAAAAATTTGGAGGGACATCAAACAGATGATTGATCTCATTCATAATAAAAAATAGGTTGTCCACCCTATTGTATAAAGTTTGCCCTGATGCTGGCCCTGATTCTGCTGAAGTGCTGGGCTGTCTTGCAATTTGTCTTGCAGCACAAGCATCAACCCTCTTGGTGTAGATTTCAAGGGTAAGCAGTCTTCCTACACTGCTTAATATGCTGGGGAGGCCTTTGTTCTATAATGCCTGAAATCTTTCCATGAACTTGTTGATTTCAGTCTGCATATCCTGGGTTCTTCTTTCCAATGTTCCAACCAGGTTTCGTAGTGTCAGGACCCTTTTAACCATTGAGATTGTCTCAGTCCTGTGATCAATTCCCATGGTGGCCAGTTGAGAGCTTGTCCTGTTATTTAAAATATTGATCATTCTGGTGGCAGCATCAGGCATGTTGCCAAAGCTTGCTCTAGCTCTATGTATTTCCCTGTTTGCCTTTGCAATGAGTACTGATTGTTCATCTATAGTCTCAATGTACTGCCACTGATTGGTGATAGACTGGCCAATATTGGCCCAAAGGACTGCTTTTAGCTCTGCTGTCACTTTTTCTAGTGTGAGCTCCTTCTCAAGCTCAGTTATCCTCTTCTTTAGATCTTTTATTTCTCGTTCCTTTTCAGCTGCATTCTGTTTGCTCTTATCATATCTCTCATTTACTTTAGCCAAAGATTCTTTGGCTGAATTGAGCTCTAACATTTGAGCTTCCAGGACCTGAATTTCATTTTGGAGCTTCTGCATATCCAGACTATGAGTCTGCTCTGTTGCTGGTGCAGTTGTTGATGTAGTTGGTGCTGTAGGCCCTGTTTGCTGAGGAGGAGGGGCAGTTGTTGGAGCAGCTTCCTCAAGATTGATTATTTCAGGAGGGGGCTGGGAGGTTTGACCCTCTTCTCTTTGCTTCAATGCTGCCTGTAGTGTTGCTTTTGCAGCCTCTGATTCTCCTAGTTTGTCTTGAGTCCAGATTATCTCCTTGTATAGAGATATCAACAGGGTTGTGGCCTCTTGATCATGCCTTTGCTGGGCCACATCGTCTGTTTGAGGGTGGATTGTGGCAGGGAGTTTGATCTTTCTCCTCAAGGCTGCCATGTCAGCATCCCTCAACTTCAATATCTCTTGTATCCCTTTGATATCTTTGGGATCATGTCCAATCTCAATGATTATGTCTTCCAAGGACCTTATTCTGTTGTCCTTTGCCTGGGATGATGCCCTCTCCAACTCTAGTTGAGAGGCTGTATTGTTAAGGCTATTTTGTAGCCTATAGTTATCCAAGGTTTGGTCTGCCAGGGAAGCATAGACCATCTCACCCGTTTGCTTGTGCAGTTCTATCTTGTCCATTGGGTGGATATCATTGGCAAGGACTTCCAAGTTAGTCCTCAAATAATCAGAGGCAAATTGGGGTTGTACTGATGTTGGCATGAAATGACTCATGATCATTTTGCCTTCCTGCACATCATATGCAGACATGAGTCTTTGTTGGTTGGTGGGAGCCAAGTTTAGCAGATGGTTGTACAACTGTCTTTTGATGGGCTCATTTCTCATCTTAATATCGATGAACTGTTGTTTAATACTAGGCCCACCTTCCCTTTGCTTCCTAGAGGAACTCACTTCTCCTCCCATTTCTCTATCCTGTTCCTGTTGAAAGGAACTTGCTGATGTTTCCCTGCTGGGTGGGACCATACCCATAGGCTGCCTTATTGGCATCTCTTCCTCTGAAAGAGGATTGATTCTCTTCCTCTTCAACCCATGAGTTGCTGATGTTGTAAGGGGAGTTTCTCTGTCCCTTTTCCTGCTTGTGTCCTCCTTTTGTGGAGTCTGGAGTGTAGATGCCTCAGCTGAAGTCTCTTGCCTTGGAGGCTCAGTTTGTTCAGTGGATTTAGGGGCTTCCACTCTTTGATTTTGCTGGGCAGGCTGTTCCTGCCTTTGTTCTTGTTGTTGTTGTTGCTCCTCTTGCTGCTGCCCTAGAGTTTCCATTTGCTCTTCGGTCATAGGAGGTGGTTGTTCCACCCGCTTTTCTTTGCCTTTGTTGACTGTCTGTGGAGGATTCATGGTAGCTTGATGATGCGTTGTTGAGGACGAGGCAGTTGCTCCAAGTTGTTTTTTGTATGAGAGGGGAACCTGTCCACAAGTTTCTAAGTCAGCTTCCTTTTGAATATTTCTAGCCTCTCTCTCTAGCAGCTCCTCACTAGTAATTTCCTCTTCTAGGGTACCTTCTTCCCAGCTTAATCTATTGGCATACTGCTCAATCTCAGGCTACCTCACGTGTGAATAGCTGCCCAATTTGTATCTTATCCTCCTGAGGGAGACAAAGTGATTGGGGTCATAGGGTATCCATTCAAAGCTAGTTTGCAATTTGAGGGCCTCTAGGATACTGTTTGCCTCTTTCCATCCCTCCTCTTTTCTGTTGTATAGGAAAGGGCCCAGATGGCTCCTTACCTTAAACTGTGCCCTCTTGTTTTTGCTTTGAAAGTGGAGGTAGTCGGCATTCCCGAATTGCCTGAAATATTCTAAGGCAAAAAACCTCATGGGGACATACCTTGGCAACCTAAAAGGCTTCAACTCACAGCCATATACTCTGATGACTGTGTGGTCTTGGTAGAGGTACCAATTACCAATGCTGTAGGTTTTGTTCAGGTGGAGAATTCTCCTCATGTCATCAGTTAACCTTGGAGGAGGAACACCATCCAATACTGTCATGGCTGGATGAATGAATAAGTCTATGAACTCGGAGTATGTGTATGGTGATACAGAGGCACAATGAAAAACAGAGGTCCAAAACACAACTGACCTTGGATTCCCCTGGGCATTGACTTGCTTCAAGGGAATAGAGAAGCTGGCTGGCTGATAAAACAAGAATAGGTGGTATATGTATGAAGTATACCTGAACAGTCTTTCCCTCTTCAAATTCATGAGCTGGTCATGGATCTTATCTGCAATGTATGTGGCATAATCATAATGTACAGCTGGGGGCTTTCCAGGAGAGAATATAGACAGCATTGCCATTATGATTTCATCCACATCCTCCATTCCCTTGAACCCTAGGACATAGCTGATCAAATCCACTAGCATTCTGCCCAATTCATTCAAGTAATGATATCCAATAGGAGGAGTTCTGATGGCTTCAGAGCCTGGTTGTACAAACAGCTGGTTGATTTTGATGACTTGGTCATTTGACAACTTGTTCCCCTTCTTTATCAAGTTCTGCATGTGGAGGGGGGTCAATGGCTTTGCAGTGTGGAAGTGCAGCATCTCATTTATGCTTTCTGGGGTGATATGAAACAGAATTGAGCCTGTGGGGCCAAGGATAGCTCTTTGACCTGGATCATAGCACTCCTGGCATCTGTAGATCAACTCTGGCATAGGATTTACCTGGGGGAGGTTGTAGATGGGCAAGTTTGAGTCCCAAATCCCTAGGATGTCAGCTCCACTAAGGTGCTGGGCTTTCAACTCATTCAGCATCTGAATATTATATTTGGAGCCTAATGGAAACCAGTCTAACATTTGATAATCCATATCTCCCAGGGCTTTCCATTCCAACTCCCTATGAGGGGCATTGAGAGGCTTGATGTTCAGTGCAATTGGAGTCTCCATGGTCTATTCAGTTTCTGTCTTGCAGGTGAATTAGTTGAAGTGAGCAGTACAGCACAGAGGTGACTTTTTGCAATGCAACTGTGAATTATAGGGACCAGAGGGTGGAGTGGGCACACAGCAATTGAAATACTGCTCGAATTATGAATAAGACCAATGCCTGGTCTCCCTCTGTCTTCTATGGCAGGTTTTAAATAGCTTGACCAACTGTCTCACGTTTGCGCGAGCAGTTTACAGTTTTTCGACCAAAACTCGGGAAATGAAGGCTCAGCCGGTAGTTTCAAGCTTGCAGTTGTAATTAGAAGTGTTGCAGAGGAAAACTGCCGGTGAAATAGTGAGTTTCAATGTTCCTTAAGCATTCTGAACAATTTACAGTGAATTTAGGCGTATGGAGGATGAATTATGAGAAATACCTGGCTAACTGCGAATAGAGGTCGTAACTGTGGGTGGAATTGGTGCTCTGGAGGTCTTCAGGTTGATTCCCGCAGGTGGCGCAGTTCAGGACGTGAAATAGCATGCAGAGAAAACAATAGCGAATGAGCGAAAAGTATAAAAAAACGCGTTTTTTGGCTAAAATATGGACTTTTTGCAATTTGGCGCCTTTTCTGTGATGACGTCAGCATGATGTCATAGGGTGGGGTCAGCCTCGGATGATGTCAACATGACGTCATCGGATGAGGTGGCGGGCTGCCATTGGTCCACGGGGTAATGAGGTGGCAGGCACGTTGGCACAGATGCGGACAAAAGTGTGATGCGGTGGCAGGCATGGTGATGACGTGGGGATGACGCTGGACCCACAAACCGAGCGGTGAGTGACCTAACGGTTACGGTTTAGCCCTAACAGTTACGGTTTCTCGGGGCGGTTATGGTACGGCCCCGGTCTTGTCAGAAGGCACTCCCAGAGCCCTCAATGGGTGACGCGTGGCTGCGCACTGACGTAACGCAACATCACTTTCTCGAGCGCTAAATCTCTGCTGCGGGGGCCGCTCCGATATTAATAAGGACCGTCGGATCTCTTGGATCTGATCCGACGGTGGACGGGATGATGACATGATAGGTGGATACGGCCGCGGGTGGAGGAATAAATATATATATTTTTTAATGTCTTTTCAATATATTCCGAAAAATCGAATATATGCGCCAACTTTGGTTAAGCAGCGGAAAGTGGGTTTTTTCGGGGTTTTTTGGTAGTTTCAAAGGGGTTTCATGGGTAAAGGGGTTTTGTAAGGTTTTTCTGATGCGCAATAAGACAGCCCCAATACTTTGGATAAGAGAACAAAGTGGGTATTTAGGGGTTATTTTGTAAATGAAGTGGGTATAGGCAAAACTAGGTCATTTGTGAGACTCTTTTTAGCAAATGAAGCTTTTCAAGGGGCCAAATGAATTCAGAGGAGGGGAGGGGGTTAGGGTTAGGTTCATCAAAGTGACCAAATGCCATTTGATCCCTGACAGAGAACTTATTGGCTATAATTCCAAAGGGAGGGATATTTATACAAATTTTGGGGTTTATACACCATGGTGTTAATACTAGTAGGGGAAAGGTAATGTAGGGGGTTTACATAGTAGTGTTAGAGTTAATATGGATGAAGGGGTAAATGGAGGGGGAACCACTAAGCTTATTTGAAACTTACTTAGTTTAGAGAGTAGATCAAAATGAAAAGATTTTTAGACAAGAAATGTGGCTTCTAAAAGATTAAGAACCACTATGAAACCATAATCTATGCCATGAAACTCAGATGTTGAGGGAGTGTTAGTAATGAAATGGAGAGGGGGAGAAGGGAGGTTAGACATGCCTCTTGATTGTTGTAACTTGATGAAGAGTAACTCCATCTGAATTTTATTGACTTTGCTTTGGTCAAGTAAGTCAGCACACATGCAACTTGTAGGAAATGACCTTTCTGCAACTCCAACTGCCTACCCATCTATTTGCCTAGCATTTTTATTCCTTCTTGGAGGGTGCATTTGGACTTGCAGACCCTTACTTGCCTTTTCTTTTCTTTGGCTTTTTTCTTTTGTTTTCTATCTACTTCTGCCCTTATTTCTTCCAAGGTCCCAGATTAAGCTGTTGGGAGCCTTCTTTTCTCTACCTGAACTACTTGTCTGCCAAGATTAAACCGTTTGGACAGACTTCCTTCTCTATTCTATAACAGAAAATTCAAACATGGCATGATCCAGATTAAACTGTTGAATCATCCATCAAAATTTGGAACCAGGTCGAGCTCTTTTCATACCTTGTCTCCTTCAGGAAATATGGGATCTTTGCATAGCCAAAGCAGAGCATATTTGGAACTTCTCTTGCCAATCATGAAATATGAAACCTATTGGTATAGGTAGCTAACAGTGGCTCCACATGGGGATGGTTTTTCATTTGAAAGACCAAGAACAGCAGGTCAGATTTCCTCGCTCTTTGACTGCCCATATCATTCTTGAATTTTGCTGCTTTGAAGTGCCAAATTGTGTGCTTCTTTTCTTGGAAGACCTCTGATTCTATTTACCTTTTACTAACAGTCAATAAAGTAAGAAAGCTGCTTTTTTTACAATTTTGAACAAAAAATAATATATACATCTGCATATCTACATGGGAGAATCAGGTTGCATTCATGGGTGATATTCAAAATAGTGCTTCAGCATCCTGCCATTCACAGGACCTTCATCCAAATCAGTTTTATTGAGACTCTTAAGGAGGTAAGTGTTGTTTCCTTGTACTGCTTGGACAGCAAATGGTCCTCTCCAAAGGGAATCGAATTTTCCATGTTTTCCCTTCTCCTCTCTTCTTGCATCCCACTTGAGGACTTTGTCACCAATGCTGAAGTCTTCTGCCTTAGTTCTTCTATCAAAGGCCTTCTTTAATTTCTCTTGTAACACTTGCACTCTGCTGAAAACTTGGTCCCTAGTTTGCTGCAAACAAATTATCTGATTGATCCTCCTTTGCATATCATTTGGTTCTGCTTGGCTTTCTTGAAGAAGCTTCATAACAGGCACTCCTAGTGATGAGGGAAATTTGGCTTCTAGTCCATAAACCAACTCATATGGGCTGGTCCCAATTGATCTTTTTGTTGTTAGTCTATCTGCCCATAAGGCATTGACTAGTTTCTTGTGCCAGTTCTTTTTGTTCTCTTCCAGCACCTTCTTAATGATATTTACTAGGCTTTTATTTGATGACTCAGCAAGGCCATTTCCTTGAGGATAGTATGTAGTGGAATGGCCCAGAGTGATGTGAAATTTATGGCAGAAGTTGACCATTTTCTTGGATTTGAAAGCAGCAGCATTGTCTGTTATTACTTTGTCAGGACAGCCAAATCTAGCCAATATGTTGTTCTCCAAGAACTGAATGATAGTGGAATCATTTGCTTGTCTGCATGGAACAACTTCAATCCACTTGGTGAAGTAGTCTGTGGCTTTCAAGATCCATCTATGTTGGCCTGAAGATGAGGGATGAATTTCCCCAATGAAGTCCAATCCCCATTGTTGAAAAGGTCTCTCTGTTGCTATAGGCTTTAAAGGAAGTGGCAACAACTGCCTCTTTCCCTCAAACACTTGGCATTTATGACATGATGTGATAAATTTCTTAACATCAGAGAACATGGTGGGCCAGTAGTATCCAGCCCTTAGTATTTTATCCATAGTGGACTTCCAGTACAAGTGTCCACCATAGTCTCCTGCATGAAACTCTTGCATGATATTGTTAATCTCATTTTCAATTAAACAGTGCAGCAATATACCTTCATGGTTTTTCCAAAGAAAATTGCCATCCATCACACAAAATCTTGATGTTTTCATTTTTAAGAACCTACACTTAGTTTTGGACAATCCTGGGGGAGCACACAGGTTTTGTAACACATAACAGATATCAGAATACCAAGGGGATTGTTCCAAGGCTACATTGATCTTTGGAGTCGCCAGCTCTGTTTCACTGTCCAGCTGATTGATATCTAGGGCTTGGAAATTTGCTTCTGTCATTAATTTGGCCAGACCTTTCCCTTTTATTAATTTTGTAGGCTTTATTTCAATGTCAAATTCCAAAATGTTGGCAATCCACTTTCCTCTTCTTCCCTCTAAATTCTCTTGGGTGAGAATGTCTTTGACAATAGGACTTGGTACATAAGCTATGACATGGGAGTATAGAATGTAAATCCTAAAGTCTTTAATGGCTTTGACCAAAGCATAAGCTTGCTTTTCCATGATTTGATATTTCAGGGGTGCATCTCTAAGAGCTTTGCTAAAGAAAGCAATTGGATTTTCATTTACTTGGTCATCCTTTTGCAGTAAAACAACAGCTATAGTATGCTCAGAGGCAAAGGAGAAAATTGTAAAGTCTCTGTCAAATTGAGGATTGGTCAGGACCGGGGTTCGAGTAAGGGCCAGTTTTATACTCTCAAAGGCTTGATTGGCTTCAACAGTCCACTTGACTTTTGAATCTTTCTTTAGCATGTTATTTAATAGTCTGATTAGTTCTGCTAAGTTTGGGATAAACCTCCTTAAGAAATTGATTTTTCCCAAGAATCCTTGCAACTCTTTGACATTTCTTGGGTGGGGCATTTGTAGGATAGCCTGTATCCTATCTGGGTCAATTCTAATGCCATCTTTGGATATGATGTGGCCCAATAGCTTACCTTCCTCTAAACCAAACAGGGACTTCTTGGGATCCAATGAAATTCCATATTTTCTGCACTTTAGGAAGATCTGTCTCAGGTGTTTTATATGTTCTTGGTCTGATTTTGAGAAAGGTGTAAGGTCATCTAGATAAATGACTAAAAAGTGATGAATCTCTTTTGCAAAAGCAATGTCCATTGCTCTTTGAAATGTCGCCCCTGCATTTTTCAATCCAAAAGGCATCTTTACATATTTGAAAGTTCCCCATGGGGTTGTAAATGTTGTTTTGTCCTGATCATCAGGGTGAACTAAGATCTAGTTGAACCCTGAAAATCCATCCAGTAATGAGATCCTTGAGGCCCCTACCACCCTTTGAAGAATGTGATCCATCTTGGGTAAGGGGTAGTTTTCTTTAAGGGATACTTGGTTTAGATTCCTCAAATCCACACACAGCCTAATTTCACCAGTCTTCTTTCTTGTAGGGACTAGGTTGGAGATCCATTCAGAGAATCTGATTGGTGCTATGATGCCTGCTTTGAACATTTTTTGTACCTCTTGTTCCATTGCTGGGAGAAGCATAGGATTGATTCTCCTCAGTTTTTGTTTAAAGGGCTTTTGATCAGGTTTGAGAGGGATAGTGTGTTGGATTACAGAGGTGTCATAGGCCTTTAGGTCCTCATAGCTCCATGGAAAAACATCCTGGAACTCTTTGAAGAGGTAAATGTATTTTGGCTTTTGGTCAGGAGGTAAGGAAGCAGATAATTTAATTATCTTGGGTTTGTCAATTGTACCTATGTTACATTCTTCAATAGCTGCATTTAGGGGCTGCATTTTTGGTTTTCTGGGAATATCATTTGAATCAAAGATGTCCTCTAGTGGGGTTAGGCCTGTTGGTAGAAAATTGTCTTTTAGCTCAAGGATTTCAGTTTCAGCATTGGACACTCCCTCTTCCCAGTCAACTTGTTGAATTTGCTGGATGTTTTCTATATTGAAAATAGTTCTATTCAGCATTTGTTTTGCAGTTCTAGGTGATATTGGCTGAGCAGTCTGTTGAAACTGTATTTGTGATGGACTTGCTCCATCACGTATTTGTGATTGACTTGCTGTCTCAAGTATTTGTGATTGACTTGCTATCTCAAGTATTTGTGATTGACTTGCTGTCTCATTGTCTATATTTAGTCCTGCAAATTCTTGCTGCAGAGTTAAAAAATGGTTTATTTTCTTGTCATCCTCAAATACTTGCCAATCATTGATGTTGTTTGGAATGGAGGGTCTGTGTTTTACCTCAGCTGTAAAATAGTGGTGGGGCTCAAAGGGCAACTTGCAGGTGCTTGCAAAGGTGGCTAAACTATGAGCATGTAGATTTTGGGTTCTGGGAATTTTAGTAATTTGGAATTCAGAGAAAAAGTTTAGTACCTCAGCAACAGCAGACCTATAAGTCCTTAGTCTTTTGTCATTGGTGACAAAGTTTCCTTTCACTTGTTGGATAACTAAATCTGAATCTCCCATGATTGAAACCCTGGCAGCTTGTAAGAACTTTACTAACTTGAGGCCTAGCAAAAGAGCTTCATATACTGCCATGTTATTAGTACATCTGAAATTTAATCTATAGGCTCTGCCTTCTGCATGACTATTTTCTTTATTGTGTACCCAAACTCCAGCCCCTGCCCCTAATTTGTTGACTGAGCCATCAAATTCAAGGAACCATAGAATATCTTGTTGGGAAGGAGATTTTATGATCTGTTCATGGGCTGGTAATGTAAGTAGCAGTTGTGGTTTTTTTTTTAGCTTGTCTTCTAGGGCAGTCTCCTTGTTTGATTGGATTTTCTTGACAACTAAGGCAGCAGCACCATCTAATGTTTGCCTGACTGTTGTTTCATGAGTGAAACTACTTTCATTTGCATCTTCCTCTTGTATGAATATCTTGGTTTCAACCTCACCTTTTGAGGGAGTAGTGGTATCATTGAAGAGAATGTATGAGTCTATGTCTGAATGAACAACATATATAGGAAAATTTTGAGGTTTTTCTTCACTGCTGACCATGTACTTCATTAGCGTTTCTCTGTACAGTCTTTTTGGTTGCCCAAACACAGAGATGGTGGCATATGACATGTCTAATTGTAGGGAACCTTGGAGTTTGGCCCCCCATGATCTGGATAACAGCATCCCATACTTAGGTGGGATATCAGCAACTACCACATCCATTAGGATTGTCTTGTTTGGGTATTGAACTAGAGACACACATAAGTCTTTTATGAGACCTAGACACTTGACTTGGCTGGAGTCAAAGGAAAACAGATCCTTATATGGTCTTGTTATGTCTAAATTCAATCTCTCCATGACTGCTTTTGGCATGAGGTTGTGAGAGGCACCTGAGTCAAACATTGCATTATGTAATATTTTATCATGAATATGTAAACTGACATAGAAAGGCAGAACCCCTGTGATTACTGTTTTTCCATCCACTTCTGGGCCAAACAGGAGTTCTGGGGTGTCATCCATCACATTGACATCATCTCTGTTACTAGTGAGTTGAAGGGACCTTTTGATCTGTAGTTTGTAGATGTCATGCTTGGCTAGTTCCGCAAGAGGAATTGCTATCTTTAATTTGCCAATTTCTGTTTCTAGATCGAAAGGTTTTTCAGATTGGGTCTTGGGGTTATAGGTGACAATCCTTTCTTTGTTCATTAAATCTCCTTCTAGATTTTTATCTTGACTTTGAGACTTATCATTTTTACTCATCTCTTGAGGAGTAACTTTTAAATTAGGATGAGAAGATGCAGTAGCCACAGGCTGCTGTCTTAAGGAATGTGGTTCAGTGATCTCCTCAACAATCACTTCTTTTGTAGGTGAATTTATTTTGTCATTAGGTTCTGTGACTATAACTCTTTCAGGTTGTTGCTTATCCTTTTTCTTTTCAGGCTGGCTAACATTCACAGTTCTGCTCCTTAGCTTGTACTGTTTATGGACTTCATAAACGGCAGTGTCATAGCCTTGTTTAAAGCCAAAGGATTCACCTGATTTAGTTTGGAATAGTTTGATTTCCTCATCCTCATGATCTTCTTGTGTTAAGAAAACTTGACTTTCACCATCTAGCCCTATTAAATTAATCTCCGGATCTTCATTGGGCTCTGTTGAAGTGGAAGTTTCTGCATAATTTTCTTGGAAAGGGGGTCTTATGTCTTGATCAGCACTGGTTTTGCCAATGCCTGGGTTTTGAGTTCTCCTAAAATTTGGATTCCTAGGAGGGTTGTTTTGTGGTGCTTCCCATGATGACTTTCTTTCAACCGATTCCACTCTATCACCTAATCTTTTCATTCCATTTAATATGGCATCAAGCTTTTGATCAAAGGCAGAGGGTTCCTCTTTGAAAACAATCCTCTTTTCCAACCTTGCCCTGTTTCTTTTGGCAATAAGGTTGGCTTCCACTGTGACAGCAACCCTTTGGGCCTCTTCCAAGGATTGACAGTCTCTTTCTTTCAACTGGTAGGCCATGTCAGGGTCAAAACCATCAGGGAATTTGTACAAGGCTAAATCAGGAGGAGGCCTTAGATTCTGTGGAATTGAGTTATATACATTGTTAAATCTTGCACAATACTCCAAAAAGGTCTCCTGGGGACCTCTTTTGATAGTGTCATATTCCCCAACTATGTGCAGAGGATCTTTCTTCTTCTCCCATCTACTAGTAAAGGCTTGATACAGTTCAGCAGGAGTTGTAATGGAGTTTGCATTCAGGGATCTAAACCAAGTTCTTACATCCCTAGTTAGGCTTTGAACAAACATCCTCATTCTGACACTGTCATCATCTATTTCATAGGTCTCAAAATGGTCTTGCATCCTTTTGGCATGTTGGGCAGCTGTCAGAGGGCCATTGGAGTCAAAATATGAAATTTTGGTTTGGTAATCCTCGGGTAGAGCTGCAGCATTAGCTGGTATCTGCAAGGGTGCATATCTATTGGCCATATTTATGGGATTTAGAGGATTGACAGGGGCAGCTAGGATAATAGGAACAGTGGGTATCACAGGGGTAACAAGTAGGGGTGAACCTAGAGTGTTGGTTGAGGGGATATGTGCAGTGGATGAAGATGTGAGTGGAGGACTTTGAGATGTGGATGGTGAACTAGGGGAACTAGGGGTAGACCGGAAGAGAACCTTGCATGGGGTAGATATAAGGCTAGGATGATCTGAATCTGAGGTTAAATCAGCAGGCTGCTCCTGCTTTTGCTGCCTCCTAATGTTTCTAGGGATGGCATTCGGATTATCAACAATGATGGGTGGATTAGGGTCAGGTTTTGCCCTAGTGTACCGAGGATTTTTCTTAGGAGCCAGTTTCTAACTGTTTTTAGGATTTTGTAGGAAAATTTTATATCTGAAAGGACTGGATGAAGATTTTGGAATGGCTATATACTCTCAGAGCTAAGATGAAGATTCCCTAAACTAGCTCCTCCTTAAAGCTGTTAATGTGATACAAAAAACAGATTAAAGGCCTCTTGACTGATTTCAGGCTTGATAGTAGCTATGGAAAATATATAGTAATTGATCTAGATTAAACTGTTGAATCATCCATCAAAATTTGGAACCAGGTCGATCTCTTTTCATACCTTGTCTTCTTTCAGGAAATATGGGATCTTTACATAGCCAAAGCAGAGCATATTTGGAACTTCTCTTGCCAATCATGAAATATGAAACCTATTGGTATAGGTAGCTAATAGTGGCTCCACATGGGGATGGTTTTTCATTTGAAAGACCAAGAACAGCAGGTCAGATTGCCTCGCTCTTTGACTGCCCATATCATTCTTGAATTTTGCTGCTTTGAAGTGCCAAATTGTGTGCTTCTTTTCTTGGAAGACCTCTGATTCTATTTACCTTTTGCTAACAGTCAATAAAGTAAGAAAGCTGCATTTTTTTACAATTTTGAACAAAAAATAATATATACATCTGCATATCTACATGGGAGAATCAGGTTGCATTCATGGGTGATATTCAAAATAGTGCTTCAACATCCTGCCATTCACAGGACCTTCATCCAAATCAGTTTTATTGAGACTCTTAAGGAAGTAAGTGTTGTTTCCTTGTACTGCTTGGACAACAAATGGTCCTCTCCAAAGGGAATCGAATTTTCCATGTTTTCCCTTCTCCTCTCTTCTTGCATCCCACTTGAGGACTTTGTCACCAATGCTGAAGTCTTCTGCCTTAGTTCTTCTATCAAAGGCCTTCTTTAATTTCTCTTGTAACACTTGCACTCTGCTGAAAACTTGGTCCCTAGTTTGCTGCGAACAAATTATCTGATTGATCCTCCTTTGCATATCATTTGGTTCTGCTTGGCTTTCTTGAAGAAGCTTCATAACAGGCACTCCTAGTGATGAGGGAAATTTGGCTTCTAGTCCATAAACCAACTCATATGGGCTGGTCCCAATTTATCTTTTTGTTGTTAGTCTATCTGCCCATAAGGCATTGACTAGTTTCTTGTGCCAGTTCTTTTTGTTCTCTTCCAGCACCTTCTTAATGATATTTACTAGGCTTTTATTTGATGACTCAGCACGGCCATTTCCTTGAGGATAGTATGCAGTGGAATGGCCCAGAGTGATGTGAAAATTATGGCAGAAGTTGACCATTTTCTTGGATCTGAAAGCAGCAGCATTGTCTGTTATTACTTTGTCAGGATAGCCAAATCTAGCCAATATGTTGTTCTCCAAGAACTGAATGATAGTGGAATCATTTGCTTGACTGCATGGAACAACTTCAATCCACTTGGTGAAGTAGTCTGTGGCTGTCAAGATCCATCTTTGTTGGCCTGAAGATGAGGGATGAATTTCCCCAATGAAGTCCAATCCCCATTGTTGAAAAGGTCTCTCTGTTGCTATAGGCTTTAAACGAAGTGGCAGCAACTGCCTCTTTCCCTCAAACACTTGGCATTTATGACATGATGTGATAAATTTCTTAGCATCAGAGAACATGGTGGGCCAGTAGTATCCAGCCCTTAGTATTTTATCCACAGTGGACTTCCAGTACAAGTGTCCACCACAGTCTCCTACATGAAACTCTTGCATGATATTGTTAATCTCATTTTCAATTAAACAGTGCAGCAATATACCTTCATGGTTTTTCCAAAGCAAATTGCCATCCATCACACAAAATCTTGATGTTTTCATTTTTAAGAACCTACACTTAGTTTTGGACAGTCCTGGGGGAGCACACAGGTTTTGTAACACATAACAGATATCAGAATACCAAGGGGATTGTTCAAAGGCTACATTGATCTTTGGAGTCGCCAGCTCTGTTTCACTGTCCAGCTGATTGATATCTAGGGCTTGGAAATTTGCTTCTGTCATTAATTTGGCCAGACCTTGCCCTTTTATTAATTTTGTAGGTTTTATTTCAATGTCAAATTCCAAAATGTTGGCAATCCACTTTCCTCTTCTGCCCTCTAAATTCTCTTGGGTGAGAATGTCTTTGACAATAGGACTTGGTACATAAGCTATGACATGGGAGTATAGAATGTAAATCCTAAAGTCTTTAATGGCTTTGACCAAAGCATAAGCTTGCTTTTCCATGATTTGATATTTCAGGGGTGCATCTCTAAGAGCTTTGCTAAAGAAAGCAATTGGCTTTTCATTTCCTTGGTCATCCTTTTGCAGTAAAACAACAGCTATAGTATGCTCAGAGGCAAAGGAGAAAATTATAAAGTCTTTGTCAAATTGAGGATTGGTCAGGACCGGGGTTTGAGTAAGGGCCAGTTTTATACTCTCAAAGGCTTGATTGGCTTCAACAGTCCACTTGACTTTTGAATCTTTCTTTAGCATGTTATTTAATAGTCTGATTAGTTCTGCTAAGTTTGGGATAAACCTCCTTAAGAAATTGATTTTTCCCAAGAGTCCTTGCAACTCTTTGACATTTCTTGGGTGGGGCATTTGTAGGATAGCCTGTATCCTATCGGGGTCAATTCTAATGCCATCTTTGGATATGATGTTGCCCAACAGCTTACCTTCCTCTAAACCAAACAGGGACTTCTTGGGATTCAATGAAATTCCATATTTTCTGCATTTTAGGAAGATCTGTCTCAGGTGTTTTATATGTTCTTGGTCTGATTTTGAGAAAGGTGTAAGGTCATCTAGATAAATGACTAAAAAGTCATGAATCTCTTTTGCAAAAGCAATGTCCATTGCTCTTTGAAATGTTGCCCCTGCATTTTTCAATCCAAAAGGCATCTTTACATATTTGAAAGTTCCCCATGGGGTTGTAAATGTTGTTTTGTCCTGATCATCAGGGTGAACTAAGATCTGGTTGAACCCTGAAAATCCATCCAGTAATGAGATCCTTGAGGCCCCTACCACCCTTTGAAGAATGTGATCCATCTTGGGTAAGGGGTAGTTGTCTTTAAGCGATACTTGGTTTAGATTCCTCAAATCCACACACATCCTAATTTCACCAGTCTTCTTTCTTGTAGGGACTAGGTTGGAGATCCATTCAGAGAATCTGATTGGTGCTATGATGCCTGCTTTGAACATTTTTTGTACCTCTTGTTCCATTGCTGGGAGAAGCATAGGATTGATTCTCCTCAGTTTTTGTTTAAAGGGCTTTTGATCAGGTTTGAGAGGGATAATGTGTTGGATTACAGAGGTGTCATAGGCCTTTAGGTCCTCATAGCTCCATGCAAAAACATCCTGGAACTCTTTGAAGAGGTCAATGTATTTTGGCTTTTGGTTAGGAGGTAAGGAAGCAGATAATTTAATTATCTTGGGTTTGTCAATTGTACCTATGTTACATTCTTCAATGGCTGCATTTAGGGGCTGCATTTTTGGTTTTCTGGGAATATCATTTGAATCAAAGATGTCCTCTAGTGGGGTTAGGCCTGTTGGTAGAAAATTGTCTTTTAGCTCAATGATTTCAGTTTCAACATGGGACACTCCCTCTTCCCAGTCAACTTGTTGAATTTGCTGGATGTTTTCTATATTGAAAATAGTTGGATTCAGCATTTGTTTTGCAGTTCTAGGTGATATTGGCTGAGCAGTCTGTTGAAACTGTATTTGTGATGGACTTGCTCCATCACGTATTTGTGATTGACTTGCTGTCTCAAGTATTTGTGATTGACTTGCTGTCTCAAGTATTTGTGATTGACTTGATGTCTCATTGTCTATATTTAGTCCTGCAAATTCTTGCTGCAGAGTTAAAAAATGGTTTATTTGCTTGTCATCCTCAAATACTTGCCAATCATTGATGTTGTTTGGAATGGAGGGTTTGTGTTTTACCTCAGCTGTAAAACAGTGGTGGGGCTCAAAGGGCAACTTGCAGGTGCTTGCAAAGGTGGCTAAACTATGAGCATGTAGATTTTGGGTTCTGGGAATTTTAGTAATTTGGAATTCAGAGAAAAAGTTTAGTACCTCAGCAACAGCAGACCTATAAGTCCTTAGTCTTTTGTCATTGGTGACAAAGTTTCCTTTCACTTTTTGGATAACTAAATCTGAATCTCCCACGATTGAAACCCTGGCAGCTTGTAAGAACTTTACTAACTTGAGGCCTAGCAAAAGAGCTTCATATTATGCCATGTTATTTGTACATCTGAAATTTAATCTATAGGCTCTGCCTTCTGCATGACTATTTTCTTTATTGTGTACCCAAACTCCAGCCCCTGCCCCTAATTTGTTGACTAAGCCATCAAATTCAAGGAACCATAGAATATCTTGTTGGGAAGGAGATTTTATGATCTGTTCATGGGCTGGTAATGTAAGTAGCAGTTGTGGTTTTTTTTTTAGCTTGTCTTCTAGGGCAGTCTCCTTGTTTGATTGGATTTTCTTGACAACTAAGGCAGCAACACCATCTAATGTTTGCCTGACTATTGTTTCATGAGTGAAACTACTTTCATTTGCATCTTCCTCTTGTATGAATATCTTGGTTTCAACCTCACCTTTTGAGGGAGTAGTGGTATGAAGAGAATGTATGAGTCTATGTCTGAATGAACAACATATATAGGAAGATTTTGAGGTTTTTCTTCACTGCTGACCATGTACTTCATTAGCGTTTCTCTGTACAGTCTTTTTGGTTGCCCAAACACAGAGATGGTGGCATATGACATGTCTAATTGTAGGGAACCTTGGAGTTTGGCCCCCCATGATCTGGATAACAGCATCCCATACTTAGGTGGGATATCAGCAACTACCACATCCATTAGGATTGTCTTGTTTGGGTATTGAACTAGAGACACACATAAGTCTTTTATGAGACCTAGACACTTGACTTGGCTGGAGTCAAAGGAAAACAGATCCTTATATGGTCTTGTTATGTCTAAATTCAATCTCTCCATGACTGCTTTTGGCATGAGGTTGTGAGAGGCACCTGAGTCAAAAATTGCATTATGTAATATTTTATCATGAATATGTAAACTGACATAGAAAGGTAGAACCCCTGTGATTACTGTTTTTCCATCCACTTCTGGGCCAAACAGGGGTTCTGGGGTGTCATCCATCACATTGACATCATCTCTGTTACTAGTGAGTTGAAGGGACCTTTTGATCTGTAGTTTGTAGATGTCATGCTTGGCTAGCTCCGCAAGAGGAATTGCTATCTTTAATTTGCCAATTTCTGTTTCTAGATCGAAAGGTTTTTTAGATTGGGTCTTGGGGTTATAGGTGACAGTCCTTTCTTTGTTCATTAAATCTCCTTCTAGATTTTTATCTTGACTTTGAGACTTATCATTTTTACTCATCTCTTGAGGAGTAACTTTTAAATTAGGATGAGAAGATGCAGTAGCCACAGGCTGCTGTCTTAAGGACAATGGTTCAGTGCTCTCCTCAACAATCACTTCTTTTGTAGGTGAATTTATTTTTTCATTAGGTTCTGTGACTATAACTCTTTCAGGTTGCTGATTATCCTTTTTCTTTTTAGGCTGGCTAACATTCACAGTTCTGCTCCTTAGCTTGTACTGTTTATGGACTTCATAAACCACAGTGTCATAGCCTTGTTTAAAGTCAAAGGATTCGCCTGATTTAGTTTGGAACAGTTTGATTTCCTCATCCTCATGATCTTCTTGTGTTAAGAAAACTTGACTTTCACCATCTAGCCCTATTAAATTAATCTCCGGATCTTCATTGGGCTCTGTTGAAGTGGAAGTTTCTGCATAATTTTCTTGGAAAGGGGGTCTTATGTCTTGATCAGCACTGGTTTTGCCAATGCCTGGGTTTTGAGTTCTCCTAAAATTTGGATTCCTAGGAGGGTTGTTTTGTGGTGCTTCCCATGATGACTTTCTTTCAACCGATTCCACTCTATCACCTAATCTTTTCATTCCCTTTAATATGGCATCAAGCTTTTGATCAAAGGCATAGGGTTCCTCTTTGAAAACAGTCCTCTTTTCCAACCTTGCCCTATTTCTTTTGGCAATCAGGTTGGCTTCCATTGTGACAGCAACCCTTTGGGCCTCTTCCAAGGATTGACAGTCTCTTTCTTTCAACTGGTAGGCCATGTCAGGGTCAAAACCATCAGGGAATTTGTACAAGGCTAAATCAGGAGGAGGCCTTAGATTCTGTGGAATTGAGTTATATACATTGTTAAATCTTGCACAATACTCCAAAACGGTCTCCTGGGGACCTCTTTTGATAGTGTCATATTCCCCAAGTATGTGCAGAGGATCTTTCTTCTTCTCCCATCTACTAGTAAAGGCTTGATACAGTTCAGCAAGAGTTGTAATGGAGTTTGCATTCAGGGATCTAAAGCAAGTTCTTACATCCCCAGTTAGGCTTTGAACAAACATCCTCATTCTGACACTGTCATCATCTATTTCATAGGTCTCAAAATGGTCTTGCATCCTTTTGGCATGCTGGGCAGCTGTCAGATGGCCATTGGAGTCAAAATATGAAATTTTGGTTTGGTAATCCTGGGGTAGAGCTGCAACATTAGTTGGTATCTGCAAGGGTGCATATCTATTGGCCATATTTACGGGATTTAGAGGATTGACAGGGGCAGCTGGGATAATAGGAACAGTGGGTATCACAGGGGTAACAAGTAGGGGTGAACCTAGAGTGTTGGTTGAGGGGATATGTGCAGTGGATGAAGATGTGAGTGGAGGACTTTGAGATGTGGATGGTGAACTAGGGGAACTAGGGGTAGACCGGAAGAGAACCTTGAATGGGGTAGATATAAGGCTAGGATGATCTGAATCTGAGGTTAAATCAGCAAGCTGCTCCTGCTTTTGCTACCTCCTAATGTTTCTAGGGATGGTATTCGGATTATCAACAATGATGGGTGGATTAGGGTCAGGTTTTGCCCTAGTGTACCGAGGATTTTTCTTAGGAGCCAGTTTCTAACTGTTTTTAGGATTTTGTAGGAAAATTTTATATCTGAAAGGACTGGATGAAGATTTTGGAATGGCTATATATTCTCAGAGCTAAGATGAAGATTCTCTAAACCAGCTCCTCCTTAAAGCTGTTAATGTGATACAAAAAACAGATTAAAGGCCTCTTGACTGATTTCAGGCTTGATAGTAGCTATGGAAAATATATAGTAATTGAAAAATCTCAAGCACTCCCCAGCGGAGTCGCCAATTATGTTAACACCCAGGTTGTTCCCTTTGACTCCCAAGGGAATACGGTCGGGGTAACCACTAACCAATATTTGGATCACAGTTTCTAGCCAAACTGTAATCAGAGAGGGCTCTCTCTTTATGATTTGTCTCTGTTATGATGGTGTTTTAGGCTAGCTATTATGCTCAGGTGTTGGTTTATGTTTTGGTTGAAGGATTTCTTTCAGGTCTTAAGATGTGGTGTTTAAGGAGTGAAATATCATTGGGCAATGGAGTCTGGAGTTGTGAAATGATTTGATATGCAGGACAGGTGGTGTTCAAACTGCAGGGCCTATTGTGTATCTTAGACAAACAAATTTAGCTTAAATGGTGAGGTATGTCAACCAACAGAAAGCAATTAAGAATTTTCTATTAAGCTGGTGAGGTGAAAGTGAACACGCTGCACAGGAGCAAACTTGAATTCCTGTGACAAAGGCCACTGTGAAAGGTGTATTCTGAAAGTGCAGCAATTAAGAATTACACTTATCTAGATTACAGCTGAAGAAAACATTCATTAACAACACAGATTGAACTCAGGGTACTCAGTGAATAAATCCTGAAAGTTATTCTTTTTCCTTGTTGCTTAGTATTGAAAATCAGATAACATATATGGATTTTAACAAAACAAATAAATAACAGAGAGAGTTACAGAGACTTATTGTATGGTGAAATACACAGGAATCCAGCAGTTATCAACAGACACCAGAACGCATTCAACACTTCAGAAATCCGAGAAATTCCATCACTTTCTTTATTAAACTTCTGAAAGGATTACAGCATAAGAATTTCTTCAGGAGAAATCAACAACAACCCTTGCAAGCTCATGCGAAGGGGACTTTATAGGAATGTTTATACAAAATATCTCAGGCATTGAGTCATCTGAGAGAGAAAATATCTTCATAAATTCGTACAAAAAGTAGAAAAGAAGTTATTACAACTTTGAATGCAGCATAAATGCTCTTTAAGTCTGTCAGAGGATAATTTTGACCTTTGGAGGTCAGTGAGTCGGTTGAGCCGCTTTGCTTTAATGCTGGAGAACGCGTCTTTATGTTTGCTGCGCTGTATTTTCTCGGGTTTGCCACCTGTGACTGTGATTGCTGCTGTGGTGACCGAATAGCCCTGCTGAGTTGGCTCAGCCTTTCATCTTTCCTCTGTATGCTTATCTATCAAAATTCTGCCTGTATATGACTACTTATAAACTGGACAAAAATTACCATTTACAGGTTCTGGCTTGATAATATCATCTGTGTCAATTTTTTCCAGACTTCCTGTGTGGGCAATTGGTGCTTCACAATTGCCTCTATGGTTTCATCTGCTTCTGTATACTTAAAAAAATTTGGAGGGACATCAAACAGATGATTGATCTCATTCATAATAAAAAATAGGTTGTCCACCCTATTGTATAAAGTTTGCCCTGATGCTGGCCCTGATTCTGCTGAAGTGCTGGGCTGTCTTGCAATTTGTCCTGCAGCATAAGCATCAACCCTCTTGGTGTAGTTTTCAAGGGTAAGCAGTCTTCCTACACTGCTTAATATGCTGGGGAGGCCTCTGTTCTGTAATGCCTGAAATCTGTCCATGAACTTGTTGATTTCAGTCTGCATATCCTGGGTTCTTCTTTCCAATGTTCCAACCAGGTTTCGTAGTGTCAGGACCCTTTTAACCATTGAGATTGTCTCAGTCCTGTGAGAAATTCCCATGGTGGCCAGTTGAGATCGTGTCCTGTTATTTAAAATATTGATCATTCTGGTGACAGCATCAGGCATGTTGCCAAGGCTTTCTCTAGCTCTGTGTATTTCCCTGTTTGCCTTTGCAATGAGCACTGATTGTTCATCTATAGTCTCAATGTACTGCCACTGATTGGTGATAGACTGGCCAATATTGGCCCAAAGGACTGCTTTTAGCTCTGCTATCACTTTTTCTAGTGTGAGCTCCTTCTCAAGCTCAGTTATCCTCTTCTTTAGAGCTTTTATTTCTCGTTCATTTTCAGCTGCATTCTGTTTGCTCTTATCATATCTCTCATTTACTTTAGCCAAAGATTCTTTGGCTGAATTGAGCTCTAACATTTGAGCTTCCAGGACCTGAATTTCATTTTGGAGCTTCTGCATATCCAGACTATGAGTCTTCTCTGTTGTTGGTGCAGTTGTTGATGTAGTTGGTGCTGTAGGCCCTATTTGCTGAGGAGGAGGGGCAGTTGTTGGAGCAGCTTCCTCAAGATTGATTATTTCAGGAGGGGGCTGGGAGGTTTGACCCTCTTCTCTTTGCTTCAATGCTGCCTGTAGTGCTCCTTTTGCAGCCTCTGATTCTCCTAGTTTGTCTTCAGTCCGGATTAGCTCCTTGTATAGAGATATCAACAGGGTTGTGGCCTCTTGATCACGCCTTTGCTGGGCCACATCGTCTGTTTGAGGGTGGATTGTGGCAGGGAGTTTGATCTTTCTCCTCAAGGCTGCCATGTCAGCATCCCTCAACTTCAATATCTCTTGTATCCCTTTGATATCTTTGGGATCATGTCCAATCTCAATGATTATGTCTTCCAAGGACCTTATTCTCTTGTCCTTTGCCTGGGATGATGCCCTCTCCAACTCCAGTTGAGAGGCTGTATTGTTAAGGCTATTTTGTAGCCTATAGTTATCCAAGGTTTGGTCTGCCAGGGAAGCATAGACCATCTCACCCATTTGCTTGTGCAGTTCTATCTTGTCCATTGGGTGGATATCCTTGGCAAGGACTTCCAAGTTAGTCCTCAAATAATCAGAGGCAGATTGGGGCTGTACTGTTGTTGGCATGAAATGACTCATGATCATTTTGCCTTCCTGCACATCATATGCAGACATGAGTCTTTGCTGGTTGGTGGGAGCCAAGTTTAGCAGATGGTTGTATAGCTGTCTTTTGATGGGCTCATTTCTCATCTTAATATCGATGAACTGTTGTTTAATACTAGGCCCACCTTCCCTTTGCCGCCTAGAGGAACTCACTTCTCCTCCCATTGCTCTATCCTGTTCCTGTTGAAAGGAACTTGCTGATGTTTCCCTGCTGGGTGGGACCATACCCAGAGGCTGCCTTATTTGCATCTCTTCCTCTGAAAGAGGATTGATTCTCTGCCTCTTCTCCCCATGAGTTGCTGATGTTGTAAGGGGAGTTTCTCTGTCCCTTTTCCTGCTTGTGTCCTCCTTTTGTGGAGTCTGGAGTGTAGATGCCTTAGCTGAAGTCTCTTGCCTTGGAGGCTCAGTTTGCTCAGCGGATTTAGGGGCTTCCACTGTTTCCTTTTGCTGGGCAGGCTGTTCCTGCCTTTGTTCTTGTTGTTGTTGCTTCTCCTCTTACTGCTGCCCTAGGGTTTCCATTTGCTCTTCGGTCATAGGAGGTGGCTGTTCCACCCGCTTTTCTTTGCCTTTGTTGACTGTCTGTGGAGGATTCATGGCAGCTTGATGATGCGTTCTTGAGGACGAGGCAGCTGCTCCAAGTTGTTTTTTGTATGAGAGGGGAACTTGTCCACAAGTTTCTAAGTCAACTTCCTTTTGAATATTTCTAACCTCTCTCTCTAGCAGCTCCTCACTAGTAATTTCCTCTTATAGGGTACCTTCTTCCCAGCTTAATCTATTGGCATACTGCTCAATCTCAGGCTGCCTCACGTGTGAATAGCTGCCCAATTTGTATCTTATCCTCCTGAGGGAGACAAAGTGATTGGGGTCATAGGGTATCCATTCAAAGCTAGTTTGCAGTTTGAGGGCCTCTAGGATACTGTTTGCCTCTTTCCACCCCTCCTCTTTTCTGTTGTATAGGAAAGGGCCCAGCTGGCTCCTTACCTTCAACTGTGCCTTCTTGTTTTTGCTTTGAAAGTGGAGGTAGTCGGCATTCCCGAATTGCCTGAAATATTCTAAGGCAAAAAGCCTCATGGGGACATACCTTGGCAACCTAAAAGGCTTCAACTCACAGCCATATACTCTGATGACTGTGTGGTCTTGGTAGAGGTACCAATTACCAATGCTGTAGGTTTTTTTCAGGTGGAGAATTCTCCTCATGTCATCAGTTAACCTTGGAGGAGGAACACCATCCAATACTGTCATGGCTGGATGAATGAATAAGTCTATGAACTCGGAGTATGTGTATGGTGATACAGAGGCACAATGAAAAACAGAGGTCCAAAACACAACTGACCTTGGATTCCCCTGGGCATTGACTTGCTTCAAGGGAATAGAGAAGCTGGCTGGCTGATAAAACAAGAATAGGTGGTATATGTATGAAGTATACTTGAACAGTCTTTCCCTCTTCAAATTCATGAGCTGGTCATGGATCTTATCTGCAATGTATGTGGCATAATCATAATGTACAGCTGGGGGCTTTCCAGGAGAGAATATAGACAGCATTGCCATTATGATTTCATCCACATCCTCCATTCCCTTGAACCTTAGGACATAGCTGATCAAATCCACTAGCATTCTGCCCAATTCATTCAAGTAATGATATCCAATAGGAGGAGTTCTGATGGCTTCAGAGCCTGGTTTTACAAACAGCTGGTTGATTTTGATGACTTGGTCATTTGACAATTTGTTCCCCTTCTTTATCAAGTTCTGCATGTGGAGGGGGGTCAATGGCTTTGCAGTGTGGAAGTGCAGCATCTCATTTATGCTTTCTGGGGTGATATGAAATAGAATTGAGCCTGTGGGGCCAAGGACAGCTCTTTGACCTGGATCATAACACTCCTGGCATCTGTAGATCAACTCTGGCATGGGATTTACCTGGGGGAGGTTGTAGATGGGCAAGTTTGAGTCCCAAATCCCTAGGATGTCTGCTCCACTAAGGTGCTGGGCTTTCAACTCATTCAGCATCTGAATATTATATTTGGAGCCTAATGGGAACCAGTCTAACATTTGATAATCCATATCTCCCAGGGCTTTCCATTCCAACTCCCTATGAGGGGCATTGAGAGGCTTGATGTTCAGTGCAATTGGAGTCTCCATGATCTATTCAGTTTGTATTGCAGGTGAATTAGTTGAAGTGAGCAGTACAGCACAAAGGTGACTTTTTGCAATGCAACTGTGAATTATAGGGACCAGATGGTGGAGTGGGCACACAGCAATTGAAATACTGCTCGAATTATGAATAAGACCAATGCCTGGTCTCCCTCTGTCTTCTATGGCAGGTTTTAAATAGCTTGACCAACTGTCTCACGTTTGCGCGAGCAGTTTACAGTTTTTCGACCAAAACTCGGGAAATGAAGGCTCAGCCGGTAGTTTCAAGCTTGCAGTTGTAATTAGAAGTGTTGCAGAGGAAAACTGTCGGTGAAATAGTGAGTTTCAGTGTTCCTTAAGCGTTCTGAGCAATTTACAGTGAATTTAGGCGTATGGAGGATGAACTATGAGAAATACCTGGCTAACCGCAAACAGAGGTCGTAACTGTGGGTGGAATTGGTGCTCTAGAGGTCTTCAGGTTGATTCCCGCAGGTGGCGCAGTTCAGGACGTGAAATAGCATGCAGAGAAAACAATAGCGAATGAGCGAAAAGTATAAAAAAACGTGTTTTTTGGCTAAAATATGGACTTTTTGCAATTTGGCGCCTTTTCTGTGATGACGTCAGCATGACGTCATAGGGTGGGGTCAGCCTCGGATGACGTCAGCATGACGTCATCGGATGAGGTGGCGGGCTGCCATTGGTCCACGGGGTAATGAGGTGGCAGGCACGTTGGCACAGATGCGGACAAAAGTGTGATGCGGTGGCAGGCATGGTGATGACGTGGGGATGACGCTGGACCCGCAAACCGGGCGGTGAGTGACCTAACGGTTACGGTTTAGCCCTAACAGTTACGGTTTCTCGGGGCGGTTATGATACGGCTCCGGTCTTGTCAGAAGGCGCTCCGAGAGCCCTCAATGGGCGACGCGTGGCCGCGCACTGACGTAACGCAACGTCACTTTCTCGGGCGCTAAATCTCTGCTGCGGGGGCCGCTCCGATATTAATAAGGACCGTCGGATCTCTTGGATCTGATCCGACGGTGGATGGGATGATGACATGATAGGTGGATACGGCCGCGGGCGGAGGAATAAATATATATTTTTTAATGTCTTTTCAATATATTCCGAAAAATCGAATATATGCGCCAACTTTGGTTAAGCAGCGGAAAGTGGGTTTTTTCGGGGTTTTTTGGTAGTTTCAAAGGGGTTTCATGGGTAAAGGGGTTTTGTAAGGTTTTTCTGATGCACAATAAGACAACCCCAATACTTTGGATAAGAGAACAAAGTGGGTATTTAGGGGTTATTTTGTAAATGAAGTGGGTATAGGCAAAACCAGGACATTTGTGAGACTCTTTTTAAAAAATGAAGCTTTTCAAGGGGCCAAATGAATTCAGAGGAGGGGAGGGGGTTAGGGTTAGGTTCATCAAAGTGACCAGATGCCATTTGATCCCTGACAGAGAACTTATTGGCTATAATGCCAAAGGGAGGGATATTTATACAAATTTTGGGGTTTATACACCATGGTGTTAATACTAGTAGGGGAAAGGTAATGTAGGGGGTTTACATAGTAGTGTTAGAGTTAATATGGATGAAGGGGTAAATGGAGGGGGAACCACTAAGCTTATTTGAAACTTACTTAGTTTAGAGAGTAGATCAAAATGAAAATATTTTTAGACAAGAAATGTGGCTTCTAAAAGATTAAGAACCACTATGAAACCATAATCTATGCCATGAAACTCAGATGTTGAGGGAGTGTTAGTAATGAAATGGAGAGGGGGAGAAGGGAGGTTAGACATGCCTCTTGATTGCTGTAACTTGATGAAGAGTAACTCCATCTGAATTTCATTGACTTTGCTTTGGTCAAGCAAGTCAGCACACATGCAACTTGTAGGAAATGACCTTTCTGCAACTCCAACTGCCTACCCATCTATTTTCCTAGCATTTTTATTCCTTCTTGGAGGGTGCATTTGGACTTGCAGACCCTTACTTGCCTTTTCTTTTCTTTGGCTTTTTTCTTTTGTTTTCTATCTACTTCTGCCCTTATTTCTTCCAAGGTCCCAGATTAAGCTGTTGGGAGCCTTCTTTTCTCTACCTGAACTACTTGTCTGCCAAGATTAAACAGTTTGGACAGACTTCCTTCTCTATTCTACAACAGAAAATTCAAACATGGCATGATCCAGATTAAACTGTTGAATCATCCATCAAAATTTGGAACCAGGTCGAGCTCTTTTCATACCTTGTCTCCTTCAGGAAATATGGGATCTTTGCATAGCCAAAGCAGAGCATATTTGGAACTTCTCTTGCCAATCATGAAATATGAAACCTATTGGTATAGGTAGCTAACACAACGATACATGAGATCTTCCTCTACACCTTCCCAACTGAATTGTATGAGTGGTTAGCTAAATTCACAGACAATCAAGGAAGATGGAAGCTCGGTAGTCCTATAGTGTGGACTCCAGAATTAGTTTGACGACTAGAAGCCTCTAAAAATAATATCATCCAGGATGTCGATCATTAGATTGATCAAATTCTAGGGGGATTTGTTACAAAATTTGCAGATGATACCTCAGTCAACTATAGTGAAGCAGAGCGCAGATTCTTCAAAGGACCACAAGGAAAGTATTTAAGATCATTGAATACTTGGATTAAAATGTTGTTATGTGAAAAAAGGTGATGTCATTACCTTGATGTTTGGAGCTACGCGAAGTGGATGATTCCTTAGAAATTGCGAAGGATCAGGACCAGAGTACAGTCCATTGATTAGACCTCCTTTGAGGGACGACGAAGGGGTAGGGAAGACTACACCACGAAGCGCCATTCAGTTAATAACCTAGGGGATTCCTAGAAAAATCACCCATCCATTTCATCTCCACCTCCACCCCAACCGCATACACGTTCACCCATGCCTCCACCTCCAACACCACCATTCAACATGGTGAATACAATGAAAATGTTGATTTTCAAAGGATTAGGAAGTGAATATCTAGAGCAGTTCTAGTTTGTTGTGAATGTTGTATGGACATTGAAATAGACCACTCATGATAATATAAAGAAAGCAAAATTGGTTACCTATTTGCAAGATCGCGCACTAACCTGGTACGTTAAGTATTGTGTTGATAATCCTCTTGCGACACTAGCAGAAACTAAGATGGCTTTGAAAAAGGAGTTTAGTAAGCCTAAATCTAAATCATAATTAGTGATTGAATTTAAAGAGATCATGATGAAGGTTGAGGAGATGCCTTGGGACTTTGATAAGAGGTTTAGGTGCTAGATCATAAAGGCTAACATGCAAATCACAGATAGCTAGCATCATGACTGGTTTAACATGTCATTTTTGCCCCATTTGAGAATTTCTCTATCACAACAGAAGATAGATACATAGGCAAAAGCCTTGGAGATTGCGATGAGACTACATGCATCACCTATTCATGAAACAAACCTAGGGGTGTAGTAGATCCACTCACAATTAGCGATCCTACACCTAGAATTATAGAGTTTGAAGAAAGACAAGGAGATTAAACTAGAAACACATGACAAAATCTAGTGTTTGAAGTACAAGGGCCATGGGCATGATAAAGATAATTGTCCCATGTACGCGAATTATATTACAGGAGGGGGGTCAATTCCCTTCAAGTCAGAAGCCCCAAAAGGGATGAGCATGGGGGTTGCACTATGGTGTGTCATTTGTCAGGTTACTAGACAACATGTGACGGATAATTTCCATTTACTTCAGAAGTTTGTTCAGACACCCCAGTAGTTGTTCTGTAATTTCTACAAATCTATGGCCCAAGATGAGTGTCATTATCAAAACTATGAGTTGATGATGGAAAGAACACCTACTTACCATATGAAAGCATAAACTTGGCCTCCATATCAGGGCACGGGAGGAGTGTGCTGAGGTTTTCAAGATCAACGACGAGGCTGAGGAGGAGGACCTGGTAGAGGTCACGTCAGATTATATGCTACAACTGTGAACAACCGAGGCACTATGCGCGAGAGTGCTAGAAACCTACACACTCGTCATGTCAATATTACATATAGTTCAACCATACTATAGAATAATTACCGATGTTAATAGCTAAGATGCAAGAGAAGAAAACTCAACCTCAACAACCTACCCAGAATTTACAAATGTTGAAGGATAAGCCCTGTGAAAAATATCAAATCATTAATATTGTGCTGAGAAATGGTATGATGATTGGTGCTGATAAAGGTAAACAACCTAAAGAATATGGATGGGTCCACAAGGCTCCAGAGAAATAATTTTCATTTGATTTGAATCACGTTAAGGAAACATTTATGGAAGCCAAGAAGAGCATCATTGAGACCTCCACCTCAGGAAGCCATGACAAGATGCAAGAAATCAGTGCACCTCTAGAGGTTGATCCTTATGTATTCACTACGTTTTTGGAGACTTGCATGTAGCAGTTGCAAGATAGAAAGGATATGGAGGGACTATAAGAATTAACAAATAAATGCATCAGTAAAGAAAAGGCCCTTGATGGACACCACATGGTTAGAAATATTGGCAAGCATAAGGCACGAACAGGGTGAGAGATGCGTCTAACATTGCAGATAGGTGGTTATGAAATGGACCAGGTCATCTTGGATCTGGGGTCTGATGCGAATTTTTTACTGAAATAGACATGGGAAAGGATGTAGAGACCTACTTTGCAGTGGTCTCAGATTCAGCTCAAGATGGTGAACCAATAGAAAATCATCTCCATGGGGCAATTATATAGAGTAACGGTGGATATTGAAGGTGCGAGCGCGGTAGCAGACTTTCAAGTTATAGAAATTGTCAATGAATGTAATACCTACCCCACGCTCCTCAGATTTGACTGAGCTATTGATATGAATGGGGTCATCAATTTAAAAAAGAAGACAATGTCATTTGAAATGAAGTCGCTTCAGGTTATAGTGCCACTGGACCCTGTAGAAGGGGCATGCTATATTAAACCAGTCTGCGATTATGAAGAAAGTGACGATTAACTAGATCAAATTTACAACATAACTATGCAAGATCAGGACTGGATCAATCCAATAGTAGATGGGTGCATTGCATGGAATCGAGAGAGTTTTTGCACCTATTATTCAGATCAGGAATTAGAGTATTGGTATAATCACTTACATGAAGTTTCTACATTGCGATGCAATATAATGACAAAGTCATTGAGCTATGTTTTGTCAGAGGTAACAAAGTTACCTTATTACGATGGTTTAACTAACGTAGATCTATTTTTTTATGACTTTAAGCATGAAGTCCCTAAGGAACACTGCTTCCAAGTGTTAGAATTAATGTTTCATGCTACGCTTGCACGATGGTGGGGTACACATAAGGACAATTTTGTTGGATGGTGAGATTACAAAAGAATGATGAAGCTACATTTTGGGCATGTTAATACCATAATGACTAGGAAGTATAATGGAAGCGATGATCTGCATGATCACTTGGAAAAATGTATTAAGGCATGGGGGACCAAACGTAGCCTGAATGGGTGCACATATTTTGTCATACCTTCGATACAATTCCCATGAATCAGTATCTTGAGATGGAACTCCGCCATGGCACCATAGAATGGGATGTATTGAAGGAAGGGTTCTTATTGAATTTTAGTTTTGTAGACGGATTTGCAAGCATCGATGAAGTGCTACAAGAGATTAAAGTGGCTGTCTTCAGAACTCCAAAGGAACCTATGGAATGGACCCAACTAGAATAGAGAACCCAGCTGCATCATGCATTGGAATTCTGTAATGTGACCACTGAAGAGGAAGAAGAAGACCCAAGGAACATCAATATTCCAAAGGCAGAAGGGCATCACGAAGACAAAGTCCCACAAATAGAAAACCTGGACACCTCTGAACCTTTGAAACATAGCAAGTAAACATTGGCACTAAAGAAGAATAGAAGTTCACAAAAATTGGGAATTATTGGGACAATACTATTGTAAATAGAGTTGTTGAATTTCTTCACGAATACCAGGATCTCTTCCCTACTAAGTTTCCAGATTTAAAGGGAATAATTGGCAATTTGGGAATTATGAAGATTACATTGAAACTAGATGTGAAGCCTATTAAATAGAATCCTTATCGCCTTAATCCTAAGTATAAGGAAAAGGTTCGCTAAGAGCAGGAGAAGATGTTGGAGGTAGGGATCATAGAACTTGTTGAAGAATCTGGTTGGGTGACCCTGATGGTGGTCCAAGAGAAGAAACAAAAAGGTGAAATAAGGATTTTCATAGATCTACGAAAGCTTAATGATGCATGTGTTCACGATCCATTTCCAACGCCATTTACAGACGGAGTATTAGACAACGTTGGGGGGAAAGTGGATTATTGCTTCACTAATGGGTTTTTTGGCTATCATCAAATCAAGATCATGCCATATGATAGAAGAAAAATGAGCTTCGTGACAGGGTGGGGTTGTTTTTAGTACATTGTGATGCCATTTGGACTAAATAATGCACCTGCGATATTTAACTGCATAATCATAGAGGCATGCAAGGAGTTCATTCACAATTTTTTGGAAGTGTACTTTGATGACTAGACAGTGTTTGGATTAGTGAAGCACCATGTAGCAGTCTACACCTATTGTTGGACACATGTCGAAGATACTAGATTCCGATGAATTTGAAAAAATGCGTATTTTGTGTTCCTTTTGGAATATTGTTAGGTCATGTTGTGTGCAATCAAGGATAGATGTTGTACCTTACAAAGATTGCAGTAATTATGAACTTGGAGGACTGTAGGAACTTCAAGCAGTTGCACACGACGCTGGAACATACGGGATACTATAAAGAATTTATCAATTCTTATGCTCAAATTACTGCGTTGTTACACAACATTTTGTCACTGTCCCTGTACTCCCCATTCCATGATTTGAAAGGACTTCTACACTAAACCATACATGCTTTCCCTTCATGAAGAAACTACCATTGTGTCCCTCTTCATGATTAGAACAATTCCCTTTTGCACCATTTCCCCAAAATATTCTACTTTTCCTAGTTTACAAGATCGACGCTAATGACACTTATCCTCCTCGTGCTAATATGCAAGGATTAACATTGTCCCTAGTGGTGACCGAAGCAACTGAGCTTTGTTTCAGTCGCACCGATCCTATTTTGGAAAGTTTTTTAAATAAGCAGTTGAAGCTTCTAGCTCTAGAAACTTCATAATGGAAGTTCGGTAAATGGTTGAGCCAGATGGAGTCGAGGATGTCAGCTTGGGCTCCTTTCTCCCCCTAAGGATGGAACTATCTCAAGAGATAAGACCTTCTCTGATGAGAATAGGAACCATCTCCCATCCATTCATGCTATATAAGCATCCCTTTTTCCCAAGCACAATCTATTGTTTATGCTGGTGTGGTAGTGCTAATTAAGTTTGTAGTAAACATTAAGCTATTCATAGTTGTAGCTCTCTAGTTGTGTGTGAGGGAGAAGTGTGAATTTGGTTTAGTGTGAAGCCTAAATGGAAGAGACTTAAAACTATCATTGTTGAGGCCATCATGGAATGATAACAGAAGTGTGTGGTAACCTAGTTTTGTTGGAGGAGAACAACAACATCAAGACAATGGTTGTAATCTCTTCCTCATTCAATATATATGCAACTATCGATTGATTTCCTACATAGTGTGTCATCTCACATGTTTATGGCTTAATATTTCTTGACTTTTAAGTAGGTTGAATTATAATTTTTCTATTCATGTTTTTTGTTTGTTGTTGTTTACTTGTTTCAAGTGTTCGAAGAAGGAAATGGGAAATAGCTAGAGCGAGCAAAGAAGGTCATCACCAAACGAGATAAGAATACTAATAGGTTGGCCCTATTAATTGGTTCTAACCTAAGGAAACCTTCCATAGAATTTATTATTAGTGGCTAGACCCATTATCGGGCTATAGGAATTGTTTGTGTCCGCACTTATCATTTTACTTCACCACAAATTAGCGACCATAATGGCAGCCAATCCTTCTGTTTGTTTGCTTGGAATTTCATGGTTTTGTGTGAACTTTTCTAGTTTTTCCATTTCCCTTTAGCTCAGTTTGTTTTCCTTTGCTTAATTCTCTGGGTTTGAAATTCATAGTAGCAAGATTGGTCCCAACTTTTGAATTTTTTTATTATTTTCTTAGAATCCTCATTAAGCATGCTTAATTTTTTCACAATCCCTCTGATCAGCGCCATATTCTAAGAAAGTCTCGCCAACCCTCTTTTGGCACTTTTTGTCAGTTTCGTAGTCACAATAATGCATGTAAGTGAAGATTAGGGTTTGCCATAAATCTTGGCTAGTGTGTTTTTCTCCATAGATAATTTTAGGGTTGAATTTTTGCCCATATGTGAAATTAAGGGGTTTTAAATTTTTAGTGGGAAAATATTTTGTATCATAGTACATTTTTACAAATCGCCTCAAATTTATTTTATAAAAAAATTAGGTATGGAGATTAGCCCACCTTATTTTAAGGGAGAGGGTAAAAAAGGTAAACTTAGCCCTTGAAATTAGGAGTTACAACCTTCCATTTGCCCTAATTTTCAAGAATAGGTTTTATTGAAGTGAATCCTATGGGTCAAATACCATATTTGTAAAAGAGGTATGGTAAATTAATAAAAATATAAATAAATGGGAGGTATGGTAAATGAATAAAACATTTTTTATATTTACTCCATAAGTCACCTTATATACATGCAAGGGTGTAAATAAATAAAAATATAAATAAAGTGGAGGTATGGTAAATAAATAAAACCTCTTTTTATACTTACTCAAAGGGTATGGTAAATAAATAAAAATATAAATAAACTAGAGGTATGGTAAATAAACAAAACCTCTTTTTATATTTAGTCCATAACCCTCTTTCTATTTATGAAGGTTCAAAAAAGAGGTCTTATTTAAGTGAATCCTATGGGCCAAATACCATATTTGTAAATTAGGTATCGTAAATTAATAAAAATATAAATAAACGAGAGGTATGGTAAATAAATAAAACATTTTTTTATATTTACTCCATAAGTCACCTTATATTTAAGAACACTCAAAAAATGCATTGTATTTAGGTGAAACCTATGGGCAAAATACTATGGGGCAAATACCATGGGCTAGATTATTATTAATACCATGCAAAAAAACATTATTAACCCTAATATTTGTATTAATAAAAATAAAAATTGCACATGGTATTGACCCATGGTATTCACATGGCATGTAGCCTATTTAGAGGGGGGAATTAAACTAGCATAGATCCATCTTTACTCTGGATCTACTAAGCCCTGAGAGGGATCAAATATCATGATATGCAAACTAGCATAGAGTGAGAAAATATTTGATCCTCTGGATGCTTGGTGGATCAAGAGTAAAAATTGATGTTGTAATTTAATGTATGTTAAACATTTTAACTTGGTTAAAATAAAAAATAAAGTCAAAATCAATTATTAATTTTATTAATTTTCATAAATTACTAATAGTAATTTTTAAGCTTTAGGTTTATGATAACCCATGGTATTGACCCATGGTAATACCATGGTATTCATGTGAGCATAGATTATTTAAAGGGGAAATTCTATCATTTTAGATCCATCTTAATTCTGGGTCTACCAAGTGCTCAGAGGGATAAATAGATTTCATCCCTGAGTGGTAGATGTGGAGTTAAGATGGATATAGTTTGTTTTTTATGATAATGAAGATATTAAATAGACTTAGGAGATTATATTGTAAAAACATCTTAAGGTGAATGGTTAAAGCTACATTTAGTCACTTCACAAAATTTAGTAAAAAATACCAATATCTCCATTAATATTGGTTTTTTTTTTTATTTAACAAAAAAATTCAAAACAATGAAACCTTATCACTCTTTCCACATCACCCTCGCAGAAGATTTCCCACCATTTTTCAAACATTCTCAATGTGATATCTTCATGAAAAAGTTTAGGTACTAATGTTGGATTAGTTTTTTGAAAATTAAGTTGGTTTTTACAACCTTTCATCTTTTGTGCTATTCTTAGTTTGTCCTAATGATGTGTACGGGTTAGAGCCACTGCACCATATTTTCCTAAAATATGGAGATTGTTCACCAAAAAGGAAATTAATCTACTTGTCACAACCCTGTTAAAAAATGTGAGACATATGAGGGTAGTGAATTATGATAATAAGAAATTTATATTGGGAGAGATGTAATTAAATTTTATTATTTAATTGAAGATTTCCAATTAAAATAATAATAAATCTACATTTATATATTCATATATTTATTGGAAGGCTTCTCATAATGGTCACTTCTTTCAATTATATCCCCTTCAGCGTTTGGGATACCTAATACTTTCTTATATAATATAGTTAGGGCTTGCTACTTGTTGGCCTGTTGGGGTAAACAAACTTGATGTATTTTTTTTTATCTCGCAGTTGGAGTCTATGGAATAAGAAAGAAATTTGATAACTTGAAAAAAGTGGTAGCTTGACAAAAGTTGTAGAGAAAAGATTAATCTCTCCTACCTTGACAGAACTCATGGTCAATATCAACACCTACAAGAAATTTGTTGTGGAATATTATCAAAACTAATAAAAGGATATGAAAGAATGTATTATAAGAACCTTGACAGACATGGCCACTGAAACTTGGAACATTGTTTGTAGGAAGAGAAAATTATGTTTCTTTATTCCAAACATGTATGTTAGTATATTACAGTTTAATGAATATGTTTTCTTATTATCATATATGGTTTCATACTTTAACAAAACATTTGCCAAGACTTCACAATGTTTTATTATTCAATAAACGATTTGCCAAGGTCTTACAAGATTTTATAATTCAGTGAAAGATTCTCCATCATTGTACAAGATAATATAATCTGGTGAGAGATTCGCCAAAAAAATTATATATAAATACTATATTATAGATAAAATCACATCCCATTTTTCCTATGTATCAAGGGGATTAGCCCATTTATTATACATATAAATTTAGGGTGGATCTTAAAATTTCCCCTATTTTTCTCTTATGATTTCGACCCTATAGGCTTTTTAGACGATCTTCTACCTGACTAGAAAGTTGATTTTCATTTGGTTTGCTTACTTGTTGATTTATTGGGTCATTGGATGGTTAGTAGCACTAGGGCAGCTAGATTGTCGTCCATTCAGTTGATTGTGAACTGAGTGAGTCAAGTTGTTGGTGCGTTTAGTCACATTTTGTTTATGGTCGTTTTATGGATTTTACCTCCATTACACAAGTTTGAAAATTTTTTGTTTGCTTGTCTAAACTCCTCTTTTCTAGCATACATTACATTGCTTGTCTTGTTTCTGGAAAAGTTGTTCTGCCATTAGTTCGAAAGAGATTCTCTCTTCATTTTTTTCATTTTCTTGAGAATCGATTGTCTCGAAAAAAATTTGATTGAAGTGTTTTATGAGAAATTAATTTTGTCATTTCATCAAAAGTACAAAATTCTAGGTTTTTGCATCAATGTGTTACGGTAGTTATCATCATTGAAGGCTAGGAATGCATTGGCATTTCAAAAGAAAAAGAATTCTCTTTGCTTTTGAAAGGACTGTTAGGGTGTACTTGTTAGGAATTTAGGAATTGGAATGTATTTTCCATTAGTTTATTTTCTCAAAAAGTGAAGCAGTGAAAAATCATTTTTCTTTCGGTTGCTTGGTTGTCTACATTTGATTGCGTCTTCTACCCTCTCTAGTGTAGACAATTTGTCGAATTGAAAGGGTCTTGTCTCACTTAGCTACATTTATGGTTTTTTGAGTCACATCGATAAGGCCTGAAAACTGAGACATAACTGAAGATAAACTTTAAAATGAACTCAATTAAACTAAGGTGCATTTGAAACCTAACGATCACATCTATAATGTCTAGGATAAAGACGTGCTCCGATGACTTTAAACCTAACACTTGTTATTATCTTCGGCACTAGACAATGCTAGTACGGATTTGTTCTCCTTGTACCGTCGAGTATATAACAAGAGACCCCTCTAGGATGCAATCCTTTATCCATAGCAAGTCGAGTCAGCTGCCTTGTAAATGTGATATGCCGAACATAACAGTCAGGGAAATTGCTTGCCTGTACTTCTCATTCCATTGGGAGGTATTCTGCAATTCACACTTGCCTGGTAATCCTTTTTATATAGATCATCTAGAGTAGTCGTTTTATATTTTTGACTCGTTAAACCTAAAATATAATCTAAGCACTTGTCCTTTCGAGCTTGTTTCGAATCAAAAGTGATAGATTCATTTTTTCTTCTTTCTTGACTCTTAAAACATGAAAGAGCACCACTTCATTTATGCGTCTTAAAAAATTGATTGCCCACGATCTTATAACTTCCTGTTAGTCTTTTCTAGAACAAATCATGAGTTTTCCCTAAAGAACATTTTAAAGCCTTGAAGTCTATCTCTCTTTTCCTATTAACTAAGACAAGGTCATTGTGGTTGAACCATCTAGTTCACCTAGTTCCTCTTCCTCTCCGCCATCTAAAAGTTTTTCTAAGGAGCCTTTTCCTAAATTACCAGAGTCACTCAAGGACCAAGGTGTTGAACTTAGAATCATTATGAGCATTCAAACTTTTTCATCTCATCCTCCTCCTACTTCAGATACTGGGTCACCTGTTGGTATTGGCCTGAAATTTCCGGATAATTCCGTCCAAACTCCTGATAATTTTTCGACTACTAATGGCTAGCTTGGACTGGTTATATATCCTCTGAATCCTTTGTTCGAAACTATTGTGTTATCACCACACCATTCATATAGTCTGTACGATTAGTCAGGTGTTCCTTTTGAATTATCCCCTCGTACATCTTCAGTCATTCGTCATTGATTGTTCCAACTATGGAACCCAAAGGCAATGCTCCAATTACCTCTTCGGATGAATCAAAAATTTCTAATCCACACACTATTGAGGAGGAAGAACATCAGTTTCCTCCTAAAGTTTTCCCATATACAGGGAGCATTCCCATTAGTGTGTATCGGGCTTTATTGCCTAATTATGTGACTTTGGTAGAATTGGTCTCAGGTACACCTAGTGCCTCATCACTTTACCATAACCATATTTGGGCGTTTGGTGTTATGCCTACTACAGGTCCGTTCATTGCAAACCCGACCTCCCAACAGGTCGTTACCTTAGTCCCGTTGAAACCCAGTATCCTGAACCCTCTTGTATCATCCGTCCCAGTCACCTGTCTAGTTCAACTGACAGTCTCAAAGAATTTTGTTGTCAATTTTTCGATCCCTCCAGTAAGTGCCCAAGTTGTGCCAATTCCTGGTGGTAGAATATGAGTGTTTCTATGGTGTCAGGCACCAAAATGTGAGTAGGTCATAGGCTCACATGTTTTGCATAAGCCAACCTTCTTCTGGCATTATCCAAAACCCTGTTGGTCCTACTGGATCAAGAAATGTCCAATATCAATAGGTTCAAAATCCCATTGGTCCATTTGGGTCAAGAAATTTCTAGTGTCAATAGTCTTATGAGGCTCAAATTTAGTACCAAACTCCTTACATTCCATATGGTTCTCAAGGAATGGTCAATCCCCCTTACATCCTTCAGTCTAGGTAGTCCGTTTAGCCTCACCCATCCTCTTTTTAGGGTAGTGATGGCTAGATACAGTTCGGAAATTTTTTGGGCACTGCTCAAGTACCCTTGCAACAAAAAGGACAACCTTTGTAGCAACAAGGGTAACCTTTGTTGCAGGAAGGGTTCTCGATGTGAACATAAGGGCAGATGATACCACAACAAGGTAAAATATAACAACCGTAGGGGAAACCCTCACAACCATTGTAGAAAACCATGCAGCAATAGAAGCAGTATGCTCTACAAACCTCCCAACCTATGTCTTTGTAGGTCCAACTTCTATAGTCCTAAGGGCATCCTTTGTAGCTGCAAGTTCAACCCTTGTCGCAGCATATCCAAACTGAGCAACAATAACCCTTGTATACATATCAACAAGATCAACCCTTGCAAGGACAAGGCCAGGGTCAAGTCCTACAATAGCAGTCCCAAAATATTAATGCCCTAGGTCAATAGGTACAAAATCCTTTTGTCCAAGGGAAACAGGTCCATAATCCCTATGTCTAAGGGAAACAAGTATATAATCCTTATGTCTAATAACAACAAGTCCAAAATCCTATTATTCAAGGGCAACAGGTTCAAAAACCATATGTTCAAGGAAAATAGGTGCAATATCCATATGTCTAAGGTCAATAGGTTCAACAACCTCTTAACCTGTATGTTGCTTATCAACAACCTATGACCAGATAGTTTCAAGGTATTCAAGGTCAAATTCCTCCCTATGGCCAAGGTAACCTACAATGGGGGAAAAATCAATTGCCATATGGCCAAAATCCCCCACTATGGGGCCAAAATCCTTACCACTAGGGATGGGCTCCTCTAGTTGGACCCGCTTATTGACCTCCAATGCCTTTCAATAATCAATTTTCATTCTTAGCCACACTAGAGTTGCTAGATGTGTCTAACCTTACAAATGATTACAATTCCTCATTTTCCATACTAGCCTCCAATTCCTTCTAAGATACCGAACGATTTTCCTAATTAGTTCGATAGGAAAACAAAGGAAGATCCTCAAGCCCATGTGATAACATATCATCTCTGGTGCTCTTCAAATTCTTACATTGATGATCCTATTCATCTCCATATTTTCCAATGAACCCTCACAGGTGCTGCAGCCAAGTGGTACATCAAGGTTCCTCGAAGTACCTACCATGACTTCAACTCTTTAGCAATGGCTTTCCTCATGCATTTCTAGTTGTCAGTTTGCTATGAAACTGACACCTATTTGCTCACATTACTTAAGCAAGATACTGCGACACATATCTATGATCACATCCATGAATGGAGATGTATATGTCGCCTAATTAAATTCGAGATTGATGATCAGTTTCTCATTGAATGGTTTACTAAGTCATTTTTCACTCCAATTTCTCGCGATATAGCTATGGGTGGATGTTTACTGAGGAAAAAGACATTGCTCATGTCTAGTACTTAGATCTTGTTTACTCTCAGTCTGGCACTTTGTATGAATTATTACCCGATGCTCTGCAACCACCATCTGATCCTATGGAATCAAAGTCACAAGATACACCTCTTGTTGATGGAGTAATTGGTTCAGTGTTCCAAACCCTTGCCAAATATTCTTCCTAACAGAAGATAGTCTCAAACACTACTTCCAATAGTTCCTCCCAGAATCCATCTGGCCCTGGTAAAACCTCATAACTCCATGCTATCCATTTTACAACAACGAAAAATTCCTTGAAAGGTAAGAAGAAAGGAAAAGGCAAGGGTAAAGCCGATGCCCCATAACAGGGTCCTCCTAAGTCGTTTACTGGTGATTCTTCACAACAGAAGCCCAAGTATTTGTGCTTCATATGCGAGGAGGATCACTATACCAAGGATTGTCTTAGATGGTCTGAAGTTAGTCGTTTTCTCAAAGGGACCCCAAATGTCCTAAAAGAACCATTTCCATCTCAACAAACTCAAATGGTAGACCAACCTCAATTATCCGCTTCCTTAGGATTTCTAGTGTTCATGATGAGTACGCCTATTAATGTGGATACTAGATCAAAAGATTACCAAACTCCTGCTCCGACAACCAGGAAAGAGAAATAGGCCACCCCTTCTTCTTCTGCCCTAAGTTCTATCCCCCTTTATATTGAGGGCCCTAACCCAGATTTCACTATTCAACCACCCTCTTGAGGTGGGCTAAGTAAATCCTCATATAGTCCCAACACTCGAGCCGCTTAGCACTATAATATTGTTGAGGATTTGGATCAAGTGCCATCAACTACGTTGGCTCTTGAGGTACTCCAAAATTGTCTGTCTCGGTGGAAATCCCTGTTGTCATCTATTGGGGGTATTGATCCTACCGATTCCAATTTGATATGTTTGGATCTAGAGAACCATGTTCCACAACTTCCTCATTAGATTGCATTCCTCATTCAGGTAATCATCAATGAGAAAACTATTAATAGGACTATCATCGATGAAGGTGCTTATACCTACATCATGTCAATTATATGCTAGAAGGAAATTAGTTCTCTTACTTTGAACCAATCCCCGAACACATTGGAAGCTTTTTACAGGTGCGATTCGTGACCCTTTGATGTCTTACCTAAGCTTGCTATTAATTTGGAGGGCAAGAAAGTACAAGTCGAGGTAGAGATTGTTGACGCTAATCTCAATTATATTCTTCTACTTGGAAGAAGCTAGATGCATTCCATCCATGTTGTAGCCTCCTCCCTATTTCATGTGATTCCTTTTCCCCATCAAGGGAATATCATCATTGTCGACCAACTAACATTCTTTGCCTCTTCCACCTCGTATGGGAATGTTCTATATGTCAAGAACACTGGTGCTCCTTATGAAAGTGTGGGGGCAGGTATTTTTAAATGTTCTGCCTTGATGGTAATTTTTCCACTCCCACCTCCTCATGTTGCCTCTGTCAACATGATCTCGGTCAAATTTGATCCTTGGGTCATACCTTCACCAGATATTGTTGATACCTGGGGCGAGGTTAGCCACTTATTCCTACCAAAATAAATTATGTGGAGATTGTTTTGGCCTCAAGTTCTGTATCCTCTGATTCTCCTGTTTTGAGTACTCCTCTCAATATGTATTCTCAATCCCCATGGATTGGTGCTTCAGAATCTCCTGATCCCTTAGTCGAGACTATTCTTGCTAACGAAAGTATAATGGAAGTAGTGTCTCTCAAGGAACCACCTAGGAACGATACTCATCATCATTCCTCGTTCCTACCTCGTTCGGTGGTCATGTTTACTAGTCTCGAGGAGTTCTCTTCTCAGTTTCCTTCCCACCCATTTCCAACATTGATCCTGACAAATGAAGTATGGTCAAAAGGAAATTTGGGTAATATTACCCAAATGATGCCAATTGATATTTCTATCAAGCCTGGTATCATTGAACATGTCCATAGCGGGGTAACTTATTCTCTGGATGAGATCAAGACCTATACTCATCTGTTTCATGAATTTCGTGATGTGTTATCGTGGTCATATGAAGAATTTCCTAGCATTGATCCTAGCATTGTTGTGCACTAAATCCCAACTTATCCTCACATGAAGCCCGTTCACCAATAGCTCTACTTGGTGCACCCTAGGAAAGTCGTCACTATCAAGGGTGAAGTTGAAAAACTTCTCAAAGATGGATTCATCTATCCGATCCCTCTTACAGATTGGGTGTCAAACATTGTCTGGAGATAAAGAAACAAGGCAAAATCTGTGTTTGCATTGATTACCATGATCTCAATTGTGCTTGTCCTAAGGATAACTATGTTACTCCCTTCATTGATCAGATCATTAATGAATGTGTTGGGAGTGAATTTTTTTTCTTTATGAACATTTTTTCAGTTACAACCAGATTAACATTGTGCCAATTGATCAACAAAAGACAACTTTTATCTGTCTATGTGGTACTTTCGCATACAAAAAGCTCCTTTTCAACCTAAAAAATGTTGGGGATACATTTCAACAGGCAATGTCCTATGCATTTCACAATATTTGCAACATCGTTTAGCCTTACTTGGATGAGTTTCGCGTTCATTCTCGTAAGCGTCAATATCACCCTAACCATCTTCGACATATTTTTCTTCGTTGTAGACACTACAACTTTTGGTTAAACCTACATAAATGTGTTTTTTGCATAGAATCTAGATGATTCCTCGGATTTATCATTTCCAAGGATAGTATTCACCTTGATCTACTTAAAGTCGAGGCCATTGTAAATTTAATCCCTCCATCTTCATTGCACCAACTACAAAGCCTGCAAGGAAATGCAAATTTTCTTCGTTGTTTCATATCCAATTATTCTGGGCTAGATTCAGGATTTACTTGACTGCTCAAAATAGGAATTCCCTTTGTCTTGGATGAGGTTTCCCAAAAGTATTTTGATGACCTCAAGGCTATCCTTGCAAATGCTCCTTTTTTGCATCCCCTAGATTATCATTGTGATTACTTTCTTTACCTAGCTGCAACCCCTAGCACCATTGATATTGTATTGGTATAAGATGACGATGAAGGTAATGAACATGTTATCTACTACCTTAGTCATAATCTCTTCAACACAAAAACACGTTATGCCCATGTCGAGAATAGGGAAAATTTTAACAACCACCCTAAATTTATATGTATAATAAATGGGCGAATCCCCATGATACATAGGAAAAATGGTAGGTGATTTTATCACTAATATAATATGTATATGTGTATGTATATATATATATATATATATATATATATATATATATATATATATATATATATATATATATATATGGCAAATCTTTCACCAGATTATATTATCTTTTAAAGTCATGGTGAATCATTTGCTGAATTATAAAATCTTGTAAGATCTTGGAAAATCTTTCATTGAATAATAAAACATTGTGAAGTCTTGGTGAATGTTTTGTTAAAGTATGAAACCATATATGATAATAATAAAACATATTCATTAAACTGTAATATACTAATATATATGTTTGGAAAAAAGAAACATAATTTTCACTTCCTACAAATAATGTTGCAAGTTTTAGTGGCTATGTTTGTCATGGTAGGAGAGATTAATGTTTTCTCTATGACTTTTTCCAAGCTCTCAAATTTCTTTCTTATTCCATAGACTCCAAGTGCGAGATAAAAAAAAAACACATCAAGTTTGTTTACCCCAACATGCCAACAAGTAGCAAGCCCCAACTATATAATATAATGAAGTAGTAAGTATCCCAAAGACCTGAAGGGGATCTAATGGAAAGAAGTGATTGGTTGTCAGAAGCCTTCCAATCAATATATAAATATATAAATGTAGATTTATTATTATTTTAATTGGAAATATTCAATTAAATAATAAAATTTAATTACCTCTCTCCCAATATAAATTTCTTATTAGCATAACTCACTACCTTCATACCATATATAAATATATAAATGTAGATTTATTATTATTTTAATTGGAAATCTTCAATTAAATAATAAAATTTAATTACGTCTCTCCCAATCTAAATTTCTTATTAGCATAATTCACTACCTTCATACCATTTTTAACAGGGTTGTAACATGTGGATTAATTTCTTTTTTGGTGCACAATCTCTGCCTTTTAGGACAATATGGTGCAGTGACCCAACCCTACAGATCATTACGAAAAACTAAGAATAGCAAAGAAGATGAAAGGTTATACAAACCAACATATTTTTCAAACAACTAATCCAAGATCAACACCTTAACATTTTCATGAAGATATCATAATGAGAATGTTTGAAAAATGGCGGGAAATCTAGGCAGCGACTATCTCTCTTCTGCGAGTGTGATGTGGAAAGTGTTAAGATTTCATTGTTTTGAATTTTTTTTTGTTAAATTAGGAAAACCAATATTAATGGAGATATCGGTATTTTTTACTAAATTTTGTGAAGTGACTAAATTTAGCTTTAACCATTAACCTTAAGATTTTTTTTACAATATAATTTCCTAAGTATATTTAATATCTTTTTTATCATAAAACCAACCTATATCCATCTTAACTTCACATCTACCACTCTTAGAGGGATGAAATCTATTTATCCCTCCCAACACTTGGTAGACCCGGAATTAAGATGTATCTAAGCTGATAGAATTTTCTGTTTAAATAGTCTATGCTTACATGAATACCATGGTATTACCATGGGTCAATACCATGGGTTATCATAAACCTCTAGCTTAAAAACGACTATTCGTAATTTATAAAAATTAATAAAATTAATAATTGCTTTTTTATTTTATTTTATTTATTTTAACTAAGTTAAAATGTTTAAGTGACATTAAATTACAAGATCCATTTATACTGTTGATCTACCAAGCCCCGAGAGAGATCAAATATTTTTTCACTCTATGTTAGTTTGCATATCATAATATTTGATCCAGAGTAAAGATGGATCTATGCTAGTTTAATCCCCCCCTTTAAATATGTTACATTCCATGTGAATACCATGGGTCAATACCATGTGCCATCTTTATTTTTATTAATACTAATATTAGGGTTAATAATGTTTTTATGCATGGTATTAATAATAATTTGGCCCATAGGATTCACCTAAATATAACACATTTTTTGAGTGTTCGTAAATATAAGGTGGTTTATGGAGTAAATATAAAAAATGTTTTATTTATTTACCATATCTCTCGTTTACTTATATTTTTATTAATTTACCATACTTCTTTTATAAATATGGTATTTGGCCCACAGAATTCAATTAAATAAAACCTCTTTTTTGAGCCTTCTTAAATAGAAAAGGGTTATGGCGTAAATATAGAAAGAGGTTTTATTTATTTACCATACCTCCACTTTATTTATATTTTTATTTATTTACACGCTTGCGTGTTCATAAATATATGGAGTAAATATAAAAAAAATGTTTTATTTATTTACCATGCCTCTTTTATAAATATGGTATCTGACCCATAGGATTCACTTAAATGAAACCTCATTTTTGAGCCTTCTTAAATAGAAGGAGGGTTACGGACTAAATATCAAAAGAGGTTTTATTATTTACCATACCTCTAGTTTATTTGTATTTTTATTTTTTTACCATACCTTTGGAGTAATGTTATAGACATTTTTGTGCCTTACAGCATGAAGCATGAAATGTCAATAATCTAAGGGATCCAAAGTCCCTAAACATGTTGTTCCTACCCCTAGAGGAACAAGGTCAGCAAACCACAACACTAAATATCAGTTCTCCACCTGAAAACACTCAAAAACAAGCTAATTCTAGATCATGTCAACTGCTCCACTGAGCATCTGGCTAAATGTCAACTACTCCACTGTGTACCTGCGCTGAATGTCAACTGCAAAGAAGGCTACCTGTGCTGGACGAGTTTGGCCAAGTGGCACAGTCATTCCTCAAGGTGTCAATGCCAAGGAAGCTTCCAAAATGACACTTGGATCAAGGAATTCGACTGGTGATGAGTAAGAGGGTCTAGATCTCCAAGTGGAAGCAAGAACCTCCAAGTGGACTCAACAACTGAAGAATAACTGAAGTGGGAGAGGACACTAGTCAGCTTCATGCCAGCTACAAGCTGACTCATCCTTTCTCCAAAACTCCTATATGTAGAGCTCTCTCATGAGGTCTAGGGAGGCTGGAATCTTGTGAAAGTAAGGAAGTGTTGTTGGTTTGAGTATAGAACTATTGGGTGATTTGCTTGAAGGAGGTGAAGAGGAGATTTCTTTCTGCTGGGAGGTGATGCTGGATTGGGCCTTTTATGGTTGTATTACTTCCTGAACTTTACTTCTTCCATTAATAAAGCATTTGAGGTTCTTCTATATGCATGTGTCTCAATGGTGTATTGCTATACTTGTGTATTTGATTTATTCTAATCCTTGAATCAATTATGAATGTATGCTTCTTGTAGTTCCCCTCTCTTGCCATTTTGTAGGATCTTGGTGTAGCTGGGTGAGTAAAAGAGAAAGGAGCTGGGAGCAAGCAGCAAAGAGAGAAGATTGGATCAATCATTAGCGGAAGACAACGGTTAGTGGATCTCTTTCTCCCCTCTCTTACATCTTATAAAGAAGTAATCTCGAATAGCTTTGCTTTGATTGTTGCTGAGGTACTATCACCCTTAGAGTGGGATAGGGTCATTCCGTATTGGATACTTTGTAGTCTCTAAGGATGGGATTCGTCTCGACCCCTGTAAGGTTCATGCAATCATTAATTTGCCTCGACCTTCAAATTTGCTTCAGATTCAGAAACTCCAAGGGAAAGCAAACTTTCTGAGGAGGTTCATTCCAAATTATGCAGAACTTGCTAAAGGTTATACTTGTCTTTTGAAAAGGGATGTACCTTTTGTCTGGGACCAGGTGGCGCAAGCTTCCTTTGATGCTCTGAAAGATTGTCTAGTAAAAGCATCATTAATGTACGCCCCAGACTATCAAAGAGATTTTAACCTGTATCTGGCTGCAGCAGATACGACCATTGCGATGGTTTTAGTTCAAGAAGTCGATGGAATTGAACATCCTATATATTATTTAAGTAAAAACTTAAATGATACAGAAAGTGAATATTCTTATGTTGAAAAACTAGCGCTTGCAGCTGTTCAAGCGATTCAAAGGTTTCGAAATTATGTCCTCTTTCGGAAAACTACCATCTTGTCAGATTGCAACCCCATGACGTATATACTGTCGCGACAGTTGCTGGGGGGCAAATATTCAAAATGGATAGCGATCCTTCAAGAGTTTGATCTGGAATTTGTAAAATCCAAATCAAAGAAAGCTCTAGTTTTCGCAGAATTATTATACGATCTCCCATCGTCGTCCAACGATGAAACTTCGGAAGAGTCAATCGTGGACGAAAGTTTATTTTTGATATCTACAAGCGATGAGTGGTATGGGGATATCATAGTTTATCTCCAAACCCAAAACTTCAGGCCAAACACCTCTCGCTCCGAACAAAAACGTACACGATACCAAGCAAAAGACTACATGATCGTCGGTGATACACTTTACCGTCGTGGTGTCGATACAGTTCTGAGGAGGTGCCTTACCCATGAGGAGGCCGAAAAATCCCTGAATGAGTGTCATTCAGGCGCGTGTGGGGGGCATCAATCTGGATATGCAACAACACAAAGAATCTTACGAGCAGGATACTTCTGGCCAACCATGTTCAAAGATTGCATAACCGCAGTCAGAAGTTGTCATGCTTGTCAAATTTTTGATAGCAAAACCAGACGACCACCCGCACCTTTACAGCCGATAGTTGTTGTTGGGCCCTTCGCCAAGTGGGGCATCGATTTCATGCAATGTAACCCCACCTCGACCGGGGGGCATGGGTATATTATAGTCGATGTTGACTATTTTACCAAATGGGCCGAGGCGATGCCTACATTGGATAACACTGGTGAAACAACTGCCCTTTTCTTTTTCAATCATGTAGTCGCCAGGTTCAGCGTACCACAGGCTATAGTTAGAGATCATGGGTCGCATTTTCGCAATCACATGATGGTTGAATTAGCTGCCAAGCTAGGGCTATCTCACGACAGCTCTACCCCATATTATCCGCAAGCCAACAGACAAGTTAAGGCAATCAACAAGGTCCTGAAGCGTATGTTGCAAAGGATTATCGGGGTTCATAAAAGAAGGTGGCACCTAATCCTGTACTCAGCCTTGTGGGCTTACCGAACGTCGGTAAAGAACGCAACCAGGTTCACACCTTTTCAACTGGTGTATGGCCTGGAAGCAGTCTTGCCAATCCAGTGCGAAATTTCGTTGCTTAAACTCGCAATTGATCTCCTCCCCGGAACTTCAGAAGAAGAGGCTCGTTTCTTGGAATTAATCCAGCTGGATGAAACCCGTCATGACACCGCTTTGGCTAACGAAGCCCGTAAGAAACGAGTCAAGGCTCAGTTTGACAAAAGTGTCAAACCCCGTGTCTTCTCAGAAGGTGATTTGGTCTTGCTTTATGACCAAGAATCCGATAAATTGGGAGCAGGTAAATTCAAGTCCTTATGGATGGGCCCCTATATTGTTAAAAAGGTGTTAGCAAAAGGAGCCTACGAGTTAATGGATTACGATGGAATTCCACTGGCGCAGCCCCGCAACGGGCTGTACCTCAAGCATTACTATGCTTAAATAGTAACCTGCATGCTTTTGTTGTATTTTGTTTTCGCTAAAGTAGTTGTTCTGGTCGAGTGATCCACCTTTTTCATTTGTTGCAGATGTCGAACCTTCTGGAGAAATGTGTTGGATATGCCGACGGAGCGAGTCGTAGTTCGCGGAACCTATCCTCCGCAGCATGGGCCATTTTTGATCCAAGCGGAAAGTTAGTAAGTTTCAGAGGGGTGTGTATGGGGCAATCAACGAATAACATCGCTGAGTATAGCGTGTTGATAGAACTACTCTCTGATGCCATCACACGTGGCATACGCCGACTAATTGTCAGGCTAGACTCACAGCTCGTAATACTACAACTCAATGGTATATATTCTGTTCGCAATCCAGCTATTTATCGCATGTTCCTAAGGGTTAAGATCTTGGAAAGACGATTTGATTCAATTCAATATCAACATATTTCCAGAAACTTAAACACATTAACTGACTCATTAGCAAACTATGTGTTAGATAGACATTTGCAACATTTATAAAAAGGACACATCATCAAAGATTGTACATATGGATCATATAACTCAAACAGAATAAAACTCGAAAATCAAAATATATAAGCTGTTTATAGTTCATACGTAATGTTCTGTAACCAAGAAAAAATTGGTCATATGACCTAAAACTCAAAAGATGCTAGGGGGCACCCTAGCCTAGTGGTGCTCATGATAGCACGTCACGGCGTGTGCAATCATGCGCAAGAGACGAGTCCATCGTCTAGGTACACCGGTAGTGTGTCGCTGCAGCTGTAAAGGTAACTCATCAATCCTCACATCGGGAATGCCGAGAGTAAGGCTCTCAACCTGCTCCTGCACAGCTGTAAGGGTCTCAGTATCGTCAAGGTCGCGAATAACAGCTCTCCTAGCAGGCTCCACTGCCGGGGCAGCAACTGGCGGTCTCGGATGAACTGCCAGACGAACAGGACCAATATCTGCATGCACCCAAGAGTACAATTAAAAGTCTTGATAGAATAAAGCACAACAACATTATAAATAAGAACAGTAAACAGTAATATGGTCAAGCTCGTAGACCAACTTTCATTTCCGGGATCACGCATCGCAAATAGTTAAATACCAACCCTGAATGGTCTATTCAATCAAGAAATGTCTCCACCCCCAGTCCTCCTTCCCGATGAGTGCGAGTGATTCGGAAAGATGGGACTGGAACCCAGGGGGCATGCATCCTGGTCTGCTTCGGGCAGAGAAAACCTTGGGTATAAGGTAGAATTTCCGTGAAAGAGTATGACTAGTCCGTACCCCGTCCGTGGATGGAAGAGGGGTTGTTCTGGAATAAGATTCTTTTGTCAAGGTTACGTGTTTGACAACAGTCATTCACCCTTGTCTATTTCGGTAGACAGTGCCGAGGAAATGTTTTGTTTGAAAGATTAACGAGACAATCTTTGGGTAACCAGAAAGAGGTAAGCCTCACCCTTTAAAACAAATGTTTTGATGGATAAGTAGGGGCAGCCTTGAAATTATACTTTATACCTGGGGGCATGCAAACCTTTTGGAGTGCAAGAAAAGAGCGGTTATTTATCTGTTTTTTGGATTAGTCGTTTCCTAACTTGCATAAAGAAAGGATATGGAGTAAAGCTTAGTGAAGATGAAACTCCTTAAAAAAATAGAGATCTCACAGGAGACATTTCTTATCTTATGACTGGTATATCGAGCAGTTTCAGCATAAAGTTCATGCTCGTTAAAAAATAAACGCAAGATTCGAGCAGTTTTACCGCGGAATTTATGCTCGTTAAAAAATAGAAAAGCGAGATCCGAGCAGTTTTAGCACATAGTTCATTCTCGTTAAAAAATAAACATAAGATTGAGCATTCAAGCTCATTAAAAATGAACATACCCCGGTAAATAATCTTTGTGATCGTAAATTTATTAGCCATAAAAAGCCTTGGTCGTGTTTGCACCTGCCACCTCCATTCCATTTGGCCAATCGTTCACCTCCATATGATTGTTTACCTAATTTGAGGAACAGCTGCGAAGATTGATTTCACTTAGCCATCCTTGTGACACTGCCGTGATTGGAAAATTCCAACCTGTACCTGGAATCTGCTGCTATCCCTGTTTATCACTCGTTCCTCAAAAGACGAGTCTTCTTTGAGCTCTTTTCATCTAACTCGTAAAATATGAAAAGTTTGCCGAGTTTTGGCCTTCCAGCTCGTTAAAGTGACCGGAAGAGCTATCCCTCCTCTAGATTTTAATCTTTTTGGACCTGAGGGGTTATTACACAAAAAGGTCGAGCGCTTGTTTTATTCGGCTCGTTAAAGTTATCGAAAACTCATCCCTTCTGTATTGTTTTATACTTTTTTTGGACTGAAGGGATTAGATAACGAAAAAGGAATTTTGGAGTTAACTTTATGTACCTTTTTAGACTCTCTAAAAATGAAAAGGACCGAGTTTTCCTTGTCATTAGACTCATTAAAATGATTAAATAGCGACAAACTTGTCTTTAGATGAGAACGTGTTTCCCTATCGCTAAGCTCGTTCAAACATAGCGATAGGCTTGCCCGAAGGGTAGGTTATAGAACAAGCATATGTTATCCTCCTCAAGCTTGAAAAAAATAAAGAGGTACTGGTCAGAAATGACTGGGGAAAAATTGGGAGAACCTCAAAGCTTTAATGGTAGCAAGTCGCTCTTGAACATGACACTTTTCCTCCGTATCACATCGGGTTGGGTTGTTTCATTCATCGGTCTCATCACCATGGTCTTCGCCAAACCATCCACATTTGGGGTAATGCTACCGATCCATCGCATCAGTGTCGTTATATGTTCAAGAGATGTTGTTCAGAAAGAGTCAACCGTGTCCCATCTACTGCCATACATTATCCTTCATCCACCCATGATCGCCACCCTGAATCATATTTCACAGATTGTTTTCACCTCCACTAAAATCATTAGCTCCGTTCCGTGTCACTGATGTGGGATTCATTAAGGCCCTCCTTTGATGGATCGCTTCTTGTCGACTTCAGCTCATTATCCAAGAAGTTGATCTAGGAACAACCCCTTCAGTACTTTGGAGCTTGCATGCCTCAATGGCAAGTTTCTCACTTCCAGCGACAGGTATACATCAATGACCTTCGACCAGAAGATTTTGCGTGGTGTTCGACGCCAAGTTCTTTATTGACACCACGTGAATTGTACTGCAATACCTTGAGGGTCATTATCATTATCAGTGATTCCTCTCGCGCTTGTTAACGGTTTACATTATTGACCGGTAATCAAGCGATGTCTTTCCATGTTCGACTTCAGCGCAATTCTCACATGGATCGACTTGTACTTAGAGTGAAGATCGAACGAGTTTGAAGACCCCGGATCTAGTTTCATCCATCCGGGCTGCGATATATATTCAGAAATATAAAGACATTTGATATGTACATTATTACAGCAGATGATCATCCTACTCGAAGGATGATAATTTCAGCAGAGAATTATCAGTCTACCATCAGACGATCGTCTGTTATATGTACCAAAATGAATTTATAAAGCTGAGCATGGGAATACCCGCCTCAGCTAGATCATGAAATCAGAAAGAAAAATAATGTATTGTATTGTATTTTATTACAGGTCACCTCTCAGCGATTGAATGAACTTCGGATCCTCCTGATAAAGCATTTCACCCGATAAACGACCTCATACTTTAGGGAGCAACTGTTATAGAAATTTTTGTGCCTTACAGCATGAAGCATGAAATGTAAATAATCTAAGGGATCCAAAGTCCCTAAACATGTTGTTCCTACCCCTAGAGGAACAAGGTCAGCAAACCACAGCACTAAATATCAGTTCTCCACCTGAAAACACTCAAAAACAAGCTAATTCTGGATCATGTCAACTGCTCCACTGAGCATCTGCGCTGAATGTCAACTGCTCCACTGTGTACCTGCGCTGAATGTCAACTGCAAAGAAGGCTACCTGCGCTGGGCGAGTTTGGCCAAGTGGCACAGTCATTCCTCAAGGTGTCAATGCCTAGGAAGCTTCCAAAATGACACTTGGATCAGGGAATTCGACAGGTGATGAGTAAGAGCGTCTAGATCTCCAAGTGGAAGCAAGAACCTCCAAGTGGACTCAAGAACTGAAGAATAATTGAAGTGGGAGAGGACACTAGTCAGCTTCATGCCAGCTACAAGCTGACTCATCCTTTCTCCAAAACTCCTATATATAGAGCTCTCTCATGAGGTCTAGGGAGGCTGGAATCTTGTGAAAGTAAGGAAGTGCTGTTGGTTTGAGTATAGAACTATTGGGTGATTTGCTTGAAGGAGGTGAAGAGGAGATTTCTTTCTGCTGGGAGGTGATGCTGGATTGGGCCTTTTATGGTTGTATTACTTCCTGAACTTTACTTCTTCCATTAATAAAGCATTTGAGGTTCTTCTATATGCATGTGTCTCAATGGTGTATTGCTATACTTGTGTATTTGATTTATTCTAATCCTTGAATCAATTATGAATGTATGCTTCTTGTAGTTCCCCTCTCTTGCCATTTTGCAGGATCTTGGTGTAGCTGGGTCAATAAAAGAGCAAGGAGCTGGGAGCAAGCAGCAAAGAGAGAAGATTGGATCAATCATTAGCAGAAGACAATGGTTAGTGGATCTCTTTCTCCCCTCTCTTACATCTCATAAATAAGTAATCTCGAATAGCTTTGCTTTGATTGTTGCTGAGGTACTATCACCCTTAGAGTGGGATAGGGTCATTCCGTATTGGATACTTTTCCCAACAACAAGTAAGTATAAAAAGAGATTTTATTTATTTACCATACCTCCATTGTATATATATTTTTATTTATAACTATCATAAATACATTTTCTTGTGAATGAGGGTGAGTGGAAGGTTGTAACTCCTAATTTCAAGGGCTAAATTTATTTTTTTTACCCTCTCCCTTAAAATAAGGTGGGCTAACCTCCATACCTAATTTCGTTTATAAAATAAATTTGAGAAAATTTGTAAAAATGTACTATGATACAAAATATTCACCCAATAAAAATATAAAACCCCTTAATTTAGCCCAAGGGTGAAAATCCTCCCCTAAAATGTTCCATGGTCAAGAAGTTGGCTTTGGCTAGCGTATAGGCTGTTCAACGCTTTTGACACTACCTTATCTTACACATTACTACTGTGATTTTTGAATGCGACCCCATGACCTACATCCTGACTTGTCAATTACTGCAAGGCGAGAATTATAAATGGATCATCATCCTACAAGAATTCGATTTGGTGTTTACCACTTCCAAATCTAGGAAGTCGCTAGTTTTCACCGAGTTGATTTTTTCGCTTCCTTCTACGTGTCTCCCCACTCGTGTAGATGAACATCTCCCGGATGAGATGCTTTTCCTAATCAACACCCTTGACCTGTGGTATGGTGATATGAACGTGTATCTCTATATGTCCACATTCTAGTCCGCATTTACTAGGTATGATCATCGATGGATTCGGCATCAGTCCAAACACTACCGCATTATTGGTGATATTCTATATTGTGTCAGTGTCAATTTAGTTCTTCTTCAATGCCTTACTCTTGAGGAGGCTGAGAGAGTTCTCAATCACTGCCATTTTGGGGCATGTGGCAGTCATAGGTCTAGCTATGCTATTGCTCAAAAAATCCTTCATGGTGGTTATTTCTAGCCACCCATTTTCAAAGACTCCATCCTTGCTATTCGCAAGTGTCGTGAATGCAAAATTTACCAATGCAAGATGCAGGCCCCACCCACTCACCTACACACCGTCATTACTGTTGGTACTTTATCCAAATGGGGCATTGACTATATGACATATATGTTATAGAGATTTTTGGGCACTGCAACCCCAAGCATGAAATGTCCATAAACCAAGCGCTCCTAAGTCCCTAAAAGTGTTGTTCTAACCACTAAAGGAACAAGGTCAACTCATTACAGCTTCTCCCAGAAGTTCTCCATGAAAAACTACTCAAACTGGTTAAAACAGGGTCATTTCAGCTGCTCCATAGGCAAAGTGCGTTGCATCTCACCTAAATACACTGTGTGGATGCATTGCATTTCAAAAAACCCTTCTATGGGGTGCGATGGGCGAGAAGTGACAAGTGGCAGTGTCATTCCGCGAGGTGGAGAGGCATGGAATCTTCCAGAAACTTCTCCTGTGACAGTTGCCTCTCTGAATTCGACCAAGGATGAGTAAGAGATCATCAATATCCAAGTGGAAGCAAGAACTATCAGAGGGAAGACACTAATCAAATCACAAGCTAACTCATCTCCCTTACAAATATCTATATATGGATCCCTCATCCCAGAGATCCAGAGGCTGGAATTTTGCATATTGTAAGGAATTGTCGTTGGTTTCTTGAGACAACATTAGAGTGTTGGGTGATCTAAGCTTTGTATGAGGTGAAGAAGGGCTTACTTGCTGAGAGGATGATGCTGGGTCAAAACAAATGGTTGTAACTCCCTTGGCTCTTTCTTTTTGATCAATCAAATCTATTCAAGTTTTCCTCCATACTCTTGTTCCATTTATGTTTTATGCATTTGTATGGTCAATTTACATCTGATCCTAGATTGTTTATGATTATAGATCTGTGTTCTTGTATAGTTTTATGCTACTGTGATCCTACAGGTACTCTGTGAAGCTGGGCTTACAAGGAAGCAAGTAGCGAAAGACTATCAAGAGAGAGAGGAATTAAACTAGGAGATTAGTGCAAGACAGAGGTTGGTCTTCTTTGTTCTTCTCTCATCTATATTTCATAAAGGAAAAATGAAAGTAGCTTTACTTTGTTTGTTTCTAAGGTAGCTACCACACCTTAGTGGGATAAGCAGTTCTGTGTAGACACTTTTCCCTGTAACAAAATGGCGACTCCATTGGGGACGAATTAGTTTGTTTGTTTATCTTCCTTTATTGTTTATTTTATAAACTTACAGACAGAGCCTGAAGTCAAGCCAGGTAGCTTTCGAACTGCATTTGCTATGCGAATGCAAAGTAGATAAATGTCGCTTCAGTCAATCTTTGGGATTTGTTTATGACTTAAACAACTGATTCACAAACTCTCTTATTTCCCTCGTGGTAGCTCTTAGAACCTCCTTAGATCTACCCCTAATTGTTGCATTACTGATTACCATTTTCTCGCCCAAAACCCATGAACTGAACTACAAACGGTGACCCGGAACCCAAGAAAAGTCTCATCTCTAGCCCAACACAGGCACTGTTTTGTGAATCTGAAATTCAGCGTACTTCCCGAGTGTAGTAGGTGCACTGCATTTCAAATTCCCTGTGTTACAGGTGCGCTGATCAGACTAGGCATTGTTCAGTTTTGGTTTCTTTGATTCATTCTTTTCAGTTCTATTGATGAATTTTGATGCCTGTAATCAGTATATCTCTGTTTGAAACCCCTTTTCCTTGCTGTTATTCCGCCTCCAATGTGCAAAGAACTGTAAATGTTTTTGTGTATTTGTTGAGTCATTTTCAGTTCTCCTTTGCAAAAAGTAACGTAATTGTACCGTCGTCCTTTGATTTGAAAGTGTCGCAAGTGTTGTTTTCAGTCATAGGAAAGAGTTTGGTTACTATTGATGGTCGATTACCCTGTTGCTATTTTATTTGGTCTGAATTTGTAGTCTTTCTAGTGTCGAAAGCAAGTATTCATTTCCAAATCGTAAAGTGTTGTGATTGTCTCCATTTTTTATTCTAAAAATAAACGTGTTAGTAATTGTCACTTGGAAAGTAATTTAGATTTGCGCATTAGCTTTATTTTTACCATTCACATACTAAGAAAGTCAAAAAAAAATACATGCATGTGCATTTGCATTTAGACTGTTTGATTGGTTTGATTTAGGACAGTGCATTTAGAGTGTGCTCTTTGCTCTTTGTGAAAGAATATTGTCTCTCTTTCCTTAGTAGCAAGGATTTTCATTGCACAAAGAAGATAAAAGATTGTTTATGATCTTAGATTGCATTTTAGGAATTGTACATCTACATCTAGCAGTGAACCTGAAAGGCAAATTTCTTAAGCAAAATCAACTATAAAATAAATTCAATGAATCTAACAACGCTTTGGAACCTAACGCACAACATCTAGAAGTCTAGGCTAGAGACGTATTCTGGCGTCGTAAAGCCTGGTAACTGTTGTTCTCACTCATGGTTGGGTGATTCCTCCACTTTGAGACAATAAATGCCAGTACGGACTTGTGCTCCCACGTATCGTGAAGTATATTTTGGGAGACCATATAGGCTTAATCCTTTATCCATAGGAAGCTGTGTCTGCCACCCTATCAATCGCAATGCACTGAACACAGCATTCGGGAAGATTGACTACCGTATCGTAAAAGGTATTCTGCAGTTTTGCAATTGGTTTTGTAATCCCTCTACCTAGATTCCATAGCAGTCCCTTTCGTTCCTTTTCAGACTCCTTAACAGAAAAGGTCCATCTGAGCACTTGTCACTTCAGGCTCATTAAAAATCGAAGGCGACTAGAGTCATCTTTTGTTTTTTCTCGACTCTTAAAAATTGAAAAAACAGGTTGTGTTAAAGCATCTAAAATTTATTTTAAACGAAATAATCATCACACTTTCCTACGTTAATCTTAGGTTGAGAAAATGGAACCCACCAACCAAGGAATTCCCCTTGGAGGAAATCCTAGTCCCTTCTCCTTTTGAGGAGACACATTGTCGCTTCTAGGATTGATAATCGGCCTGCCCGTATGGCTCTTCTCAACCTCTGTCGTTCAGAACACTGCAATTCCTGAAAAATCGAGTCAGCAATTAGACAAGTCCAGAGTTACCCACCAACCTTCTACTTCCTCCAATTATTCCTCTCCCCCTTCCTCTTCGCTTGATGGGGTTGGTAAACCCAAAAATCAAGTAACTGAGAAGAAGAACGAAAAGAAGAAGAAAGAGAAGAAGAAGAAGGAGCCAAAAGTGAAAGAGGGCAACCAAGCGTCGTCTAGCGACAATCCACACACTGCACTGACCAGGCCTAAATCGCCATGTGTCATTTGCAAAGGAGACCACTATCATAGAGATTTTCCTTGCATCCCTTGGATCTTAAGGGAATGGCCTCCTCGTTTGCAAAAACCGGTGTCGTCAACCTCTGATGATCATGTTGAAAACACACCATCGACTAGTGAAAGTGAAGCCCCAGGAAAAAAAGGAAAATATAGATTTCCTTGTAAACTGTGCGAAGGCGATCATGTCATCCACCGTTGTCCCTTCTTAGACGAGGCTAAATTTTTTTTGGATGATCATCTGGTTTCACCGTTACGACTTCCTCCTGGATATAAAAAACTCTTGTTGAGTCTGTCACTAGTTGAAAATCTGGTTGACCTGCCCAAGTGGTCGGCCGAAGCATCTATCATTGAAGACAAACCATCTGAACCCATACCAGATGAAATTCAAAAGGTCGAGGCGGCAGTTGACCCGGTCTTGCCTTCAGAGGTTCCATCTTCAGATGATACAGTCACAGAAGAGAATGAGGATGATACCGTCCAAATTCGTTTTGTAAGCACAGACTCCGATAAACATGGGGGTAATTTACCCATTCCTTTTACCGCAGGAAGGAAGTTCATCAGAGTCGTACCCGTCCATCTATTCAGTCCCACCTCCAAGCAACCTAGTTGTTTCTTTCGACTGGAATCAACTAGGCAGACCCCGTTTACTGGCTAGTGTACCATTCCGAATTATTACTCAAATATATAGAATGGTTATGGCTGGTACCATCATAGATGAAGGGGCTTCTGTGAGTATCCTTTCCTCGACTGCTTGGAAAGCACTTGGTTCACCATCACTTTTGCTTGAGATGAGAAATCTAAAGGCTTTGGCAAAGGAGCCAGTCAACCGTTAGGGATCCTTTCCAATGTGCCCATAACATTGAGAGGAAAAAAAATTTGCATGAACGTAATGGTAGTTCAAGGACCCCTACATTATAATCTACTCCTTCGATGAGACTATATTTATTGCATGGGAGCAATTGTCTCATCACTCTTTAGAGTAATGTGTTTTCCACACGAAGGAAGAGTGGTCAAGCTCGTAGACCAACTTTCATTTCCCGGATCATGCATAGCAAATAGTCATATACCATCCCTAAATGGTATTTTTACACAAGGAATGTCTCATCAATCCCCAGTCCGTCCACCTGATGAGCGCGAGTGATTCGGGGGACATGACTGAAACCCAGGGGGCATGCACCCTGGTCTGCTTCGGCAGGAAAACTTCGGGTATAGGGTAGGTTTCCGCGAGAGATATATGACTGGACTATACTCCCATCTGTGATTGGAAAAGGGGGTTAGACTGGAATAAGATTCCCTTGTCAAAGTTATGTGAGTGGAGTTGTCTCCGCCACTCGCCTTTGTCTATTTCGGTAGACATTGCCGAAGAAATGTTTTGTTTGCGCTGTGAATAGAACAATCTTTGGTAACTTGAAAGAGGTCGACCTTTCCTGATAAAACAAATGTTTTGTCGGTAGAACAAAAGGTAATCTTGAAACTTTATTTTATACCTGAGGGCATGCAAACCTTTTGGCATGCAAGCGAAGAGCGACTATTTATTTTTTAAATTTGTAGGTCCTCTAACCCTTTAAACTCGTAGGATTGGTCGTTTCCTAACTTGCATAAAGAAAGGATGTGGGGAAAAACTCTAAAAATTGTCGTTTTCATATATGAGACATTCTTATTATACGACTAGATTAATCGAGCAGTTTTAGCACATAGTTCAAGCTCGTTAAAAAATAAACATAAGTCATGAGCAAATGTTTCTCCCCACGTTTAAGCTCATTAAAAAATGAACTATTTTCCAGTAAATAACCATCGTGAATGTCGTACTTCAACCTTTAAAGCCTTTGTCGTGTTCTCATCATCAGATCCACTCTGTATTGGCCGATCATTCACCTCCATTTGATTGTTTACCCCTTTTGAGGAACAACTGCGAAGAGTGATCCCACTAGCCATCCTTGTAACACTGTTGTGATTGGAAAATTCCAAACCTTACCTGGAATCAGCTGCTACCCAATTTTATCACTCATTCCTCAAAAGACGAGTCTCATTTAAGCTCTTTTCAACTGACTCGTAAAATATGAAAAGATTTCCAATCCATTGGCCTCTCCAGCTCGTTAAAGGGACCGGAAGTCTTATTCCTCCTTTACATTTTAATCTTTTTGGACCTGAGGGATTATTGCACAAAAAGATCGAGCGCTTGTTTTGTTTGGCTCATTAAAAGGATAAAAAATTCATCCCTTCTGTATTGTTTTATACTTTTTCGGACTTAAGGGATTAGATGACAAAAAAGGAATTTTGGAGTTTCCTTTACGTTCCTTTTCAGGCTCTCTAAAATTGAAAAGGACCAAGTTATCTTTGTCGTTAAACTCGTTAAAACTTAATAGCGACAAACTTGTCCATAGCAGACAAGAACGAGTTTCACTATCGCTAGTCTCGTTAAAACATAGCGATGGGTTTGCCCGAAGGGAAAATTATAGAACAAGCATATGTTATCCTCCTCAAGCTTGACAAAAATAAAGAGGTACTGGTCAGCAATGACTGGGGAAAAATTGGGAAGAGAACTTGAAGAAACTTTGTTGGTAGCAAGTCGCTCTTGAACATGACACTTTCACTCCGCATCCAAGTCGGGTTGGGTTGTTTCATTCACCGGTCACATCACCATGGTCCCATCACACCATCCACATTTGGGGTTAATGCTACCAATCCATCATATCATTGTCGCCGATATGTTCAAGAGAATTCATTCAGAGAGATCACCTGTGTCTCACTTACTACAATACATTTACACTCCATTCTTTCATGACCGCAACCCTGAACCTTATGTCATCAGATCATTTTCACCTCCATTAAAATAATTTTCTCCATTCCATGTCATTGATGTGGGATTCATTAAGGCCCTCCTGTGATAGATTGTTTCTTGTCGACACTAGCTCATTATCCAAGAAGTCGATCTAGGAACACCCCGTTCAGTACTTTGAAGCTTGCATGCCTCAATGGAAAGTTTCTCACTTCCGGCGATAGGTTTAAATCAATGGCCTTCGACCGAGAGATTTTGCGTGGTGTTCGATGCCAAGTCCTTTATTCACACCATGTGAATTGTACTGCAGTACCTTGAGGATCATTATCATTATTGGTGATTCCTCTCACGCCTATTAACAACTTACATCATTGGCTGGTAATCAAGCGATGTCTTTCCATGTTCGACTCCACAACATCTCTCACATGGATAGACTTGTACTTCGAGTGAAGATCGAACAAGATTGAAGACCCCGGATCTAGTTTCATCCATCTGAGCTGCGATATATATTCAGGGAAATAAAGACATCAAATGTACATCATTGCTGCACAGATAATCATCCAATCAAAGGGATGATGACTCTACCAGAATCATCAGTCTACACTCAGACGATTGTCTGTCCTATGTACATGAAAATGAATTTATAATGCTGAGCATGGGAATGCCTGCCTCATATAGATCATGAAAATATTATGAAGATAATGTATTGTATTGTATCTTATTACAGGTCTCCTCCCAGCTTCAAAGAACTTCGGATCCTCATAATAAAGCATTTCACCCGACATCAAAAGATTAATGACCTCATGCTTTAGGGGGCAACTGTTATAGACATTCTTGGGCGTTGAATCCCAAAGCATGAAATTTCCATAAACCAAGGGCTCCTAAGTCCCTAAAATTGTTGTCATAACCCCTAAAGGAACAAGGTCAACTGATTACAACTTCTCCCAGAAGTTCTCCATGAAAAGCTGCTCAAAACTGGTCAAAACAGGACCACTTCAGCTGCTCCATAGGTAAAGTGCGTTGCATCTCACCTAAATACAATGTGTGGGTGCATTGCATTTCAAAAAACCCTTCTATGGGGTGCGATGGGCGAAAAGTGACAAATGGTAGTGTCATTCCGCGAGGTGGAGAGGCATGGAATCTTCCAGAAACTTCTCCTGTGACACTTGCCTCTCCGAATTTGACCAAGGATGAGTAAGAGTTCATCAATCTCCAAGTGGAAGAAAGAAATATCATAGGGAAGACACTAATCAAATCACAAGCTGACTCATCTCCCTTACAGATATCTATATATGTATCCCTCATCCCAGAGATCCAGAGGCTGGAATTTTGCATATTGTAAGGAATTGTTGTTGGTTTCTTGAGACAACATCAGAGTGTTGGGTGATCTAAGCTTTGTATGAGGTGAAGAAGGGCTTACTTGCTGAGAGGATGATGCTGGGTCAGAACAACTGGTTGTAACTCCCTTGGCTCTTTCTTGTTTATCAATAAAAGCTATTCAAGTTTTCCTCCATACTCTTGTGTCGTTTATGTTTTATGCATTTGTATGGTCAATTTACATCTGATCCTAGATTGTTTATGATTATAGATCCCTGTTCTTGTATAGTTTTATGCTACTGTGATCCTACAGGTACTCTGTGAAGCTAGGCTTACAAGGAAGCAAGTAACGAAAGACTATCAAGAGAGAGAGGAATCAAACTAGGAGATTAGTGCAGGACAGAGGTTGGTCTTCTTTGTTCTTCTCTCATATATATTTCATAAAGGAAAAATGAAAGTAGCTTTACTTTGTTTGTTTCTAAGGTAGCTACCACACCTTAGTGGGATAAGTAGTTCTATGTAGACACTTTTCCTTGTAACAATATAACCCTCGTTCGATTGAGGGGAAGGGTTATATTATCATTGCTGTGGATTATTTCACCAAACAAGCCCAAGTGATGCCTACATACTTTGTAGATGGTAAAAATACGGCTCAATTTCTTTTCAATCATGTTATTTCAAGGTTCAGCGTACCCCAAGCCAATGTCACAAACCATGGATCCCATTTTCGAGATTACATGATGGGTGGGATGAATTCTACCTTGGGTTTCCTCCATGATGGCTCAACCCAATATAACGCTCAGGCCAACGGTCAAGTTGAAGTTGTGAACAAATTTTTGGTTACAATGCTTCAATGTACTATTGGGATGCACAAGTCAAATTGGATTCTCATGCTCTTCTCAGTTTTGTGGGCTTACCGAACCTCGACCAAGGGCCCAACTGGTTTCAGACCATTCCAGCTTGTCTACAGTCTGGAAGCAACATTACCGATTGAATGTGAAATTTCTTCACTCAAGTTAGCTGTCGAACTTCTGCTTGAAACATCACCTCAAGAAGAGCTCGTATTATATTTAGAACGGCTGGATGAGACTTGTCATCTTGATACTTTGGTCATCGAAGCACAAAAGAAGTGAGTCAAGTCCCATTTTGATCGGTCAATCTCCCCCCGCACATTATCTAAGAGTGATTTTGTTTTACTATACGATGAAGCTAATGATAAGCTAGGGATAGGCAAGTTCGATCCCATGTGGCATGGGCCCTACATTGTAAAACGTGTTTTTCAAAAAGGGGCCTATGAGCTTATTTATTATGAAGGAAATCCTTTGGACAAGCCCCGAAATGGGATTTATCTCAAGAAATACTATGCTTAGGTCATCATGCATGGTTACCTGTGTACATTAGTGTGTCATTCATTTTTGTTCAGTGTGGTTTGGTGTGCTAGTTTTCAAACAGCTTTCCTGTTTACTATGTTTCCCTGCTTTGCAAATGTCTATGACTCCTCACATCTATTTTGCTAATGGTTCTTGCCATAGTACCGAAATCTATCCTCCGTGGCAAGGACTATTTATGACCCTCATGGTGAGTTGATTGATCTTCAAGGTATTTGTTTAGGTCACACAACTAATAACATTGCTAAATATAGTTCAGTCATCAAACTGTTGTCATAAGCCATTGCTCTTGACATTTGAGAGTTGGTTGTCAACCTGGATTCACAACTTGTTGTCCTTCAACTCAACAGGTAATATTCCGTCAGAAACCCCAAGATATTAAGAATGTATTTCCATATTCATCTAATGGAAAGGCATTTTGATTACATTAAATATCATCATATTCCTAGACATGAATACATTGGTAGATGCATTAGATAATTATGTGTTGGCTAGACATTTTTGAAACATGTGAAAATCCAAACAAATCATTTGTACCATAGTAAGTAAGAAAATACAACATACACACACACACACACATGCACACACACACACACACACACACACACACACACACACACACACATATGGTGTTCAAATAACATCAGCAGCTCACAAGCCTCATATATCCATGGCATGTAGGCCTCAAAAGTGTAGAATGTTGGACCTAGGAACTAATTAGCATGGTGATCATGGTAGCATGAAAATACTCATGCAACACAAGTCAGCAATCGATGGATCTGGTCCGATACTCCCACTGTGTGTCTCTGGTACTGGCGAGCGATGTCTCCCACACGAGCATACTCTAGGATACCATGAGATAACCCCTCAAGGTTCCTCATGATCTCTTCCTCGTTGTCACTCCCTTCCTGGTAAGAAGTGATATCAAACTGGCAGATGGCGTGCCTGGCTATCAGGGACATCTAGGCAGGATGCTCTAGTCCAACATCTGCATTGACAAAATTGTTGGGTGCTAATAGGTGTCTCAAAATTCCTAATTGCCTCACATTAATCATAAACCTGGGCATGTCCTTTTATTCCAGGAGTGTACACAATCTCTATAAGCTATGAATCCAAAGAGTAATGTTTTCTAAAATGAGGTATAAACCTTTGATACAATAGTAAACGAATGCGTTTATAGAACTCAACTTGCAACTGACAAAGTAAATACTACATCTAAGCATCAAGACTTAATCCTAAACTGAAATCATAATAAAATCTTAAACATGCAATTAAATTGACAATAACATCAACCGAGAGCTTAGTAACATTAATCAATCTCTTGTAATTGATTCTATATAAATCACACTCAATCTCAATTATGCGATTCAAATGGAAATGATGTCAACCGAGAGTTCAGTAATATTAACTAGTCTCTTTTAGTTGATTCTATAATAACCACACTCAACAAGATTCAATGCTTTAACTGATAATTAATTTAATCTATCATAAGCATAAATGGAATCGAATGATAAAGTTGTGAATCACATAAATAAAGTAAACTAACGTAAATACAAGAAATCAGAAAATAACAAGTAAGATAAATTCACAGAGAACGGAAAACATCAAACCACTCAAACTTGCATAAATTAGAAAATATAACAGAAATGGGTATCATTTTGATCCACCAAAGGTCGGGCCCTTAGCCGCCAATGAATATTGCTGAGCTACTTCGGAGAATACGAATGAAAAATAACGTAAACTATGTATTAGCCATTGAACTCAATCCTCATTACAATACGGTCATGTCCCTCAAAAGCACCAGTCTGTAAATTAAAATTACAATTTGAAATACACAGAGATTGATTGATTGATAGATTGATTCCTTCCTTCTACAGTTTTCACTTTTATAGTAAAAAAAGGGTAAAAGATAAATGTGATCCCTTAGGATCGGTCAAGATCTTTCGATCCTGAGGGATTCACAACTGAATGCTATCTTCTGACATTCTTCTTGTTTAGCGTTGATCTTCCTGATTCGTCCTTTGGCCTGACCACAACCAACATGCCGTATTCGTGCTTTGTTAATTTGCAATGTTCTATATCTAGGGAAAAACAGGTGTTCCTTTCATCATTTGTCTACATAAAAAGGATTAAGAGTTAGTTATGGTGGCTAAATCTTAATTGACAGTAGTTCATTCATTTCTTATCATAATCCATCAATATGTTAGCATATCAAGGTAATAAAGAGATAAGAAAAGAGGAAAAATCCAATGTAATTGAGAGTAAATACATACCCATTGCATAACTCAACATACTCCCTTACTTACCCTGTTTCATGTCCTCATGAAAAGTAAATAGTTCTTATGCAATGCAGTTAAAGAGTAGGCTGGAGAGAAAGCTTCAAAAATTGGTCTAAAGCCATGATGTTGAGCCAAGAGTGCAAAGGCAGGCCTTTCTTTTCCTTCAGGTAACTCGTAGTCAGCCCGATACCCTTCAGGAGGATACCAAATAATGGGACTCCAAAACCGGCATCCCAACCAATAAGGTCCTTCTCTGAAAATAATATTGTTGTAAGTGATCATTTGGGCTGCAAAAAATTTAAAATTCCTATAATTAAATGGTTCCCTTTCTTTCACACTAATAGTGGAGGTCATCCATTTGAGCTTAGGTGCAGTCAGGGATCTTTCTTGAACGGAGAGGAAATATGTTATTCCTTTCTGCACCATCTCCTTATGTATGGGCCCTAAAGTTTTAATCATGCCCTCTTGTGTCATCAGATTTTTATGGTTGGAAAACATTTGTAAAGGGTTTTTAGGTTCACTCCTTACCCAAATATCCAATCCATGTTCCTATCTTTGAAATGCATTATCATATTTAAACCATTTGAGTTGGTTAACTGCAAATGATATAAAATCCTGGAATTGAACATCTCCAACAAAAGGATTAGGGTTATTTTCCACCTCGTTTTCTAATATGAAATTGTGTAGGTAGAACTCACAAAGAAGACTTTTGACCTTTACACCATGTTTCTTGCATCAATTTATAAAATCTTCAATTGTCCCTAATTCAATTGGTTTACCAGCTCTTATGGATTTTATTTTCAATAACAGGTATTCTTCTAATAAGAACAAGGCATAATTGGTGGCGGGAGACCTACATGTCAGGACATCTGAATACAGTTAGCTGATGGTGTTTGTCTGACTCATGACTCTGTCTAGCTTGAATTTTACCTTCTCCAGCTTTTCTTCCGCCTTTCTATACCTATCAAAGGTCTTGCTCTCTATGATAGTTAGTTCCCTAAGTTGTTTCTATAGCTCTTGATATCTTTTTAGGGAAATTGTCTCTTGTTCATATCGTTTGAAAGTGAACCAGGCTTGTGCCAATTCCTCCTGAAGATTTAGTAAAATAGGGTCATGGTGCACCAGAATGTCTTTGGCTTTTATGTATGTCTGAGTTCCTATGCTACAAGAGGGGATACTCTCTGTCTGAGTGTCTATGCTACAAGAGAGGATATCCTCTATATGCACTTATTTATTGTGGGAGGTACCAAGCTCCATCTCAGCAGCTACATCTACTAAATCTGCATGCAATCCTACTTGAGTGGTGATTGTTCAAGTAGGTATGAGCTTAGTTTGAGTCCCTATAGCACTACCTTCACATAATTATTTTTGCACAGACACGTTGGCTACCTCAGGGGTATTGTTCAGAGTTTTTCCCATTGTAATTTCCTTTATTTTTTGTCGGAGCCTCTTGACCATCTTACGAAGATTCTCGTGTTCTTTTCTTAGCTTCTTCACTTTCATTCTGGATCCATGCTTCCTATGAGGAGCAACTAGTTTGGTACTAGTATCGTTAATAGTCTCTATCTCTAAAGAGCCTGTTTGTTCACTCTGGCTTTTCTCCAATAAGACTGTCTCTCCAGATTGACTATCAGAATCCCAAATAACCTCTGTGTCTACTTCTTCTTCTTGGACTATGACCTCTGTGTCTAGACCTTCTTGCTATTGATCATGGCTATTTTCCACTAGGATCGTGTCACCAGATTGGTTCTCGGACCCCTAAATGGCCTCCGTATCTTCCTCTTCCTGGTTTGCATCTTTTGGGGAAGGCAAAATTTTGGTATAACCAAAATTCCCTGGAGATTGGGCTTCTTCTAAATTAGGATTAAGTGGTTCTTTAGGTTGCATGTAGATGTTCATATTTGCCAAGACCTAGGCCAATCCTGCCTTGAATTCCTGCAAGATATTTCCTTGAGAACTCATATTTGGTGCTGGAGGAGGCCCCTCTTCATTTTCTTGTTCATCATCGGAATGCCCTGTTATAGACATATTTGGGAACTACAAATCCAATCACATATGTCCATAAACCAAGGACTTCTAAACCCCTAAAAGTGTTGTTTCATACCCTAAAGGAACAAGGTTAGCTGATTACATCATTTCCCAGAAGTTCTCCCTGAAAAACTACTCAGAACTGCTCAAAACTGGACCATACAGACTGCTCCATGCATAGGGTGCAATGCATCTCGCCTATTACACTTGGGGGGTGCAATGGATACTGAAAATCCGTTCTGTAGGGTGTGATGAGTGAGAGTATACAAATGGTAGAAGTGGTTTTCTAGGTGGAAACTCAAAGAATCTTCTAGAAACTGCTCATTTGACACTTGCCTCTCTAAATTCGCCCAAGGATGAGTAAGAGATCATGAAATCTCGAAGTGGAACCAAGAACTATTAGTGAAATGACACTAATCGAAATCCCATAAGCTGACTCACTCTCCTAAAAACATCTATATATGGATCCCTCATTCTAGAGATCCAGAGGCTAGAATTTGGTAATTTGTGAGGAAGTGCTATTGGTTTCTCTTTGAAGACATTGTATTGTTGGGTGATCTTGCTTTGTATGAGGTGAAGAGGGCTTTCATGTTGGGATGATGATGCTGTATCAGACAGCTTGTTTGTAATCCTCTCTTCTACTACTTCTATCAATAAAGCTATTTGAGTTTTCCTCCATATGCTTGTATATCTTTGAATCTTGTATTTGTATATGCATTTATATGGTTAATGTACATCTGATCCTGCATTTTTTATGGATATGATCTCTATGCTTTGATGGTATTTTGCTTCTTTGACTCTATAGGTGTTCTTTGAAGTGGGACAAGTGAGAAAGGAGTGGCGAAAGCTCTATCAAAGGAGAGAGGAAACAAGCAAGGATACTAGCGGAAGACTGAGGTTGGTACTCTCTACTTCTCTCTCATTTATCTCTCATAAAGGGAAACACAAGTAAATTTAGTTAGTTTGTTTCTAAGATAGATACCCGTCTTAGTGGGAATAGTAGCTTTGAATGAACACTAGTTTTCTTGATAACAAAATGACGACTCAACTGGGGAAAAAGGGAAGAAAACTTGAATAGCTTCATTGGTAGCAAGTTGCTCTTGAACATGACACTTTCACTTGATCACCATGATTGAGTCAGGTTGGGTTATTTCCATTCACCAATCATATCACCATTTATCTGCCACACCATCCATTTTGGGGTTAATGCTACCAATCCATTTTAGTGTCACCGATATGTTCAAGAGAAGTCGCTTAGAGAATTCACCAACCTAGCTAACACCTCATCCGCTACAATACCTTCACTCTCCATTTTTCATGACCACCACCCTGAATCTTATATCATCAGAACCTTTTCACCTCCACAAAATCATTTTCTCCATTCTGTGTCTTAGATTTGGGATTCATTAAAGCCCTCCCATAGTGGGTCACTTCTTGTTGACATCAGGTCATTATCCAAGAAGTTGACTTAGGAACAACCCTTTCAATACTTTCAGGCTTGCATGCCTCAATGGCAAGTTTCTCACTTCCGACAAAAGGTTTACATCAATGGCCTTTGACCAAAAGATTTTGTGCGGTGTTCGACATCAACTCATGTATTCACACCACATGAATTGTACTGAAGTACCTTGAGGGTCATCATCATTATCGGTGATTCCTATCATGCCTATTAATAGCTTACATCAGTGGCTAGTAATCAAGTGATGTATTTCCATGTTCGACACCAGAACATCTTGTTCACATGGATCGACTCATACTTCGGGTGAATATTGAACAAGTTTGAAGACCCCAGATCTAGTTTCATCCATTTCGGCTACGATATATTCAGGGAAATAAAGACATCGAATGTACATCATTGCTGCACAGATAATCATCCAAACTAAGGGATGATGGCTCTACCAGAATCATCAGTCTGCCACACAGAAGATTGTCTATCTTATGTACATGAAAATCAATTTATAAAGTTGAGCATGGGAATTCCCGCCTCAGCTAGATCATGAAAATATTATGAAGATAATGTATTATATTGTATCTTATTACGGGTCACCTTCCAGTTCGAAAAACCTCAGATCCTCATTATAAATCATTTCACCTGACATCAGAAGATTTACGACCTCATGCTTTATGGGGCAACTATTATAGACATATTTGGGCATTGCAACTCCAATCACATATTTCCATAAACCAAGGGCTTCTAAACCCCTAAAAGTGTTGTTTCATACCCTAAAGGAACAAGGTCAATTGATTACATCATTTCCTAGAAGTTCTCCCTGAAAAACTGCTCAGAACTAGTCAAAACTGGACCATACAGACTGCTCCATGCATAGGGTGCGATGTATCTCACTTATTACACATGGGGGGTGTGATGCATACTAAAAATCCCTTCTGTAGGGTGCGATGAGTGAGAGCAGACAAATGGCAGAATCAGTTTGCTAGGTGGAAACTCAAAGAATCTTCTAGAAACTGCTCATTTGACACTTGCCTCTCTGAATTCGCCCAGGGATGAGTAAGAGATCATGAAATCTCCAAGTGGAATGAAGAAATATCAGTGAAATGACACTAATCAAAATCCCAGACACTGACTCACTTTCCTACAAAAATCTATATATGGATCCCTCATCCTAGAGATCCAGAGGCTGTAATTTGGTAATTTGTGAGTGTTGTTGGTTTCTCTTTGAAGACATTGTATTGTTGGGTGATCTTGCTTTGTATGAGGTGAAGAGGGCTTTCATGCTGGGAGGATGATGTTGGATCAGATAGCTTGGTTGTAATCCTCTCTTCTACGACTTCTATCAATAAAGCTATTTGAGTTTTCCTCCATATTCTTTTATATCTTCGAGTCTTGTATTTGTATATGCATTTATATGGTTAATGTACATCTGATCCTACATTGTTAATGGTTATATATCTCTATGCTTTGGTGGTATTTTGCTGCTTTGACTCTACAGGTGTTCTTTGAAGCAGGACAAGTGAGAAAGGAGTGGCGAAAGCTCAATCAAAGGGGAGAGGAAACAAGCAAGGAGACTAGCGAAAGACTGAGGTGGGTACGCTCTACTTCTCTCTCATCTATCTCTCATAAAGGAAAACAAAAGTAACTTTAGTTTGTTTGTTTCTAAGATAGATACCCGTCTTAGTGGAACTAGCAGCTTTGAATGGACACTAGTTTTCCCAATAACAAAATGGCGACTCCGTTAGGGCGCTTGCCCCATTCAGAACTTTGCTCCAGAGCCTTTTATATGCAAGCTAGGAATGACCAACCTATGAGTTTAAAGGGTTGAGAGCCTAAAAACTAAGAAAATAAAAGGTTTCTTTTCACTTGCATGCAAAAAGGTTTAAATGCCCTGGGTATAAGTAGAGTTTCTAGGTTACCATATAGAAGTTATTGCATTCAAAAGATTGTTCCATCCACGTCGTAGACAAAATACTTCCTTGGCGATGTCCATCGAAATGGACAAAGGTGACTTTTGTTAGTGCCAATCACATAACCTTTGATGGGGGAATCCTTATTATACAATTGGCATGAGCAGTTTTACGTAAATTTCAAGCTCGTTAAAAAATAAACCTAGTCATGAGCAAGTTTACGTGAAGTTCAAGCTCGTTAAAAAATAAACCTAGTAATTAGAAAATGTTCCCCTAGAGTTTAAGCTCATTAAAAAATGAACCCACCTTCGATAAATAACCATTTTGATTGCTTAATTATCAGCTTTTAAACCTTGGTCATGTTCTTACCATCACCTCCACTATTTTTTAGCTGATCATATGCCTCCATTTGATTGTTTACCCTTTTGAGGAATAGCTGCGACGAGTGATTCTATTAGCCACCTTATTTACACAACCGTGATTAAAAAGTTCCAAACCTTACCTGGAACTAGCTGCTCTGCAAAAAACATCACTCGTTCCTCAAAAAACAAGTCTTCTTTAAACTCTTTTCATATGACTCATAAAATATGAAAAGATTACCGAGCAATTGGCCTCTCCAGCTCGTTAAAGTGATCAGAAGTGCCATCCCTCCTCTAGATTTTAAGCTTTTTGGACCTGAGGGATCATTACACAAAAATATTGAGTGCTTGTCTTGTTCGGCTCGTTAAAACTATCAAAAATTCATCCCTTTGATATTATTTTATAGTTTTTCAGACTTAAGGGATTATATTACAAAAAAGGACTACTGGAGTTGCCTTTTCGTCCCTTTTTAGACTGTCTAAAATTGAAAAGGACCGAGTTATCTTTGTTGTTAAACTCGTTAAAACAATAGCGACAAACTTGTCCATGCAGACAAAAGTGAGTTTCACTGTCGCTAGACTTGTTAAAACATAGCGATAGGTTTTCCAGAAGGGAAATTATAGAACAAACACATGTTATCCTCCTCAAGCTTGACAAAAATAAAGAGGTATTGCTCAATAATGACTGGGGAAAAAGGGAAGAAAACTTGAATAGCTTCATTGGTAGCAAGTCGCTCTTGAACATGACACTTTCACTCCATCACCATGATTGAGTCGGGTTGGGTTATTCCATTCACTGGTCATATCACCATTGGTCCATCGCACCATCCATTTTGGGGTTAATGCTACCAATCCATTTCAGTGTTTTTGATATGTTCAATTGAAGTCGCTCAGATAATTCACCAACCCAGCTAACGCATCATCCGCTGCAATACCCTCACTCTCCATTTTCCATGACCACCACCCTAAACCCTGTATCATCAGATTGTTTACTTTCTTTTTGCAATGAAAATCCGAGCTACTAAGGAAAGAGAAATGAAATTATTTCAACATAGAGCAGAGAGCACACACTAGATGCACTTTTCTTAAATCAATTCCAGTATGCAGTATAAATGCAAATGCACATGCATGTATTTTTTTCAGTTTCCTTAATGTGAGAATGACAAAAGAAAACTAAGTATAGGTTTGAATTATTTTCTTTCAAAGAAACAACACTAACAATTTTTTCTTCAAAAAAACAAAAGGAAGGCTAAGACGACACTTTGCGATTTCGAATTTAAAACTGCTTTCGACACTTGAAACACTATTAATTCAAATCAAATACGATGGCAAAAGTGTAATCGACTATCTAAAAGAGGAATGCTTTGTGACACTCTTTTTCTTTACTGAAAATGAAACTTTCAAATCAAAAGACGACAGTTCGATTAAGCTACTATTTGTAAAGGATAACTATAAATGATTAAAAATACATAAAAAAAACATTCACAATTCCTTCTGATGGAGGCTGAAATAATGCAAAGGAAGAAGGTTTTGATGGTGATATACTGATCATAGATAGAAAACTACTGAATAAAGCTAAAGACAATGAAGAAAAAACCAAAATCTGGAGGCAGAAACAATCTCACTCAATCATCGCACCTATAACATAGGGAAATAGGGATGCATATCACCTGCAACGCACAGGAGGTGCGATGCATCCAAATTGCCAAGAAGAGACAGTGCAATGGTCTAGGGATGAGACTGAGCTTGGTTTTCACTCACATTTTGCAGCTAAGTTCAGGGTTTTAGGCTGAGCTAATGATTGTCAGTAAACACAAAGCATAGGGGCTGATCTAATGAGGTTATTTGAGCTACCACCAGGGCACTTAGGATGTTTGAAAGCTAGATGTTCAGTTCATAAACCAACTTGGAGATTAACTGAAGCAACACTGATCTACTTTGCAGTTGCATAGAAAAAGAAGTTCGAAGGCTAGATGGCTTAACTTTAGGCTCCGTCTGTGGTTTATAAAGCAAAGAACAGTAACAAAACAAACAAAATATTTGCTCCCCAGTGGTGTCGCCATTTTGTTATCGAGAAAACTAGTGTCCATTCAAAGCTGCTAGTCCCACTAAGACAGGTGGCTATCTTAGAGACAAACAAACTAAAGTTACTTGTGTTTTCCTTTATGAGATATAGATGAGAGAGAAGCAGAGAGTACCATCCTCAGCCTTTTGCTAGTCTCCTTGCTTGTTTCCTCTCTCCTTTGATAGAGCTTTCGCCATTCCTTTCTCACTTGTCCCGCTTCAAAAAACACTTGTAGAGTCAAAGCAACAAAATACCATCAAAGCATAGAGATATATAACCATAAATAATGTAGGATCAGATGTACATTAACCATATAAATGCATATACAAATACAAGATTCAAAGATATACAAGCATATGGAGGAAAACTCAAGTAACTTTAGTTTGTTTGTTTCTAAGATAGCTACCCATCTTAGTGTGACTAGCAGCTCTGAATGGACACTAGTTTTCCTGATAACATTCCCTACTCCTTATTGCACTGAGTCGGGTCTATCTCCTCCCTCAGGTTCTGATTCATGCTTATTTTGTCTTCCTGACTCTGGTTGCAAGTCCTGCATATTTACTGGGCTGATGATTCTATTGGTTGACTAGCGTTGCCTTGAGTATTTTCAAACGTTCCTTGGTCTGGATTCAACCTTGTAGATTTTCTACACTTGTGAGGTCTACTTCCTGATGGGGCAATCCTTTTTCTTTTTGGAATAAGGTTAGGTGTTAGCAGGTTTTCACCTCTTTCGAGGGCCAGTATGAGATCCTCCCATGTTGATTGTTGTTGGGCAAGGTTGTTACTGACTATTGATCTGATCAAAAAATGGTGGATAACTACTATCTTTGGGTGTTGAGACCATCTTAGCCTCTCAGCAGTGTCATGAAATAATGAATTCAATAGAGAAGGAAAATTAACAGAGCATTTTTGTTTTAAGACTGCTAAAAGTTTGAGTTGTCATGGCTTTACCACTTCTCGATGCACATCGCAAGTAATATAGTTCTGAACAATTCATGCCAATTCTCCCCATGGCACTCTAAGAGAATATGGTCGAATGCCTTTGCCTTTCTTTATTAGCTCTTGTACTTCATCCCTAAAAATGTCCATAGCATCGTGCAGCGTTAGTCACTTGTTAGCCCATACTGGTCCTTTTGTTGGTAGCTTAGACACTTCTGCTATCACAACATCTGTTACGGTGATTTGTCTACCTCTCACCGAGGATTTTCCATTCTATAAATGTTGTAGAAATTCAATGGCGATTTCCTCATTAGGGGGTTGAAATCTTGTAAAATATGTTGTCCATCCTACGCGAGCTAGAATTTCCCTGGCTCCATCGAAGACCACCAGTATTAAAGGTTCTCATCGCATTGTTTTACCTCCCATGATGCTTGAGTTATTCCTACTCCTGTAAATGATTAGTGCAGTGGAAAAAACATGGCAACGAGAAGAGACAAGAGATGGAACAACAAGTAGTTGTAACAACTCTTTCAGGTGATTTTTTATAAAAATAAATATTGTTAAATCGAGGACTATTATAATGCCACATGCTCTGTGATTATGGGATGTCGTATTATCCTCTAAAATCCAATAAAATGATGACAATGCATGCATGAGTGTATTGGAGGTCACAGTCCCCTCTCGAAATTAAAGGTCACCTACAACCAAATGAATGAAAAGATGATGTTCTGGCGGCGAAGTATAGGGGTGATGGATTGGGTAGTAAAGGTGGCAGAGTATGTATATTAATGAAATGATCGTAAAAGGATATTGGAGTAATGGAGATGAGGCGTGTAACGAGAATTATTAATGAGTGATAAGATGTCATGAGGTGATGTGATAAGTAAAAATAACAACATGCGTAAGAGATGATACCTTACCATCATTATTCCACTTCAAAATGATGTGATTGATTTAGAAAAAAAGTTAACTCATGCATCAAGTTTCAAGGTAAGGTAAGTTAGGGAAATAATCTCTTTGTAGAAAAATAGAAAAGTAAGAAGAGGCAATTGTAATAATTATTGATGTAGGAAATAAAAATTCAATACCATAATGTAGAGCTGTTACTGCCTGCAGGGGTCGATAACCTCGACAGAGTTTCTTTCTAACCCTTAGGGACGAGGATCCTCTATGAATAGTTGGGGAAGTGTATTATGATGTGCACAGTAGAGATCAATGTGCTAGCATGGTGATGAGATGCACACATTTCCATTCACTGGGAGGTAGCGAAAGTGGTCAGGCGGGCTCGTGATGAGACCTCCTATTCCAAGGATTTTGTTTCTTGATGCATCCATTGGATCATATCCCTGGTGTGGTGGCCATAGTGGGAATGCCACTTCACCTCACTCCTATGAAAATGGTAGGATGGCTAGTGATGAGACCCCCTATCCTCCATCTGTAGATATAAAACATAAAATTGTTAGTGAAATTTTATTTTATTATTTATTTATTTATTATACTGACCATTTTATATATAGAGGGCGGCTCAGTACTCCTTAAGAGTAGGGATGGCAGAAGAAGTGTAAACATATCAATAGAAAAAATATACCCATAATCTTATTGATAATAAGTAGTCATAATTATACTAGAGGGAGTAGAACCAACATGGTGAAGATAATCAATCAATATCATTTATAGCATAAACGAGGACAGTAAAGTGATATAGATAATTGTGTCCTTTCTCTTTCGATCATCACAAAGAAATATTTTTAAAGATAATAATGTTAAGGATATTCATCTGCTTCGATAGACTCCATACTTGTTGTCCTCATATATGTATTGTACTCTATGCCATAAAGAGGAAAATATGAGCCGAGATGCACTAGGAATGATCATGCAAGGGGAATAAAGGGTTGTTTTAAAAAATATTCACAAAGTGATGTTCCCTTTAGGGAACAGTAGCTGTTCCCTGGAGGAAACAACAAACACACTAGAAAAAGTGTTTTTCCCTTTAGGGAAAAACAATTATTCCGTGTAGAGAACAAAAAAAAAAAATTACTCGCAGAAAGAGTTGTTCCCTGCTAGGGAACATCAGTTATTCCCTGTAGGGGACAACAAATAAACACGCCCGAAAAAGTGTTGTTCCCTTTAGGGAACAACAAAAGAAAGCACACGAAAGGTGTTGTTACCTTTAGGGAATAGAAGTTGTTCCCTATAGGGAACAACAAATGAAGGAACACACAAAAGTGTTGTTCCCTTTAGGGAACAGCAGCTGTTCCCTTTAGGGAATAGTAGCTGCTCCCTATAGGGTACAACAAATGAAAGAACACAAAAAATGTTGTTCCCTGTAGGGAATAACAAATGAAAGCACATGAAAAAGTGTTGTTCCCTATAGGGAATATCAAATGAAAACACATGAAAAAGTGTTGTTCCCTTTAGGGAATAACAATTGTTCCTTGTAGGGAACAACAAATGAAAACAAGGAGAGAAAAAAATACAAACAAAAATCATCCCTACTACTCTAAAAAATAGAAGGGCTATGATACAGAAGAAAGAAAAAAAATAGAAAAAACAAAAAAAACAATTGTATTTACAAGTCTCAAAAAATCATTATTTTACAGCACTGGCACTGCCGAAGAGTTGCCTTCTGCAACAAGAATTTATATCGTAGAATCTTCATGTATCTGTTGACAAAGGGATTCCTTGTAAGAAGTTTATGGTAGAGGTGTACTCGATTCCCATTCTCTTTAAAGGAGTAGCCAAACCCATCAATGGTGGCCAATGTAAGGGTGCCATTATCGTGTACTTCTTTTATCTCATAGGGACCTAACCACCAAGTCTACAGTTTGCCCAGGAAGTCTTGGAACCTGGGATCATAGAGAAGCACCCAATCGCCCTCATGGAATTTCTTTTTCTTGATGAGAGCGTCATGCCATTTTTATCTTTATTATTGAATAATTGCAGTATGCAGAAGAGATAATAGTTGGATTTCATATAATTCATTTATTTGTTGTAATTTGTTAACATGTTCTTAATTCAAATCCAGCCCCACTTCTTAGGCTATCCTTAATGTCTGAATTTAAAATTCTATGGGGAAGATAGGTTCCTTGCCAAACACCAGTTGAAATGGGGAGTATCCTATTGTATTCCTCTAGGTTGTGCGATATTCCCATAGGGCTGCTAGAAATCGACTAGTCCAGTCGCATCTATGCGAGGCTACTTTCTTTGTTAGAATGGCCTTGATTACCTTGTTGGTACTCTCTACCTAGAAATTTTCTTGTGGGTGGTATGGAGAGGTGATTATGTGCAAAATGTGATGATTTTTTAGTGTGGTATCAATCTTATGGCCTACAAATTGTGACCCTCCATCCATAATTATTTCTTTGGGCAAACCATACTGCATGAAAATTTCAAAGAGAAATTTGATTACTATTTCCTCTATTTATCTTGGTAAGGCTACTGAATCCACTCATTTAGTCACGTATTCCGTTGCAACCAGTATATATGATTTTTTATTAGATGGTAGATTTATTGGGCTGACGAAGTCTAGCAGCCAGCATTCAAAGGGTTTGATAACTAGCTATGGGTGTAGGGACATCTCATCAGACTAGCCAGGGCGGTCCATTCTTTGGCAGCTATCGCATGCTTGAACAACTTTCTTAGCATCCTTAAAAATCATGGGCCAAAAATAGCCCATCTGTAATTTATGTCTAGTCCCGCGGTTTGCAAAATTTCCACCGCAAGGTCCATCGTGGTAGGATTTTAGGATATCATAGATTTCATCTTCTCTGACACACCTGTGGATATGCATATCGACTCCTATGTGAAAGAGGTATCCTACGATCTAGGAGAACCGAGCGCTGTGCTGCACTATCATTTTCCTCTCTCTGGGTGTCAGGTGTTTGGGTAGTTTCCCCACTGCTAAGTAATTCACCACATCCACAAACCATGTTGTTTTCACTATCATAGTGAACAAGTGCTCATCAAGGAACCGTTCTTCTACTGGCACTGCGTCATCTGTTCTTAGCCCTCAGGAGAGGAAGTCTGCCACCAGATTTTCCTTTCTTGGTCAATCCTTGATTGTTATGTCAAATTCTTGTAAAAGGATTAACCATCGTGTCACTCATCCATTCATAATAGGTTTATTAGCTAAATAGTTGATAACAGAGTTATCAGTATATAGGACTATAGCGTTTCCTGTTATATAGTGTCTGAATTTATTAATAGTGTAGATTACAGCTAGTAACTCCTTCTCTGTTACTATGTAATTTAACTCAGCATGGGTTAAATTTTTTCCGATGTAGTATATCGCATAGGGTTTCTTGTCTTCTTCTTGGCCCGGAACTGCTCCAATGGTTGTATCTGATGTGTCTGATGAAATCTGGAATGGTATATCCCAGTTTGGGCCTCGTAATATTGGTGTTGTTGATACTAGCCATTTTAATTCTGCAAAGGTAATGTCACATTTGTCAGTCCATATAAAATCAATATTTCCTGTCAAAGCATATAATGGTGCTACAATTTGTGAAAAGTTTTTTATAAATCTATGATAATATCCAAAAAATCCCAAAAAACTATGTACCTCTATTTGAGTGCAGGGGGTAGCTAGTAAGAGGATCTACCTGAATTCCAGCTACAGAGATGTAATGGCCCAGGATCAAGCCCTTTGTCACCATCATATGGCATTTCTTGTGGCTCAAGCAGAGCCTAGTAGCAACGCAAATTTCCAGGACTTTCTCCAATGTTTGTAATGCCTGCTCAAAGTCATCTCCATAGGGTGTGAAATCATTCATGTATACTTCTAATCCCTCATTTGTCAAATCTGCAAAATTACTAAGTATGGCTCTTTGGAATGTAGCAACTGCATTGCAAAGTCCGAAAGATAATACCCTATAAGAAAACGTCCCGCAGGGGTAGGTGAAGGTAGTCTTATCTTGGTCTTCGAGGGCAATTTGGATTTGGTTGTAGCCACTGAAGCCAACCAAAAAAGAGAATAATTTTTTACCTGCCATTGTGTCTAGAACCTGGTCGATAAACAAAAGGGGAAAATGGTCTTTTTGCATTGCTTTGTTAAGTTCTCTGTAATTGATGCATATATGCCATTTCCCATTCTTTTGGAACCACAACTAATGGAGAGACCCATTTACTATCAGATATAGGATAGAGAAAATTCACATCTAACAGTTTTTGCAGTTCATCTTTAACAATATCCTTTAGGTGAGGGTTCAATCTACTCTAAGGTTATCAAATGTGTCTTGCATATTTTTCAGTGTAGATGTTGTTCATACATAGTTCAAGGAAAATACCTTTCATATCTGGGTAATCCCAAGCGAAAGGCCCTTTATATTTCCTAAGGATTTGAATAAGCTTCTACTGCTGGTCATCACTAAATTTTTTGGTAATGTTAAGGATTTTCCCTGGCTCAATTTGAATAGGTTTGCTATTATAGATAGTTGTTGTTGGTATTGTTTGTTCATTGATATCTTTTAAAGGATATCCTTCAATTTCATTATCAAGGACTACTTCAATCATGTGACATTTTAGATTAGATATGGCAAAAGGGTGGTTAATGTAAGTGTTAATAATATCGTCTTCTATTTGCTTTTTAAATTCAAGGGCATCTACTACAGCAAATGGTAATCGGATATTTTGGGTTAAATATGTTACAAGCCGCTTCCTAGTTTTTAATATGGTTAGGCTTTGTTGAGCTGGAGGGTATAAAGCTAGGTTCTTCACATCATTCCCTCTAGTTATAGTCATACTACCTGTTCGACAACTTATATAAGAATATGCAGTTGCTAGCCAAGGTCTTCCTAATATTAGAGGCTGTCCATCTAGCTGGTTTCTAGGATGAATAATCAAAAAATCTGTCAGGTATTCCCAAGAATCTACAGACATCATCACATCCTGTAATGTCCCTTCTAATAACTTAACGGTTAGCAAATTCCAGCAAGGTTGTAGTTGGATGTAAGGCCGTGATGGCAAGTCTCTCACAGGTTGTTGTTGTGAGAATATTAATGGCTGCCTCTAAATCGACTAACGCATTGGGAAAGGAGCATCCGTTTATTTGTAATGTGACAATAGGGTTTCCTAGAGCTTCATATTTGACCAGTTCCTCTTTGCCTAATAATAGATCAGACAAAGTTCCGACTACATGGACAATTGGTGTTGGCTTTATTTTCCTCGTAGACTTTTTGGCACACAATTCCTTAATGGTTTTTTCATAGATTGCAATGTATTGAATAGCCTGGAGGAGGGGTATTTTTATGCAAAGAATTTTTAGTTCTCCCAGGAGATCAAAGTCAGGATATTCGATTGGGCGAGGTATAATCAATCTTTTTGGGAATGGTGGAGAAGAGGTAATGATCTATTCATCAATTTTCTACTTGACTACATTTTCCCTTTGATGTATTTGTTCTACAATCAATGGCTTATTCGGGTAAGGTTCTTCAAGTTGCATATTTTTATCATTCTCTGGTGCGATTATTTGTCCAGACCTCAATTTGAGTTCATTACATTCTCTCAACTCAGTTTCTGGATTCAAACCTTCAGTGATTTGTACTGACTGGACTGGTCTGTTGTTAGGATTTGGGTTGGGCTAGGTTGGGAGTGGCAGTCATAGATTGGATTGAGGATTTTGCTACAACATATAAGGTGTTGATAGCGTGAGTTGAGGCAGAGGGATTGTCCCTACTAGCTAGTTTGTGGGTCTTTGCCAACTTGATTGCTAGTTTTGGTTTTGTTAAGTAGAGGGGGAGCTTTGAGATGGATATGGGTTGTTCTGCCAAAATGATGGAAAGTAAGAGGCATTTGGCCAACTATTGTTTGGATTTTACTGATTGGACCAAGGTGGCATGGATAATGCTTGTGGTGGCCAGTTAGGAAAGGTGGCTGGTGATGAGCCCCAAAAATGGATAATTATTTGGGCTCATTCAACATCCTAATTCGACTTAATCCACCATTCTCATTAGTTTATTACATGTTTTTGATTATATTTATGCTAATAGAGTGAATTGGGTTAGTCATTATGCCAACAAGTCTAATGTGTGCTTTGTGTAGCCTTTTTGGTGAATTTGGAGACAAAGTCAATGGTTGAAATGAGCACTTGGTAGCCAAATTCGTGGAGAGTATTTTTAGGAATGTGTTCCCTTCATTTATGGGACCTTACCTCGAATTCTCCACCATCAGCTCGGAGTTCAAGGGCCACCAAATCAATCAGCACAAGGGCAGCCAAGCAAGTCAAGTAGGACTGTTGTTAACTACAAGTCTTGGGCAGTCGAGTCCCTAAAGTTTAGGAGGACTGTTGGGGTCCTCAATTTGTATAAATAAGAAGGCTTAGGGACTCATTTTGGTTAGCTAGTAGTTAGCCAATGGTTAGTCATTTTGTAGGTAGAAGTTAGCTAGTTTGTATTTCGATTTTTAGGCAATAGATTAGCTTTGCTTTTAGCTCATTTTCAAGTTCTCCTTGTGGACATTTTTGATGTAACTCTTCATTTCTTGATCAATAAAGATGAATCCAGCTTTGCACCAGCTCTAAATCTCTCTTAGGAGGCTGTAGCTCTTGGGGTTGGGCCCATCTCAAGTGCCCAGTACCTCCTTTGTTTATATTTATGTGTTTTTGCTGCATTCTTAGAATAAAATCTGCTATTTAGATTTAAATATTGTGTTTTTATTTAGGTTGATTTCGATGATTAAAAAGGTTCTTCATGTTTAGATTTACTTGATAGGTTAATCACATGGAATATATTCAGAAAAGGCTACCAAGTACTTTGGATCTCACCTCCCCTTCAGTGGAATCTGTAGAAATTTTGAATAATTTAACACATATTCAATGGAGATTATCCTGATCATGTACTATTGCAGAAAACATACACAATACATAAGCTCCTCTACGTTGATCAACAATATAGCAGCATCAATAACAATAAAACATCAAGAGCATTCACACATTAACACAGTATGTATCCCGGGGAAAGCATCGCGCTAAAAACCCCAACTACTTGTATATTAATGATTGAGTCATGTAACATTACACAACATAATACTTCTCACAAGTATCTCCACCTCTGTTACACACAATACAGCTCAGATCTGATCTCCAAATCTCTTCCACTGCTTGCCTGCCTCCACTGCTCAATACCTGCTCAAGGACTGATGAGAATAGCTTCCCAAACTCGTTTTTCACCTGCAAAATAGTCACTCACTCTTTGTGGATGTGAGAAAAGGCTAAAATGTGGGCCAAAATACGTGAGCAAACTCATTGGCATACTCAATCCATTGGTTGTGCAAGATCTGATGCACAACCATAGTCACAACTGATAGCAATCTGATTCTCTACCACCTGTCCCTGTTGAACTGAACATGCACTAACATGCAACTGAGTTAACTGATGTATTCAGTAGTTGTATTATGAGTTAATAACTTGTGAATTAATTAATAACTAATTCACTCAACTCATCTCTAGTCTGTTTGCCAGTTAGACTAAATACAACCAGTTTAACAAAGCTAAACTGAACACAACTCCATCAACTCCACAATCAACTCCACCAAACTCAACTGATTGAGTTCTAACTGAAGTCATGCATGCAACAACTCAACTGACTCATAAGAAAAGTGTATTTCCTTCTGACAGCTACATGTGCCACTTCTGTAGCTCAAACTGAAGTGCTCCAAGAGAATAAGATTAAGTTTATAGTCCAAATATTATTGTGAGATAATAATATTTGACTTTTCTATTTTTGACAGCCAGTCTAAAAATAGACTTTGATCACTCACACTTTCATCAAAAATAAAAGTCCATCTATTTTTCCCAACTTGATCAATCATCCATAAACATAGACATGATCCATATGTCTAAAAATAGACATAGTCTAAAAATAGACTTGCGCCAAAAATAGCCTGCGGGCCCACTTAGTGAAGGCGAATCTTTTCACTAAGCTCCATCATCTTGTTGCAATCTCAACACTCCCTCTCGACAAGATATGGATTATCAGCAACCCCTATCCGGCCTCGGTGGTACTCGAATTTGCTCCTAGTGAGAGCCTTCGTCAGAATATCAGCATCCTGATCCTCCGTTGGAATGTACGAAAGTAACACGATCCTCCGCTGCACACAATCTCTGATATGATGGTACCTGATGTGCTTGGACCCGAAAAACCCGACCAAGATCATCCTCATCCACACAGATCTCTGCTTCGTGCTATACCAAGAAACTACTGTCGATCCGATACTGAAGACCCCTCCTGATGTGCTCTTTCTGTCCGTTGGGCTCCCTACCCACTCTGCATCCTCCTGCCTGTACCAAGATCCATATCCCGATGTGCCTCTCAAGTGGCTCACTACATGCTTGCCTGCCTTCCAGAAGAGCTTGGTAGGCTTAACCATAGCTTGTGAAAGCTAGTTAACTACATAGCATATATCAGGTCGTGTATTGACCAAATACATCAGCGACCCCACCAACTGTCGATAAACAGTGGCATCCACTTCTTCTCCCGAAGTGGCATCCTCCTTCCTCCAACCTCTAGGAAGAGGAGTGTCAACAGGCTTGCAGCCATGCATGTTGAACTTCTCCAGTATCTCCCGAGCATACTTGCCCTGAGAAACAAACAGTCCACCACTGCGCTGCCATATTTCCAATCCTAGGAAATAGTGAAGGAGGCCCAAATCCTTCATCTCAAACTCTGTAGCAAGATCCTTCTTGCATGACAGTATCAACAGCTCATCACTCGTTAGAATCAAATCATCAACATACAGTACAATGATAAGCAACTTACCCTCCACCACAATCTGGTATAGGTTCGGATCCGCCTCGCTCTTGGAGAATCCAAGTCCTGTGAAATAGTTGTCTATCCATGTGTACCAAGCACGTGGTGCTTGCTTCAACCCATACAACGCTCTCTTGAGCCTGCACACATGTGACTCGCTGCTGAAGACTTCAAAGCCTTCAAGTTGCTCAATGTACACCTCCTCCTCAATGACTCCGTTGAGGAAAGCAGTCTTCACATCCATCTGATGAATGTGCCATCCCATCTGCGCTGAGAGAGCAAGAATCGTCCGTATGGAAGAATACCTTGCGACAGGTGCAAAGGTCTCCTCATAATCGATCCCCTCAATCTGTGAAAAGCCTCGGGCAACAAATCTTGCCTTGTACTTCTCAACACTCCCGTCAGCTGCCTGCTTGACCTTGTAGATCCATCTCGAACCCACCACTGATTTCCCTTCCGGTCTAGGAACAATCTCCCATGCACTGTTTCTTACAATAGAATCATACTCTTCCACCATGGCGTCTACCCATGCGGGATCCTCCACAGCTTCCTCGAAAGAGGATGGATGTTACACTAAAAAATGTCACCATGGCTATTTACAGTCGGTATGGCTCAATCAACAGTCATACTACCCTTTTGAGCAAGTCTTATGCCTCTACTATTCATATCAAACTCCAAGAAAGAGAGAAAGTCTTTATAAAACATGTTTATCTCTGGGTACGCAGGTTCTCTCAAGCCTTGCCTGCGGGTACGCACCTTTTGTTCATAAGGTCTGCGTCCAAGGACGCTCTGTATCTAAAGGGGCAGGTGCGTCCCTCTGAAAAGGTTAAAATGCGCAAGTTTTATCTTCAAAAACTTACTTGTGGTCATTTCTAGAGCATTCTAGAAGATTCTTGGATGAGTATTGAGCGCCTCCAGATGGTTCATGCACTCCTATCAAAGAGGAACTTATCCCATCAATAAGGGAGTGATCCCATCCAAGGAGGGGACTATCCCATTGATGGTGGACCTGATTAACTTCCTCTTGAGCACTATAAAAAGAGGCATTGAGCCAGAAGGAAGGAGGTTGAAAGCTATAGATTTCTAAGGGTAAATGCTGCAGGAATTAGGACTCCCATTTAGAAGCTTGTGAGGAGAGATTGTCATCTTTACTTGTTCTATTTGGAAGTGGGTGAGCTTTTTCAAAGTAGAGGAAGACTCTTGTGGACCTTGGAAGGAGCTTGCACAACACCAAGGCTCAGGTTGTAATGGTTCCTTTTGATTACCTTTAATGCAAATTGGTCCATTCTTCTCAATAGCTTGTTGTTAATGGGTTATTTCATGTACTCCTTGGTCTATATGTTGAATATGCTTTGTTTTATGTTATAATCAGGTGTTATTTAATTGTTTGACTGTTGGTGATTGCAGGTTTTGGAGAACGGGAGGAGCTCATCCGGATCAACAAAGCTTGGACTTCTACAACAGCGTTTGGACAGAGGTAAGAACGAAACACTTGATTTCTCATATCATAATGTATGTTTAGGGAAGGATAGCTCCAGTTTGTTTTGTTTGTCATTAGAATGTCTTAGACTTCTAGGAAGGTCAGCTGTGTCCGCACCCTTGACTGATTCCGTGTGACAATGGCTCAGTCACAACACACTTGCTCATAAGAGCCATGTATCCAGTGTACCGATCAGGTGACTGTCTCTACTTGCGTTGGGTTGTAGGTGGTCCTACAACTTTCTCTGCATCTTGAGCCAGTCGCTCAGCTTCTGTCAAGCGCTTTCGCCCTCTAATGGTTGGCGCTGCATGAGTGGTCTCTTCCACTCCATGAACCTCGTCCTGTGGTTGATCCACGTCCTGAAGCTCATCCTTAGGAACTAATAGCTCCTCATCTGCATGCAAGTGTAGCTCCCTCTCAAGCAAACACTTCATGGCTTTCTCCTCCTGAAATTTTATATCCCATCGCACAACAGTTTTACCACTATCTGGCAAATACACACGATAGTTGTGGGGCGTATCAGTGTACCCCACAAATATCCCAACCTCTGCAGTCGGCTCCAACTTCTTTCTGGCATCCTTCGTCACATGCATGGAAACGTTAGCACCAAAAATCCTCAAATGAGAAAGATCAAGCTTCTTACCAGAATAAGTCTCCTCAGGTGTACTCATGCCAAGTATCCTATGAGGACAACGGTTCTGCACATAAACTGCTGTATTGCATGCTTCCGCCCACAAGTGAAGGGGTAGGCCCTGATCATGCAACATTGCCCGTGCAACACCCACAATCGTTCTGTTCTTCCGCTCAGCTACCCCGTTCTGCTGTGGGTTATGGGGAGCTATGAGCTCTCTACGAATCCCTTCTGCCTTGCAGAAATCCTTGAACTCGTCCGAGATGTATTCACCACCATTATCGCTCCTAAGAGCCTTCACCTTCTTCCCCAAATCCTTCTCGGCCAGTGCTTTGAATTCACAGAACTTTGAATATGTCTCGCTCTTCTTCTGCATGAAGAAGATCCAGCACTTACGAGAGAAATCATCAACAAAAATCACATAATACGTATGTTTTGCTGTTGAAGCAACTGAGAAAGGTCCACACACATCTGTGTGAATTCTCTCAAGGATCGTCGTGGCGCGACTATCCTTCTCGTGAAAGGTGGCTTTCACAAACTTCCCCAAAGTACACCCCTTGCACTGATCTGACTGCGCAAGTGTGCCTTTAGGAAGCCCTGTAGTGATCTGCTGCAGTATCTTCAAGGCTCCATGGTGAAGGTGACCCAATCTCCTGTGCCACAACTTGCCATCATCTCGGCTCACCAATCCTTCTGCCTTGCCTGCCATTGCTGCGCATCCATCTACATGCAACTGATAAAGGTTCCTAACTCGAACCCCTATCTTTCGGGTTTCACCAGTTGTCTTGCTGCGCAGGAAGGCCTTTCCCTCGTTGAAAACAACATCATACCCCTTGTCTTCTAACATCGCCACTGAGATGAGATTCTTCTTCAATCCTGGAACATGCATGACTTCCTTTAATACAAAGGGTTTACCAGACTCCCTCTCAAAGGAAATGGTACCGATAGCGGTCGCACTGTATCTACCATCATCGCCCATCTCGATGTGCACTCCAAAATCTTTGTCCTCCAGATCAGAGAACAAATCTCTATCTCCCGTCATGTGAAAAGACGCACCACTGTCCGAGAACCACACTGATCCCATCACACTTGAAACCAAGCATGCGATCAATGAAAAATCAAGCTCAAACTGAGAAGCTAAGGCCTCTCCCCCTGTAGATCCAGCAGCTTGCTTGTTCTTCTTCTTCTGCGGACAATTTTTGGCATAGTGTCCATGCTGGTGACAGTGAAAACACTTCACCTTGGACATATCCTGCTTCTTGCCTTTCACACCAGACTGAGAAGCTTTCTTGCTCTTCCCTTTCTTTGCTTTGGCAGCCAAAGCGCAATTCTCTTCATCAGATACCTTTGATGAAGATCCATTCTCGCCTTTATTGTTACTGAGTTTATCCTTGAGCGCCAGGTCGCTCTTGCTTTGGAATAACATTTGCAATCCGTTGAAAGACATTTCAACACCACTACTACAAATTCGATTTCCACTAGCTCCAAACTCAATCGCCTCGGATCTAAGATTCGTGAGAACACAATATTTCTCGTACAGAGATTGACTGTATGGGCATTCACCAGATATTTCACCTTCCAAAGGAAGGATGAATCCAGAGGCTACCTGGCCCGATTACAGGCTCTGCCTAGAGAAATAGAATGTAAACACTTCCTGAATAGTAGATCTGATGATCAACTGCTCCGATACCATGTAGAAACTTTTTCTACAATTATCTAGCTCGCTCTGATACCATGTAGAAATTTTGAATAATTTAACACATATTCAATGGAGATTATCCTGATCATGTACTATTGCGGAAAACATACACAATACATAAGCTCCTCTACGTTGATCAACAATATAGCAACATCAATAACAATAAAACATCAAGAGCATTCACACATTAACACAGTATGTATCCCTGGGAAAGCATCGCGCTAAAAACCCCAACTATCTGTATATTAATGATTGAGTCATGTAACATTACACATCATAATACTTCTCACAAGTATCTCCACCTCTGTTACACACAATACAACTCAGATCTGATCTCCAAATCTCTTCCACTGCTTGCCTGCCTCCACTGCTTAATACCTGCTCAAGAACTGATGAGAATAGCTTCCCAAACTCGTTTTTCACCTGCAAAATAGTCACTCACTCTTTGTAACCTTGCTGCCCACAAAAACACATTCTTTGCTTCACCATGAAATTATTAGTGTTCGAATCTCATTTGCAGAACTTGATGTCAGTTTTGGATGCATTTTTAGGTTTAGTATTGCTTAGTTGTATAGTTTTTTCACATGGTTTCCTTGCAATAAACTTCTGTTCATTTCCTTCTGCTGTTAGGTCAGATTAGAGTGAAGTAACTAGGTCATAGGTTTTATAAGTGTTTGTTTGTTTAGTTTGAAAAACCACTTGCAAAGTACCTGTTATCCTTCCTTACCTGCCCATACTCCATCCAAACTACCTACTTCACCCTTCACTTAGAATCCGTACCTTACATTTGCCTCATCCGCTTACTTTGCCATGATTCTCATATTCTTGTGCAACATCGTTTCATTCCTCCTTGAACAGATCTCACCATCTACGCCACTCCTCAACTCCATCCTCCAAGTCTTGAACTCCCCTACACCCCTATTTCACCTCCATACTCATTCCTCCACCTTTTTTCCTCCATCCATGCTTCAAAACCCCATTTCTGAACATCCTGTAGAAAAATTACAAAACATCCTGTATAACCCCTGCAGACTTCCTCTAGAAGCTCATGAATGAGGTTCCTTGATAGCCAAACTCTGTGAAACTCTCTGGAAGGGTGTTGCGGACTCCTTAGACCCTCTTTGAACCTTCCCGACCTCTTCCAAGCATTTCTCCTCCTTGATCCACCTCTGCACAGTAAAAAATAGTTAAAAGCACATGCATGATAATTCCAACAACTTAATCAAAAATACAAAAAGATGTTTTCTTCAGATAGAGGTAGTCTGGAAACATGTATTTTACCTTCATAGAAGTAAGGGCATATCTTTCAATAGTTTGCATGCTCTCCTTTGTGTCAGTAGGACTAGTTGGTATAATTAGGGTTTGCTAGGGTTTGCGTTTCTTTTTGGCTTTCAGTTTCTTTTTGCAAGTAGATTAGCTTTCTTCGAGTTAGCTTTCATCCATCAACTAAAAAGCTTCTTATAAGAGCTCATAGAAGTTGGCTTAAGCTCCTAGTGGACTTGTGCCAGTTGACCAAGTGACAGCTGCAGCAAGAGCTAGTACTTGTGCATACAACACCGTCGCTTCCAAGTTTGTTACGAACTACCAGGTTGATAAAATTAAAGAAGGGAGTCCCTGGGAGTTGCAGCATTATTGCTGCAATACTGGGGCCCACCAGCTGGTTCTACCATTTTTCTCATGTATATTGTTGGGAATTATATTGTGAAGGCTGAAAGAATGAAGATGGGTCAGTAGGCATATTTGTTTATCATGCTTGCCATTGGTGATGCTGGTTTAATAGGTACACTGGTCCTATTTCTTCCTTTTCTTCCTTGAAGACCGCTTTTAATCCTCAGAGCGATGGGAAACTTTCTGTGGCATGTTCCTTAGTGCATATGGCACAAGTCTATACCATATCTAGTGGGAATTCTTTATGACTATGTTTCTTTCTACATCGAGGGAAAAAAATAACCAGGTTCTACTCTGCTTCAAACTACTTCTACTTGGCTTGTATGATGTGTAAATGTGTTGGCAAGGTTCCCAAGAGACTTCCCCTAGAGACTTTGTTGTCCCTGGTGATCGCATTGTGTCTAGCTGTGTTCAATATTGTACTTCCCTTCGAGCACTTGATACAAAAATCAATAATATTAGCATAGTATTCTTGAAAAATATCACCTTTACTCATAATATTTAGTGTCTTTATCCACTGGTTTTCATCCCTTTAATCATCATGGTTAGAACATTTTCAGGTAGGTTTGCATAAGGAGACCTTTGGAGGTTATATTGGAAGCACTCCACATAGTCTTCCAAAGTTTCACTAGGCCTTGCTACCATTTGGAATATCTCATATTTTAGTTCTCTAGATCTGCAATAATATTGATATTTTTTAAGGAAAGCAGTTTTCATTTGGTCCCAATCATTGATGGTGTCCCCACCTAGTCCCAAAACCAATGCAAGGATTCTCCCTTTAAAGTGGAGGGGAACAACTTCAGTTTCTAGGGGTCAGTCGTGTAATCATATCCCCTACATAGGATATCAAATTCAAATAGGAATGCATCTGGATCTTCTGAAGTGAGTCCATGAAAGGTGGGTGTTAACACCCAGGTTGTTCCCTATGACTCCCAAGGGAATACGGCCGGGGTAACCACTAACCAATCTTTTGATCACTGTTTCTAGCCAAACTGTGATCAGAGAGGGCTCTCTCTTTATGATTTGTATCTGTTTATGATAGTGTTTTAGGCTAGGTATTAAGCACAGGTTTTGTTTATGTTTTGGTTGAAGAGTTTCTTTCAGGTCTTTGTGATGTAGTTTTCAAAGAATCAAGTATCATTGGGCAATGGAGTCTATGGCTGTAGGTGTCTAGAAACCTTGAGATGAATTGGTGAAACTTATAGGGCCATTTGGATGCTTTATATAACAAATTTTTGATTAATAACATGAACAGGTAAAACAAGTAGTGAAAGCATTTAAGAATTTTCACTCAGTGTTTAAGTATTTCCACCAAACTAGTTATGAGAAATGGATAGATGTCTCAGGAGCGAACTTGAATCCCTGGGAATGTCTATCACTGTAAAAGATATAGTTTTAAAGTGCAGCAATTAAGAATTACACTTCTGTTACTGTATCTGAAGAAAACATGGATAATAGCTTAGTTTGAGTTCAGGGTAATCATGGATTAAATCCTAGAACCATTCTTCTACTTTGCTATTAAGTGTAAAACATCTAATCAATAAAAGAGAACAAAAGACTCGAAAACATGTAATACAGAGATTTAAGAAAACTTATTGTTTTATGAAACACTCTGGAATCCTGCAACATTCACCATTCATCACAACGCATCAAAGTACACCAAGCTTTGGAAATTCCATTCTCCCTTTGTATTATTTCTCTGAGAATCTTACAGCAAGTGAGACTTCCAAAAGGAAAATAACAACAACCCGTTAAGCTTCTGTGAGGGGTGAATATATACTTGCGATTTTTACAAAAATATCTGAGTTCTGAGTTATCTCAGACTTAATATTCTCACCAACTTTTGAGATATTATTATCAGAAATTTATTACAGCATTGAATACAAAATAAAGGCGTCTTAATGTTCTGTCAGAAGATATTTTGGCCTTTGGGATCTGCTGAGTCGGTTGAGATACTTTGATTAAATGCTGGAGAACCCGACTTTATGGCTTGTACGCTGTATTTTGGGTTTGTCACCTGTGATTGTGACTGCTGCTGTGGTGAGTAAATAGCTCTGCTGAGTTGGCTCAGCATCTGTCTCTTCCTTGTAGATTTTATTCATCAAAATTCTGCCTGTGCATGACTGCTCATATACTGGAGAAAAACTAACCTTACAGGTTCGGGCCTGATAAGATTACCTGTGTCAAATTCCTCCATACTTCCTGTGTGGGCAATTGGTGTCTTATGATTGCCTCCAAAGTTTCATCTGCTTCTGTATACTTAAAGAAATTTGGTGGTGTATCAAACAGGTGATCAATTTCATTCATAATAAAAAACAGGTTATCCACCCTATCATACAAATTCTGCCCTGATGCTGGCCCTGTTTCTGCTGAGGTACTGGGCTGTTTTGCAATTTGTGCTGCAGCATGGGCATCAACCCTTTTGATGTAATTTTCCAGGGTAAGCAGCCTTCCTACACTGCTTAATATGCTGGGGAGGCCTCTGTTTTGTAATGCCACAAATCTGTCCAGGAATTTGTTGATCTCGGTCTGCATATCCTGTGTTCTCCTCTCCAGCGTTCCAACTAGGTTTCTCAGTGTCAGGACTCTTTTAGCTACTGAAATTGTTTCAGTCCTGTTAGTAATTCCCATGGTAGCCAGTTGAGAGCTAGTTTTGTTATTCAAAATATTGATCATTCTGCTGGCAGCATCTGGCATGTGGCCAAGGCTTGCTCTAGCTCTCTGTATCTCCCTGTTTGCCTTGGTAATGAGTACTATTTGCTCATCCATAGTCTCAATGTACTGCCACTGATTGGTGATGGACCGACCAATGTTACCCCAGAGGACTGCTTTTAGTTCTGCTGTTACTTTTTCTAGTGCAAGCTCTTTTTCTAGTTCAGCTATTCTCTTTTTTAGAGCTTTTACCTCTCTTTCCTTTGCTGCCTCATTCTGCTTGCTTTTGTCAAATTTTTCATTCACCTTAGCCAAAGATTTCTTGACTTCATCAAGCTCTTTCATTTGGGATTCAAGAACTTGGATCTCAGCTTGCAGCTTCTGCATATCCAGACTAGGAGTCTGCTCTGTTGTTGGCGTAGTTGTTGCTGTAGATGGTGCTGTAGTTCCTGTCTGCTGAGGAGGAGGAGTAGTTGTTGGAGGGACTTCCTCAAGATTGATTATCACAGGAGGAGGCTGGGAGGGTTGGCCCTCTTCTTTTTGCTTTAATGCTGTTTGTAGTGCTGCCTTTGCAGCTTCTGATTGTCCTAGTTGGTCTTGAGTCCGAACTAGCTCCTTGTACAGGGATACCATTATATCTGTGGCATCCTTTTCCTGCCTTTGCTGGGCAACCTCGTCTGTTTGCGGATGGATGGTAGCTGGGAGCTTGATTTTCTTTCTTAAGGCCGCCATGTCTGCATCCCTTATCTTCAAGAGTTCTTGGATACCTTTAACATCTTTAGGATCATGTCCTATTTCTATAATTACATCTTCCAAGGACTTGATCCTGTTGTCCTTGGCTTGTGATGATGCTCTCTCCAATTCCAGCTGAGAGGCTGTGTTATCAAGGCTGCTCTTCAATTTGTAATTCTCCAATGTTTCATCTGCCAAGGAGGCATACACCATTTCACCGGTTTGTTTATGCAGTTCGATCTTATCCATAGGGTGTATGTCTTTAGCCAGAACCTCCATGTTGGTTCTTAGATAATCCGAGGTAGATTGAGGATGCAGCGTTGTGGGCATGAAGTGACTCATGATCATCTTGCCTTCACTTACATCAAAGGCAGACATGAGTCTTTGCTGATTGGTAGGAGCCAGGTTCAGCAAGTGATTGTACAGTTGTACTTTAATAGGATCACTCCTCCTCTTAATGTCAATAAATTGCTGTTTGATGCTTGACTGTCCTTCTCTGTGCTGGCTGGAGGAGCTGACCTCTCCTCCTATAGCTCTATCATGTTCATGCTGAAATGAACTGGCTGAAACTTCTCCACTGGGTGGGCCCATGCCCATTGCTTGCCTCACTGCTATGTCATCCTCTGGAAAGTCATTTAATCTCTGTCTTTTCTCTCCCTGATTGATGGATGAAGTCAGGGGAGTCTCTCTATCCCTTTTCTTGGTTAAGTCCTCTTTTTGTGGGGTTTGGAGGACCGAGGTATCAACAGTAGTTTCTGCCCTAGGAGGCACTATTGTCTGGGCCTGTTGCTCAGTGGAGCTTGGAGCATCAATCACTATTTCTTGCTGCAAGGGTTGCTGTTCACTAAACTGTTCCTCTTCTTGTTGCTGCCCTTGTTCCTGCTGCTCCATCTCTTCTTGCTGCTGTAGCAATGTATCCACTTGTTCTTCTGTCAATGGAGGTGGTTGTTCCACCTGCTTCCCTTTATCTTTGCTTGCTGTCTGTGGTGCTTTCTCGACAGTTTGCTGCTGTGCTGTTGATGATGTAGTAGCTGCTCCAAGCTGCTTTTTGTAGGAGAGGGGCACCTGTCCACAAGTTTCCAAGTCAGCTTCCTTTTGCATATTTCTAGCCTCTCTCTCAAGCAGCTCTTCATTAGTAATTTCCTCTTCTAGGGTACCCTCTTCCCAATTTGATGCATTGGCATACTGTTCAATCTCAGGTTGTCTCTTGTGTGCATAGCTACCCAATTTGTATTTTATCCTCCTAAGGGAGATAGAATGATTGGGGTCATAGGGTATCCATTCAAAGCTGGTTTGCAGTCTGAGACCCTCAAGGATACTGTCTGCCTCTTTCCACCCTTCCTCTTTTATGTTATATAGGAAAGGACCCAGCTGGCTCCTTACCTTTAACTGTGATTTCTTGTTTTTGCTCTGAAAATGGAGGTAGTCTGAGTTCCCAAACTGTCTGAAATATTCCAAGGCGAAGAGCCTCATGGGGACATACCTTGGCAACCTAAAAGGGTTCAACTCACAGCCATATATCCTGATGATTGTGTGGTTTTGGTAGAGGTACCAATTACCAATGCTGTAAGACTTATTCAAATGGAGAATTCTCCTCATGTCATCAGTTAATCTAGGAGGAGGAGTACCTTGCAACACTGTTAGGGCTGGATAAATGAATAAATCAATGAACTCACAGTATGTATAAGGTGATACAGAGGAGTGATGAAAAACAGATGTCTAGAAGACAACTGACCTTGGATTTCCCTGGGCATTGAGTGGCTTCAAAGGAAAAGAGAAGGTGGCTGGCCGATAGAACAAGAATAGGTGGTATATATATGAGGTATACCTGAATAGTCTCTCCCTCCTCAAGTTCATAAACTGCTCATGGATTTTTTCTGCAATGTAGGTTGCATAGTCATAGTGTACAGCTGGGGGCTTACCAGGAGAGAATAGAGACAGCATTGCCATTATGCTGTCATCCACATCCTCCATTCCCTTGAATCCTAGGACATAACTGATTAAATCCACTAACATCCTGCCCAATTCATTCAAATATTGATACCCAATAGGAGGGGTTCTGACTGATTCAGAGCCTGGTCTTACAAACAACTGATTGATTTTAATGATTTGGTCACTTGACAGCTTTCTCCCTTTGTTTATTAAATTCTGCATAAAGAGGGGGGTCAATTGCTTGGCGGTATGGAAGTGCAGCATTTCATTTATGCTCTCTGGGGTAATCTGGAACAGGACTGAGCCTGTGGGGCTGATGACAGCTCTTTGGTTTGGGTCATAGCATTCCTGGCAGCTGTAGATCAATTCTGGCATAGGATTTACTTGGGGGAGGTTGTAGATGGGCAAATTTGAATCCCAAATTCCCAAGATGTCTGCCCCACTCATGTGCTGGGCTTTCAACTCATTCAGCATTTGGATATTGTATTTGGAGCCCATAAGGAACCAGTCCAGCATTTGATAATCCATGTCTCCCAGGGCTTTCCATGCTAGTTCCTGGTGAGGAGCATTGAGGGGCTTGATATTCAGAGCAATGGGAGTCTCCATGATTCTTCAAAGTTCAACAATTGTAATAAAATGGCTATAAAAGCACCAGCACAGAACAGAAGTGCTTTTTTGTAAAAATAGTCTTGAAATTTAAGTATCAGAGGAGGAGTTTATACAGCAGTAATTGAAACACTGCTTATATTAGGAGTCAAGGCTACTGTGGGTCTCACTATGTCCTCTTTCAGTGGGTGAATTGAGGCTAACAAGGAATTTGCCGGGAACACGCAGTGAATGTTGTCTTTGAGCGAAATTATAGGTATTATGGCTCGGCTGGTGTTTTTCGACTTCACAGTTGCAAATGTGGACGTGCAGAGGGAAATGGCCGGTGTAAATATAGTTTCTAAGGTGTCCTTAGCCCTCTGAGTAACTTTAATTTCAATAACAGGCGTATGGAGGGAAACAAACGGCAAATACCTGTTAATTGACGAACAGAGGTCGCATGGGCGTGCACGGTTGGAGCTCTGGAGGTCGCCTTGGTTGATTGAGCAGGTTGGCGAAAATTTGGTCGTAAACAGTCATGCAGAGAAAACAGTAGAGTAGTGCGCAAAAATGGGAAAAAATAGACGTTTTTGGCTTAATATGGGCTTTTTTATGATTTTGGCGCTTTTTAGTGATGACGTCAGCATGACGTCATTGGTGGGTCAAGGTTAAGTGACGTCAGCTGACGTCATCGGGTGACGTGGCAGTATACTGTTGGTCCATGAGGGATGGTGAGGTGGCAGCCATGTCAGCGGCGAGGTGGACAAATAGCAGTGACAGGACAAGCGGATGTGACGTGGCGATATATAGTTGGAAAAGGTTGGCGGTTAGGACCGTAGCGGTTACGGTTAAGGCTAGCCGCTACGGTCTCTCGGGGCGGTCTGGGTACGGCGCCGAAGGTGTCAGGCCTGGCTCCGAGAGTCTTCATTGCTTGACGCGTGGTCTACCCGTGACGTGACGCAACGTCACTTTCTCGGGCGGTAAAGGACGGCTGCGGGGGCTGCTCCGATATTGCTGTGGATCGTCGGATCTTTAAGATCTGATCCGACGGTGGGCGGAGCATCAACATGCTCAGGTTATATGCGCGGCGGAAAACTTTGGGTTGTGGGTTTTTTAATGGTTTTTCAATGTTTTCTATTTAAAACAAACAATGCGCTAACCTTTTGGAAATGTGCCAGAGGCGGGTTTTTTAGACTTTGGGTAATTTTTGCAAAGGTTTTGAGGGTAAAAGAGGGTTTATAAGGGTTTTTTCAATGCAAATGGTGGTTCGAGGAGCAAGTTGGCTTGTAGCAAGGGGGAATGGGATGTGATAGGTTCACCAAGGTGACCAGAGGTCATTTTGGTTCCTTTTGAAGAACATATGGCTATAATGCCAAGGGGAGGGAGTATTTATAAGATTTGGGGCTTTATACACCATAGTGTTAGTATTATTAGGGGAAGGGTAAGATAAGGGAGCTATGTAGTAAAATTAGAGGTTAATATGAATGGGGGGGAGCAAATGAAGGGGATTTTACTGAGTTTATCTGAAATTATTTTAGTTTTGAGAGTAGATCAAAATGAAAATATCTTGGACAAGAAATGTGGCTTCTGAATGAACTAGAACCACCATAAAACCATGCTCTCTCTCCATAAATCTCAGCTAAAAGAAAGAGAGTGTTAGTAATGGAATGAAGGGGGAGAGGGAGGTTAGTCATGCTCCTTGCTGTAATTTGATGGAATTAACCATTTTGTCCATTGATAGATTTTTGCCTTGGCAAAAAACCTCTTGACATATGTGTAATGGTGAAAATACCCTTTCTGCAACCACAACTGCCTACCCAGCTATTTTCCTAGCATTTTTTGTTTCTCCTTAGAGGGTGCATTTGGACTTGCAAACCCTTACTTGCCTTTTCTTTTCTTTGGCTTTTTTTTTTTTTTTTATTCCTTTCTATCTACTTCTAACCTTATCTCTTCCAAGGTCCCAGATTAAGCTGTTGGGAACCTTTACTTCTCTGCCTAAACTACTTGTCTGCCAAGATTAAGCAGTTTGGACAGACTTCTTTCTCTATTCTATAACTCAAAATTGAAACATGGCATGATCCAGGTTAAACTGTTGAATCATCCATCCAAGTTGGAATAAGGTCATCAACATTTGAAACACTTTACACACCTCTTGTTCTCTAGGAAATATGGGATCTTTGTGATACCAAAGTAGAGCATATTTGGACTTTCCTTGGCCAATCATGAAATATGAAACCTATTGGTATAGGTGTCCAACAGTGGCTCCACATGGGGATGGTTTTTCTTTTGAAAGACCAAGAACAGCAGGTCAGATTGCCTTGTTCTTTGACTGCTCATCTCAATCTTTGAAGTTTGCTGCAAAAATGTGTCAAAATAGTGTGCCTCTTTCTTGGAAAACCTCTAATTCTGTTTGCCTCTTGCTGGTTGGTGAATCACTTGGAAAACTGTATTTTACAATCTATAACAGAAAGCAATATGTACATCTGCATATATACAATGAATCCTTGGATTCCACTCATAGTGATCAGTCAAAGTAGTGTTTCAGCATCCTGCCATTGACAGGACCTTCATCCAAGTCAGTTTCAGTCAAACTTTTGAGGAAGTAGGTGTTATTACCTTGCACTGCTTGGACAGCAAATGGTCCTTTCCATAAAGAGTCAAACTTTCCATGTTTCCCTTTCTCTTCTCTTCTTGCATCCCACTTTAAAACTTTGTCCCCTACATTGAAATCTTCTGCTTTGGTTCTTCTATCAAAGGCCCTTTTCAGTTTCTCTTGTAGTATCTGCACTCTGCTGAAAACTTGTTCTCTGGTCTGCTGTAGGCAAATTATCTGGTTAATCCTTCTTTGCATGTCATTTGGCTCTGCTTGGATTTCTTGCAGAAGCTTCATAACCGGTACTCCTAGTGATGAAGGAAATTTGGCTTCTAGTCCATAGACTAACTCATATGGGCTGGTCCCAATTGATCTTTTAGTTGTTAGTCTATCTGCCCATAAGGCATTTACTAGTTTCTTGTGCCAGTTCTTTTTGTTCTCTTCCAGCACTTTCTTTATGATATTTATTAAACTTTTGTTTGATGATTCAGCAAGGCCATTTCCTTGAGGATAGTAAGCAGTAGAATGGCCCAAAGTGATGTGAAATTTATGGCAGAAGTTCACCATTTTCCTAGATCTGAAGGCAGCAGCATTGTCTGTTATTATCTTGTCTGGACAGCCAAATCTAGCCAGTATATTGTTTTCTAAAAATTGAATGATTACTGAATCATTTGCTTGCCTACATGGGGCAGCTTCAATCCACTTGGTGAAGTAGTCTGTTGCTGTCAAAATCCATCTGTGTTGCCCTGAAGATGAGGGATGAATTTCCCCAATGAAATCCAAGCCCCATTGTTGGAAAGGTCTCTCTGTTGCAATGGGCTTCAAAGGAAGTGGCAGCAACTGTCTTTTGCCTTCAAACAGTTGGCATTTGTGGCATGAAGCTGTAAATTTCTTAACATCAGAGAACATGGTGGGCCAGTAATAACCAGCCCTCAATATCTTGTCCACAGTGGACTTCCAGTACAAATGCCCACCACAGTCTCCAGCATGGAATTCTTGCATGATATTGTTAGTTTCATTCTCCATTAGACAGTGCAGCAATATACCTTCATGGTTTTTCCAAAGTAGATTTCCATCCATCACACAAAATCTGGATGTTTTCATTTTTAGGAACCTACATTTAGTTCTGGACAGTCCTGGGGGAGCACACAGGTTTTGTAACACATAACAGATATCAGAGTACCAAGGAGATTGTTCAAAGGCTACATTGATCTTTGGAGTCGCCAGCTCTGTTTCACTGTCCAGTTGGTTTATATCTAAGGCTTGGAAATTTGCTTCTGTCATTAATTTGGCCAAACCTTGTCCTTTTATCAGCTTCGTAGGTTTTATTTCAATGTCAAATTCTAGTATATTGGCAATCCATTTTCCTCTTCTACCCTCTAAGTTTTCTTGGGTGAGAATGTCTTTGACAATTGGACTTGGTACATAAGCCACAACATGGGAGTAAAGGATGTAAATCCTAAAGTCTTTAATAGCTTTGATCAAAGCATAGGCTTGTTTCTCCATTATTTGGTACTTTAGAGGGGCATCTCTAAGAGCTCTGCTGAAGAAGGCAATAGGCTTCTCATTCCCTTGGTCATCTTTCTGTAATAGAACAGCAGCAATAGTATGCTGGGAAGCAAAAGAGAAGATGATAAAGTCTCTGTCAAACTGAGGATTAGTTAACACTGGGGTTCGAGTTAAGGCCAATTTTATACTTTCAAAGGCTTGTTTTGCTTCAACAGTCCATTTGACTTTTGAATCCTTTTTTAGCATATTGTTTAGTAATCTGATTAATTCTGCTAAATTTGGGATAAATCTTCTTAGAAAGTTGATTTTCCCTAAGAATCCTTGCAACTCCTTGACATTCCTTGGATGAGGCATTTGTAGGATAGCTTGTATCCTATCTGGATCAATTCTTATGCCATCTTTTGAAATAATGTGTCCTAAGAGTTTCCCTTCCTCCAAACCAAATAATGACTTCTTGGGGTTTAAGGAAATACCATATTTCCTGCATGTTATGAAAATCTGTCTCAAATGTTTCAAGTGTTCTTGATCAGACTTTGAAAAGGGTGTGAGATCATCTAAGTAAATGACCAAGAAGTCATGAATCTCTTTTGCAAAAGCAATGTCCATTGCTCTTTGAAACGTTGCCCCTGCGTTTTTCAATCCAAAGGGCATTTTTACATACTTGAAAGTTCCCCATGGGGTTGTGAATGCAGTTTTGTCTTGATCATCAGGGTGTACCAGGATTTGATTGAAACCTGAGAAACCATCAAGCAATGATATCCTTGAAGCCCCTACTACTCTTTGAAGAATGTGATCCATTTTGGGTAAGGGGTAGTTATCTTTGAGTGATACTTGATTCAAATTCCTTAAGTCTACACAAAGTCTAATCTCACCAGTTTTCTTTCTTGTAGGAACCAAATTTGAAATCCACTCAGAGAACCTGATTGGTGCTATGATACCAGCTTTGAACATTTTATGTAATTCCTTTTCAATGGAAGGAAGGAGCACAGGATTGATCCTTCTCAATTTCTGTTTGAATGGTTTTTGGTTAGGCTTGAGGGGAATGGTATGCTGGATGACAGAAGTATCATAGGACTTTAGATCCTCATAACCCCAAGCAAAAACATCTTGAAACTCTTTAAAGAGGTCAATGTATTTGGGCTTTTGATCAGGGGGCAAAGAAGCAGATAGTTTTATTACTTTGGGCTTGTCAAAAGTACCAATGTTGCATTCTTCAACTGTTGCATCTGATGGCTGCATCTTCGGCTTCCTAGGGATGTCATTTGTGTCAAAAATATCCTCTAGTGGGGTAAGGCCTACTGGAAGGAAATTGTCTTTGAGTTGTATGATTTCAGCTTCAGCGTTACTCATCTCTTCACAGTCAATTTGGTGAATTTGCTGAATGTTTTCGTTGCTGAAAATGGTTGGACTCAGTAGTTGTTTTGCTGTTCTAGGTGACATTGGATGAGCAGACTGCTGAAACTGTATTTGTGATGGACTTGCTCCATCAAGCATTTGTGATTGACTTGCTGACTCAAGCATTTGTGATTGACTTGCTCCATCAATATCAATATTTAATCCTATGAACTCTTGTTGCAAGGTTAAAAAATTGTTTATTTGCATGTCATCCTCAAATACTTGCCATTCTTTGACATTGTTTGGAATAGAGGGTCTGTATTTGACCTCGGCTGTGAAACAGTTATTGGGTTCTAGTGGGAATTTGAAGGTGCTGGCAAATGTTGCTAAGCTATGTGCATGGAGATTGTGGCCCCTTGAAATTTTTGTGATAACAAACTCAGAGAAGGTCTCTAATATTTCAATTACAGCAGACCTGTAGGACCTCAATCTCTTGTCATTGGTGACAAAATTCCCTTTTACTTGTTGAATTACTAGATCAGAGTCCCCCATGATGGAGAGCCTAGGTGCTTGTAATGATTTTGCAATCTTGAGGCCTAGTAACAGAGCTTCATATTCTGCCATGTTGTTAGTGCATCTAAAATTCAATCTGTAAGCCCTGCCTTCTGCATAGCCTTTCTCTTTGTTATGTATCCACACTCCAGCTCCTGCCCCTAACTTGTTAACCGAGCCATCAAATTCTAGGACCCACAGGATGTCTTGCTGGTCAGGAGATTTGAAGTTCTGTTCATGGGATGGCAATGTGAGCATGAGTTGGGGTTTCTTCTCCCATTTGTTTTCTAGGACAGTTTCATTACTTGTTTGATCAATGCTTTGTTCTTGCACAAGTGTTTCGGTCCTAATGTCATTGTTTGAGAGGCCTGTGCTGTCATTGAAGAGGATGAAGGAGTCTATGTCCGAATGAACAGCATATATTGGAAAATTTTGAGGCTTTTCTTCACTGCTGACCATATACTTCATGAGTGTTTCCCTATAAAGTCTTTTTGGTTGCCAAAAAACAGAGATAGTTGCATATGACATATCTAATTGCAGGGAGCCTTGGAGCTTGGCTCCCCATGATCTTGATAACAGCATCCCATATTTGGGTGGGATATCAGCGACTACAACGTCCATTAGAATGGTTTTGTTGGGAAATTGAACCAGGGACACACATAAATCCTTTATTAGGCCCAAACATTTGACTTGGCTAGAATCAAAGGAAAACAGGTCTTTGTATGGTCTTGTTATATCCAAGTTCAATCTTTCCATGACAGCTTTTGGCATAAGGTTGTGAGAGGCACCTGAGTCGAACATTGCATTATGCAGTATTTTATCATGTATATGCAAGCTGACATAAAACGGTAAAACCCCTGTGACTACTGTTTTTCCATCTACCTCTGGGCCAAACAGTAATTCTGGAGTGTCATCTAGCACATTTACATCATCTTTGCTATTGGTGAGTTGTAGGGATTTCTTTATCTGTTGCTTGTATATGTCATGCTTGGCTAGCTCTGAGAGGGGAATTGCTACCTTTAACTTGCCAATCTCTGTACCTAGGTCAAAAGGCTTGTCAACTTGGGTTTTGGAGTCACGGGTAACGGTTCTTTCTTTGTTCATTAAATCTTCTTGTTGGATTTCATCTTGACTTTGAAACCTGCCCCTTATATTCATGTCTTGAGGGGTAATGTTTGGATTAGGGTGAGAGGAAGAAGTTGCCATGGGCTGTTGTAGTGGGGACAGTAGTTCAGTAACCTCCTCAACCACCACTTCTTTTGTAGGCAAGTTTGTTTTGTCATTAGGTTATGTGACTGAGGTTTCTTTAGATTGCTGTTTCTCCTTTATCTTTTCAGGCTGATTTACATTTACAGTCCTACTCCTTAGTTTGTATTGTTTATGGACTTCATAGACAGCAGTATCATATCCTTGTTTAAAGTCAAAGGATTCTCCTGATTTAGTTTGGAATGTTTTGCTTTCATCCTCCTCATGGTCTTCTTGTGTTAAGAAAATATGGCTTTTGCCATCCAAACCCATTAAGTTAATTTCAGGATCTTCATTGAGCTGATTGGCTGTGGAAGTTTCTGCATAGTTTTCTTGAAAAGGGGGTCTAATATCTTGGTCAGCACTTGTCTTTCCTATGTTTGGGTTCTGAGTTCTCCTAAAATTCGGGTTTCTAGGAGGGTTGCTTTGTGATGCCTCCCATGATGATTTTCTTTCCACTGATTCCACTCTTTCACCCAATCTCTTCATGCTGTTTAGTATTGCATCCAGCTTTTGATCAAAACCCGAGGGTTCTTCTCTGAAGCCAGTCTTCTTTTCTAACTTTGCCCTGTTCCTTTTGGCAATTAGGTTAGCCTCTACAGTGACTGCAACCCTTTGGGCTTCTGCCAGGGTTGGAGGATCTCTTTCTTTCAACTGATAGGCCATATCAGAATCAAAACCGTCAGGGAAGTTATACAGGGCCAAATCAGGAGGGGGCCTTAAGTTCTGGGGGATAGCATTATATACATTGTTAAACCTAGCACAATATTCCAAAACTGTTTCTTGGGGACCTCTTTTAATAGTGTTATATTCACCAAGTATGTGGAGTGGATCTTTCTTTTTCTCCCATCTGTTGGTAAACTCTTGATACAGGTCCTCAGGGGTTGCTATGGAGTTTGCATTTAGGGATCTAAACCAAGTCCTAACATCCCCAGTTAAGCTTTGAACAAAAATTCTCATCCTGACACTGTCATCATCTATTTCATAGGTCTCAAAGTGGTCTTGCATATTCTTAGCATGCTGGACAGCTGTCAAAGGGCCATGGGAGTCAAAAAATGAGATTTTGGTTTGGTAGTCTTGGGGTAGAGCTGGAGCATTGGCTGGTATCTGCAGAGGTGCATATCTGTTAGCCATGTTTATGGGGTTTATAGGGTTAATAGGAACAAATGGAACAGCAGGGATTACTGGTGTAACCGGGTTAATAGGATGGGTAACAAGCGGGGAGCTGTTTGAAAGAGTATGTGCAGATGGTGAAGATGGGAGAGGAGGGCTTTGGGGTGTTGATGGTGAACTAGGGGAACTAGGGGTGGACCGGAAAAGAACTTTGCAAGGAGTGGGAATGAGGATAGTTTGATCTGAGCTTATATTTGAATCAGCAGGCTTCTCCTGCTTTTGCTGTCTCCTTATGTTCTTTGGGATGATATTTGGATTATCGACAATGATGGGTTGATTAGGGTCAGGGTTTGCCCTAGTGTGCCTTGGGTTTCTTTTGGGAGCCAGCTTCTAATTATTCTTTTAGAGCTTGTATAGGAGGTTTTATGTGTGCAAGGACTGGATCAGAATTTTGGAAAGACTATATATATTTCAAAGCTAGGATGAAGATTCCCTTATTAGCTCTTCCCTAAAGCTGTCCCTGTGTTACAGAAACAGTCCTAGGGCCTCTTGGCTAGTTTCGGGCTTGATGGTAGCTTTGGAAGATAGATAGTAATTGAAAAATTTTAAGCAATCCCCAGCGGAGTCGCCAATTATGTTAACACCCAGGTTGTTCCCTATGACTCCCAAGGGAATACGGCCGGGGTAACCACTAACCAATCTTTTGATCACTGTTTCTAGCCAAACTGTGATCAGAGAGGGCTCTCTCTTTATGATTTGTATCTGTTTATGATAGTGTTTTAGGCTAGGTATTAAGCACAGGTTTTGTTTATGTTTTGGTTGAAGAGTCTCTTTCAGGTCTTTGTGATGTAGTTTTCAAAGAGTCAAGTATCATTGGGCAATGGAGTCTATGGCTGTAGGTGTCTAGAAACCTTGAGATGAATTGGTGAAACTTATAGGGCCATTTGGATGCTTTATAGAACAAATTTTTGATTAATAACATGAACAGGTAAAACAAGTAGTGAAAGCATTTAAGAATTTTCACTCAGTGTTTAAGTATTTCCACCAAACTAGTTATGAGAAATGGATAGATGTCTCAGGGGCAAACTTGAATCCCTGGGAATGTCTATCACTGTAAAAGATATAGTTTTAAAGTGCAGCAATTAAGAATTACACTTCTGTTACTGTATCTGAAGAAAACATGGATAATAGCTTAGTTTGAGTTCAGGGTAATCATGGATTAAATCCTAGAACCATTCTTCTACTTTGCTATTAAGTGTAAAACATCTAATCAATAAAAGAGAACAAAAGACTCGAAAAACATGTAATACAGAGATTTAGGAAAACTTATTGTTTTATGAAACACTCTGGAATCCTGCAACATTCACCATTCATCACAACGCATCAAAGTACACCAAGCTTTGGAAATTCCATTCTCCCTTTGTATTATTTCTCTGAGAATCTTACAGCAAGTGAGACTTCCAAAAGGAAAATAACAACAACCCTTTAAGCTTCTGTGAGGGGTCAATATATACTTGCGATTTTTACAAAAATATCTGAGTTCTGAGTTATCTCAGACTTAATATTCTCACCAACTTTTGAGATATTATTATCAGAAATTTATTATAGCATTGAATACAAAATAAAGGCGTCTTAATGTTCTGTCAGAAGATATTTTGGCCTTTGGGATCTGCTGAGTCGGTTGAGATACTTTGATTAAATGCTGGAGAACCCGACTTTATGGCTTGTACGCTGTATTTTGGGTTTGTCACCTGTGATTGTGACTGCTGCTGTGGTGAGTAAATAGCTCTGCTGAGTTGGCTCAGCATCTGTTTCTTCCTTGTAGATTTTATCCATCAAAATTGTGCCCGTGCATGACTGCTCATAAACCGGAGGAAAACTAACCTTACAGGTTCGGGCCTGATAAGATTACCTGTGTCAAATTCCTCCATACTTCCTGTGTGGGCAATTGGTGTCTTATGATTGCCTCCAATGTTTCATCTGCTTCTGTATACTTAAAGAAATTTGGTGGTGTATCAAACAGGTGATCAATTTCATTCATAATAAAAAACAGGTTATCCACCCTATCATACAAATTCTGCCCTGATGCTGGCCCTGTATCTGCTGAGGTACTGGGCTGTTTTGCAATTTGTGCTGCAGCATGGGCATCAACCCTTTTGATGTAATTTTCCAGGGTAAGCAGCCTTCCTACACTGCTTAATATGCTGGGGAGGCCTCTGTTTTGTAATGCCACAAATCTGTCCAGGAATTTGTTGATCTCGGTCTGCATATCCTGTGTCCTCCTCTCCAGCGTTCCAACTAGGTTTCTCAGTGTCAGGACTCTTTTAGCTACTGAAATTGTTTCAGTCCTGTTAGTAATTTCCATGGTAGCCAATTGAGAGCTAGTTTTGTTATTCAAAATATTGATCATTCTGCTGGCAGCATCTGGCATGTGGCCAAGGCTTGCTCTAGCTCTCTGTATCTCCCTGTTTGCCTTGGTAATGAGTACTATTTTCTCATCCATAGTCTCAATGTACTGCCACTGATTGGTGATGGACCGACCAATGTTACCCCAAAGGACTGCTTTTAGTTCTGCTGTTACTTTCTCTAGTGCAAGCTCTTTTTCTAGTTCAGCTATTCTCTTTTTTAGAGATTTTACCTCTCTTTCCTTTGCTGCCTCATTCTGCTTGCTTTTGTCAAATTTTTCATTCACCTTAGCCAAAGATTTCTTGACTTCATCAAGCTCTTTCATTTGGGATTCAAGAACTTGGATCTCAGCTTGCAGCTTCTGCATATCCAGACTAGGAGTCTGCTCTGTTGGCGTAGTTGTTGCTGTAGATGGTGCTGTAGGCCCTGTCTGTTGGGGAGGAGGAGTAGTTGTTGGAGGGACTTCCTCAAGATTGATTATCACAGGAGGAGGCTGGGAGGGTTGGCCCTCTTCTTTTTGCTTTAATGCTGTTTGTAGTGCTGCCTTTGCAGCTTCTGATTGTCCTAGTTGGTCTTGAGTCCGAACTAGCTCCTTGTACAGGGATACCATTATATCTGTGGCATCCTTTTCCTGCCTTTGCTGGGCAACCTCGTCTGTTTGCGGATGGATGGTAGCTGGGAGCTTGATTTTCTTTCTTAAGGCCGCCATGTCTGCATCCCTTATCTTCAAGAGTTCTTGGATACCTTTAACATCTTTAGGATCATGTCCTATTTCTATAATTACATCTTCCAAGGACTTGATCCTGTTGTCCTTGGCTTGTGATGATGCTCTCTCCAATTCCAGCTGAGAGGCTGTGTTATCAAGGCTGCTCTTCAATTTGTAATTCTCCAATGTTTCATCTGCCAGGGAGGCATACACCATTTCACCGGTTTGTTTATGCAGTTCGATCTTATCCATAGGGTGTATGTCTTTAGCCAGAACCTCCATGTTGGTTCTTAGATAATCCGAGGTAGATTGAGGATGCAGCGTTGTGGGCATGAAGTGACTCATGATCATCTTGCCTTCACTTACATCAAAGGCAGACATGAGTCTTTGCTGATTGGTAGGAGCCAGGTTCAGCAAGTGATTGTACAGTTGAACTTTAATAGGATCACTCCTCCTTTTAATGTCAATAAATTGCTATTTGATGCTTGACTGTCATTCTCTGTGCTGGCTGGAGGAGCTGACCTCTCCTCCTATAGCTCTATCATGTTCATGCTGAAATGAACTGGCTGAAACTTCTCCACTGGGTGGGCCCATGCCCATTGCTTGCCTCACTGCTATGTCATCCTCTGGAAAGTCATTTAATCTCTGTCTTTTCTCTCCCCGATTGATGGATGAAGTCAGGGGAGTCTCTCTATCCCTTTTCCTGGTTAAGTCCTCTTTTTGTGGGGTTTGGAGGACCGAGGTATCAACAGTAGTTTCTGCCCTAGGAGGCACTATTGTCTGGGCCTGTTGCTCAGTGGAGCTTGGAGCATCAATCACTATTTCTTGCTGCAAGGGCTGCTGTTCACTAAACTGTTCCTCTTCTTGTTGCTGCCCTTGTTCCTGCTGCTCCATCTCTTCTTGCTGCTGTAGCAATGTATCCACTTGTTCTTCTGTCAATGGAGGTGGCTGTTCCACCTGCTTCCCTTTATCTTTGCTTGCTGTCTGTGGTGCTTTCTCGACAGTTTGCTGCTGTGCTGTTGATGATGTAGTAGCTGCTCCAAGCTGCTTTTTGTAGGAGAGGGGCACCTGTCCACAAGTTTCCAAGTCAGCTTCCCTTTGCATATTTCTAGCCTCTCTCTCAAGCAGCTCTTCATTAGTAATTTCCTCTTCTAGGGTACCCTCTTCCCAATTTGATGCATTGGCATACTGTTCAATCTCAGGTTGTCTCTTGTGTGCATAGCTACCCAATTTGTATTTTATCCTCCTGAGGGAGATAGAATGATTGGGGTCATAGGGTATCCATTCAAAGCTGGTTTGCAGTCTGAGACCCTCCAGGATACTGTCTGCCTCTTTCCACCCTTCCTCTTTTCTGTTATATAGGAAAGGACCCAGCTGGCTCCTTACCTTTAACTGTGATTTCTTGTTTTTGCTCTGAAAATGGAGGTAGTCTGAGTTCCCAAACTGTCTGAAATATTCCAAGGCGAAGAGCCTCATGGGGACATACCTTGGCAACCTAAAAGGGTTCAACTCACAGCCATATATCCTGATGACTGTGTGGTTTTGGTAGAGGTACCAATTACCAATGCTGTAAGACTTATTCAAATGGAGAATTCTCCTCATGTCATCAGTTAATCTAGGAGGAGGAGTACCTTGCAACACTGTTAGGGCTGGATAAATGAATAAATCAATGAACTCACAGTATGTATAAGGTGATACAGAGGAGTGATGAAAAACAGATGTCCAGAAGACAACTGACCTTGGATTTCCCTGGGCATTGAGTGGCTTCAAAGGAAAAGAGAAGGTGGCTGGCCGATAGAACAAGAATAGGTGGTATATATATGAGGTATACCTGAATAGTCTCTCCCTCCTCAAGTTCATAAACTGCTCATGGATTTTTTCTGCAATGTAGGTTGCATAGTCATAATGTAGAGCTGGGGGCTTACCAGGAGAGAATAGAGACAGCATTGCCATTATGCTGTCATCCACATCCTCCATTCCCTTGAATCCTAGGACATAACTGATTAAATCCACTAACATCCTGCCCAATTCATTCAAATATTGATACCCAATAGGAGGGGTTCTGACTGATTCAGAGCCTGGTCTTACAAACAACTGATTGATTTTAATGATTTGGTCACTTGACAGCTTGCTCCCTTTGTTTATTAAATTCTGCATAAAGAGGGGGGTCAATTGCTTGGCGGTACGGAAGTGCAGCATTTCATTTATGCTCTCTGGGGTAATCTGGAACAGGACTGAGCCTGTGGGGCTGATGACAGCTCTTTGGTTTGGGTCATAGCATTCCTGGCAGCTGTAGATCAATTCTGGCATAGGATTTACTTGGGGGAGGTTGTAGATGGGCAAATTTGAATCCCAAATTCCCAAGATGTCTGCCCCACTCATGTGCTGGGCTTTCAACTCATTCAGCATCTGGATATTGTATTTGGAGCCCATAAGGAACCAGTCCAGCATCTGATAATCCATGTCTCCCAGGGCTTTCCATGCTAATTCCTGGTGAGGAGCATTGAGGGGCTTGATATTCAGAGCAATGGGAGTCTCCATGATTCTTCAAAGTTCAACAATTGTAATAAAATGGCTGTAAAAGCACCAGCACAGAACAGAAGTGCTTTTTTGTAAAAATAGTCTTGAAATTTAAGTATCAGAGGAGGAGTTTATACAGCAGCAATTGAAATACTGCTTATATTAGGAGTCAAGGCTACTGTGGGTCTCACTATGTCCTCTTTCAGCGGGTGAATTGAGGCTAACAAGGAATTTGCCGGGAATACGCAGTGAATGTTGTTTTTGAGCGAAATTACAGGTATTATGGCTCGGCTGGTGTTTTTAGACTTCACAGTTGCAAATGTGGACGTGCAGAGGGAAATGGCCAGTGTAAATATAGTTTCTAAGGTGTCCTTAGCCCTCTGAGTAACTTTAATTTGAATAACAGGCGTATGGAGGGCAGCAAACGGTAAATACCTGTTAATTGACGAACAGAGGTCGCATGGGCGTGCACGGTTGGAGCTCTGGAGGTCGCCTTGGTTAATTGAGCAGGTTGGCGAAAATTTGGTCGTAAACAGTCATGCAGAGAAAACAGTAGAGTAGTGCGCAAAAATGGGAAAAAATAGACGTTTTTGGCTTAATATGGGCTTTTTTATGATTTTGGCGCTTTTTAGTGATGACGTCAGCATGACGTCATTGGTGGGTCAAGGTCAAGTGACGTCAGCTGACGTCATCGGGTGACGTGGCAGTATACTGTTGGTCCATGAGGGATGGTGAGGTGGCAGCCATGTCAGCGGCGAGGTGTATAAATAGCAGTGACAGGACAAGTGGATGTGACGTGGCGATATATAGTTGGAAAAGGTTGGCGGTTAGGACCGTAGCGGTTACGGTTAAGGCTAGCCGCTACGGTCTCTCGGGGCGGTCTGGGTACGGCGCCGAAGGTGTCAGGCCTGGCTCTGAGAGTCTTCATTGCTTGACGCGTGGTCTACCCGTGACGTGACGCAACGTCACTTTCTTGGGCGGTAAAGGACGGCTGCGGGGGCTGCTCCGATATTGCTGTGGATCGTCGGATCTTTAAGGTCTGATCCGACGGTGGACGGAGCATCAACATGCTCAGGTTATATGCGCGGCGGAAAACTTTGGGTTGTGGGTTTTTTAATGGTTTTTTCAATGTTTTCTTTTAAAACAAACAATGCGCTAACCTTTTGGAAATGTGCCAGAGGCGGGTTTTTTAGACTTTGGGTAATTTTTGCAAAGGTTTTTGAGGGTAAAAGAGGGTTTATAAAGGTTTTTTCAATGCAAATGGTGGTTCGAGGAGCAAGTTGGCTTGTAGCAAAGGGGAATGGGATGTGATAGGTTCACCAAGGTGACCAGAGGTCATTTTGGTTCCTTTTGAAGAACATATGGCTATAATGCCAAGGGGAGGGAGTATTTATAAGATTTGGGGCTTTATACACCATAGTGTTAGTATTATTAGGGGAAGGGTAAGATAAGGGAGCTATGTAGTAAAATTAGAGGTTAATATGAATGGGGGGGAGCAAATGAAGGGGATTTTACTGAGTTTATCTGAAATTATTTTAGTTTTGAGAGTAGATCAAAATGAAAAGATCTTGGACAAGAAATGTGGCTTCTGAATGAACTAGAACCACCATAAAACCATGCTCTCTCTCCATAAATCTCAGCTAAAAGAAAGAGAGTGTTAGTAATGGAATGAAGGGGGAGAGGGAGGTTAGTCATGCTCCTTGCTGTAATTTGATGGAATTAACCATTTTGTCCATTGATAGATTTTTGCCTTGGCAAAACACCTCTTGACATATGTGTAATGGTGAAAATACCCTTTCTGCAACCACAACTGCCTACCCAGCTATTTTCCTAGCATTTTTTGTTTCTCCTTAGAGGGTGCATTTGGACTTGCAAACCCTTACTTGCCTTTTCTTTTCTTTGGCTTTTTTTTTTTTTTTATTCCTTTCTATCTACTTCTAACCTTATCTCTTCCAAGGTCCCAGATTAAGCTGTTGGGAACCTTTACTTCTCTGCCTAAACTACTTGTCTGCCAAGATTAAGCAGTTTGGACAGACTTCTTTCTCTATTCTATAACTCAAAATTGAAACATGGCATGATCCAGGTTAAACTGTTGAATCATCCATCCAAGTTGGAATAAGGTCTTCAACATTTGAAACACTTTACACACCTCTTGTTCTCTAGGAAATATGGGATCTTTGTGATACCAAAGTAGAGCATATTTGGACTTTCCTTGGCCAATCATGAAATATGAAACCTATTGGTATAGGTGTCCAACAGTGGGAATATTTTGTAATGGGATAGCTTTCATGGGGGCATTGACAGCTATGTAAAAAATAGGATACTATAGTGTAGAGGTCTAGGGTGGTTGTGGATTATTGGCCATTTGGTAAAAAATATGCTAGTATCCTTTTGGGATCTCTGATGCTGGAGAGTTGTTTCTAAGATGTCTAGGAGAGGTGGGAATGATTTTAACAGCGCTCCCTTGATCTGGGACACTGGGTGTCCTCTGCTCAATTAACACCTCAAGAGATCTTGGTTCTGTTGATTTAACCTCAGATTTACCTATTTCTGCTTCTCCGTCACGGAGGTTGCAAGAATTCCCTTCTTGTGAGGGAATTGATCGTGAATTTTCAATATCTTGAAAACTCTGTTTAGTCTCCTCAGTTTTACTGTGAACCTGAGCGTAGGATATAGATGGTGATCCTATGGTATGAAGGGAGACAGTAGGGTGTCTAGAAGCAACAGTTCGGGGTCCTACTGATGGTTGAGACTCAGTTTTCCTTATGATTTCATTAATAAAATTTGATCGTCCAAGGGTCACCGATACCTTATATTTTTGAGGTTTGGGATGTTGGATTATATCGTCTTCTAGTCTTTTCTTCTTAGTCATTCAAGAAGAAATTCAAACGTTTATTTCTATCTTAAATTCCTAGCAATTTTGCTAGAAAGCGAGCAAGGGAGCGGGCATTTTACTTCCTCCTTACGCAAGTTCTTACCTTCTGTTTTTAATACCCAGTTCTCTCTTAGCATACAAACATCAAACACGTACTTCACTTGTATGCAATTGTGTTGAAAAGTGGGCGGAGGAGAAAGCACTTTAATTGCTCGTTACATAGGTTCTTACCTCTCGTTTCCAATACCCAACTCTTTCCCAACAACAATCATCAAATAGACATCACACTTTGTAAAATGGAAACAATCTCCCTGTCAACCATGCCAAAATGTTGGGTGCTAATAGATGTCTCTTGAAACTCCCGATTGCCTCACATTAATTATCAACCTGGGAAAGTCCTTTTATTCCAAGAGTGTACACAATATGTGCAAGCTATGAATCCAAAGAGTAATGCTTTTTAAAATGAGGTATAAACCTTTGGAAAAAGAGTAAATGGATGCATTTATAGAACTCAACTTGAAACTGTTAAAGGAAATACTACATATAAGCATCAATACTTAATCCTCAATTGAAATCGTAATCAAATCTCAAATAAGTAATTAAATTGACAATAACATCAACCGAGAGCATAATAGAATTAACCAATCTCTTCTAGCTGATTCTATATAAATCACACTCAATCTCAATTATGCGATTCAAATGGAAATGATGTCAATCAAGAGTTCAGTAATATTAACCAATCTCCTTCAGTGTTATGTAAAAAATTAGTTGATTTTAGGTTATTAATTAATTTTAGGTTTAATTAGATGAAAGGGCATGATCATAAGATCATGCCCTTTCCCAAAGGGTGGCCATGGCGGTATATAAGCCAGGAAGCCCCATTGTAACACATCATCATCTGTCTATTCATATTTTTAATAAAATATTTATACATTTAATTCATCGTATCAGAAGTTTTATGCTTCATTGGTATCGGAGCCAACACGAACTGGTGACACCCACAAGTTCTGCTAGCCATCAGGCCCTATCGGGTTTCCATAAACCGTAGCCATGTGTGTGTTGTACATATTTCTATGGTACGTGTGTGATGTATGTCTATCTGCGACACATATGGTCCATACGTCTGTCTACAAATACGCTAAAATAAACACTGTGATTTCCAGGCCAAGATCGAGTGGCATTTTTTTTCTACCTGTGGTGATAACACTAAATTCCAGTGTTTGTTTTTTTTTCGGTGACTTACGCATTGAAGGAGAAAGCCTCAATAATTAACATTGAAGTATGATCCCTGTTCGACTGCGTGGGCTTTGCGGGTAACAGTGTAGAAGGTCTTATCATTTGTCTGCACTGAACCAACGAATTTTGGCATTTGTTTTATACCTGCGGTGAGTCATGCGCTGAGAGTCCACTTGTGGTGATAACATTGTAAGCTCACGTTTGTTTTTTTAATTGTCTGTGGCATCCTTGTCCGATGGGAAGATTCGAACGGTCAATGGAGGTGACCCCCCACCAGCGGACCTCATGGTGGATATATATATATATATATATATATATATATATATATATATATATATATATATATATATCTATATATATATATATATATATATATATATATATATATATATATATATATATATATATATATATATATATAACATATATATAAGTATATTATATATTATATATAATATCTATAATTTAATTAATTTAATTTATTTTAATTAATTAAAAATTATATGTATAAAATTTATTTTAACTAATTTAACAAAAAAAAAGGTAGGAAAAATATTTTAGCTGGCAAATAAATACATGCCCCCGCAAACCCGCTCAATGTCGACAATGACAATGGCAGATTTTCAAAAATAATTGTTGGATGCAGAGTATAAGATAAATAGCAACCACAATGAGGTCAATAAAAGATTAAATGAATTCCAGATCATGCTTGGGGAGCAAGATGATGAAATCAAAAATCTTCATGATACAACAAATCGAATAGAAATAAAGATGGAAAATTACCATGTTCAGACAGAAGCAAGCATCAAAGAGGTCTTAACAATGCTGAAAACTCTATGTAAAAGGTCTAATTGTACACCCGAACAACTACTAAAAGAAGGTGAAGAGAATCAAGAACACATCTCGTCAGATTCAACAAAGTCAACAGACTGTCATGAAAAAGTTGAATCCCCAAAAAAATTATCGACACCCCACCAAGAAGGGAGTAACACGGCCTTTACAAACAAGCAACTCTGGGATAACTTTACCAATCAACACCCTTTTTTCGCTCAACCATTAGCAACATACCAGTGAAGGGCAAAAGTCAAGATGCCTAAATTCGATGGAAACGAAAAAAACAATGTTGCATGGATAAATAAAGCAAAAGAATACTTTGAGATATATGACATCAATGACGATGACGAAAAACTCAGGCATGCATCCATGAAAATGGAAGGAGAAGCATATAACTGGTATATGTGGTGGGAAAAAACAACACACATCATTAGCTGGAGAAAACTTAAAGATGCATTCTTTAAAAGATTCCAAGGTGTAAGATAAGAAGAGTTCTTTTCAAAACTCATCAAGTTACAAGAAAAAGGAAGTGTGGACGAATACACTCAAGAATGGGAGACCTTAGTAACACGAGTACCTGGGTTATTAGAATCTCGTCTAATTCAGTCATACATCTCAGGACTCAAAACCCATTTACAAGAAAAACTTGAGATGCATGACATTACATCTATAGAATTAGCAAGACGAAAAGCAAAAACAGCCAAAAATAAATCCGAACCAATATTTTGGTCAAAAGTAGAAAAAACTTATGCAAGACGAAGGATACCCCAGTATGTGGACTCCAATAATACAAGATATGTTCCACCACATCGTCGTGAAGATGAAAAATCTAATATGGAAATACAAAGGATAAAAGAGGATAAATGTAAACGCTGTGGTGAGGAATGGGACCCCAAACATAGATGTGCTAAAGGAAAAGAACCAAAGAACCTATATAATTGTGAAGCAACCAATGATTCAAACAGTGAAGATTATGACATAGAAGACACAGAAGACGCCCCAAAATTCCCACCAGAATTAGATGACGGAAGTATTCTGCAAGTGTCATGATCAGCTATCACAGGTATATCACAACCTCAGACTTTAAAGTTAAAAGGACACATAAAGAAGAACAACGTAGTGGTTCCCATCGACTCGAGTAGCACACACAATTTTTTAGATGCAACCATGGCAAGGAGACTCAGTATTTTTTCATTTCCCCTACCAAACATGAAAGTGATGGTAGCTAATGGTAAGAAGATTGAAAAGGTAGGGAAATGCCTTAAGGTCAATTTGCAGATTCAAGACTTTAATCTAGAGTCTCCATTCTTCACAGTACCGTTAGGAGTAGATGTAGTCTTAGGTATCCAATGGCTACAAACTTTAGGTACTTATGCCACCAACCATCAAGTACAATCTATAAAATTCAAATGGGGAGGTCAGAAGTACAAACTACACAGATTCCAAGCACCCGAAAATCAAGTTGTATCATCATCTCATATGATGAAGCTGAGTCGAAAAGGAGCACCTGCTTATGTAGTAAAATGTCATCAATGAGAAATGTTATCTGCAAATATGACCAGTGAAGAGTCACCAGAGATACAAGATCTAATGCGAAAGCATAAAAACGTATTTCAAGCCCTACCTATGAAGATACCGCCTAATAGGGAAATTGAGCGTACAATAGAAGTCAAGGCAGGGTCAGACCTTGTCAACATCAAGCCATACCGATATCCACATCACCAAAAAATGGAACTTGAGAGATTAATCCAAGATCTTTTAAAGTGTGAGACCTTAATCATCTTGGAATCTCTGATCAAGTGGAAGGACTTAACCGAAGAAGACGCTTATGGGAGAATGAATCATTCTTCAACAACATCCGTTGTTACTTATGCTTTGAGGACAAAGCATTCCTTCGAGAGGAAGGAAATGTTATGTAAAAAATTAGTTAATTTTAGGTTATTAATTAATTTTAGGTTTAATTAGATGAAAGGGAATGATCATAAGATCATGCCCTTTCCCAAAGGGTGGCCATGGCGGTATATAGGCCAGGAAGCCCCATTGTAAAACATCATCATCTGTCTATTCATCTTTTTAATAAAATATTTATGCATTTAATTCATTGTATCAGAAGTTTTATGCTTCATTCAGCCGATTCTAAATAATAATCACATTCAACAAGATTCAATTCCTTAATTGATAATCAATTTAATCTATAGTAAGCATAAAGGGAATCAAATGACAAAGCTGCAAATCATGTAAAGAAAGTAAACTAACGTCAATACAGGAAATCAGAAAATAAAAGGTAAGATAAATTCATAGAGAATGGAAAACATCAAACCACTCAAACTTGCATAAATTAGAAAATATAACACAAAGAGGTAGCAGTTTGATCCACTAGAGGCCGAGCCCTTAGCCTCCAACGAATACTGCTGAGTTACTTCAAAGAATAAAAATGAACAGTAACATAAATTATGTATTAACCATTGAGATCAATCCTCATTACAATATAGTCGTGTCCCTCAAAAGCACCAATCTGTAAATTAAAATTACAATTTGAAATGCACAGAGATCGATTGATTGATTGATTTATTCCTTCCTTTTACAGTTTTAACTTTTATAGTCAAAAAAGGGTAAAAGATAAATGTGATCCCTCAAGATTGCAAGATCTTGAGGGATTCACAACTGAATGTTATCTTCTGACATTATTCTTGTTTAGTGTTGATCCTCTTGATTCATCCTCTGGCCTGACTGCAACTGACGTGCCTTATTCCTCCTTTATTAGTTTACACCATTCTGTATCTAGGGAACATCAGTTGTTCCTTTCGTCATTTTTCTGCATAAAAAGGATTAAGAGTTAGTTATGGTGGCTAAATCTTAATTGAGAGTAGTTCATTCATTTCTTATCATAACCAATCAATATTTTAGTGTATCAAGGTATGAAAGAAATAAGAAAAGAGGAAAAAGGCATTGTAATTGAGAGTAAATACATACCCATTACATAACTCAACAAAAATGAAATGTTATAAACACATATATACCCAAAACAACTAAAAATATCACGAAATATAAAATTTATTTTTTACCTTCATCGTCAAAATCCTCTCCATCTAGCAGCGGTATGTCTAGATCTCCACGAAAGTCCATACCGCTGTATGGCTAATCCTCCATGATGATCAACTGTTGTCATATCCATGAAACGAAGGTGGGCATGTATGACATAGGTTGGCCCCCATTGATCCCAGGCATAAAAAAACTCCAACAGCCATCCATCTATCTCGTGGCATTGGAGGATCTACCTCATTCAGTTGGTATTAGAACAATGACATCCGTTCGAAGAAAAAGGTCACTAGTAGGTATTTGAAGAAAAATTACATCAGATTCCCCACCTTAGCTTTTGTCAGCTGACACTTTATGTTGATCTTCATGGCTTCTGCCCAATTGAAGATATTTGGTTCATAATATTTTATGGCATATAGAAATTTTGACTTGTTAGTCTCGTGCACTACTCTAGACCCTGCCACTCTCTTGATAGTCAACAATAGCACTCTCAGTGTCATATCTCTCACTGTGGCAATCTAACCCTTTCCGTTCATGGATTTGAGGGCTTTAGGGGCAGTGTTCATAAAGTAGCATGGATATGCTTGCCCCAATCAGTCGTGACCTATATAGGTTGACCGGTTCCCCTCTACGAGAGTGTCCTGTAATGAAATATATGTCTGAAGTTTCTAACTCTAGCTCTTGGTCATCAATGATGAATATTTACCTATTTATATCCCAGAGACTAATCAGGTATCGAAGCAACTTAGGTTGAGCTCGCATCGCTAGTGTGAGAAAGAACTTGAGGAGCCTAAAGTTCCTCAAAGCGTTCAGGAAATTTGGATCATTCATTGCCTGAGTGTCCATAGCTTCGTGTGCATGTTCCTTCAAGTCTACCATTTTCGATGATTCTTTCATGCAAAAACCATGTATTCAAGTCAATAATCATTTTTGGCCAATAAAATTTGCATTCAAATAGTCATTTTTGGAGGAAAATGGTTTTTTCCTTGTTCACAATGGCGACACACCTATTTTAAAAATAGTTTCACAGACGATGCAATTGGGTGTTTTAATGTACCCTCGGCCGACACGATTCTATGCCCAGAACTCACGCTGACTGAGGGTAATTTTTTTTGCCAAATCCTCCCTCTAAAATTAAAAAAATTAAATGAAAGTATGAATAAACAGTATGTAAATGGAGCTTAGGGCCTAGCCTCTTGCCTGCAACTGGCAGCTCGGTCAATGACTTCTCAGATCTCCCGTGATCTACTCGGGAACAATTACGGCAAAAGTGGGTGAAAAGTTTTTCACAACAAGGTAAAATGTTAAATGGTGAAAAATATTTACATTTCCTCCTTTTTATTGAGTTTTTCATGAAAAATTAGGTTTTGTAAGTATTTTGACTTATTTTTCCTCAATAATTGGATAATGCACTTTACCCTTTTTTCACAGCTACAAGTGATGGATGTTCGACAATGATGGCGAGTCATGTTTTAGATCTTTTCTCAACTCGTAAAACTCAAATGAAAATATTGCTGAGTTTTTTTTCCCTTTTGACTCATAAAAGAGAATAAAATTGGGGGTCCGCTTTCAAGCTCTTTTCCGACCCTTTAAAAATGAAAAGATGACTGAGCCCTTGTCATTTCAAACTTCCTAACGGATGCGAAGCATTGTTCGCCCAATATACCTTTACCCCTTTTCAGGTTGGGATGCACTATTTATGAAAAAGGTACTCCTTGAGTGAAATGGTCAAGCGGTTCTCTCAAGTATCGTTTTATACCTTTTCGGGCTCGAGAGACACAAATGTATGAAAAGGGACCATGTGGAGTTTTCTTTTCAAGTCTTTTTCAAACTCTCTAAACATGAAAAATATACTGAGTTACACCTTTTTTAGACTCCTTAAAAGATATAATGACATCACATTAGTCACCATGACAAACATGAGCTTCTCCTTCCTAGGGCTCATTAAAATCACTAGGTTAGATTCATCTGAAGGATGAACTTAGAATGCAAGAATATGTTATCCCCTTCAAGGTTGTGATTAAAAAATAATTGGGGTACCTACCATAAATGGGGGGGGGGGGGGGGGGGGGGGGGGGGGGGGGGGGGCGTGGAGAATTTGGAAATTCAATCAGTTGTGTTGGCAGCTCACTCTTGAACATGACACTTTCTGCTTCATGTTGTGTTGGGAAATCCTCCTTTTTATCGTTGACCTTCTTGGGTTGGGCCACTAATTTTTTCCTTCCATTTGATATTTTCCACGTCATCATGACCACTGATCCTATTGATCTAAAATCTATCAAACTTCTAGTGGTGTCATCGATATGTTCAAGAGTTGTCCTTCTCCAATTATACTTTCCCTTGATTCTTTGTATCATCCAAAATCATTTTACATCCCTTTGTCTCGTGTTGATGATGTGGGATACATTATGGCCCTCCTTCGACATGATCGCTTCCTGTTGACTGCAGCTCAGTTTTATCTCAGAAGTTGACCGACAGACTCCCTTCCGGTACCTTAGAGTTTCCATGCCCTAATGGCAAGTTCTTCGTACTTGATGACAAGTTCACATCATTGGCTTTCAATTAAGTGATTTCAAGGGTGTTCGACTTCATTTCCTTTATTCAAATTCCATGGATTGTGCTTCTAGTACCTTGAGGACCATTGTCATTATTGGTGGCTTCTCTCATGCCTGCTAACGGTTCACATCATTGGTTGGTAATCAAGTGATTTTCTATCATGTTCGATGTCAATGCATCTATTCACATGTTAGAAATTGTACTTTGATCAGGTTGTGTTGGAGTGCAAGACCCTAGGCCCAGTTTACAAAATTCCAGGTTGCAAGGCAATGTGACATGATTATTTTGATATGTATGTCTCTCCTAGATGGATGGCTACGACCATACCATGAGTTATCATATGCGATCCTTCTCATTATTAGATGGTTGCAACCATACCTTGGTCTCGAAACGATCCTCTTTATCAGATGACTGCACCCATGCCTATATCCATTTACATGATCATTCTTTGGATGGCTGCATCCATACCATGATTCATGTATAATTTGATAGAGTTTTCAGTTATGTATATGTATATGTACTTTCTTGCAGGTTTTCCAATGATAGACTCTGATTCCCCGCACTGATTCATAAATCATTTCATCCCTCACTCTAGTTCAGCCTTCATGCTCTAGGGGGAATATGTTACACAACATTTTGTCACTGTCCCTATACTCCCCATTCCATGATACTAGAGGACCTCTACACTAAACCGTACATGATTTCCCTTCATGAAGAAACTCCCATTGTGTCCCTGTTCATGAGCAGAACAATTCACTTTTGCACTATTTCCCCAAAATCTTCTACTTTTCCTAGTTTACAAGACCGGTTCTAATGACCCTTGTCCTCCTCACACCGATGTGTAAGGATTAATACTGTCGCTAGCAGCGACTAGAGTGACTGAGCTTTGGTTCAGTCACGTTGATCCTCTTTTGCAATGTTTTTTAAATAAGGAGCTGAAGCTTCCAACTCTAGAAGCTTTGTAATGGAAGTCTGGTAAGTGGTTTTGTCTGATGGAGTCGAGGATGTCATTTTAGACTCCTTTCCCCTATAAGGATGAAATTACCTCAAGAGATGAGACCTTCTCCCTTGAGAATAGGAATCATCTCCCATCCATTCATGCTATATATACCTCCCTTTTTCCCAAGCACAAGCTAATGCTAATGTTGGTGTGTTAGTGCTAATTAAGTTTGGAATAAACAATAAGATATTCATAATTGTAGCTCTCTAGTTGTGTGTGAGGGAGAAGTGTGAATTTGGTTTAGTGTGAAGCCTAAAGGGAAGAGCCTTAAAACTATAATTGTTGAGGCCATCATGGAATGCTAACGGAAGTGTGTGGGAACCTGCTCTTGTCAGAGGAGAACAACAACATCAAGGCAATGGTTGTAATCTCTTCTTGATTCAATATATATGCAACTATCGATTTATTTCGTACATAATGTGTCATCTTGCATGTCTATGGTTTAATGTTTCTTGACTTGTTAAGTAGGTTGAATTACAATTTTTCTATTATCACGGTTATTATTTTCTGTTGTTTACTTGTTTCAGGTGTTTGAAGAAGGAAATGGGTAATAGATGGAGCGAGCAAGTAAGGTCATCACCAAATGGTATAAGTGTACTAAGAGGTAGGCCCTCTTATTTTTTTATAACCTAAGGAAATATTCCATAGAATGTGTTGTTAGTGGCTAGAACCATTATTGGGCCAGAGGAATTATTTGTGTCCACACTTATAATTTTAATTCACCACACGCGCCCTTGGAGAAAGTTCTAAAGAAGGATATGACATTTTGTTGGGACAAAAAGTGTTAGTGAAAATTAGATGTGTTGAAAGAAAATATGGTCACTACACCAATCTTGTTATTCCTTGATTGGAAAAAGGAGTTTCATGTACATGTGGATGCTTCTTGCATTGCACTGGGTGTAATTCTAACACAGGCTGATGAAGGATAAATGGACCATCATATAGCCTTCGTAAGTAGGAATTTATCAGAGGCCTAGAATAATTATTCAATGGCTCGGTGCGAAGGTCTCACCATGGTCTACGCGCTACAAAAATTCTGGCATTATCTACTAGGACGAAATTTCAAGATGTATACAGATCATTCTGCCTTAAAGTACCTCGTCAACAAGCCTATGTTGGTGGTGGTGGCAAATTTGTAGATGGTTTTTATTATTTCAAGAGTATCACTTTGAAGTCATTGTAAAGCTAGGGAGGTTAAATGATGGACCTAACAATTTGTCGTGAATTGAAATAGGTGAAGAACCTAGTAATTTGGAGGAAGGTTTGTCAGATGAGCAACTCTTCGCGGTGCACGTAGCAGATGACCATTTTTCAAACATTATTCACTTCTTAACCATAGGGATGGTGCCAGAAGGATACAAAAGTCACAAAGGAAGGAATTAGGAGTGCGTGTGGCCGACTTTTAAGTCATTGTGGGGAATCTGTATAAAATGGGTGTAGATGAAATATTGTAGAGATATGTGATGAACTTTGAGAGGGATAATATTCTCACTGAAGCTCATGGGGGAGCTTTGGGAGGCCATTATGCAAGAAAATAAACTATGAAATATTGTAGAGATATGTGATGAACTTTGAGAGGGATAACATTCTCACTGAAGCTCATGGGGGAGCTATGGGAGGCCATTATGCAAGAAAAGAAACTATGCAGAAGATTTTGCATAGAATTGTATGGTGGCCAACATTGCACAAGGATTCCAAGGCATACTGTACGACATGCGATATGTGTTAAAGAACTTGCAGACCATGATGAAGGGATGAGCTAACACTACATCCTCAGGTATATTTTTAGGCATTTTAGAAGTGACCGATTAATTTTATTGGGTCAATTCAACCCCCTGGAAAGAAAACGGGTGCATGTTACAATATCACTACGACAAAATATCTAGCTAGATGGGCGAAAGCATAGCCCGTCAAGGATTGTATAGGGGCTATGACTAAAAAATTATCGTTTCAGTATGTATTAACAAGGTTTGTGTTAGTGATAAAAAATGATTTTACCAATTTTTGTTATGGATCTCAAAGTCAAATTTTATCATGTTACTTGGTTTTTAGAATAAAATTTGGTCACAGGTTAGTTTGTCTAGGGTTATTTCTACTTTCTCAAGAAATTCACATGCAGGTCACTTTCATCACTCAGCTAAGTGCATCATCATTAAGAGACTGTCATTATCATGTCAGTCATCACCATCACGATTTCATTCAGTTCAGTGTTTCCATTAGGTCATAATGTTTTTAAGATCACTAAAACCTTTATTTCATGCATAAAATATGACAAAGGAGCAGTATTAATAAAAAAAATTCTTCAAAACCTTTATGTTTTTATATGTAATAATCACTTTGAAGTTCCAAAGGCTACAGTTCAGAGTTCCAAAAAGATCCAATGTTTCGAGAAATCCAATAAATATACAAAGATAAAATTTCAAAGGTTATAAAGTGTAAATATTCCAAATTAAAGTTTAAAAGGGTAAGATGATTTGTTTTTTTTAACTCATTTGCAATCTTAAAATATCAATATCTATCAGTCATCATCTTGCAAACTCATAAATGAGAAAAATTTGTGAAAATCAGGTGTTCTTGTTGCATTTTGGGATAACTGTGACCTTTCTAAGGAGGTGTGACCCTTCCTCAGACCTTTATGAGGAGTAGTGTGTCCGTTATGAGGAAAAGTGTGACCCTTCTAAGCAAGAGTGACCAACAATGCGACTCTTATAGGAAATTCACAGTGTTTGCATTTCTTCTTGGTTTCAAGATAACTTATTACTTCTTCCAGCTTCTAAAGACCTCTCAAGAGCTCTTAAGCCTCCACAAATAGTAAGTGATCATCTACACCATGATTTCAAAGAATTTCATTAAGATAAATTGTTTTCTTCTCAAGGTTTTCTCAAGAAAAAAATTTGGCGAATGAAACCTAGCTTCTACTGATTTACCACTATCATCTATCATCCATGAAACCATAACCTAAGATCTCATATCATTTCACTACTCATTTTTGATCTGATAATGAGATCTTATACAATTATTAAGGTATTGCAGACTCATGTGCATGGATTTTCCTATGTTACTTTTTGCAATGGATCGATAAGATTGTGAAATACATAGACAATGAAGTAGTTAAAGAACTGTTACAGGAAAATTTGGGAACATCAACTCCATCTTACAGATTGATAATATTAGGGCTCATCAACCCTTAATTTAGTTATTTTCATTCCCTAATGATGTTAACCTACATCATGCTTGCCTCCCAAGAGTTTCATGACACCATTTATCTAAAAAATGTCCCTAAGGAGATCATCGCATGTGACCTTCTATCTGGCTACAATGAATGGAAGGCACTACACTGTCTAGGTGTGATGCATATCACCCGACCTTTGTATCACCTACAATGAGTGAGGTCCCTCGAATTTTCAAATGAATCCATTGGATTCCTCATCCAATGGATGCTTCTAGAGGTTTCTAGAAGGATTGGGCTCGCTTTTGGATGAGGAAGGAGATGGATGAACCTTAATCCATTATCCCTTCCTCCATGGAACCACTTCCTAATTATGGAAAAGCATTCATGAGGTGTTGGCATTATGATTCAAGTGTTTTCCTTGATGGCAACTCACTCAGAGGATGGTACAGGTGCTCAGAGGTTGGTACAGGTGATGGCAACTTAATCAGAAGACAGATCTTAGTACAGCATGCCAAGGAAGTTCATATACGCATGTTCGTTAAGCCCAAGTCGCGTGTACACGCAAGTTGGTTTCAGAAAAAGCGCGTGTATGTGGAAAAGTATCTTTGGTCCATGGTGGTTAGTCCTTGGAAGTTGTGCCTATGATTTCGGACCATTGTGTCTCGACGGGCGTGTCGATCCCTAGTTTTGAAGTTGATGGTATTATGTTACTATGGTTTTGGCTCTTGGTATTGAGCTAGGCCTAAGACTATATAAGGAGAAGAAGATCATTAGGCAAAATCATCTTTCGACAAGGCTTGAATATCTAAGAGAGAAAGAGATCTGATATGCAGGTTCTGAGTTGCTTGATCTAAGCCAAGGAGAGATCACATCGGTTGATGGAAGACTAGATCTAAGGATAGATCGGGATCTAATGGTTTGAAATGCACTATCATAATATGGTTGATTATGCGTATTTCTAGATCTGCATATTGTCGCAATGTTACGTTCTGGGTCTAACTAATGTCTGGTACAGCTGCAAATTGAGAAAGTTTATTTTTAGATCTGTACGCAGGTTGGCTTCGGTAAAAGCGCGTGTATACGCGGGTTTTGCTCATTGAAGTAGCGTATATCTTTTGAAGCTTGATTTTGGGTTTACAGTGGGGTCTGACTGTTATTGCAGAGTTCTGTAGTCTGCTCTGTGTTCTGGTAACTGGTGATTGACAGGGTTCAGTGGTTCAGTGATTCAAAGTTTGGTTGTTTTATGCTTCAATGATCTGTTGTGGAAATTGAATGAATTGTGGTCTTCAGATTGTAATGTTGTGCTTCAGGAATATCCAAGTCTGAAAATGTATGAAAAGTGATACTTGAAAGAAGGAAGATTGTAGGTCAGCACCTACGTACTAGTATCTTGGCTAGTATAAGAGCAAAGGGGTTGGAGCTCCCTTCCAAGGAAGTTTGGAGAACGAGAGAAGGTTGTAGCCTTCTGCAGGTTGTAGCCTGCGTACTGGTATAAGGCTGCACCAGTACAAAAGATTGTAAACTGAAGTTTCATATTAAAGAAAGATAGAGACAACTTGCAGCAGGTGGTTTTCACCCACATTGGGTTTCCACCTTATATCTTGGTGTTCATGTGTGTGGCTTTTTATCTGTTCTGTTATACTGCACATGTTTACTGTTAATGTGGTGAATAATGTCCTGATGCACTTAATTGAAGAATAAGCTAACTAAATTGTGAGTTTTCTTCTTATACGCTGTTTTACTTCGTCACAGTAGCGTGTACACGCTGGTTCACTTAACTGAAGTAGCGTATATGTTTCTGAGCATTTAAAAAGTTTGATTAATCTGATAATACTGATTCACCCCCCCTCTCAGTATTATTTCCAACATGAGGGCCATTAATGGCTTAACCTCCTCCATTCAGCTACAAAATGACCAGGCATTTAGGGCTGGTCTAAGATTGAGACTTCTTAAGTTAAGGAAATGTTGCTTGGATGAGATTAGTAGAGAGAGTAATGTTATCATGTCAAATTGTTGTTTCCATGAGGAGAGAAGGGTTTGAAGCTGGAAGGATGACACTGAATCAGACATGCATCTACATGGGTTGTAATCTTTCGTTCTATGAATAACGAGTTCTATGCTTTTTCCATTCATGTGTTCATGTGATGTATATTTTACTTTCGATTCTATAATATGTTTAGTTAACAAATGAATATGTATGCTTTGATGGTTTTCTGTCTCGGCTTGTGTGAAGGTACCTTTCAAGCGAGTTAAGTACAGAAGAGAGTGGCGAAAGTAGTCAAAGGGAAGAGGAATCAAGCGAGAGATACAAGTTGGTACTTTTTCTCCTCTTTCTTTTACCTGTTAGCTATAGGAAAAGCAATGGAATTACTTTAATTGTTGTTCTAGACTTGCTACTAGGTCTAGGGGTTAGTCGTTCGAAAAGACACTAAATTTGCCTTTAACAAAATGGAAACCATATTGGGGAACCAATTTTATCCCTTATAGTATCTAATCAATCTCTTAGAACACTTTGACATACTTTACCTTCTTTTTCGCATCGAATTCGAGTTCAATTCACTGAAATTTGAGTCAATTTTGAGCATAAAATTGTCATTTTGTAATCGTTGCAACTCTGTAACTAACAGGGTGCTATGCATTGCACCCTCTACATAGAGATTGTGCTATGCATTGCACTGTCCCTCACTCTAGCCTACGATGATTCCTTTTGGATCAGTTTTCCTATCTAGGAGCTGAAGCCTTAAGTCAAATTTCAGTTGTTTGAATTGTCTGTGGGATGTAGATGAGTTCTTATCTCTAAAAGCATGCTTTGTTTCCTTGTTACAACCCATTTTAGACTGGATTGTTAAATGTTTGTTTATGTATTTTTTTATCATTTGTAGTCCTTAGTCAAAAGTAGTTTCAATCAATTGTTCTGAAGTGTCATAAAATATTCCTTCTTAGAATAATCAATTAGTCTATTTTATGCATCTGATTCATATTTTCATTTGAGTGTCGAAAATATTCATTTCCTTAAATTTGAAAGTGTTGTTTAGTCTTCCCTTATCTTAAATTAAGTGAAATTTCCATAAATCGACATTTGAGTGAAAAAATATATTGAATCATTTGTTCATTTGTTTCTCTTAGTGCATAATTCACATTAAGGAGAACGAAAAAGAGAAAGAAATACATGTAATTGCATCTTAGAGTTTGATTGTGTGTGCTTAAACGAAATGGTTAGGGAAATTCTTTAATGAGTGCTCTTTGTTGTTTTATCCAAAAAGAACTTGTTTGCTCTATCCCTTATTAGTTAGGATTTTCATTGTTGAAAGCAAAATGGAAAGAGTGCTTCTCATTTAGTTGCATTCCTAGGAATCTTGGAAAGATCACATGGTGAAACCCAAAGGAAAATTTTAAGCAATATCAACCTAAAATTAACCTCAATTAACCTAAAAATGCATTGGAATTTAATGCAAACATCTAGAGGTGTCTAGGCTAGAGACGTGTTTCGGCGTCTTAAAACCTAGTGGCTATCATTTCATTGAGGTTGGGTGATTCCTCCTCTCTGAATTGGTAAGTACTAGTACGAACTTGTGAAATTTGTACCATCGTGTATATAGTGGGAGACCCCAATAGGTTTAAATCCTTTATCCCTAGGAAGTCGAGTCTGTTGCCTTACCGATCACAATGCACCGAACACAGCATTTGGGAAGACTGACTATCGTATGGTAAATCCTTAGTAATTTCTACTTAATTTACCACCAAGGTGTATATTGCAATTTTGTGATTAGTTTGCTAGACCCTCTTGCTTAGTATCTCTAGAGTAGTCACTTTTGTTCCTTTTCGACTCCTTAAAAGAAAAATTCCATCTGAGCACTTGTCCTTTCAAGCTCATTAAACAACAAAAGCCACTAGAGTCATCTTTTTCTTTTTCTTGACTCTTAAAAAATGAAAAAGAAAAGTTAAGTTCTAGTGTCGTAAAAGTTAATTGATCATGGATAACATCCTCCATGCTTGATTTTTAGTTGATCTTATGTTGAAACACATGGTGAAAAATCTGGAGTCCACCAATCAAGGAGTTCCTTTTGATGGGAATCCTAGTCCCTTTCATCCATTTGGAAATTTTGGTGCTCCATATATGGCTACATTGTCCCTTCCGAGATTTACCATTGGCTTGCCAGTTTGGTTGTTTTCAACCTCCTTGGTTCAAAATGTCGTGATTTCTTTGCAATCGAGTACTCCTCCAACTGGACAAATCAACCTCTAGTTGATCCTAAAGTTGACCCTTTGCCTTCTTCCTCGGTTGTTTCTTCCTCCCTTTCTTCCTCTTCTTCTAGTGAAAGTATTGGTACTAGTAACTAGGTGGCTAAGAAGAAGAAGAAGAAGAAAATTCAGCAGAGAGGCAACCATGCAACCATTTCTTTGAATGCAAAGTCTGATGAGAAACCTTCCATTAAGCCTCACAAAGTTTGATATCCATGCAAACTTTGTGTTGGAGACCATCTTCTTCAAAATTGTCCTGATATTCCTTAGATCTTAGAACAATGGTCTTCCCATTCACATCATCCTATGTCATCAACCTCTGGAGATCATGTTGGTGACATACCATCAACTAGTGATAGTAAAGCTCATGGAAATAAGGGAAAAGTCAAGTTTCCATGTAGTTTATGTGAAGGGAATCACCCCATTCACCTTTGTCCCTATTTGGATGAAGCCAAAAGAGTGTTGGATAACCATCCTGCTTCACCTCAATGACTTCCGTCTAGTTACAGGAAACTCTCCATAAATCCTTCACTAGTTGATGAATTGATTGACCAAAATCAAAATTCGGTCAAACCCACTCTCTCTGAAACTGAATCCTCTGAGTTTATACCCGACCCAAATCAATAGGTTGAGGTAATAGTTGACCTAGTTTCACCTTCGAAAAAGTGTGCCTTTCCCAAAGAGAGTGAACATGGTACCACTCAAGTTCTTTTTGTTTCATTAGATTCAAATGAGCTTGGGGACAATCCTCCTATTCCATCAAGACAAGAGGAAAATCCTCCCACTCTCATAACTCAAGGGGTTAATCCTCCTATTTCTATGGTCCCCCCTCCAAGTAGTCTAGTCACTTCCTTTGATTAGAATCAGCTGATAGCATTCCGCCCTTCCTTCTTATGTGCCTTTCCAAATCATAGTACAAGTTTGTAATATGATTGTATCGAGCACTATTATAGATGAAGGTGCATCAGTGAGTATCCTTTCCTTAACTGCTTGGCAAGCACTTGGTTCACCACTACTTGTGCCTGTTACACAAAATCTATTGGGTTTTAACAGAGGAAAAAGTCAACCATTAAGGATCCTCCCTCAATTACCTATTACCTTCAGAGGAAAAACCATTTATCTGAACGTGATGGTAGTCCTAGGACCTTTAGATTATAATTTACTTCTTGGGCGCAACTATATTTATGGCATGGGAGCTATTGTTTCAACACTCTTTCGAGTCATTTGTTTCCCGTATGACGGCAGGATTTCCACCGTTGACTAGCTTTCATTTCCTGGTCCAAATATAGCTCCTAGTCAACCATCTTCCCTAAATGGTCATTTTGTACCAATGGTATCATCCCCACCACAGGTTAATTATGTGGCAACTTGTTCCATACCTACATCAACTGACAATCAATTCATTGATGTTGTACATCATGTACTAGGGGCATTGGAACCAGATCTGTCTTTCATGACCTCTTATGAGTTGTGAAACCAAGGGTTTGAGGATAGTTCGCTGTCTTGTGTCAACCTTGTTAAAAAATGAAACAAGGAGTTTGAGGATAGTTCTTTTATTGTGTCAACCTTGTTAAAAAATGAAACAGGTCTTCAAGGAAAGTTCATTGTCTTGTGTCAACCTCATTAAAAAATAAAACAAGGAGATCGAGGAGAGTTTGTTGTCTTGTGTCAACCTCGTTAAATAATGAAACAAGGGTCCGAGGATAGTTCGTTGTCTCATGTTAACCTCGTTAGAAAAAGAAACAAGGCCTCCGAGGACAGTTCTTGGTCTTGTGTCAACCTTGTTAAAAAATGAAGAAGGGTCTCCGAGGATAGTTCGTTGGCTTGTGTCAACCTCGTTAAAAAATGAAACAAGGATTTTGAGGATAATTCGTTGCATTGTGTCATCCTCGTTAAAAATGAAACTAAGGGGTTAGAGGATAGTTCATTATCTTGTGTCAACCTCATTAAAAAATGAAACCAAGGAGTTCGAGGATAGTTCTTGGTCTTGTGTCAACCTTGTTAAAAAATGAAACAAGGGTCTCTGAGGAAAGTTTGTTGTCTTGTGTCAACCTCGTTAAGAAATGAAACAAGGGGTCCGAGGATAGTTCGTTGTATTGTGTCAACCTCATTAAAAAATGAAACAAGGAGCCATGAGGATACTTCCTAGTCTTGTGTCAACCTCGTTAAAAAATGAAACAAGGGTTCGAGGATAGTTCCTTGCCTTGTGTCAACCTCGTTAAAAAATGAAACAAGGAATATGAGGATAGTTCTTTTACTATGTCAACCTTAGTAAAAAATGAAACAGGCCCATGAGGATAGTTCCTTTTCTTATGTCAACCTCGTTAAAAGATGAAACAAGGATCCGAGGATAGTTCTTTTACTGTGTCAAGCTTCTTAAAAGATGAAACATGTCTCTGAGGATAGTTTCTGGTCTTCTGTCAACCTCGTTAACAAATGAAACAAGGAATCTCAGGATAGTTCATTGTCTTGTGTCAACCTCGTTAAAAAATGAAAGAATGGGTTTGAGGATAGTTCATTGTCTTATGTCAACCTCATTAAAAAATGAAACAAGGAATCTGAGGATAGCTTGTTTTCTTGTGTCAACCTCGTTAAAAATTGAAACAAGGATATGAGGATATTTCGTTCTATTGTGTCAACCTCGTTAAAAAATGAAACAGGTCCATGAGCATAGTTCCTTGTCTTTTGTCAAGCTTGTTAAAAAATGAAACAAGGAATCTGAGCATAATTCCTTGTCTTGTGTCAAGATCATTAAAAAATGAAACAAGGTCCCCTAGAGTAAAGTTCCAAGTCGAGTCTTTGAAGATCTCATAAAATCCCAGTCGAGTCTTTCACTTGATCTCATAAAAGAACCTTCATTCCATCCACTTGATAGCCATGAGTAGTCTATTTAGGTGAATGCAATGAACCTTGGGGAGCATGCACCTAGTGGTAAATTTAAGATTCCCTGTAGATTATGTGAAGGGAGTCACCCCACTCACCTTTGTCTATCTAGACGAGGCCAAAAATGTGTTGGGTAACTGTCTTGCTTCACCACAGTGACTTCCATCTGGTTATAGGAGACTGTCCTTTTCATCATGCTGGGGGCATGTAAACCAATTTCAAGCATAGTTTTTCATTTTAAGCTTGTGTAAAACTAAAACTGAATCCAAGCATAGTTTTTCATTTCAATCTTGTGTAAACATGAAACTGAATCCAAGCACAGTTCCCCATGGTTCAAGCTTGTCTAAAAATGAACCCATTTCCATTTTTAATCCTCGTGATTACCATTCTATCAGCCTTTTCATCATATGATCCTTGTTTTCTTTCATTCCATCGCCACCATCCTTTTGGCCAATCATATGCTTTCACTTGGTTACTTTACCCTTTTTGAGGAACAGTTGTAATGAGTGGTCTTATTAGCCAGCCTCTTCACATAAATCAACATATTTTGAGAAGTTCCAACATCACCGGAACTAGTTGCTACCCTAGAAACCACTCGTTCCTCAAAATCAAGTCCTCTTTAAGCTATTTTCAGACTCTCTAAACATTAAAATATTGTCGAGCACTTGTCATTTCTAGCTCGTTAATGGATTATAATCGATATCTACTCAGTATAGTTTTACCCCTTCTTCGTGCTAAGATAGATTAACTACAAAAAAGGTACTCGTTGGTAAAACATGATCAATAGGTTCTCTCTTGTAATGTTTTATGATTTTTCGGACTTGAGAGACATATCTACGAAAAAGAACTTTTGGAGTTTCCTTTTAGTCCCTTTTGAGACTCTCTAAATGTGAAAAGGACCGAGTTATATTTGTCGTTAAACTCGTTAAAAACATTAAATAGCGACAAACTTGTCCATTTAGACAAGACCAAGTTTCACCATCGCTAGACTTGTTAAAACATCAAATAGCAATGGATTCACCCGAAGGGTGGAATTATACAACAAGCATATGTTATCCTCCTCAAGCTTGATTGAAAATAAATAGGTACTTCTCAGAAATGACTAGGGAAAAATGGGAAAAAGGTGGTACCACTTTATGGTAGCAGGTCGCTCTTGAACATGACACTTTCACCTCATCACCGTGACTATGTGGGTTGGGTCATTCAGCTTGATGTTTATCACACCGTTGGTCTTTTATACCATCCATCACTTTGTTTTGGGTCAATGCTACCAATTCACTTCAATGTCGCCGATATGTTCAAGATAAGTCATTCACTTCAAAACCTCATCCTTTGAAATACAGTAAACCTTCATTTTCATGCTCGCCATTCCTAAACCTTGTGTCGTCAGTCGATGTTTCATCTCCAAAATCATTTACCTCGTTTCGTGTCATTGATGTGGGATACATCAAGGCCCTCCTGCAATGAGTCTCTTCTTGTCGACATCAACACATCATCCAAGAAGTTGGCTTAGAAACACCCCTTCAGTACCTTGAGGCTTGCATACATCAATGGCATGTTTCTCACTTTTGGCGATAGGTTGACATGAATGGCCTTCAACCGTAACACTTCGTATGGTGTTCGAAATCAAATCATTTATTCACACCTTGCAAAATGTACTGCAGTACCTTGAGGGTCATTATCATTATCAGTGATTCCTCTTGTGTTTGTTAACAATTTAACTCATTGACTGGTAATTAGACGATGTCTCTCCATTTTTGACTTCAGATCATCTATTCACAAGGTTAGACTTGTACTTGAGAGAAAAGATTGAATGAGATTGAAGACCCCAAATCTAGTTTCATCGATTTAGGCTGTGATATATTTTTCAGGAGTACTATATCAAATGTACAATGGCCTTATATTCATGGTCATCCACTCATGGGTCCATATCTGTGGACGAATATATTTGTACATGTAATGAAAGTTTATAAGCTGAGCATGGGTATGCCTTCCCTCAACTCGTTATGAGAAAAAAATCAAAGTATCATGATATTTGTATTGTAACTGATGTAGGTCTCCTTCTGCTTCAAAACCTTCTCTCCAAGTGGTAAAGCATCTCACTCGACATGGTTATTTTCGACTTTATGCTTTAGGGGGAAATTGTTACAGGAAAATTTGGGCACATCAACCCCAGCTTCCATATCAATGATATTAGGGTTCATCAACCCCTAATTCAGATATTTTCATTCCCTAATGAAGTTAACCTACATCATGCTTGCCTCCCAAGAGTTTCATGACACCATTCATCCAAAAAATGTCCCTAAGGAGATCATCGTAGGTGGCCTTCTATCTAGCTACAATGAATGGCAGGCACTACACTGTCTGGGTGCGATGCATAGCACCTGGCCTCTGTCTCACATGCGATGAGCAAGATCGATCGAATTTTTCAAATGAATCCATTACATTCCTCATCCAATGGATGCTTCTAGAGGTTTCTAGAAGGATTGGGCTTGCTTTTGGATGAGGAAGGAGATGAATGAACCTTAATCCATTATCCCTTCCTCCATGGAACCACTTCCCAATTATGGCAAAGCATTCATGAGGGCCATTAATGGCTTAACCTCCCATTTAGTTATAAAGGGACGAGGCATTCAAGGCTGGTCTAAGGTTGAGACTTCTTAAGCTAAGGAAATGTTGCTTGGATGAGATTAGTAGAGAGATTAATGTTATCATGTCAAATTGTTGTTTCCATGAGGAGAGAAGGGTTTGAAGTTAGAAGGATGACACTGAATCAGACATGCATTTACATGGGTTGTAATCCTTCCTTCTATGAATAAAGAGTTCTATGATTTTTCTATTCATGTGTTCATGTCATGTATATTGTACTTTCAATTCTATAATATGTTTAGTTAACAAATCAATATGTATGCTTTGATGGTTTTCTGTCTCAAGTTGTGTGAAGGTACATTTCAAGTGAGTTAAGTATGGAAGGGAGTGGCGAAAGTGGTCAAAGGGAAGAGGATTGAGCGAGAGATACAGGTTGCTACTTTTTCTCCTCTTTATTTTATTTGTTAGCTATAGGAAAAGCAATGCAATTACTTTAACTGTTGTTCTAGACTTGCTATTAGGTCTAGGGGTTAGTCGTTTGAAAAGACACTAAATTTTCCCATAACAAGAACATAATAGACAAATACACATAAAAAAAACAAGTTTAATAAGGAGTTCACCCAACTCTCCTAGGTTACGTCTCATGGTCCAGCCTTCAGTGGTGACCTCTATATGATGTCTTCAGAAGCAGCATTTTTACAAAAGTGAACACAATTTGAGTTTCACACAACAGATACAAAACAATAATGCTTTGCCTGGATCCCCAAGTCTTTCTGAGTACACAGACTCTCCTCACTGACTCTCTGTCTCTGTTTTCTCTCTGTTTTAGCACTACCTGTCTTTGTTTCTGTCAGTCTATGGCTTTAAAGCCAATTGGTGCTATCTGTTCATTTCTCCTTCTCAGGCTCTCTGATTTCCCATGCCCTGTCCACTCAGATCCTCCTATGAGCTTTAGCAATCATTGCTAAATCGCTACAGGCATGGTGGCCACATTTTCTGTAATGGAATGGACCATCAGGCCTTTGAAGCCCCTGAAATAGCCGTTCTCTGTTTACACAACAAAATACAATCAAACACGGGAAAAATCTGCCAAAACATTGTTCATCGGACTTTAAATATCCATAAATCCACCATATACTTCTATCGGGTCTGCCTTTTAATTGCTTATCGCATCTCCACCATTGATCTGAGTGGTCTTGTTCCAACGATTGAGATCGATTTTGGGTGACTCATTCATACAGGGTTAGCCACCCGAAAGGGGTAGTTTTCTCTCTCCAGGGCTTGGCCCCGTGGCAGCCAATGTATGGACTCAGATGGAGCCCGGCCAAAACCACTTACTGCCCATGGCCTGCCAGAAATCCCACTTGTTTCATGATTTCCTTTGTATTTTAAAAATACATGAAAACATGAAAATCCCACAAAAATGGCTCATATCGGGCTTGAAATAACATACAACAATGTTAATAACTCCTTTTGGGTCTAGTTTCATTGCATCAGCGATTTATCCTTTGTATTTCGTTTATTTAACGAAAATACTATTTACATTAAAAAAGCCTTTTTACCTGACTTGAAAATATATCAAATATCGTTTATAGTTTTATCGAGTTCAGCTTATCACAGTCGCATTTATTATTGGCGTTACACCCATGCATTGCTCCGATGTGATATTGTGATATCACAATCGCATGTCATCGATCCTCCGGTCTACGGTTAAGTCCATATATATATATATATATATATATATATATATATATATATATATCAGCGATGCGATAATGCAATTAAGTCTGGACCGTTGATCTGCGCGCAAAAATCAATGACTCTCATTTAGTCGCGCTGACCACTGTCGCGCTTCCCATATGGCTGCCTTTGATAAGCTCTACCTACCTTCATTGACTACGATATGCCAATCGAATCAAGACCATTCATCAGCCAGATCCGACGCCTCTCATGCAAAGTAGTTTTAAACCACCGATACTTTGTTTTTCCACTATTTCTTCATGTTTTTGCCTCCCGATAGTGTAATCTGACATTTTAAATGGTTCTTATTTTGTGATATTTTTTAATGTTTGAAGACTTATAGGGTGTTTTGGATCCATTTTGGATCATGCCTTCACACTGAAAATGCTTTTGGACCACCAAAAGTTGGTTTTTAAGCATCAATCAAAGTGAGGATACAACTACCTCACTTGCCCAATCTCTATCCATCTTGCACTGCTTGGTTTTGAACCTTTGAGTCCAATTCTAAGGTACTCAACATCCCCTCTACATGTAGTTCTCACCTTCCTCTCCAGAACTATATCTTCTTGCAACTCATTGAGATATTCAAGCAATAGATCATCAATAAAAGGCAACTGACTTTGCTCTTTGTGATCTTCAATCAATGAAGGTTCAAATAGTCTCAAGTTATTTGCATTAACTACTGAATAGATGTGCATGTAAGCTGGCAAATCAAGGCGAAAAGCGTTCTCAACAATCTTCTCAAGTATCTTGAAAGGCCCATACCTTATTGGCTTCAACTTTTTTCCTTCACCTTGGATTCTATATTTGCTAATGTACTGCCAGATTTGATCACCAACTTGGAAGCTATGCTCAATTCGATGCTTATCATGCCTTGCATTGTACTTGGCCCAGCTTCTCTCTAGTTGTTCCTGCATTGCTTGGTGAATTTCTTAGATCTGTTCAATGAACTTTGTCGCTTTGTCCACATCACGGTGTCCATCAACTGCTATGTCCTTACTAAAGACAAAATCCAAGGGAGACCTTGGTGTAAAACCAAAACAAGTCTCAAAATAAGATCCCTGTGTAGAAGAATGTTTAGCATGATTGTAAGCATGTTTCACATAACACAAATGTTCATCCCAAAGCTTGGGATGCTTGCTACAATAGCCCCTGAGAAACTAGATCACTATCCTATTGACCAACTATGTTTGGCCATCTGGTTGTGGATGAAATGTTGTTCTCTTCTTCAATCTGGTGTCCATCAACTCCCATAGACTAGACCAAAACTTCCCAACAAATCGGGAATCTTGATCAGATACAATGGAAGCGGGCAACCCAAAATGAACCCATACATGTTGAGAGGACAAATTTTTTGTTTATTCATCTGTAATCTGCTTGTTACATGGTATTAAAATACACATTTTTCTGAACCTGTCCATAATAACATATAAATAATCATGACCCTTTTTAGAATATGGCAGTCCCCCAACAAATTCCATGGAAACACTTTCCCATGGATGAGAAGGTACTGGAAGTGGAGTGTACACGCCTATTTTTCTATTGTTGGGCTTTCTTTTAGCACACATGGTACACCCTTTTATATATCTAGAAATCGTTTCATGCATTCTTGGCCAATAACATAATCTTTGCAGCTGTGCAATTGTTTTACTTACACCAAAAAGACCTAATATTAGAGAAGTATGTGCTTCTTGGATTATGTTAACTCTTTCAGTTTGAGGAATGAATAACTTTCCCAAATGATACAAGAGTTGGTCCTTAACATGATAATCCAATTCTTCTACTTGTTTTCCATGACTTAAGGTTTCATACACATGTTTAAAATATACATCTTGAGCATGTTTTTCAATGTAGCTTTCATGCAATACTTAATTATGCTTAAGTATAGTTGATGCATTTATAATTGGTCTGGATAACATATCTAAAACCTTATTGTGTATTCCTTTCTTATATCTGATGATAAGATGAAACTATTGTAGAAAATCCATCCACCTATAGTGTCTCGATTGCTGCAATTTAGTTTGTGAGTCTAAATATTGAAGTGGTTGATGATCAGTATGTATAGCTATTTCTTTGCCCATTAGGTAATGTTTCCACTTTTTCACACTCTGTACTAATGCATACAATTCTTTATCATATGTGGAATAATTAACTACTGTAGAATTAAATGTGTCAAAATGATAACATATGGGTTTACCATGTTGTATCAACACTGCTCCCATGGCATAGTCACTAGCATCTGTTTCAATTTGAAATGGTCTTTGAAGATATGGAAACATTAGTACTGGTGTTGTACTAATATTTTATTTTAAGGTGTCGAAGGATTTTTGTTGTTTGCCTCCCCACTGAAACACCTTGTTCAATCTTGTTAAAGCATGCAAGGGAGATACAATCAAGGAAAAGTTAGCAATAAAATTTCTCCAATATTGTGCTACTCCTAGGAAGCTCCTAACCTCTGTAGCAGATTTGGGTTTAGGCCGGTTCACAATGACTTCAACCATAGAGGGATCTATCTTCAATTCACTGCCCCCTACAATATGACCCAAATAATTCAAAGATGTTTTACTAAATTCACATTTTGATAACTTAACATAGAGATTTTCTCTTTTCAAAACATCTAAAGTTTGCTTTACATGCTTTAAATGTTCTTCCCATGTTTTACTAAAAACAAGAATGTCATCTAAATATACAATTACAAAATCATCAATAAAAGGTCTGAGTACATCATTCATAATTCTCATGAAAGTGGCAGGAGCATTAGTTAAGCCAAAAAGCATAACTAGCCATTCATGCAGCCCTTGCTTTGTTTTGAAAGCTATCTTCCATGCATCTTGTTCTGCTACTCTGACCTGATGATAGCCACTACACAAGTCCAACTTGGAAAAGTAAACAACTTCTTTCAGTTGATCTAATAGATCATCTATGAGAGGAAGAGGATAACCATTCTTAATCGTTAATTTATTCAGTGCTCTATAATCAATGCACATCCTCCACGAACCATGTTTCCTTTTCACCAACACAATCGGAGATCGACATGGTGATGTTCTTGGCCTTATGAACCCTTTTTCGAGTAGCTCCTATACCTGCTTCTTGATCTCTGCATTCTCTAAAGTGGATAACCTATACATTCCGATGTTAGGCAATGGAGGGTTTTGCTGCAAATGAATATCATGTACTATTTCCCTTTTGGGTGGTAGACCTTTAGGTTCTTGAAATAAGATATCATATTCTGAAACAACATTTTCTAAATCAGCTTCCTATTTAGCATCACAACCTTCAAACGCATTGGTTTTATTAGGGGTCTTTTCCTTTACAGCCATTAGTAAAAATTGCTTGCATGAATTGATAATTCTTTTCATATGCCCTGAGTTTATGAGAGTGTAGTTATTTCTGAGCTAATGATCTCTTACCATATATTCTATTGCATCTTTTGTGAGTTGATACTTATTTTCAGTTCTATAAAAAATGGCCTTTCTATCATACAATTAAGGACTTCCTAAAACAATACCACATATATCCAAGGGAACTATATCTAACTCAACTTCATCTACAAAAGTTGACCCAATAGCAAACCTAAGTTTACATTGTCTAGTCACTTGTAGCTTTGCTTTATCGCATAACCAACCTAGTGGATATGGCTTCTTGTGAGGTGTTCTTAGTAAGCTCAACTTCTTTACAATTATTTCACAAATCAAGTGTACTTGTGAACCACTATCAAATAAGGTATCAACCTTTTGATGCTCGGAAATAACTCTAATATGAAAAAGCTCATGTCTTTTCCTCTCATTGTATTGATTACCAATAGATTATGCAGAATTACTAGTAGATGCTTTAGAATTTTTACCTTTTATACCTATGGTTGTGATTGTTGTTTCATCACCTGAGTCTATTGCCAAATCTTTCTGAATAGCAGCAATAGTCTTCTTCTTCTTACCACCGAACTTCTTGGGTTTTAGCTCCGGATGCAAAGACCAGTAGTGTTCATCATCATGCCCATCCTTCTTGCAGTGAGGGCATGAAGGTTTGTCTTTCTGTACAATGTTTGTCTTCCTCTCCTTCCATTTTTACTTCTTCTTCTCCTTGTTCTTGCTTGCTGCGGGTTTTGATGATCCTCCAATCTCTGGGTTCACATTCTTTCCTCTAGCCTCTATATGTGTAGCTTGAATAGATATCTCATCTATGCTTGTGGGGTTAAACATGAGAATGGTGTGCCTCAAATAGCTATGTAGATCATATATATACTTCAACAAAGTTTTAGGTGATTCTAGAGAAATTCCTAGAATTAAAGCTCTTTTTCTAAATTCCTGGGTATAACTTTGTACACTTTTCCCATTTAAATGGTGAAGAGTTTTCCAACTCATCATTTCTTGTTGCATATAAGCTAGTGGATAGAATTTTTTTTTAATGGCAGAAACAAATTCATTCCAGGTAGAAACAATTTTACCATGCTTCTTCAAATTAGCTTGTGTCTTGCCTTCCCACCACACTAGCGCAGTTCCTCCAAGGTGAAGGCTGGCCAATTGAATGTTTCTCCTTTCTAAATTGATGTTCTACACCATGAAATATACAACAATCTATCTAATCCAATTATCTAGCTTTTATGCATTTAATTCACCATCATAAATTGGTAAATCAAATTTCACATCTAATTTACTCACAACGGTTTTCTTCTTTATCTTTTCAGGGCTAGTTTTATGTGAAGAAGATGTTGAGGATGGTGATGATGGAGTAGATGGTGGAGAGGGCCTCTCTTCTCTTCCTTTTCCTTTTGGATATCCATCTAGAAGAGGTTCCTCCACTCCTTTTTCTGTTTGAGATGCTGAGGTGCTTTCACCTATGCCTTTCTTAAATTTTCGATACCTCTCCTCCACCATGGCTCTCATGGTCATGAAACTATCCATGAATTGAGAGTCTGATTCTGATGAGGTTTGTTCTACCATGCTCCTCCTAGGATATACTCTTCTAATTTCTAGATTAGTCTCAACAAGTTCTCCTTCTCCTGGTTTGAGCTTTGATCTAGTTAGCATTCAACAATCCAGCATAAGCTTGTCTAACCTTATCAAACCTAAAGCTCTAATACCACTTGATCTCGTAATGAGATCTTAGACAATTATTAAGGTATTACAAACTCATGTGTGTGGATTTTCCTATGTTAGTTTGTGCAATGGATCGATAAGATTGCGAAATACATAGACAACGAAGCAGTTAAAGAACATAACAGACAAACACGCATAAACACAACAGGTTTAATAACGAGTTCACCCAAAACTCCTGGGCTCTGTCTCCTGGTCCAGCCTTTAGTGGTGACTTCTCTATTATGTCTTCAAAAGCAGATTTTTTACAAAAGTGAGCTCAATTTGAGTTTCACACAATAGATACAAAACAATAAGGCTTTACTTGGATCCCCCAAGTCTTTCTGAGTACACAGACTCTCCTCATTAACTCTTTGCCTCTTTTTGCTCTCTATCTCAGCACTGCTTGTCTATGTTTCTATCAGTCTGTGGCTTTAAAGCCAATCGGAGCTATCTCTTCGTTTCTCCTTCCCGAGCTCTCTGGCTTCTCGACCTTTGTCTGCTCAGATCCCCCTCTGAGCATTAGCAATCATTACTAAATGCCTACAGGGATGGTGCCCAGCTGTTCTGTAATGAAATGGACCATCGGGCCTTTGAAATCCCCGAAATAGCCATTCTCTGTTTAGACAGAGAAATACATTCAAACATGTGAAACTTCTGCCAAAAACACTATTCATCGGACTTCAAATATCCATAAATCCACCCTATACTTCTATTGGGTCAGCCTTTTAATTTATTATCGCATCTCCACCATTGGTCTGAGTGGTCTTGATCCCACGGTTGAGATCCATTTTGGGCGGCTCATTCATATGGGGGTTAATCGCCCGAAAAGGGCAGTTTTCTCTCTCTAGGGCCTAGTCAGTGTATGGGCTTGTGTGGAGCCTTGCCAAAACCACTTATCGCCCAACACCTGCCCGAAATCCCGCTTGTTTCATGATTTCCTTTGTATTTTAAAAATACATGAAAACATGAAAATCTCGCAAAAATGGCTCATATCAGACTTGAAATAACATACAACAGCATTAATAAACCCTTTGGGGTCCGGTTTCATTGCATCAGCACTTTATCCTTTGTATTTTGTTTATTTAACAAAAATATGATTTACATTGAAAAAGCCCTTTTACCAGACTTGAAAATATATCAAATATCACTTATAATTTTATCGAGTCCATACGTTGAGGAAGGGGTCAACCCTTCTATATCAGCAAAACATGGATCAGATTTGCAGGATGAGGAGGTCATCCAACTTGACATATAGATAGTGGACTTGGAGTCCCAACATGATAATAAAACCCTAAAACTAGTTATCAAAGAGAAGGATTCTCAGATCATGGAGCTCTTGGACAATGTGGCAAGGGCAAAATTCATCATTTCCTTCCTTAAGCAAGAAAATGAGCAGTTGAAGGCAAAGCAACTGCTTTTAGAGAAGGACTTGTTTAAAGCTAGTATGCAAGAGGTCAAAGGTAAAGCAGTGCTAGAGCATGATAAGCATGATGAACAAGAAAATCAGGTTGGAAGGAAGAGGCCTAGGAAAATGGGTCCCAAAAGCCATTTCAGAAAGAAAGAGACCAAAACCTACTAAACGAGGATTTGAGTATTGAAGACAAAATTGCTATGGAAATCAATGAAGATAGGGAATATTGGCTAGGGAAATTCAATGGACATCTAGAGAAGCTTCTTGAAAAGAATAAAAAGGAAAACTATATGTTGAGGCACATGGCCCACCACCATCAAACTAGGAATCAGATTGCACAAATCAAAATTAAGAAATTGAAAACAAGACTGAAAGAAGCTCAAGATAAGAAAAGCGAGTCAAGAAAAAGTGGTGAAAGAATGAAATTGGTGGCTAAAACATCCATGAATTTTTAGCCTATTGTCCAAAGAAGCTAAGGAATAAATTTTGAAAAAGTTGAAGCAATTTGAATTTTTTTGAAATTTTGCAGGAAATGGCACACACAAGTGCCGCGCAGAGGTGCGACCCATTTTCTCTGGACACCCAAATCAGATCTTTCCTACATGAATGAGTGAATAATGATGCGTACATGCCAAATATCAGCTTATTTTTGCATGAAATCTTCCTTTTTTTATCAGAAACTTAAAGAACCTTACCTTTTTCATGTCTTTGCCACTAAATCTGGACTAGAGCGACACCTCTGAGTAAGGTTGGAAAAATAAAGTTTTGGAGGCCTTTCCATGGGTATTATTTGGATCTTGATGTCTCATTGGAAAGTAGGCAAGTGTGGCTACTTGACACAACTTTTATAATGTAGAATGGATTCCAAAAGGCATGAACCTTCTCCAAAAAATTCTTGTTTTGGTGCATGATGGTGCGACCTTTTTGCCGACTGGTGTCACCCTTCTAGTTCTAGCATGACCCTTATGGTATAGTAACTTTTTTGAGCACTGAATGGTGGAAAACTGAAGATTTTGTGACCTATTAATGTTAATTTAGGTTTATTAGTTGTTTTTTGCCTCACTTGAAATTTGTAATTAATGAGGAGATATTCTCTCCTAAACTTTAGCCTAAATTGTGAAAATTGTCTCAACTTTCCTAGTTTTTAGGTGAGGACTCATCAAAGCCATTTATGATGAAACTTGAATAGAATTTTCGACCTTATGAGATGTCATATATTGTATATTCCTATATAAGATGGAAGATAATCATTTTCCAGAGGTTGGACATTTGAGGAGAGAACCATTGTAGCCTGTATTTGACATTTTTGGAAATCAAAGGAAATAGTTTGCAGCTATTATTTAGGAATTTGTATGCAGTAAGTTTGTCGTGATGTTTTCCTCTATTATTAATTTATATGAATGATATTTATCTTCTCCTTCCATTCATCAACTCTTCAATAGATTTCCTTACAGTTTATAAACATAATTCTTTTTACTAAGATTTTTTTTGATGGAAAATTATTATATGTTATTTTCACTCTTGCTTAATGAATTCATGTTTCATTCTCATTAAGACTTCAATGCTTCTTCTCAACACCATACTACCTTGACAAAACCTAAAATCCATCACAAGAGTGCCACTACCATGCTCCTTCGTATCTTTGTTGTTGTAACCCTTTGACCGTCTAACCTAACTACCTAATTCTTCTCCCTTATTCAACATAAAAAATGCTAAATTTTCCAAAACCTACCTAAGCCTAGCTATCTAGCCTAAAATCCTTTACATCTCAATCATCTGTTGCCTGTGATTTAAAAGAGAGAGCCATCTCTGGTTTGGTAGGGCTAGCTACCAAACTAAAGTCTTAGTCTGTGGTTACCTCTGTCGATACCTCTAAGCCTGGGGCATTATGGGGGATAACATTTTGGCATCATTTATGGGGAAATGACTGTTATATCATTCTTGGGAATTAGTTTTATTAGTGCTTTCAAGGCTAGTTTTGTGGGTGAAAAATTCCATTATCAAATAGGCTGATTTAAGAAATCACATCAAGTTTCAACGTGTAAAAATTATGGCTCCTAAAATATACACGAGGTAAAATCCTAACCCAAATCCACCTACTATTATTGATGATCCAGAGAAATTTCTTATGAAACTCAAAACTCCTATTCCTGAAAGTTAACCTAGAAAATTGGTAAAAACTACATCTGTACCTGATCAAATATTGACTATTGAAGATATTTATTTTGATATTCAGTATGTGCAATCTTTTTTTTCATCTAAATCTAAGTCTTCCCTTTCAGAAGTGGTTTTTGACCCTATTATGTTTAATTCCTACCCCCATTCTTCTAAATATCTCTTTTCCAAAATTGATCATGAGTTGTGGTTAAATTTTGATAAACTTCAAAGCCTAGAAAACCAACTTTGAATCTGTTAACACCCAGGTTGTTCCCTATGACTCCCAAGGGAATACGGCCGGGGTAACCACTAACCAATCTTTGGGTTACAGTTCCTAGCCTAACTGCAACCAGAGAGGGCTCTCTCTTTATGATTTATCTTTGTTATAGTTGTGTTTTTAGGCTAGCTATGATGCTCAGGTTTTGTTTGTGTTTTGGTTGAAGGATCTCTTTCAGTTCTTATGATGTAATACTTTGATGATGAATTTCCATTGGGCAATGGAGTCTAGATGCTGTGAGATGATCTCAAATGTTGAGTAGTGTTATAACTGCAAGGCCTATTGTGTAATTAATTAGACAAGTTTAATATTTGAGTGATGATGTGTGGCAACCAGCAGAAATCTGTTAAGAATTTTCTGTTATGTTGGTGAAATGAAAATGAACACAGAGCACAGGAGCAAAGTTATGAATTCCTGTGACAGTGGCCAATGTGAAAGATGTATTCTGAAAGTGCAGCAGATTAAGAATCACACTTTATATAGATTACACCTGAAGAAAACATTTATAAACAACACAGACTGAACTCAGGGTGCTCAGTGAGCAAATCCTGGGAGTTATTCTTTTTCTCTGTTGCTCAATATTGGAAATCAGATAGCGTATATGGATTTATAACAAAACAAAATGAACATGGAGAGAGTTACAGAGACTTATTGCATGGTAAGATACGCAGGGATCCAGCAGTCATAAACAGGCACAGAACATCCTCAACACATCATAGCATCCACGAAATTCCATTGCTTTCCTTTATTGACTTTCAGAAAACAATTACAGCATAAGAGACCGTTCAGGAGAAATTTCCAACAACCCTTGCTATATCATGCGAAGGGGTTTATATAGAAATATGTATACAAAATATCTCAGCTATTGAGTCATCTGAGAGAGAGAAAATATCTTCAGTAGTGTTCAGAAAGTAGGCAAGAAGTTATTACAATGTTAAATGCAGCGTAAATGCCATTTATATCTGTCAGAGGATTGTTTGACTTTGAGGAGTCACTGAGTCGGTTGCATTACTCTGCATTAATCCTGTAGGTACGCATTTACTTTTGCCTGCGTAATGAGTTCTCGGCTTTGCCAGCTGTGGTTCTCCTTTTCTGCTTTGTTGGCCGCTTCATGCGCTGAGTTGGCTCAGCTTTGAATTTATGATGCCTGCTGACTTTGCTGACTGTTCTTTTCATCAAAATTTGTAGAAGAAACAGGAATTGATGCATGGCTTAATGTTTACAAAATTCTCTGGATGGAATCTGTCCACCATTCCTGTGTAGGGAGCTGATGCCTGAGGATGGCCTCCATTGTCTCTTCAGCTTCTGTATACTTGAAAAAATTTGGGACTGTATCAAATAAGTGATTTATTTCATTCATTACAAAAAGTAGATTTTCTATTTTACTATAGAAAATCTGTCCTGTGATAGGCCCTGTGTCTTCTGAAGTGCTGGCCTTCTCATTTACTTGTGATGAGGCAAAAACATTCACTCTTTTGGCATACTGTTCATGGGTGAATAATCTCCCTCCGCTGTTCAGCAAGCTAGGGAGTCCTTTACTTTCCAATACCTGGAATCTCTCCATGAACCTGTTTACCTCTGTTTGCATATCCTGGGTTCTTCTGTCCAATGTCTGCACCAGATTTCTAAGAGTAAGAACCCTCTTGATCATTTGGATAGTCTCAGTTCTATTTGCAATCCCCATGATGGCCAACTGAGAACTTGTCTTGTGATTGAGCACATTGATCATTCTTGTAGCAATTTCAGGCATATTTCCCAATAAGGCCCTTGATGTTCTGATTTCCCTCTGTGCCTTTGGAATGAGCTCTAGTTGCTCATGGATTGTCTCAATGTATGGCCATTGGTTGTTGATGGATTTACCAATATTGGACCATATCATTGCTCTGATCTCAGCTATGATTTTATCTAGCTTGAGCTCATTCTCAAGCTCCTTGATTTTGTCTTTAAGGGCTTTGATTTCCCTGGCCTTCTCTCCCACTTCTCTTTTTGTTTTATCATGCCTTTCATTTACCTTAGCCAGCTGCTCCTTAGTTTCATTCAGCTCCATCATCTGGGCTTCCAACACTTGTATTTCATTCTTTAGCTTTTGCATGTCTAGGCTCTGATCTGTGCTGGTGGGTGCTGCTGAAGTAGATGTGGCTGGTTGTTCAGCCTGTTGAGGTGGAGGTACAGTAGTAGGAACAGTCTCCTCAAGATTTATGACCTGTGGAGGGGGCTGAGATGTCTGCCCTTCTTGTGCTTGTTTTGATGATGTTTGGGGAGGTGCTTGTGCAGCTTCATATTGCCCCAATTTTTCTTGTGCCTTGATAAGCTCTTTGTAAATGGAAATTAGCAAGGCAGTAGAATCCTGCTCATACCTTTGCTTTGCTACCTCATCAGTTTGTGGATGGATAGTGGCTGGAATCTTGATCTTCTTTCTTAGTGCAGCCATGTCAGCATCTCTAAGTTTCAGGATCTCTTGTATCCCTTTGATATCATTGGGATTGTGCCCAATTTCTATAATGATTTCCTCCAGGGATTTGATCCTGTTGTCTTTGGCCTGAGAAGAGGCCCTCTCTAGCTCTAGCTGGGAAGCTGTGGCATTCAGACTGCTTGTTAATTTATAGTTGTCCAAAGTCTTATCGGCCAATGAAGCATACACCATTTCTCCAGTTTGTTTATGCAGCTCAATTTTGTCCATGGGGTGTATGTCTTTGGCAAGGACCTCTAGGTTGGTCCTAAGGTAGTCAGCAGAAGACTGTGGCCGGAGTGCTGTAGGCATAAAGTGACTCATTGTCAATTTGCCTTCACTTACATCAAAAGCAGACATAAGTCTCTGCTGATTGGAAGGAGCCATGTTCAGTAAGTGATTATACAATTGTACTTTAATAGGGTCACTCCTCCTCTTAATGTCTATAAACTGCTGCTTGATACTTACTTGTCCTTCTTTCTGCTGGGTAGAGGAGTTGGCCTCCCCTCCCATGGTCCTGTCCTGTTCCTGCTGGAAGGAACTTGCTGAAGTTTCCCTGCTGGGTGGGCCCATGCCCAATGCCTCTCTGATTGCTATATCATCCTCTAGAAAATCATTGAGTCTTTGCCTTTTCTCTCCTTGGTCTATAGAGGATGTCAAGGGAGTTTCTCTTTCCCTTTTCCTAAAGACAAATGTATCCTCCTTTTGCGGGGTTTGGAGGACCGAGGCATCAAATGTGGTGTCTTGTCTTGTAGGCAATGTTCTTTCAGTGGTCTGAGGAGTCTCCACTGTTTTCTTTTGCTGGGCAGGCTGCTCCTGCCCTTGCTCTTCTTGCTGTTGTTGCTCTTGCTGTCCTGATTCTTCTTGCTGCCCTGATTCTTCTTGCTGCCCTTGCTGCAGCCCTTCTGCTTGCTGCTGTTGTTTTTGTTGCTGTTCCTGCTGTTGCTCCTGCTCCATCTCTTTCTCTGCCTCCATTTCCTTTTCCTTTCCCTTTTCTGATACTTTTCCAGCAACTCTTGTAGTCTGCTGTGGGGTGGTTGAAGAGGAGGCTGCTGCTCCAATTTGTGTGCTTGGCAGTGAGGGGACCTGTGCATAAAACTCAAAGTCAGCCATCTTCTTTTGGTTGTTTAGAGCTCTTTGATTAAGCTCTTCTTGAGTCACATTTTCTTCTAAAGTTCCTCTTTTCCACTTGCTTTGGTTGGCATATTTTTCTAATTGAGGGAGGCTATAATGACCATAAGCAGACAGTTTGTATTTGAGTCTCCTCATTGTGATGAAGTTGTTGGGGTCATAGGGTTTCCATATGAAACTGTACTTGAGACCAAATCCCCCCAGTATTGTATCTGCTTCCTTCCACCCTTCATCCCTTTCATTGTAAATGAAATGGCCAAGTTGACTCTTGACCTTCAGCTGTGCCTTTTTGCCTCTGCCTGAGAAGTGGAACATATCCACAAAGCCAAACTGCCTGAAGTATTCTAAGGCAAATAGCCTCATGGGCACAAATTTGGGTAGTCTAAATGGGGGCAACTCACACCCATATATTCTGATGACGGTGTGGTGTTGGTAGAAATACCAATCCCCAATACTGTATACTTTTGATAGCTGAAGGAGTCTTTTCATCTCATCTGTCAATCTGGGAGGAGGTGAACCCAACAGTAGAGTCAAGGCTGGATGGATGAAAAGATCAATAAATTCGCAGTAGGTGTATGGAGAATGGCTTCTTACATGAAAAACGGATGTCCAATACACAACTGATCTCAGATTGCCCTGTGCATCTACTCTCTTCTTTGGGAAGGAGAACTTATCATGCTGGAAGTAAAGGAGCAGATGATATAGGTAAGAGGTGTATCTAAACACCCTTTCTCTTGACAAATTCATCAACTGATCATGCATCTTGTCTGATATGTATGTGGCATAATCATAGTGGATTGGTTTCTTTCCTGGGGAAAACATAAGCATCATTTGTATAACTGTTTCATCCACATGTTCTATTGAATCATATCCCAGGATGGGACTGATCATGTCAACCAGGTCTTGGCCCAATTGGTTGAGGTAAACACAGTTGATAGGAGGAATTTGTAGAGTGTCAGCCTTGATGAACAGCTAGTTGATCTTAGTAATTTGGGCCTCTGTAGTTCTGGCTCCCTGTACTATTAAATCAGCTAGTGACAGAGGGACCAACTTTTGATCTGTCTGGAACTGCAACATCTCCCTGATGGCTTCAGGGGTAATGAGGAACAGAATTGAGCCTGCAGAGTCTAGCACTGCCCTCTGGGATGCATCATAGCGTCCAGCAACTATGTGCACAAGCTCAGGGAATTGATTAACCTGAGGGAGCTTGAATATTGGGAGGAATGAATCCCAAATTCCCAGGATGTCTGTCCCCCTCTCATGTTTGATCTTTATCTCATTTAGTATTTGCAAATGGAACCTGCTTCTGCTCAACATTTCCTCTGTTATCTTGTAGTCCAAGTCTGCCAATGCTCTGGTGTCAAATGTTCTATTAGGGACATTTAGGGGAGCCACATTGAGGGCTATAGGAGCTACAGGGGGGTCCATGACTCTTCTTTAGGATTTTCTGCCTGTTTAGGGACTGTGTTTTTATGCAGAGTAACAGCAACAAGGTTTCTTTGCAGAGAATGATGGTTTTGTAAGTGAAAGGTGGAAGTAAGGCTGCAGCAGTTGAAATACTGCCTCTGTGTGATTATGTGGGTGGCGGAAATGTTCAGAGAATACTCTTTTGCGGTGTATTTGTCTCCTGCAGGTGACGGGTTCACGATTGCGCGAACCAGTGACAGTTTTCTTTTGAATTGCCTACAATTGTCTTGGCAGAAGCTTAGTGACGGCTCTGGTCGAGTTTAAATGGCAATTCAGTGGTTTTTAACGGTGAATTTCTGCTCTTAAGGTCTGCTACTCATTGACATGCGAAATGCATCGAAAATGGAGTTTCAGAGCTCGGATGAGGAATACCTGTAGATTTGGATCGGTTAGAGCTTGTTGGCGCTGAAGAAATGGACGCTCTAGTGGTCAGGAAACAATTTTCCGCGGCTGGTGCAGGTTTGGACGTAGCTTGCATGCAGAGTAAAACGACGACAAACGCACAAAAATGGCAAAAAACGCGAATTTTTGGCTAAAATAGACCTTTTGGTGCTTTTGGCGTGAATCCGTGCTGACGTCATTGGTGGGGTCAAGGTCGGATGACGTCATGCTGACGTCATCGGGTGACGTGGCGGTGTCTGGCTGGTCCACAGGGGCAGTGACATGGCAGGACAGGTGGACCAATGGTAGGGCAAGGGACTGACGGGACAGCGTACCTGGGTGACGGGGCGCTGACATGTTGCTAACGCGGTGATGACGTGAGCAGGCGGGACGGGGAAACCGAAAACCGACAGTGGTTTCATATCGCACCGCCTCTTGTACGGGGGCAGTATATGGCAATTGTACCTCCGACGCATTGTGATGAGGGCGCGTGGCAGCGGAGTGACGTCCTCAAAATACGGACGTCGGGAGATAAGCCTCGTACAGCGGATGAGGTCCGACGTCAGGGTGACTGTTGGATTTGCAGCGGATAATCGGACGGTGGTTGGATGACTGAGATGACAGGGGGATAGTACGCCTAACTGTCAGGTGTCGGACAGGCTCCGACGCGATCAGGGCCGTCAGATCTGGAGGGCCCGATCTAACGGTCGTCGGGGAGGTGACATGGGCGGTGTATATGGAAGCGGGCGGAAGCAATAAAACCTGTTTTGAACGCATTTCTAATGTATTTTGAAAAAACAATTATATGTGCTTAACCTTGGTTATATGGCGGAAAGTGGGTTTTTGATGCTTTTTGCCCTTTGAAGCGGGTAAAGGTGGGGATTTAGGGCTTTTTATGGGTTTTTTATGTGCAAAAGGGGTAAAAATAGGGAAATTAGCTCATGAAGGGGAAGGGGTAGGTGGCATAGGTTCATCAACATGACCTGGTGTCATTTGATCCCTGACTCGAGACTTTATTGGCTATAATGCCAAGGGGGTGGGTATTTATAAGACTTTGGGATTTATACACCTTGGTGTTAGTAATATTAGGGAAAAAGGTGATATAAGGGATTTATATAGTAGGGTTAGTGCTAGTATGGAGGAGAGGGTAAGTGGAGGGAGAAACCATTAAGTTTATATGAAACAAACTTGGTTTTAAGAGTAGATCAAAATGAAAAGATCTTTAGACAAGAAATGTGGCTTTTTAAAGATTAAGAACCACCATGAAGCCTTAGTCTTTTCCAAGAATCTAAGCTGATGGGGAATGTTAGAAATGAAATTGGAGGGGAGTGGGGGAAATTAGTCATGCTTCCTGCTGTGACCTTTTGCCTTGCTGCCCACCCTCACCATTCTTGCAATGATAGGGATAACCTTTCTGCAACCCCAACTACCTACCCAGCTACTTACCTAGCATTTTATTTCTTCTTGGAGGGTGCACTTAGACTTGCAGACCCTTTCTTGCCTTTTCTTTTCTTTGGCTTTCTTTTTTGCTTTCTCTATCTACTTCTGCCCTTATCTCTTCCAAGGTCCCAGATTAGGCTGTTGGGATCCTTTTCTTCTCTACCTAAACTAGTTGTCTGCCAAGATTAAGCAGTTTGGACAGACTTCTTTCTCTAGTCTATAGCACAAAATTGAACACATGGCATGATCCAGATTAAACTGTTGGATCATCCACAAAAATTTGAAATAAGGTCATCAACATTGAAACACTTTACACACCTTCTTGCTTTCTAGGAAATATGGGATCTTTGTGAAATCAAAGCAGAGCATATTTGCACTTTCTCTTGCCAATCATGAAATATGAAACCTATTGGTATAGGTATCCAACAGTGGCTCCACATGGGGATGGTTTTTCTTTTGAAAGACCAAGAACAGCAGGTCAGATTGCCTTGTTTTTTAGCTGCCCATACCAATCTTGAAATTTGCTGTATTGATGTGTCAAAATTGTGTATTTCTTTCTTGGAAGACCTCTGATTCTATTTACCTTTTGTTGTTTGGTGAATCACTTAGAAAACTGTATTTTACAATCTAAAACAGAAAATAATATGTACATCTGTATATATACAATGAATCCTTAGATTCCACTCATGGGGAATAGTCAAAGTAGTGCTTCAGCATCCTGCCATTGACAGGACCTTCATCCAAGTCAGTTTCAGTCAGACTTTTAAGGAAGTAGGTGTTGTTACCTTGTACTGCTTGGACAGCAAATGGTCCTCTCCATAAAGAATCAAATTTCCCATGTTTTCCTTTCTCTTCTCTTCTTGCATCCCACTTTAAGACTTTGTCACCCACATTGAAATCTTCAGCTTTGGCTCTTCTATCAAAGGCCCTTTTTAGTTTCTCTTGTAATGTCTGCACTCTGCTAAAAACTTGTTCTCTGGTTTGTTGTAGGCAAATTATCTGGTTAATCCTCCTTTGCATGTCATTTGGCTCTGCTTGACTTTCTTGCAGAAGCTTCATAACCGACACTCCTAGTGATGAAGGAAATCTGGCTTCTAATCCATAGACTAACTCATATGGGCTGGTCCCAATTGATCTTTTTGTTGTTAGTCTATCTGCCCATAAAGCATTGACCAGTTTCTTATGCCAATTCTTTTTGTTCTCTTCAAGCACCTTCTTTATGATGTTTATTAGACTTTTGTTTGATGATTCAGCAAGGCCGTTCCCTTGAGGATAGTAAGCAGTAGAATGGCCCAAAGTAATGTGAAATTTATGGCAGAAGTTCACCATTTTCTTGGATCTGAAGGCAGCAACATTGTCTGTTATTATCTTGTCCGGACAGCCAAATCTAGCCAGTATATTGTTTTCCAAAAACTGAATAATTACTGAATCATTTGCTTGTCTGCATGGGGCAACTTCAATCCACTTGGTGAAGTAGTCTGTTGCTGTTAAAATCCATCTGTGTTGCCCTGAAGATGAGGGATGGATTTCCCCAATGAAATCCAAGCCCCATTGTTGGAAAGGTCTCTCTGTTACAATGGGCTTCAAAGGAAGTGGCAGTAACTGTCTTTTGCCTTCAAACAGTTGGCATTTGTGGCATGAGGCTGTGAATTTCTTAACATCAGAGAACATGGTGGGCCAGTAATAACCAGCCCTCAATATCTTGTCCACAGTGGACTTCCAGTACAAATGTCCACCACAGTCTCCAGCATGGAAATCTTGCATGATATTGTTAATTTCATTCTCCATTAGACAGTGCAGCAATATACCTTCATGGTTTTTCCAAAGTAAATTTCCATCCATCACACAAAATCTAGATGTTTTCATTTTTAGGAACCTACACTTAGTTCTGGACAGTCCTGGGGGAGCACACAGGTTTTGTAACACATAGCAGATATCGGAGTACCAAGGAGATTGTTCAAAGGCTACATTGATCTTTGGAGTCGCCAGCTCTGTTTCACTGTCCAGTTGATTGATATCTAAGGCTTGGAAATTTGCTTCTGTCATTAATTTGGCCAAACCTTGCCCTTTTATTAGCTTTGTAGGTTTTATTTCAATGTCAAATTCTAGTATATTGGCAATCCATTTTCCTCTCCTGCCCTCTAAGTTTTCTTGGGTGAGAATGTCTTTGACAATAGGACTTGGTACATAAGCCACAACATGGGAGTAAAGGATGTAAATCCTAAAGTCTTTAATAGCTTTGATCAAAGCATAGGCTTGTTTCTCCATAATTTGGTACTTTAGAGGGGCATCTCTAAGAGCTCTGCTGAAGAAGGCAATAGGCTTCTCATTCCCTTGGTCATCTTTCTATAATAAAACAGCAGCAATAGTATGCTGGGAGGCAAAAGAGAAAATGATAAAGTCTCTGTCAAACTGAGGATTGGTTAACACTGGGGTTCGAGTCAAGGCCAATTTTATACTTTCAAAGGCTTGTTTTGCTTCAACAGTCCATTTTACCTTTGAATCTTTCTTTAGCATATTGTTTAATAATCTGATTAGTTCTGCTAAGTTTGGGATAAACCTTCTTAAAAAGTTAATTTTTCCTAAGAATCCCTGCAACTCCTTGACATTCCTTGGGTGAGGCATTTGTAGGATAGCTTGTATCCTGTCTGGATCAATTCTTATGCCATATTTTGAAATAATGTGCCCTAAGAGTTTCCCTTCTTCCAAGCCAAATAATGACTTCTTGGGGTTTAAGGAAATACCATATTTCCTGCATGTTATGAAAATCTGTCTCAAATGTTTCAAGTGTTCTTGGTCAAATTTTGAAAAGGGTGTAAGATCATCTAAGTAAATGACCAAGAAGTCATGAATCTCTTTTGCAAAAGCAATGTCCATTGCTCTTTGAAACGTTGCCCCTGCGTTTTTCAATCCAAAGGGCATTTTTACGTACTTGAAAGTTCCCCATGGGGTTGTAAATGCAGTTTTGTCTTGATCATCAGGGTGTACTAGGATTTGATTGAAGCCTGAGAATCCATCAAGCAATGATATCCTTGAAGCCCCTACTACTCTTTGAAGAATGTGATCCATTTTTGGTAAAGGGTAGTTATCTTTGAGTGATACTTGATTCAAATTCCTCAAGTCTACACAAAGTCTAATCTCACCAATTTTCTTTCTTGTAGGCAACAAATTTGAAATCCACTCAGAGGACCTGATTGGTGCTATGATACCAGCTTTGAACATTTTATGTAATTCTTTTTCAATGGAGGGAAGGAGCACAGGATTGATCCTTCTCAATTTCTGTTTGAATGGTTTTTGATTAGGCTTGAGGGGAATGGTGTGCTGGATGACAGAAGTATCATAGGACTTTAGATCCTCGTAACCCCAAGCAAAAACATCTTGAAACTCTTTAAAGAGGTCAATATATTTGGGTTTTTGATCAAGGGGCAAAGAAGCAGATAGTTTTATTATTTTAGGCTTGTCAATAGTACCAATGTTGCATTCTTCAACTGCTGCATCTAATGGCTGTATCTTTGGTTTCCTGGGGACATCATTTGAATCAAAAATGTCTTCTAATGGGGTAAGGCCTACTGGAAGGAAATTGTCTTTGAGTTGTATGATTTCAGCTTCAGCGCTGTTCATCTCTTCACAGTCAATTTGGTGAATTTGCTGAATGTTTTCATTGTTGAAAATGGTTGGACTCAGTAATTGTTTTGCTGTTCTAGGTGACATTGGGTGAGCAGACTGTTGAAACTGTATTTGTGATGGACTTGCTCCATCAAGTATTTGTGATTGACTTGCTGACTCAAGTATTTGTGATTGACTTGCTCCATCAATGTCAATATTTAATCCTGTGAACTCTTGTTGCAAGGTTAAAAAATTGTTTATTTGCATGTCATCCTCAAATACTTGCCATTCTTTGACATTGTTTGGAATAGAGGGTCTGTATTTGACCTCGGCTGTGAAACAGTTATTGGGTTCTAATGGGAATTTGAAGGTGCTGGCAAATGTTGCCAAGCTGTGTGCATGGAGATTGTGGCCCCTTGAAATTTTTGTGATAACAAACTCAGAGAAGGTCTCCAATATTTCAATTACAGCAGACCTGTAGGACCTCAATCTTTTGTCATTGGTGACAAAACTTCCTTTCACTTGTTGAATTACTAGATCAGAGTCTCCCATGATGGAGAGCCTAGGAGCTTGTAATGACCTTGCTAATTTGAGACCTAGTAACAAAGCTTCATACTCTGCCATGTTATTAGTGCATCTAAAATTCAATCTATAAGCCCTGCCTTCTGCATAGCCTTTCTCTTTGTTATGTATCCAAATTCCAGCTCCTGCCCCTAGCTTGTTAACTGAGCCATCAAATTCTAGGACCCACAGGATATCTTGCTGAAAAGGAGGTTTAACAATCTGTTCATGGGATGGCCATGTAAGCCGGAGTTGGGGTTTCTTCTCCCCCTTGTTTTCTAGGACAATTTCATCACTTGTTTGACCGTCTTTGACAACTAGAGGAGGGATAATGTGTATCGTTGGGCTGATTGATGTTTGGCAGGTACTACTTGTTTGATCAATGTTTTGTTCTTGTATGAGTGTTTCGGTCCTAATGTCATTGTTTGAGAGGCTTGTGCTGTCATTGAAGAGGATGAAGGAGTCTATGTCCGAATGGACAGCATATATTGGAAAATTTTGAGGCTTTTCTTCACTGCTGACCATATACTTCATGAGTGTTTCCCTGTACAGTCTTTTCGGTTGCCCAAAGACAGAGATAGTGGCATATGACCTATCTAATTGCAGGGAGCCTTGGAGCTTGGCTCCCCATGATCTTGATAACAGCATCCCATATTTAGGTGGGATATCAGCGACTACAACATCCATTAGAATGGTTTTGTTGGGATATTGAACCAGAGACACACATAAATCTTTTATTAGGCCTAAACATTTGACTTGGCTAGAATCAAAAGAAAACAGGTCTTTGTATGGTCTTGTTATATCCAAGTTCAATCTTTCCATGACTGCTTTTGGCATAAGGTTGTGAGAGGCGCCTGAGTCGAACATTGCATTATGCAGTATTTTATCATGAACATGCAGGCTGACATAAAAAGGTAAAACCCCTGTGACTATTGTTTTTCCATCTACCTCTGGGCCAAACAGTAATTCTGGAGTGTCATCTAGCACATTTACATCATCTTTGCTATTAGTGAGTTGAAGGGATTTCTTGATCTGCTGTTTATAGATGTCATGCTTGGCTAGCTCTGAGAGGGGAATTGCTATCTTTAGCTTGCCAATCTCTGTGCCTAGGTCAAAAGGTTTGTCAGCTTGGGCTTTGGAGTCACGGATAGCAGACCTTTCTTTGTTCATTAGATCTTCTTGTTGGATTTCATCTTGACTTCGAGACCTGCCTCTTTTACTCATGTCTTGAGGGGTAAAATTTGAATCAGGGTGGGAGGACAAAGTTGCCATGGGCTGTTGTAGTGGTGACGGTAGTTCAGTAACCTCTTCAACCACTACTTCTTTTGTAGGCAAGTTTGTTTTGTCATTAGGTTCTGTTACTGAGGTTTCTTTAGACTGCTGTTTATCTTTTATCTTTTCAGGCTGATTTACATTTACAGTCCTACTCCTTAGCTTGTACTGTTTATGGACTTCATAGACAGCAGTATCATACCCTTGTTTGAAGTCATAGGATTCTCCTGATTTAGTTTGGAATGTTTTGATTTCATCCTCCTCATGGTCTTCTTGTGTTAAGAAAACATGGCTTTTACCATCCAGACCCATTAAGTTAATTTCAGGATCTTCATTGAGCTGATTGGCTGTGGAAGTTTCTGCATAGTTTTCTTGAAAAGGGGGTCTAATGTCTTGGTCAGCACTTGTCTTTCCTATGTTAGGGTTCTGAGTTCTCTTAAAATTGGGATTTCTAGGAGGGTTGCTTTGTGATGCTTCCCATGATGATTTTCTTTCAACTGATTCCACTCTTTCACCCAATCTCTTCATGCTATTTAGTATTGCATCTAGCTTCTGATCAAAACCCGAGGGTTCTTCTTTGAAGGTAGTCCTTTTCTCCAACTTTGCCCTATTTCTTTTGGCAATTAGGTTAGCCTCTACTGTGACAGCAACCCTTTGAGCATCTGCAAGGGTTGGAGGATCTCTTTCTTTCAACTGATAAGCCATATCAGGATCAAAACCGTCAGGGAATTTATATAGGGCCAAATCAGGAGGGGGCCTTAAGTTCTGTGGGATAGCATTATATACATTGTTAAACCTAGCACAATATTCCAAAACTGTTTCTTGGGGACCTCTCTTAATAGTATCATATTCACCAAGTATGTGGAGTGGGTCTTTCTTTTTCTCCCATCTATTGGTAAACTCTTGGTACAGGTCCTCAGGGGTTGCAATGGAGTTTGCATTTAGGGATCTAAACCAAGTTCTAACATCCCCAGTTAAGCTTTGAACAAAAATTCTCATCCTGACACTGTCATCATCTATTTCATAGGTCTCAAAGTGGTCTTGCATCTTCTTAGCATGCTGGACAGCTGTCAAAGGGCCATGGGAGTCAAAAAATGAGATTTTGGTTTGGTAGTCTTGGGGTAGAGCTGGAGCATTAGCTGGTATCTGCAGAGGTGCATACCTGTTAGCCATGTTTATGAAGTTTAGAGGGTTAATAGGAAGAAATGGAACAACAGGGATTACTGGTGTAACGGGGTGGGTGGTAACAAACGGGGAACTGGTTGAAAGAGTATGTGCAGTTGGTGAAGATGTGAGAGGAGGGCTTTGAGGTGTTGATGGTGAACTAGGGGAACCAGGAGTGGACCGGAAAAGAACTTTGCAAGGAGTGGGAATGAGGATAGGTTGATCTGAACTTATATCTGAATCAGCAGGCTTCTCCTGCTTTTGTTGTCCCCTTATGTTCTTTGGAATGATATTTGGATTATCAACAATGATGGGTTGATTAGGGTCAGGGTTTGCCCTAGTGTGCCTTGGGTTTCTTTTGGGAGCCAGCTTCTGATTATTCTTTTAGAGCTTATATAGGAGGTTTTATGTGTGCAAGGACTGAATGAGAATTTTGGAAAGACTATATATATTTCAAAGCTAGAATGAAGATTCCCTAATTAGCTCCTCCCTAAAGCTGTCCCTATGCTACAGAAACAGTCCTAAGGCCTCTTGGCTAGTTTCAGGCTTGATGGTAGCTTCGGAAGATAGATAGTAATTGAAAAATTTTAAGAACTCCCCAGTGGAGTCGCCAATTATGTTAACACCCAGGTTGTTCCCTATGACTCCCAAGGGAATACGGCTGGGGTAACCACTAACCAATCTTTGGGTTACAGTTCCTAGCCTAACTGCAACCAGAGAGGGCTCTCTCTTTATGATTTATCTTTGTTATAGTTGTGTTTTTAGGCTAGCTATGATGCTCAGGTTTTGTTTGTGTTTTGGTTGAAGGATCTCTTTCAGTTCTTATGATGTAATACTTTGATGATGAATTTCCATTAGGCAATGGAGTCTAGATGCTGTGAGATGATCTCAAATGTTGAGTAGTGTTATAACTGCAAGGCCTATTGTGTACTTAATCAGACAAGTTTAATATTTGAGTGATGATGTGTGGCAACCAGCAGAAATCTGTTAAGAATTTTCTATTATGTTGGTGAAATGAAAATGAACACAGAGCACAGGAGCAAAGTTATGAATTCCTGTGACAGTGGCCAATGTGAAAGATGTATTCTGAAAGTGCAGCAGATTAAGAATCACACTTTATATAGATTACACCTGAAGAAGACATCTATAAACAACACAGACTGAACTCAGGGTGCTCAGTGAGCAAATCCTGGGAGTTATTCTTTTTCTCTGTTGCTCAATATTGGAAATCAGATAGCGTATATGGATTTATAACAAAACAAAATGAACATGGAGAGAGTTATAGAGACTTATTGCATGGTAAGATACGCAGGGATCCAGCAGTCATAAACAGGCACAGAACATCCTCAACACATCATAGCATCCACGAAATTCCATTGCTTTCCTTTATTGACTTTCAGCAAACAATTACAGCATAAGAGACCGTTCAGGAGAAATTTCCAACAACCCTTGCTATATCATGCGAAGGGGTTTATATAGAAATATGTATAGAAAATATCTCAGGTATTGAGTCATCTGAGAGAGAGAAAATATCTTCAGTAGTGTTCAGAAAGTAGGCAAGAAGTTATTACAATGTTAAATGCAGCGTAAATGCCATTTATATCTGTCAGAGGATTGTTTGACTTTGAGGAGTCACTGAGTCGGTTGCATTACTCTGCATTAATCCTGTAGGTACGCATTTACTTTTGCCTGCGTAATGAGTTCTCGGCTTTGCCAGCTGTGGTTCTCCTTTTCTGCTTTGTTGGCCGCTTCATGCGCTGAGTTGGCTCAGCTTTGAATTTATGATGCCTGCTGACTTTGCTGACTGTTCTTTTCATCAAAATTTGTAGAAGAAACAGGAATTGATGCATGGCTTAATGTTTACAAAATTCTCTGGATGGCATCTGTCCACCATTCCTGTGTAGGGAGCTGATGCCTGAGGATGGCCTCCATTGTCTCTTCAGCTTCTGTATACTTGAAAAAATTCGGGACTGTATCAAATAAGTGATTTATTTCATTCATTACAAAAAGTAGATTTTCTATTTTACTATAGAAAATCTGTCCTGTGATAGGCCCTGTGTCTTCTGAAGTGCTGGCCTTCTCATTTACTTGTGATGAGGCAAAAACATTCACTCTTTTGGCATACTGTTCATGGGTGAATAATCTCCCTCCGCTGTTCAGCAAGCTAGGGAGTCCTTTACTTTCCAATACCTGGAATCTCTCCATGAACCTGTTTACCTCTGTTTGCATATCCCAGTTTCTTCTGTCCAATGTCTGCACCAGATTTCTAAGAGTAAGAACCCTCTTAATCATTTGGATAGTCTCAGTTCTATTTGCAATCCCCATGATGGCCAACTGAGAACTTGTCTTGTGATTGAGCACATTGATCATTCTTGTAGCAATTTCAGGCATATTTCCCAATAAGGCCCTTGATGTTCTGATTTCCCTCTGTGCCTTTGGAATGAGCTCTAGTTGCTCATGGATTGTCTCAATGTATGGCCATTGGTTGTTGATGGATTTACCAATATTGGACCATATCATTGCTCTGATCTCAGCTATGATTTTATCTAGCTTGAGCTCATTCTCAAGCTCCTTGATTTTGTCTTTAAGGGCTTTGATTTCCCTGGCCTTCTCTCCCACTTCTCTTTTTGTTTTATCATGCCTTTCATTTACCTTAGCCAGCTGCTCCTTAGTTTCATTCAGCTCCATCATCTGGGCTTCCAACACTTGTATTTCATTCTTTAGCTTTTGCATGTCTAGGCTCTGATCTGTGCTGGTGGGTGCTGCTGAAGTAGATGTGGCTGGTTGTTCAGCCTGCTGAGGTGGAGGTACAGTAGTAGGAACAGTCTCCTCAAGATTTATGACCTGTGGAGGGGGCTGAGATGTCTGCCCTTCTTGTGCTTGTTTTGATGATGTTTGTGGAGGTGCTTGTGCAGCTTCATATTGCCCCAATTTTTCTTGTGCCTTGATAAGCTCTTTGTAAATGGAAATTAGCAGGGCAGTAGAATCCTGCTCATACCTTTGCTTTGCTACCTCATCAGTTTGTGGATGGATAGTGGCTGGAATCTTGATCTTCTTTCTTAGTGCAGCCATGTCAGCATCTCTAAGTTTCAGGATCTCTTGTATCCCTTTGATATCATTGGGATTGTGCCCAATTTCTATAATGATTTCCTCCAGGGATTTGATCCTGTTGTCTTTGGCCTGAGAAGAGGCCCTCTCTAGCTCTAGCTGGGAAGCTGTGGCATTCAGACTGCTTGTTAATTTATAGTTGTCCAAAGTCTTATCGGCCAATGAAGCATACACCATTTCTCCAGTTTGTTTATGCAGCTCAATTTTGTCCATGGGGTGTATGTCTTTGGCAAGGACCTCTAGGTTGGTCCTAAGGTAGTCAGCAGAAGACTGTGGCCGGAGTGTTGTAGGCATAAAGTGACTCATTGTCAATTTGCCTTCACTTACATCAAAAGCAGACATAAGTCTCTGCTGATTGGAAGGAGCCATGTTCAGTAAGTGATTATACAATTGTACTTTAATAGGGTCACTCCTCCTCTTAATGTCTATAAACTGCTGCTTGATACTTACTTGTCCTTCTTTCTACTGGGTAGAGGAGCTGACCTCCCCTCCCATGGTCTTGTCCTGTTCCTGCTGGAAGGAACTTGCTGAAGTTTCCCTGCTGGGTGGGCCCATGCCCAATGCCTCTCTGATTGCTATATCATCCTCTGGAAAATCATTGAGTCTTTGCCTTTTCTCTCCTTGCTCTATAGAGGATGTCAAGGGAGTTTCTCTTTCCCTTTTCCTAAAGACAAATGTATCCTCCTTTTGTGGGGTTTGGAGGACCGCGGCATCAAATGTGGTGTCTTGTCTTGTAGGCAATGTTCTTTCAGTGGTCTGAGGAGTCTCCACTGTTTTCTTTTGCTGGGCAGGCTGCTCCTGCCCTTGCTCTTCTTGCTGTTGTTGCTCTTGCTGTCCTGATTCTTCTTGCTGCCCTGATTCTTCTTGCTGCCCTGATTCTTCTTGCTGCCCTTGCTGCAGCCCTTCTGCTTGCTGCTGTTGTTTTTGTTGCTGTTCCTGCTATTGCTCCTGCTCCATCTCTTTCTCTGCCTCCATTTCCTTTTCCTTTCCCTTTTCTGATACTTTTCCAGCAACTCTTGTAGTCTGCTGTGGGGTGGTTGAAGAGGAGGCTGTTGCTCCAATTTGTGTGCTTGGCAGTGAGGGGACCTGTGCATAAAACTCAAGGTCAGCCATCTTCTTTTGGTTGTTTAGAGCTCTTTGATTAAGCTCTTCTTGAGTCACATTTTCTTCTAAAGTTCCTCTTTTCCACTTGCTTTGGTTGGCATATTTTTCTAATTGAGGGAGGCTATAATGACCATAAGCAGACAGTTTGTATTTGAGTCTCCTCATTGTGATGAAGTTGTTGGGGTCATAGGGTTTCCATATGAAACTGTACTTGAGACCAAATCCCCCCAGTATTGTATCTGCTTCCTTCCACCCTTCATCCCTTTCATTGTAAATGAAATGGCCAAGTTGACTCTTGACCTTCAGCTGTGCCTTTTTTCCTCTGCCTGAGAAGTGGAACATATCCACAAAGCCAAACTGCCTGAAGTATTCCAAGGCAAATAGCCTCATGGGCACAAATTTGGGTAGTCTAAATGGGGGCAACTCACACCCATATATTCTGATGACGGTGTGGTGTTGGTAGAAATACCAATCCCCAATACTGTATACTTTTGATAGCTGAAGGAGTCTTTTCATCTCATCTGTCAATCTGGGAGGAGGTGAACCCAACAGTAGAGTCAAGGCTGGATGGATGAAAAGATCAATAAATTCGCAGTAGGTGTATGGAGAATGGCTTCTTACATGAAAAACGGATGTCCAATACACAACTGATCTCAGATTGCCCTATACATCTACTCTCTTCTTTGGGAAGGAGAACTTATCATGCTGGAAGTAAAGGAGCAGATGATATAGGTAAGAGGTGTATCTAAACACCCTTTCTCTTGACAAATTCATCAACTGATCATGCATCTTGTCTGATATGTATGTGGCATAATCATAGTGGATTGGTTTCTTTCCTGGGGAAAACATAAGCATCATTTGTATAACTGTTTCATCCACATGTTCTATTGAATCATATCCCAGGATGGGACTGATCATGTCAACCAGGTCTTGGCCCAATTGGTTGAGGTAAACACAGTTGATAGGAGGAATTTGTAGAGTGTCAGCCTTGATGAACAGCTGGTTGATCTTAGTAATTTGGGCCTCTGTGGTTCTGGCTCCCTGTACTATTAAATCAGCTAGTGACAGAGGGACCAACTTTTGATCTGTCTGGAACTGCAACATCTCCCTGATGGCTTCAGGGGTAATGAGGAACAGAATTGAGCCTGCAGAGTCTAGCACTGCCCTCTGGGATGCATCATAGCGTTCAGCAACTATGTTCACAAGCTCAGGGAATTGATTAACCTGAGGGAGCTTGAATATTGGGAGGAATGAATCCCAAATTCCCAGGATGTCTGTCCCCCTCTCATGTTTGATCTTTATCTCATTTAGTATTTGCAAATGGAACCTGCTTCTGCTCAACATTTCCTCTGTTATCTTGTAGTCCAAGTCTACCAATGCTCTGGTGTCAAATGTTCTATTAGGGACATTTAGGGGAGCCACATTGAGGGCTATAGGAGCTACAGGGGGCTCCATGACTCTTCTTTAGGATTTTCTGCCTGTTTAGGGACTGTGTTTTATGCAGAGTAACAACAACAAGGTTTCTTTGCAGAGAATGATGGTTTTGTAAGTGAAAGGTGGAAGTAAGGCTGCAGCAGTTGAAATACTGCCTCTGTGTGATTATGTGGGTGGTGGAAATGTTCAGAGAATACTCTTTTGCGGTGTATTTGTCTCCTGCAGGTGACGGGTTCACGATTGCGCGAACCAGTGACAGTTTTCTTTTGAATTGCCTACAATTGTCTTGGCAGAAGCTTAGTGACGGCTCTGGTTGAGTTTAAATGGCAATTCAGTGGTTTTTAACGGTGAATTTCTGCTCTTAAGGTCTGCTACTCATTGACATGCGAAATGCATCGAAAATGGAGTTTCAGAGCTCGGATGAGGAATACCTGTAGATTTGGATCGGTTAGAGCTTGTTGGCGCTGAAGAAATGGACGCTCTGGTGGTCAGGAAACAATTTTCCGCGGCTGGTGCAGGTTTGGACGTAGCTTGCATGCAGAGTAAAACGACGACAAACGCACAAAAATGGCAAAAAACGCGAATTTTTGGCTAAAATAGACCTTTTGGTGCTTTTGGCGCGAATCCGTGCTGACATCAGCATGACGTCATTGGTGGGGTCAAGGTCGGATGACGTCATGCTGACGTCATCGGGTGACGTGGCGGGGTCTGGCTGGTCCACAGGGGCAGTGACATGGCAGGACAGGTGGACCAATGGCAGGGCAAGGGACTGACGGGACAGCGTACCTGGGTGACGGGGCGCTGACATGTTGCTGACGCGGTGATGACGTGAGCAGGCGGGATGGGGAAACCGGAAACCGACAGTGGTTTCATATCGCACCGCCTCTTGTACGGGGGCGGTATATGGCAATTGTACCTCCGACGCATTGTGATGAGGGCGCGTGGCAGCGGAGTGACGTCCTCAAAATACGGACGTCGGGAGATAAGCCTCGTACAGCGGATGAGGTCCGACGTCAGGGTGACCGTTGGATCTGCAGCGGATAATCGGACGGTGGTTGGATGACTGAGATGACAGGGGGATAGTACGCCTAACTGTCAGGCGTCGGACAGGCTCCGACGCGATCAGGGCCGTCAGATCTGGAGGGCCCGATCTAACGGTCGTCGGGGAGGTGACATGGGCGGTGTATATGGAAGCGGGCGGAAGCAATAAAACCTGTTTTGAACGCATTTCTAATGTATTTTGAAAAAACAATTATATGCGCTTGACCTTGGTTATATGGCGGAAAGTGGGTTTTTGATGCTTTTTGCCCTTTGAAGCGGGTAAAGGTGGGGATTTAGGGCTTTTTATGGGTTTTTTATGTGCAAAAGGGGTAAAAATAGGGAAATTAGCTCATGAAGGGGAAGGGGTAGGTGGCATAGGTTCATCAACATGACCTGGTGTCATTTGATCCCTGACTCGAGACTTTATTGGCTATAATGCCAAGGGGGTGGGTATTTATAAGATTTTGGGATTTATACACCTTGGTGTTAGTAATATTAGGGAAAAAGGTGATATAAGGGATTTATATAGTAGGGTTAGTGTTAGTATGGAGGAGAGGGTAAGTGGAGGGAGAAACCATTAAGTTTATATGAAACAAACTTGGTTTTAAGAGTAGATCAAAATGAAAAGATCTTTAGACAAGAAATGTGGCTTTTTAAAGATTAAGAACCACCATGAAGCCTTAGTCTTTTCCAAGAATCTAAGCTGATGGGGAATGTTAGAAATGAAATTGGAGGGGAGTGGGGGAAATTAGTCATGCTTCCTGCTATGATCTTTTGCCTTGCTGCCCACCCTCACCATTCTTGCAATGATAGGGATAACCTTTCTGCAACCCCAACTACCTACCCAGCTACTTACCTAGCATTTTATTTCTTCTTGGAGGGTGCACTTAGACTTGCAGACCCTTTCTTGCCTTTTCTTTTCTTTGGCTTTCTTTTTTGCTTTCTCTATCTACTTCTGCCCTTATCTCTTCCAAGGTCCCAGATTAGGCTGTTGGGATCCTTTTCTTCTCTACCTAAACTAGTTGTCTGCCAAGATTAAGCAGTTTGGACAGACTTCTTTCTCTAGTCTATAGCACAAAATTGAACACATGGCATGATCCAGATTAAACTGTTGGATCATCCACAAAAATTTGAAATAAGGTCATCAACATTGAAACACTTTACACACCTTCTTGCTTTCTAGGAAATATGGGATCTTTGTGAAATGAAAGCAGAGCATATTTGCACTTTCTCTTGCCAATCATGAAATATGAAACCTATTGGTATAGGTATCCAACAGAATCACTATCGAGAAAGCTTACATTCAATATCAACTTTAAAACTTGGCTACTGCTTCATCCTCTATTTCATCTCCAAGCACATTGGCTACATCATTTTCCATTGTTAGTTTACCACTATCTCCACTAGTGTCATCATCTCCATCAACAAAACCTATTGTAATACCTGCATAAACCATTACAGTACATCTACTACCTCCTCCAATAGTCGTGGCATAGTTTTCTCCTTTACTATTACCTAGTTAACTTGCTACCTTACCTCAGAACTATAGTCAAAGAATCCCTATTTCTGATGGAACATCAGGGATCACAACATAACAACATGTTGACAAATTTATTGATTTTATTGACCTTGAAGAGGTTGATGAGGCGGATGCGAAGATGATAATCATAGCCCATAGTTTTTTTTGGAGATGTGAAGAAATGGTTTCGCAGTTTGGCAGCCAATTCCATCAATAGTTACCAATAGTTGATAGAGTTATTCTTAGTCTGGTGGCAGGAGAAGAAAAATCCATTACAGATTTTGGCTCAGTAGAGCACTATGAAAAGAAACCCAAATGAGACAGTGTAGGATTTTACAACACGGTTCAATTTGGTTTATAATTCCATTCCTAATGATATCAAACCTCCCCATGGTTTAGCCCTCTTTCATTATCATGATGCCTTTCATCTAGACATGGAATATCAACTTAAGTAGAGATATCCTACAACTTTGGAAGAAATACAACACAATTTTGTAAGTGTGGATGCCAATTTTCTTATCAAAATGTCCAAAATGAAATCGAAGAAACCTGAGAAGAAAGTCACTATTAAGGAGGATTCATGTTCTTCCTCTGAGGTAAATCTTGACACTCATTAAAAAAATGGAAAGGATGATGGTCATAATGACTATAGTTGGTAGAAAAGTGAAGCTCGATAAGGAATCTGAACTACAGGGGCTAGCAACAATCACAGTTCTAGAATAAGTAGAAAAAATAGAAAAATCAGGATCCTCAAGGATAGATCAGAACACCATTTCAGCAAAACTACACACAAGGCCCAAAAGATGATGAAGAAGAAATTGTTGAGGATAATAATTTCCTTGAGGAAGATCATTTTTCTCGATAATCAATAACACCAAGTGATCAACAACTCGTCCTTGCCAATGATGATTCATGGACAATGCAGACTAGAGAGTATCGAAGGGGATATCAGAATGCCCTTAGTCATTTGTAGAAACAATACAACTTGAGGAGCAGAAATGTCCCTATCACATTACATTAGAAAAGGTAGAATGCTCAGAAAGATTCACTAGATAAAGAAACATCTCCTGCATATCAAAAAAGTGAAAAAGAAATCGTCATTCTGAGTTGGGATAAAAGTAATGAAGCTTCATCCATCAATGAAAAGAAGGACAAGGAGGTTCAAACCGAAAGTTAGAAAAAGGAATCTCAAGCCAAAGGATAGCTTGAAAGGAAGGAGACTGTGGCAAAAGAGGTAGAAAAACAATCCAATCTGTTTAGCTTAGAGAATGAAATTTCCAAATTGAATGTTTCAATTCCTCTAACTAAACTAGTCAAAAATGAAAAGTACAAATTCCATATTGCAAAGATGTTGAAAGTAGACCAAATGTCATATACTGTGAATGTTGTCGATGATGAGCCTACAATTTTATTTGGTCCAGCCATAGAGGAAGTCTTGAGGATAATGGCATTCCCACTTTCTATATTAGTTTCAAACTCCATGATTTTATACTCCATAATGCCATGTTAGACTATGGTGCCTCATATAAGCTGATGCCAAAAGCTATTATGGACAAACTAGGACTAGATATTACTCGATGTTACCATGACTTGTTTTCTTTTGATTCAGGGAGATTCAAATGCCTTGGCCTTATCAAATATCTAGTAGTGTCCTTCGACCAAATCCCAACCAAAAATGTATTGATGGATGTAGTGGTCACAGATATACCTCCACGGTTTGGCATGTTGCTTTCACGGTCTTTGGGGGAAAAGCTTAAAGGAACCTTCCAACTTTATTTTTTCATATGCTACTATACCAGTATTTTGGCATCTCAGAAAACTATACTGGAAAAAGAATATGAAATTCATGATTAGTAGCAAAGAAAGACCAAATAACCACCCTATCCATGTTGTATGACCTGATCTATATTCTTCACTTCTTATAGTGTTTTGAATCCATTTAATGATGATATTCTAATTGCTATAATTTCAGAAGTTTCAGATGTGATAAGTAGTGTATAGGAAGATTTGAATGCAAAAAAAAATAGGAAAATGATACGAAAAGTTTCTAGCGAGAAAATTCATCGGAAGAGATTATTGGATCAGTGCCAGAAAATTAGATTGTTGAGAGAGTAAGTCATCCTCCAGAGAATCAAAAAGACTAGTCTTCCAAAATTTTGTTTCCTGATGAAGAAGAAGGTCTTTGGAGAATGGTGTTTGATGGTGCATTAGGGAAGGAAGGAGCTAGAATTGACATGTGGATTCATGGCCCCTTGCATCAGTCATGTAAAATTCCTTGAAATGTAAGATTAAGTTCTTATAAATTGGCTTTTGATTCCTCAAATAATGAGGTGGACTGCGAAGCAATGATTGTTGGCCTTAAATTTCTGAAAAGACTAGGAGCATAGAGAATTTTAGTGTATGGCTACTCCGAGTTAATAATTAAACAGGTAAAAGGGGAGTACCAGGACAAGCAGCTAAGCATGCAAGCTTATAGAAATGTTGTCCTTGACTTAATACTTTTTCAGAATATATTTTATCTTTGATCCCTAGAACTCAGAATATGATGGCTAGTTCTCTTGCTACTGTAACAAGTATGGTTAAGATTCCTACCCATTCAAGTAAGAAGTATTCAATCCATGTCAAGCATCACTCAGCTATCCCTAACAATCTAAGATATTGGCAGGTATTTTGGGATGAAAAATAGATTAATAACTTTTTGCAGATGGAGGTTGAATTTCTAAACTCTCATATTGATGATACATGTGATGAAGATGATTAGTAATTTGAAGCAACAGAAGTTGAAGTGTGGGAGTTGAAAGACAATAACATTCCACGAGGTCTTGTACCTTTGGAAGAGTTATTTTATTGTGATGATGTTGCTAGAAATCCCACCATCGTCCCTACAAAAAAAGGTGTTGAAAATGTAAACATTGGTATAGCATACAAGCCCAAGATGGTCAAATTATCAAAGTCTCTATCTCCTAAGATCAAAAGTATGTATATTTCTTTGTTGACAATTTTTTTTTATGTTTTTTCTTGGGACTATTCATATTTAAAGGAGTATGATAAAAACATCATTAAACACACTATACCAGTTGAACCTGATAAAAATCCATTCTGCTAGAAAATGAGGAGGATTAATCCTAAGTTGCTGCCATCCATTGAAAAAGAGGTAAATAGGATTTATAAATTTGGTATTATAGTTACTATTCAATTTTCTGGATGGATGTCAAATCTTGTGCTATTGAGAAAGAAGACCGAGGATATTCATCTTTGTATCGATTTTAGAAATTTGAAAAAGTGTCCTTAAAGGGAAATTATCCCCTGTCGAAGATGGACCATATCCTACAAAGGGTAGTTTGATCTTCCAGAATATCATTGCTTGATGGATGCTCAGGCTACAATGAAATTTTAGTACAAAAGGATGATCAGCTGAAAACAACCTTCACAACACCATGGGGTACATTTATGTACACCAAACTTCTATTTGGATTAAAGAATGCAGGAGCAACATTCCAACGGGCTATGGACATTTATTTCGCCAATGAAAAGGTTGTTTTTCTAGATTTGATGAGGAACACTTACATCATCTAGGAATTTTCTTCTAGAGATGCAAAAAATTTGGCATTTCAATGAATCCTAAAAAGATCCTTTTCAACATGGAGGAAGCTATGCTGCTGGGGAAAATCATTTCCAAGGATGTTATCCGGATTGACCCTATAAGAGTTGAAGCCATTCAGTAGTTAGACTTTCTGAGTGGAAAAAAATAAATTCAGCCATTCAATGGGAGAATTAATTTTTTAAAGAGATTCATCCCCAACCTCGCTGAACATTTGAGAGAGATGACATACATGCTGAAAATGGACAGCGAGGTAAGATGGTCTGAAGATGCCAAGAAGTCTTTGAACGTAGTCAAATTTTCATTATCTATTGCTCCTACTTTAATCAATCCTGACTATACTTTAGATCTTATCATATTTTCATTTGCCTCAAAGCATACTTTAGCAACTGTCTTGATGCAAAAGAAGGATAAAAAAATGAATAGCCCATAGAATTTTTTAGTCAGAAAATAAGGGATGCAACATTAAAATACAACATTATTGAGAAGTAATCTTTGGTTTTGGTGAAAGTACTTAAAGAATTCCGAGTATATATTTTGCATTCTCATACTATATCTTATGTGCCAACAACAACAATAAAGGAAGTCCTTATGCAAATTGATGTAGAAGGTTAGAGAGGAAAATGGATAGCAACAATGTTAGAATACGATATGGAAATAAAGCCAACAAAGCTCATTAAGGGACAGGGTTTGACCAAGCTCATGGCTAAACCTAATTTTCATGCATTTGATATCAATATTATTGTAGCTCTCTTTGAAGAAGAAGCAGAAGATTCATAGGTATAGGTGTCATATATCTTTACTTCATATCCATGGTAATCTAAAATAGTTTATGTATTGCAGGATTTAAATCCTCCACCAGAAGTGCCCAAAGGTAAACGTAGATTAGTAAAACTGAAATCTTCAAAATATTGCATTCTTGATGGTGTGATTGTTTTGGAAAGATCCGGGTGGTGTATTGTTGAACTGTCTTGTCAAAAATGAAGCTAAGGTTGGGATGATTGATTTCCAAAAAGGAGATTATGGTGGCTACCTCTTCTAGAAAACCAAAATCAACAGAATATTGAGGGTTGGATTTTATTGCCCTACTATTTTGGTTGATGTGTACAAAAAAATAATGAGCTACCATGAGTGCGATATTTTTCAAGGAAAAAGAAAACTTTTGCCATTTCATTTGTAGCTAGTTTTGGTATCAGATCCGTTTCAGCAGTGGGGTTTTGATTTTGTTGGAGAAATACATCCTTCATCGACTGCACAACATAAGTGGATCCTGATAGCCACCGACTACTTTACGAAATGGATTGAAGCAATTCCAACCATGCAAGATATTGATTATTTTGTCATTCAGTTTATTGAAAATAATATCTTGTCTCGAATTGGCTACTTGCAGAAAATAATCATTGACAATGTTGTTGCTTTCAATTCCAAGAATATGGTGGAGTTTTGTGAGAAGTACCATATTACGTTGGGGAATTCTACCTATTATTACCCACAAGGGAATGGATGGTTGAATCCTCTAATAAATCTCTGATCAACATCATTAAGAAAGTTCTAGAGGTCAGTAAAAAAAACTGGCACAAAAAACTCATTAATGCTTAATGGGTGGACAGAGTCAGTACTAAAAAAATCGATATGCATGTCTCCTTTAAAGTTGGTGTACATGATTGATACTATTTTTACTTCATCCCTTATTGTTCCAGTCATGAAACTTCTACAGGAAGTGAGCAACGAACCAAATGATGTGGAGTAGAGGATATGTCAAATGATCCATTTACAAAAAACTAGGGAAGAAGTATTTCAAAATACTTCCAAGCTTCAAGAAAAGATTAAAATGATTTATGACTGCAAGACCAAAGAAGACAACTTCAAAATGGGTGATGTGGTTGTTCGTTGGGATGCATCGAGTGAAGAGAAGGGAAAACACGACAAGTATGAAAGCTTATGAAAGGGACCATATAAAATCTTAGCCTTCAGAGGGAAGAATGCTTATGTGTTGGAAGAAATTAATGGAAAAAGTTATCCGGGAGGAGAAATCAATGGTAGGCTTCTCAAGCACTACTACATATGAAGAAATTTCTGGAAATTTTCATGACCATCATATATACTAGTTTCATTTGATGTCAAAGTTTGTAGTGGCTATTTTAGGAGTTTGAAGCTCGAGGAGAAGACCATAAGGCTTCTTGATCAACTATTGGTTTAAAGTTTATGTTTGTCTTTTTTATTATTTGTAAAGGTCAGTTAGTCAATTTTTCAGTTTTCATATTCAAGTTAGTCTTTGCATTTTGACACCATACCCAATGAATAAGGCTACTATGTCTACATTGTTCTTGACACCTCCAAGGAGCTGCCATCCCTGGATGGATCCAATGTTAGTGTCAGTCAAGTTCTTCCTGTCACCAGTGATCAAATATGATTTTACCAAGTTTTTTTAGGGATCTAAAAGTCAAATTTTATCATGTCAGTAGGTTTTCAGAATAAAATTTGGTCACTAGGTACTATGTCTAGGGTTATTTCTACTCTCTCGAGAAATTCACATGTTGGTCACTTTCATCACTCAGCTAAGTGTATCATCATTAAGAGAATATAATTATCATGTCAGTCATCACCATCATGATATCATTTAGTTTAGTGTCTGCATTAGGTCATTAGGGTTTCAAGGCCACTAAAACCTTCATTTCATGCATAAAATCCGATAAAGGAGTAGTAGTAATAAGCAGGTCTCTTCAATAAAATTTTGATTTCAAATGTAATTTTATGTTTTTATGTGTAATAAGTACTTCGAATTTCCAGAGGCTGTAGTTCAAAGTTCCAAAAATATCCAATGTTTCAAGAAAGCCAATAAAGCTACAAATGTCAAATTTCAAAGGTTATAAGCGTCAAGGTTGTTGGGTGCAGGAATTACACTTAAGTAAACTCCTCAACACTTAAATTGTCAACTCGGGGGATTCGTAAACTTAGAGATGAGGAACAAGAAATGCCAAATATGGTATGAATATTTCTAATATCAAATCCTACCTTCTTTAAAGGAAAAATTGTAGAATCAAACTATAGAGGAAAAAGACAACTCGAACAATCAAAATAATCCAAGGTTGGGACAAGAAGAAATGTACTTGCAAAAGAGATTCAGAAATAAAAGAAGGAAATTACTCTAGTTGACTATTTATTAGCTACTGAGAATGGTTTTCTTTAGCAAAGACACCTTAGCAGTCTTCAACAGATGGGCTCCTTCAAACTTTCTGATGTAAAGATGTCCTTCTCGTAGGAATCGATCTTGCACTAGTGCAGTTTGCTTGCACTAGTGTAGGAACAACAATTTATGCAGCAGATGTAAAGTAATGTCTTGTACTAAAAGTGATTTTCTTCATGTAAGGGCTTTGAACTTTCTCAAGTCCAAAGCACTCAGATCTAATACCAAGAAACTAGTTCTTGTACCTGATTAGAGCTTCTTACACTTTAACTTTTTAATTCTTGAAATTAATGCTTAATTATTGCAAGTGTTATGAAACCAGATTACATATCAAAAAGATGAATGTATTCAAAAGTGAAGAAACAATATTTTCAATTTATCCTGTTATCAAATGTTAACGAAAGAAAGAAGGATGTTAGAAGTAAATTAAAGAGGATTATTGCATCACAGTATCTATCACTGGTGCAGGAATAGTTCTCCTACTTGGACCAGGGGAAACCAAACCAATCATGGAGAAAGTGAATATAACACCAATGTGCACTGGTGTAGGTAATTTCTCTTTCTCAAACCAGATGGGGAAAACCACCCAATTGTGCAGAAAGTGAATAGAACACCAACATGCACTGGTGCAGGTAATTTCTCCTACTCAAACTAGGCGGGAAAACCAACTCAAAATTAGATGCATAAAAGGAAATTTAACTACTTCAAGCTGCAGATATGCTTCCACTCAGACATAAATTCAAATGATGTAAAGTAAATCACATTTGAAAGTTCAAAAACATAAATTACAAGATCAGAAAAGAGGGAAACATGCTCGGTTTCCTGGGCCCTAGCCAACCAGCACATTTCCCTTTCAAATGGAAACGCTACTTAGTATTGAATTGATTCATCAACTATTGAACATAAAGATACAATTCATGAAGCATAAGGCGTAACTCTTATTGTTAAATCATCAAAGCAAATACATGCGTGATTACATATCCAGCCTAGATTTGGGCGATAACAAAACACAAGCCTGTTACTGCCTTCCTGGTTCTATTCCCTGTTCTATACAATTCTATCAACCATTAAGCATTTCGTCCTATTTACATTTCTTCTTATATAGATCCTTGGCCAAAGGCCAAAAGGATCGTTTAACTTGTTACATAGCTGATTACAGAATAAGATTTCATTATAACAAAATACATAATTGATTACAAAATAAGCTTTCGTTACACCAGATTACATAACCGATTGCAGAATAAGCTCTCGACCTCCACAATTAGACATTTTAATAGAATAGGTTGTGGCTATCTCCAGCTATTCGTTCCACCTAAGTTCGATCTTAGCTAGTCCAGATTGTCTTACTGTTATAACTGGGACTAGGCTGCCTTCAGATATGTTCTGTTATTCGTGGCTAAGGTGGTGCAAAATTGGGCAGCAATCTAAGAGATTCAGATTTTCTGCTAAGAGTCGCGGTGCTGGCATTGGTGTGAGATCTGATCTGCACTTAAAATCAGCGGTCAAGGTGAGAATTTAACTATTAAATAACATAGGAGGTAACAATAAGTTACAAAAGTAATTCTAAGAAGGAAATCATGTAATAAATAGTTAATAAATGCTAAGTTAAATTAAAAAATGTAAAATATGAAGTTAATGCAAAATGTGTCATCGTTCTTGCACTAGTGCAAGATGAGGGTGCATAAGATAAGTAAAATAGGGGTAAATAGTTATGATTTGGGAAGGGAAAAATGGTCAAAAAGGATGCAAATTAGGGAACTAACATTGCCCATCCCTAAGCTATTGTGTGTCCTCACACAACTCTTTACCTCTACAAAAACCTTCATAATTTTGAGCACTCCAACTCAATCCTATTCTAGCATGTTGTCCTCTGGCTGCACTGTTTTAGCCTTCTTCTTATTGATGTGCCTTAACTTCTTTGCTACCTTTTTCAAATGCTTGAAACAAAGTCCAGCTCGATATTTCAAAACTTTCACCTCGCTTTTCTTTTGTTTTAGCTCTACCATTAATTATTCTCTTCTTTGTTCTTTCTCCTCCTGTGCTTTGGTCACAATTTGCTCCAAGTTTTGCACTTGGAGCTCTAACTTAGCTATTCGAGCAACAGGAATCACCAATTCTTTTCCTCCCTCTGTCTCAGCAGGCACTATCACTTTTTCAGGGACTTCCATATCTGCCATGGTCATATTAGGGAATTCTTCTTCCTATGGTCCCTCTTTTTCCAGGTCTCCTTCCTTCTGCTCTTCTTCTAGTTTTTCCTTTTCCTTTTCAGGTTCTTCCTCCTCTTCTTCTTCCTCCAGTTCTTCTTCCTTCGGTTCTTCTTCTTCCTTTGGTTCTTCTTCATTCGATTCTTCTTCCTTTGAGAGTTATATCTCTTCTTCTCCGGGTTCTTCATTGTTTGGTTCCTCCTCTCATATCTCTTCTTCTCTTGCATCTTCTTTTTCTTTAGCTCCTCCTTATGTCTTCTATTCTTCCTGTCAGGACCGTGCTTTCTCTTGTACTGGTGCAGGATGAGGTTTCATACCCTGTGGGGGTTGTGGTTCTTTACCTACATCAGAGAGTTTACTCTTCTTATGGGACCTTTTGATAAAATCTTTCAGTGGAGTATCACCCCCGACTTGTGCAATATTCGCCATGTCTACAAGGACCAACAACGTGTCGTGTTCATAGGCCTATGCCTTTGTAGAAGGGGTTTCTTCAGCAGTTGCACCAACTATTTCCTTAGTGGAAGATGAGGTCTTCTCTTCTATCGATTTCTTTGACCACTTCCTTTTCGCCCTAGTGTAAGAATGACTTCCCTTTTCGCTTCTGTTTAGGCCTTTGCTTGTACTAGCAGGGGCATCTATATTCCTTTCCTCTACTGACTCTTCATGCATCTATTTCAATAGATCTTCCCATGACATACCTTCACTCTCTAGTTGTTTTAGGACCAAGATGTTGATCAAGATGTGATGGTATAAATGTGTATCGGCCTAGTCTTCCCTTCCATCCTGTACACTTCTAGCCATTTTCTTGAGGATTTTGAGCAAGAAGTGAAGGAATTTCATCCTGCAACGAATGTGTCTACCTTCTTCAAAGTGTTGCAGCATTCTAAAGTGTTGGGTAGTAGAAGCCCCACGTAACGGTCATGGGGCACAAAGCCCGAAATTTTAGGTAAAGACTTCGCGGGATGCGCAAAGTACAATTTGTAATAAGATGAGTCAAAGGGTAGTCCGCCCAAAAATAATGTAAATAAATGTAATTTGAGTCAGCCTACCCATGGATCGTGGTCCAAAGAAATGTATAAATAGAGTGAGGCTCTATGGGTAGAGGTATCTAGTTTTTGATGATGAATGATCTGAATTGTAATGGGTTTATGAGCTAAGAAGTTTTGGAGTGTCTGTAAGAGTTGAGGGTTTTGGGTAGTGGATAGAGGCTCTGCAACTATGTGCGCAGAGGCTTGGTAGAGTCCACAGCTATGTACGCAGGCCCCTGCAGCTGAGTGCACAGGGTAGATCTGGATGTATCGGTGATAAACTGGAAATAAAGATAAGTTGATTCGAAATTACTGTGTTACTCTGAACTATTGTAGATCTGGTTAATGTATTAAATATTTATATGCTTGTGTTCTAGTTTAAGGAAAATCTGTATTTCTATTAAGAGCACACACTAGTTATCTATATTAAATGTTTTCTTAAAGACCCTTTTACATAGATTCACTCTATAATACATCATTTAGTAATTAGCATCGAGAAATAGTCTGGTTCTGGATCTGCGTAGAAACAGAGAAGCACAAGGTTGCATAATAGTGTGTGAAACCTCTAGACCACACCTAGACATCCCGAGGGTGCTGAAACCTGGTTCCAACACCCTCCCCTCCTACCTCGGGTGAGACCTCAATTCGCGGTCCATGGGCTGTTGCCGAAAGGGTCAGTAGCTGCGGGATTTTTTTGGCTAAATAACTCTTATGAACTTGGGTCAGGCCCATATAAGTCAGCATGAAGTGATACACCAGGGTGCGGGTGTATCTCCCTTCGTAGGTCATGAATTTCTACAAAATAAACAAGAGGTCCTACCATTGACCCAACAGGGCTTTGTACGGGACGCCGCATTTCCAATTCACCAACATCTTTTTATCCTCAACAAAATGTTGCCAACGTTTGCTTTCCAGCTTCTAGTTCCTGAAACACTTTTCTCCTGTATTCTCCAAACCCGTTTCTGTTGCTACAAATTTCTTCGTGACTTTGAATTTTAGCAACCTATTTCTCACTTGGCCATTCTTAAAATTTCTTGCAGATTGTAGGGCGACCTCTGTGTCATACCCATCAATCTTCTGTAGGAACTGTAGAAATCCTGACTCTCGCAATAATGAAAGATTGTTACGATATTCGGCAATTTGCTCAATTTTGTTGAGAGACATGGGTTCATTTCAGATAGGGGGCATTGCTACTAGCAGCTGTGAATAGTTGAGTTCTAAGACTTTGCATGAAATACTAGGGAATCAACCTTCATAAATAAAAAATCTAATTGTTCATCCACCATATCTCTGATTTAATTGTTGTAGATACTCATCATTTCTGGTCAGGCCTAATTGGTACGCCTGGCGGCAGTTTAACGGTTTAGTGCAATAATAATCACAGTGAAGGGACATTTAGGATAAATGGAGGAGTGGGGGAATTATGAGTGAAAGATGTTTCAAATCATGGCAGAGCGGGGTAGATTATATGCAAGCAACGATTAACACAATTCTTACATTTCTTCATAATTACAAAAAAATACTTAGCATTCATTAAATAAAGATCACGATTTCTACTTAAAAACTTTGTACTTTTAACTAATTTCCTCCTAGGTAGTATAATAGCATAAATACTCATCGATGACATGAAAATATGTCATATAAATTTCCATAATGACCACTTTCTTATGTCATATGATAACTTGTACCATGTTGTTGACGAAGTGCATGCTCGTAATAATCTTTGTACTGCTTAAATCATATCATTTTGTTGGCACTTTTCTGCTCATCTTATCACATAGCACAACATGCTTGCACTAGTGCAAGCATAATGTTAAGACAGAGAATTAAAATATAGGCTAGATTTCACATGATTTCCTCTACTTTGTTTTGAAGTTTGCTTCGCCCTTTCTAATGTTTTAGAGCACATCCTTTTTCTCTTTGTACACAAGATCCTGCAATAATCTCATGAGGGAATAAAGGAGCGGGAAAGGGGAATTTTTAGAATGGGAAGGAATTTTGTTATAGGGATTCCAGGAAAGTACCAAAAGAGGGAATAAATAGAAGTGCAATAGGGAAAAAAATTGTGATTAAAGTGGGATTTCTTCGAAGCGGATAGGGTAAATTTAGAAGAATGTGGGAAGGTCAATATTATGGGATCAAAGAAGAAAACTAAGGGACTATTACGAAAGCGGAATATGAAGAAAGGCATAAAATTTTCTGGAAAATCTGCCTGCACTAGTGCAAGAGAAAAACTGCAGCAAAAATTAAGTGTTACTTGAATAAAAAATATCCATGCTAATTACCCCAACTATATAAAGGTTGGTTCTAATGAACCTGCTTCTACTTGGTGGTAGCTTAGCACATCTAAAGATCAAGCAACATTTTCTTTTTAGTAGGATTTTGATCTTCCTGCCAGCAAGCTAGTTTTTAGGTTGATCCTTTTGCAATCATGTTAGCAAACTGATTTTCATAATTACATGAAAACATTTTATCTATATATATATATATATATATATATATATATAGATATATATTATTATTATTATTTATTTTTGAGAAGAAGAAAAATTCATGTCTCCAACAAGTTGGTATTACCATTTTCCACTACCATCCCAAATTGTTGTTGGACTTGTTGTGAAAGATATTTCTTAGTAAGTGGATGAAAGTACTGTTACACTAAAAAATGTCACCATGACTATTTACAGTTAGAATGGCTCTATCAACAGTCATACTACCCTCTTCGGCAAGTCTTATGCCTCTGCTCTCCATGTCAAACTCCAAAAAAGAGAGAAAGGCTTTCTAAATGTATCTATCTCTGGGGATGCAAGTTCTCTCAACCTTACCTGCGGGGACGCACCCAATGTTCACAAAATCTGCGTCTTTGGACGCTCTGTATGTAAAGGGGCAGGTGCATCCCCCTGAAAAGGTTAAAATGCGCAAGTTTCATCTTTAAAAAGTCACTTGTGGTCATTTCTAGAGGATTCTAGAAGGTTGTTCGACGTGTATTGAGTGCCTCCAGATGGTTCATGCACTCCTACTAAAGAGGAACTTATCCCATCAATAAGGGAGCTATCCCATCCAAAGAGGGGATTATCCCATTGATGGTGGACCTGATTAACTTCCTCTTGAGCACTATAAATACAGGCATTGGGCCAGAAGGAGGGAGGTTGAAAGCTATACATTTCTAAGGGTAAATGCTGCAGGAATTAGGACTCCCATTTAGAAGCTTGTGAGGAGAGATTGCCATCTTTGCTTGTTCTATTTGGAAGTGGGTGAGCTTTGTCAAAGTAAAGGAAGACTCTTGTGGACCCTGGAAGGAGCTTGCACAACACCAAGGCTCAGGTTGTAATGGTTCCTTTTGATTACCTTTAATGCAAATTGGTCCATTCTTCTCAATAACTTGTTGTTTATGAGTTATTTCATGTACTCCTTGGTCTATATGTTGAATATGCTTTGTTTTATGTTATAATCAGGTGCTATTTAATTCTTTGACTATTGGTGATTGCAGGTTTTGGAGAAAAGGAGGAGCTCATCCAGATCAACAAAGCTTGGACTTCTACAACAGCGTTTGGATAAAGGTAAGAACAAAACACTTGATTTCTCATATCATAATGCATGTTTAGAGAAGGATAGCTCTAGTTTGTTTTGTTTGTCATTAGAATGTCTTAGACTTCTAGGAAGGTCGGTTGTATCCGCACTATTGACTGATTCCGTGTGACAAGTACTTCCTTAATCTGTGTCCATTTACCAAGAATACTGAATCTTGTCCATCAATAGTTTTAACTTCAACTACTCCATTACTGAATACTCGAATCACTTCGTAAGGTCCCATCCACCGTGTATGGAATTTCCCTTTAAACATTTTAAATCTAAAATCATAAAGGAGCACCCAATCACCTGGTTGGAACTGGTTTTTTTGAATAAACTTGTCATGCCATCTCTTATGTTGTTGCTGAATTAGTATGTTTTGTTGAACAACATCCCTTCGAAATTCATCTAGCTCATTTAATTGGAGAAGACGTTGTTTCTGTGCCTCAAAGAGATCTAGTCCTAACTAGACTGCAGTACTAAAAGTTTTGATCTGGAATTCAATTGGTAACAGAACCTATTTGCCATATACCAGCTCATATGGTGTATGTCCCATGCTATTTCTCCAAGTGGCTTTGTATGGCCACAAAGATTATGGTAATCTTTCAGCCCAATATTTTTGATGCATATTGACTGTCTTTGTAAGAATGGACTTGATCACTTTGTTTGTATATTCCACCTGGGCATTTGCTTGCAGGTGATACGACGTGGACTTCCTATGCCGGATCTTGTATTTCTCCATTGCACCCTGCATCAGATTAGAAATAAACTGTGGACTATTGTCAGAAACTATTTCTATAGGCACACAAAATCTAGTAAATCTTTCAGTAAAAAGAAAATCAACAACAACTTTTTTTGTTGCAAAAGAAACAGCTTTAGCTTCTACCTGTTTTGTAACGAAATTTGTACAAACCAAAATATGCTTTTTACTTAATGATGTTGTATTTATTGGCCCTATAAAATCAATAGCTTTTTCAAATTGATAAATCATAACATGAGGGCATAAAGGCCTTTCATTGGTTTGATTAGGCTGGCCCATTCACTAACAGCTATCACAGCACTTGACATACTATTTGGCATCCTCAAACAAGGAAGGCCAAAAGTAACTAGTGCACAATACTTTGTATGCAGTCCGCTTATCAGTGAAGTGACCTCCATAAGGTTCATCATGAGCAGATTTCAAAATTTCAAAAACTTCCTCCTATCTTACACATCTATGGATAATCAAATCTGGGCCTGTGTAAAAGAGATCTCCTTGAATCGAGGAGTATGCAGCACTTTTTTGAATAATATTCCGATTTTCATGAGTGGAAAAGTGGGTGGTGTTTTCCCAGTAACTAAGTAATTAGCAATGTTAACAAACCATGGAGAATCTGTTGACATAGCAAAAAGATGTTCATATGGAAAATCATCATTAACAGGAGTTGCTTCACTAGGATTATCTAATATAGAAAGAAAATCTGTTGCAACATTAGATTTTCCTAGTCTATCAATAATAGTAATATTAAACTCCTACAACAATACTAACGACCTAGTCACTCTGCCACTAGTTAAATGTTTGTTCATCAAATATTTAATTGTGGAGTGATTAGTATGTACAAATACTTCATATCCTGTAATATAGTGTCTAAACTTATTAATTGCAAAAATCACAGATAAAAACTCTTTCTTTGTAACTGTATAGTTTAATTCAGCAGAAGACAAATTTTTACTAATATAATAAATTGTTGGCATTATGAGACAAGTGTTGTCCTTGATGGCAACTCATACAGGTGACAGATCATAGTGCAATAGGCCAGTAGCAAATATTGATGATCATCCTCTCAGAATGGAAGAAAATAAGGGATTCGCAGGTACAACATTCAAAAGGTGCAGACCGGCAGGCACGCCACTCACAAAGTGCGGTCATGTTCGCAGGTATTGTTATAGACATTTTTAGGCACTGCAACCCCAAGCATAAAATTTCCATAAACCAAGGGCTCTTAAGTCCCTAAAAGTGTTGTTCCAACCTCTAAAAGAACAAGGTCAACTGATTACATCTTCTCCCAGAAGTTTTCCATGAAAAATTGCTCAGAAGTGGTCAAAACTGGACCATTTCACCTGCTCCATGGTCAAAGTGCGTTGCATCCCACCTGCCTATACATAGTAGGTGCGATGCATGTTGAAAATCCCTTCTATGGGGTGTGATGGGCAAGAGTGGACAAATGGCAGGGTCAATCTGTAATGTGGAGGAGCATGGAATCTTCCAGAAACTTCTCCTGTGACACTCGCCTCTCTGCATTCGCCCAGGGATGAGTAAGAGATCATAAATATCCAAGTGGAATCAAGAATTATCAGAGAGAGGACACAAATCAAATCTCAAAAGCCGACTCACTCCCCTTGCAAACATCTATATATGGATCCCTCATCCCAGATATCCAGAGGCTGGAATTTTGTATCTTGCAAGGAAGTGCTGTTGGTGTTTTGGCGCAGTATCATAGTGTTGGGTGATCTAAGCTTTTCATGAGGTGAAGAAGGGCTTCTTGCTGAGAGGATGACACTGGGTCAGAACAATTGGTTGTAATCCTCTTTGCTCTTTCTTGATTATTAATAAAGCTATTCAAGTTTTCCTCCACATTCTTGTATGATTGATGATATATACTTTTATGTGGTCAATGTATATCTGATTCTATATTGTCTATGATAGTAGATCTCTATTCTTGGATAGTATTATTCTGCTTTGATTCTACAGGTACTCCTTGAAGCTGGGTAAATGAAGAAGCGAGTGGCAAAGATCTATCAAAAGGGAGAGGAATCAAGTAAGGAACCAAGCGTAAGACAGAGGTTGGTCTCCTTCTTTCTTCTCTTATCTACTTCTCATAAAGGAAAACGGAAGTAGTTTTACTGTTTTTGTTTCTAAGGTAGCTATCACCCTTAGTGGGACTAGCAGTTCAGCATAGACACTAGTTTTCCCGATAACAAAATGGCGACTCCACTGAGGAGAGAATAGTTTGTTTACTTTTCTATATTTGTTCATTTTATAAACTTACAGACGGAGCCTGAAGTTGAGCCAGGTAGCCTGCGAACTGCATTTGGTATGCAAATGAAAAGTAGATAAATGCCACTTTTGTCTATCTCTGGGTTTTGTTTATAAACTGAAAAATTGATTTGTAGACATCCTAATTGCCCTTGTGTTGGCTCTAGTAACCTCTTTAGATCTACCCGTGTGATTGATTTACTGATTACCACTTTCTCGGCCAAAATCGCTTAATTGAATTGCAAATTGTGACCCGGAACCCCGTCAAAGTCTCGTCCCTGGTCCAACGCACTGTCTGTTATGTGAACTCCAAATGCATCGCACTTCCCGAGTGTAGTAGGTGCGCTGATCAAACAAGGCATTGCTCCTAAATGTTGGTTTCTGTGTTCACTCTTTTTAGCTCTATTCAGGATTTTTGCTGCCTGTAGTCAGTACACCTCTGTTGAAACCCCCTTCCTTGTTGTTATTCCATCTTCGTTGTGCAAAGAACTGTAAATGTTTTTATGTATTTTGAGTCATTTTCAGTCCTCTTATATAAAGAAGTAGCGTAATTGTACTGTCGTTTCTTGATTTGAAAGTGTCGCAAGTGTTGTTTTCAGTCATAGAAGAGAATCCGATTGTTCTTGATAGTCAATTACACTGTTACTCTTGTATTTGATTTGAATTAGTAGTTTTTTCAAGTGTCGAAAGCAAGTTTTCAATTCCAAACAACAAACTGTCATCATTTTCTTCATTTTGTGTTGAAAAGAAACTTGTTAGTAATGTCGCTTTGAAAAATAATTCAGATTTGCGCTTAGCTTTCTTTTTATCATTCACACATTAAGAAGGCTGATAACAAATACATGCATGTGCATTTGAATTTAGACTGTTTGTTGGTTTGATTTAGGACAGTGCATATAGTGTGTGCTCTTTGCTCTTTGTTGAAAGAACACCATCTCTCTTTCCTTAGTAGCTAGGATTTTCATTGCATAAAGAAGATTAAACGATTGTTTATCATCTTAGATTGCATTTTAGGAATTGTACATCTACATTGCGTGGTGAACCTGAAAGGAAAATTTCTTAAGCAAGATCAACTATAAAATAAATTTAATGAATCTAAAAACGCTTTAGAACCTAACGCACGACATCTAGAAGTCTAGGCTAGAGACGTATTCCGACGTCGTAAAGCTTGGTAACTGTTGTTTTCACTGTTGGTTGGGTGATTCCTCCACTTTGAGATGATAAGTGCCAGTACAGACTTGTGCTCCCACGTATCATCGAGTATATTTTGGGAGACCACAATAGGCTATATCCTTTATCCATAGGAAGCCGTGTCTGCCGCCCTATCGATCGCAATGCACTGAAGACAGCATTAGGGAAGATTGAGTGCCATACCATAAAAATTATTCTGTAGTTTTGCAATTGGTTTGGTAATTCCTCTGTCTAGATTTCTAGAGCAGTCCCTTTTGTTCCTTTTCAGACTCCTTAATGGAAAAGGTCCATCTAAGCACTTGCCACTTCAGGCTCATTAAAAATCGAAGGCGACTAGAGTCATCTTTTGTTTTTTCTCGACTCTTAAAAATTGAAAAAGCAAGTTGTGTCAAAGCGTCTAAAATTCACTTAATTTGGAAACATATTTCCCCTTTATTTTTAGTTGATCGAGTAATCCGCAATCGTGGAAGAAAGTCAATTGAAGCCCTGTCATTCGCGGAGGCTTATGAGTCAACCGTATTTATCTCTAGAGTCGAAACTGTTACGAACAAAGTGAACTCGTTTAACCGGTTCCAAATCCCCTGGTAAAGTTAGAACAAGTGCTCCAGCACCTTCGGAGACACCGGTTACTCCAAACATTTCTGGTATCTTTGCCTTTACAGAAGAAGTTTAGCAGCCACCAAAGGACAGTGGAACTGATCCTAGTGTCGAGGTAAACACTTGCATTACTGAACCAGCTCCATCTACAGCTGATTCGGAAGGTTTTATTCCCCAAACATTTGTCGCTGCAGATTCTATACCTTCTTCGGCACCAAAAATATTTTACGGACCTGACGGTCTACCTCTTTCACCTGGTCTGATTGCTATAGAGGAGATTGTGGAGTATCCTCCATCTAGTACTCCATCGCAATTTGGAGTCGGGATCACTCTATATCCTTCTTCATCAAAAATTAGTCTACCGTCATCGGAAGCTCCTGTAGAATCGTTAGGTAATCTTTCGGAACAACCGTTGACATCTAGGACTGTGTCATCCAACGTAGTAGCGGTAGAGCCTCCTACTGTTACTCCAATGATGTTGGCTGGTATACCATCTGTCACGACAAGTTATCAACAACAAGCCAGAGTCCAATCAGGGACTATTTTGATGACATGGTTACTTCCTATTTCTTCATCCAGATTCTCATATAGTATTTCTTATGTTGAAACTCAAAAAATTGATCCAATGTGTCTTCAAATGGACAAATAGCAAGGTCAATCCCTAAGGTGGAGGAGCATGGAATCTTCCAGAAACTTCTCCTGTGACACTTGCCTCTCTGCATTCGCCCAGGAATGAGTAAGAGCTCATCAATCTCCAAGTGGAATCAATAACTATTAGAGAGAGGACACTAATCAAATCTCAAAAGCTGACTCACCTCCCTTGCAAACATCTATATATGGATCCCTCAACCCAGAGATCCAGAGGCTGGAATTTTCTATCTTGTAAGGAAGTGTTGCTAGTGTTTTGGTGCAATATCATAGCGTTGGGTGATCTAAGCTTTTCATTTGGTGAGGAAGGGCTTCTTGCTGAGAGTATGATGTTGGGTTAGAACAATTGGTTGTAATCATCTTTGCTCTTTCTTGATTATTAATAAAGCTATTCAAGTTTTCCTCCACATTCTTGTATGATTGATGATGTATACTTTTATGTGGTCAATGTATATCTAATCCTATATTGTCTATGATGGTAGATCTTTTTTCTTGGATAGCATTATGCTGCTTTGATTCTACAGGTACTCCTTGAAGCTGGGTAAACAAAGAAGCGAGTGGCAAAGATCTACCAGAAGAGAGAGGAATCAAGCATGGAACCAAGCGCAAGACAGAGGTTGGTCTCCTTCTTTCCCCTCTTATCTGCTTCTCATAAAGGAAAACAAAAGTAGTTTTACTGTGTTTGTTTCTAAGGTAGCTATCACCCTTAGTGGGACTAGTAGTTCTGCATAGACACTAGTTTTCCCGATAACAAAATGGCGACTCCACTAGGGAGCGAATAGTTTGTTTACTTTTCTATATTGTTCAATTTATAAACAAAACCTGGAGATAGACTAAAGCGGCATTTATTTACTTTGCATTTGCATAGAAAATACAGTTCGAAGGCTACCTGGCTCAACTTTAGGCTCTGTCTGTAAGTTTATAAAATGGAAAAATATAGAAAAGTAAACAGACTATTCACTCCCTAGCGGAGTCGCCATTTTGTTATCAGGAAAACTAGTGTCTATGCAGAACTACTAGCCCACTAAGGGTGATAGCTACCTTAGAAACAAACACAGTAAAACTACTTTTGTTTTCCTTTATGAGAAGTAGATAAGAGGGGAAGGAAGGAGACCAACCTCTGTCTTGCGCTTGGTTCCTTGCTTGATTCCTCTCTCTTTTGGTAGATCTTTGCCACTCGCTTCTTCGTTTACCCAGATTCAAGGAGTACCTATAGAATCAAAGCAGCATAATACTCTCCAAGAACGGAGATCTACTAACATAGACAATATAGGATCAGATATATATTGACCACATAAAAGTATACATCATCAATCATACAAGAATGTGGAGGAAAACTTGAATAACTTTATTAATAATCAAGAACTATCAGAGAGAGGACAATAATCAAATCTCAAAAGATGACTCACCTCCCCTACAAACATATATATGTGGATCCCTCTACCCAGAGATCCAGAAGTTGGAATTTTGTATCTTATAAGGAAGTGCTGCTAGTGTTTTGGTGCAATATCATAGTGTTGGGTGATCTAAGCTTTTCATGAGGTGAAGAAGGGATTCTTGCTGAGAGGATGATGCTGGGTCAGAACAATTGGTTGTAATCCTCTTTTCTCTTTCTTGATTATTAATAAAGCTATTCAAGTTTTCCTCCACATTCTTGTCTGATTGATGATGCATACTTTTATGTGGTCAATGTATATTTGATCATATAATGTCTATGATAGTAGATCTCTGTTCTTGGATAGTATTATGCTCCTTTGATTCTACAGGTACTCCTTGAAGCTGGGTAAATGAAGAAGAGAGTGGCAAAGATCTACGAGAAGAGAGAGGAATCGAGAAAGGAACCAAGGGCAAGACAGAGGTTGGTCTCCTTCTTTATTCTCTTATATACTTCTCATAAAGAAAAACAAAAGTAGTTTTACTGTGTTTGTTTCTAAGGTATCTATCACCCTTAGTGGGACTAGCAGTTCTACATAGACACTAGTTTTCCCGATAACAAAATGGCGACTCCGCTAGGGAGCGAATAGTTTGTTTACTTTTCTATATTTGTCCATTTTATAAACTTACGGACGGAGCCTGAAGTTGAGCAAGGTAGCCTTCGAACTTCATTTGCTATGCAAATTCAAAGTAGATAAATGTTGCTTCAGTCTATCTCCGAGTTTTGTTTATAAACTAAACGATTGATTTGTAGACATCCTAATTGCCCTTGTGGTGGCTCTAGTAACCTCTTTAGATCTACCCCTGTGATTGATTTACTGATTACCACTTGCTTAGCCAAAATCCCTGAACTGAACTACAAACTGTGACCTGGAACCTAGTCAAAGTCTCGTCCCTGCTCCAGCGCATTGTGTGTTCTGTGAACTCCAAATGCATTGCACTTCCTGAGTGTAGTAGGTGCGCTACATTTCTGGTTCACTGTGTTAAAGGTGTGCTGATCCGACAAGGCATTTCTCCTAAAGTTTTGTTTCTGTGTTCACTCATTTCAGCTCTATTCAGGAATTTTGCTTCCTGTAGTCAGTAGACCTCTGTTGAAACCCACTTCCTTGGTGTTATTCCGCCTCCATTGTGAAAAGAATTGTAATTTTTTTTTATGTATTTTGAGTAATTCTCAATTCTCTTTTACAAAGAAGTAGTGTAATTGTACTGTCATTTCTTGATTTGTAAGTGTCGCAAGTGTCGTTTTCAGTCATAGAAGAGAATCCGATTGTTCTTGATAGTCGAATACATTGTTACTCTTGTATTTGATTTGAATTAGTAATTTTTTCAAGTGTCGAAAGAAAGTTTTCAATTCCAAACAACAAAGTGTTGTCATTGTCTTCATTTTGTTTTAAAAAGAAACTTGTTAGTAATGTCACTTTGAAAAATAATTCAGATATGCGCTTAGCTTTCTTTTTATCATTCACACATTAAGAAGTCTGAAAACAAATACATGCATGTGCATTTGCATTTAGACTGTTTGTTGGTTTGATTTAGGACAGTGCATATAGTGTGTGCTCTTTTCTCTATGTTGAAAGAATGTCATCTCTCTTTCCTTAGTACCTAGGATTTTCATTGCAAAAAGAAGATTAAACGATTGTTTATCATCTTAGATTGCATTTTAGGAATTGTACATCTACATCACGGGGTGAACCTGAAAGGAAAATTTCTTAAGCAAGATCAACTGTAAAATAAATTTAATGAATCTAAAAACTCTTTGGAACCTAACGCACAACATTTAGAAGTCTAGGCTAGAGACATATTCCGGCGTTGTAAAGCCTGATAACTGTTGTTTTCACTGTTGGTTGGGTGATTCCTCCACTTTGAGATGATAAGTGCCAGTATGGACTTGTGCTCCCACGTACTGTCGATTATATTTTGGGATACCACAATAGGCTATATCCTTTATCCATAGGAAGCCGTGTCTGCCACCCTATCGATCGCAATGCACTGAACACAACATTCGGGAAGATTGACTGCCGTACCGTAAAAAGTATTCTGCAGTTTTGCAATTGGTTTGGTAATCCTTCTGTCTAGATTTCCATAGTAGTCTCTTTCGTTCCTTTTCATACTCCTTAAAGGAAAAGGTCCATCTGAGCACTTATCACTTCAAGCTCATTAAAAATCGAAGGCGACAGAGTCATCTTTTGTTTTTTCTCGACTCTTAAAAATTGAAAAAACAAGTTGTGTCAAAGCATCTAAAATTCATTTAATTCGGAAACATATTTCCCCTTGATTTTTAGTTGATCGAGTAATCCGAAATCGTGGAAGAAAGTCAATCGAAATTGCTAGAAAATCTTTTGGATATACTAGATATGTCTGAACAACCATCGACATCCAGGACTGTGTCATCCGATGCGGCAGCGGAAGAGCGTCCTGCTGCTACTCCAACGATGTTTGCCAGTATACTATCTGTCCTAGAAAGTTATCAACAATAGGCCGGAGTCCAATCAAGGATTGTTTCGACGACATGGTCAGTTCCTATTTCTTCATCCGGATTATCATCTGGTATTTCTTATGTTGAAACTCAAAAAATTGATCCAATGTGTCTTCAAAGGCCAATCTACCCTTTAAGTAGTGGATTCCCACCATATGGAGGGAAGTATGGCTTTTCATTGTTCCCTCCCAGAGAACAACCATATGGGAGTTTACAAAAAAGCTTAGGTCAAACTGGAATTACATCCAACGGTTGGGTACCAATACTACCTCAGCAACCAAGGGTTGTATATTCAATGCAACCAGTCCACCCTGTGTCGAATATTCCCACTATACCTGCTATGGTGACTGCGTCGCAAGTACAAGTGCTACCTGTTGTATGTCAACCCCAAGTTTCTCAGGTTGTAATACAACAGCCTCTTTTCTCAACGACTCAATCACAACCTCAGGTTAGTGCCTCCTTATCTGGAGCGACTCAGGCTCAAACAAGTACTATGACTCCTCATCTTGGTCAATCAACCAGTATTGGGAAACAACAAATGGTCCAACAACCATGGCTGGTTCAATCTCAACAACCGCCATTCCAGTAATCATATTAAGGACCTGAGCAACAAGTCTTTGTAAGTAATGGGCAACTGCATTTCCAAAGCGGTTATCAACAACCATATTATAATGGTTATTTCCATCAACCTTATCAAAGTTACCAACATCAAATACATTATGCTGGTATGCAAAGACCCACTACTCAGGCGATTCCATCTTATCCTGGGTATGCTTCGCCTAACCTGAATCAACAGTTTCCCTTTGTAGAAACTCTAGAATTACCAAATCTAAACCCGTTGACAAATGATCCAATTGTTTACGCCCCTTGGTGGTTGTCGATTCCACATAAAATTTCGTTAGATATTCCTAAATTTAATGTAAATCTGGGTGAAGACCCGTCAAATCATGATATGACCTTTCATCTGTGGTGTTCATCTAATACTCTAAATGATGATTCGATTAGGCTTCACCTTTTTCAGCGAACGTTAACTAGTTCGGCAGTAAAATGGTATATCAAATTGCCTAGAGCTTCATTCGATAACTTGAGCACCCTAGCCACAACCTTTTTAACCCATTTTCAGTTACCAATAAGGTACGACATAGGAACAGAGCTTCTTACCAATTTCAAACAGACAATGGCCACTCACATATCTGATCATATTCATGAGTGGTGACTTCGTCGTAGAATGGTAAAAACATACATTCCTAGTCAGCTTTTAGCTGAATGGTTTATTAAGTCATTATTACCTTCCATTACAAAAGATGTGGCAAAGGGAGGAGTCGTCACTGAAGAGCAAGTTATTGCTCGTGCGCAATATTTAGACCTGATTTATACTCAGTCTGGCATGCACTACAATAAAATCCCTGACACTCCTAGATCGGAATTTTCCATTCCTCCTCCTCCTAAATCGAACAATGACTCTCATTCCGGCGATGGCATGATTGGTACGACAGAAACAAAATCGACAAAGGCTACATCTAAAAAGGCCCATAAGATTTCCAGTCAAAATGCAAAAGAAGAACTTCTCACCTCGGAAGTAAATGTCATCTCGACTGATAAAGGCAAAGAAACCAAGCAACCACGAGGCAAGAAGAAAAACAAAGGGAAGAAGAAAAAACAAGAGGAATCATCACCTGAAAATTCTTCTACAAACCCTCCTGGAGATAGGAAACCAAAAAATCCATGTCATATATGCGATGAGGATCATCGGATGAGAGATTTTCCACGTAAAGCTGAAGTTGAGAAACTCTTGAAGAGTTCAAAAACCTTAGCAGTATTGACTGATCCATTTCCAAACACGGGAACCAAAATGGTTGCTAATCAAAATTCTTCCCGATCCCAAGTTCTTATGTTGTCTATCTCAAAGCAGCAAAATGATTCTTTCACAAGGAATAAAGATTATGGGAATCCACCGATGTCGAATAACAAGGCTAATGAACAACCTAGTAGTTCGACAACAACTTTGACCAAAGTTGTGCCACCCATCACTCCTGAACCAATGATAAAGCTTCCAAAGGGAGTAGTACACAAATCAACATTTAATCCTTGTGCCAAAGTAGCACAACATTATTATATAGTAGAGGACCTGTCCCAATTGCCATCTGCTATGTTGACGCTTGAGGTACCACAAAATTGCCTCTCCCAAAAGCAGGATCTATTATCAGTAATAGGTAGGATTGACCCAACGGATTCCAATATTGTATCCTTTAATCACAAAGGATATGACCCTCAGTTACCAGCTCAACTAGCTTTCCTTATTCAAGTGAAAGCCCTCAACAAAACTGTTCATCGAACAATTATTGATGGGGGGGCATCTACATGTATTATGTCGATGAGTTGCTCGAAAAATTTAGGCTCACCACCCTTGTCGCGATCGTCAACAATGTTAAAAACATTTGATGGATGATCATACACTCCATACAGGATTTTAAGTAACTTTCAAGTTGAATTAGGGGGCAAAATAGTAGAAATTGATGTTGAAGTAATCGATGGAAACCTCGATTACAACATCCTTTAGGGAAGCCCCTGGATATATGCCATGGCCGCAGTTGTATCGACCTAATTCAGGAAGATTGCATTTCCATTTCAAGGAAGAATTACAATCGTCGACCAGCAAACATTTCTCCCCAACAGTTCGCAAGTTACAGGAAGCATTCCAACGATCCATGGAAGCAATCATTCGCTTCAAAATATCGGAATAGTTCTCCTAAAAGACCCTGCCTTAATGGGTAATTTTTCCCTACCACCTCCAAGTAATCTGGCGGAAGTGGCCATAGTGGAAACCTACAATATGAAATCTTCTATATCTAATGGATTCGGGAGATTCCTAAACATTTTGTAAGCATGGATCATCGCTATTTTAGAAATATTGTAGCAATCAATTTTCTTGGCCTGGGGGGAAAACCCAAATCAATGCTCATCAAGTGTTTGGATAGATAGGTCTAAGGAACATGGTACCTCTTCAGATCCTTGGTCACATGTACATTGTATAGACAAAGGAATCATTCAGTTAATGATGTTACGAGAGGCACCATGGGAAGATTACCGACATCATTCCCATCTCCCGGATTACACGAAGATTATTCCAATGACCTTAATCATCCTTCAGTTTTTGATTTTCTATCAAATACTGTCACTACGTTGGATTCTGAGGACAGTTCTTATCTCGTGTCGACCTCGTTAAAAAATGAAACAAGGAGTCATGAGGATAGTTCTTTTACTATGTCAACCTCATTAAAAATTGAAACAAATCCCTTTCCAAATCTCAAAGGTAAACCTTCATTCCAACCACCGATTTGAATGCAATGAAGCTTGGGGGGCATGCAACTCAATTTGCGTTATTATGATGGGGCCATGCAAACTTATCACGAGCAGTGTTACTGCAGGGTTCAAGCTCGTTAAAAAGTAAACCCGCCTCGAGCAGTTTTAACGTGGAATTCAAGCTCGTTAAAAAATAAACATAAGCAATGAGCAAAGTTTCCTCTAGAGTTTAACCTCATTAAAAAATGAACCAATCCTCGGTAAATAACCATCGTGAATGTATTATCATCAACCTTTGAAGCCTTCGTCGTGTTCTCATCATCACCTCCATTTGATTGTTTACCCCTTTTGAGGAACAGCTGCGAAGAGTGATCCTATTAGCCATCCTTGTGACACTACCGTGATTGGAAAATTCCAAACCTTACCTGGAATCAGCTGCTACCCGAATCTAACACTCGTTCCTAAAAGAACGAGTCTCCTTTAAGCTCTTTTCTACTGACTCGTAAAATATGAAAAGATTGTTGAGCCATTGGCCTTTCCAGCTCGTTAGAGTGACCAAAAGTGCTATCCCTCCTTTACATTTTAATATTTTTGGACCTGAGGGATTATTACACAAAAAGATCGAGTGCTTGTTTTGTTCGGCTTGTTAAAATTACCGAAAATTCATCCCTTTTGTATTATTTTATAATTTTTCGGACTTAAGGGATTAGATGATGAAAAAGGATTTTTGGAGTTTCCTTTACATCCCTTTTCAGACTCTCTAAAATTGAAAAGGACCGAGTTATCTGATGAGCCCCAATTTTGGTACAATTTGGGCTCATTTTGGCCTATTCTACTTGCTCAAACCATTCATTTTTTTATTGCTTATGCATGCATTTCTTAGTTTATTCATGTTGTTTGTAGGAAGAAGGGTAGGCACTCTATCTACGTGACTAATGCATTATGATTCTAGGTTTTGGCATTAAAAGAGAGAAAAAGACAATGAAAAAGGAGACAAGGAGAAAATGAGGTGGCACTGTTGGTTGTTAGGAGAGGATGTCCATGGTCTTAGGGACATTCCTCGTGATTCCCACCAAGAACTCCGAGCTCCAATCCATCTCCCCTCCGATCTTAGAAGCAGCCAGTTGTTCTACAGGAACAACAGTTATAAACTGCTCTACAGGAACAGCAATTATGACCGTCCTACAGGATCAGCAGTTAAACTCTAGTTGGACAGCCGAGCTCCTAAAATCAAGGACACTTGTTGGATCATCATTTTTGTATAATTATAGAGGCCTTAGCCTTAGATAGTTGTTGAAACTCTCGTATTTCTATTGTAATTTTGGAGCACAGGTCAGTTTTTGTTCCTTTTTGTAAGCCAATTTGGCATGACATCAGATTATGAATAAAGAAGGCAGATTCTGATCTAGTTCTGAGTTTTCTTAAGGAGACTATAGCTCTCAGGTTAGGGCCCAACCTGAGAGCCATAGATCCCCTCTGTTGTAGTGTTGTTTCCATTTCATTTCAGCACTTTAAGCTTTTCATTTGCACATGCAATTCGAATTACAGGTTGTCAAGTTGGTCTTTTTCATGAGTTAGATAGGAGTTGCTTATGGTGAATTTGTTTCCACTTGCTTAGTGTAGCAGAGGTTAGATATAATCGATTGGAGCTCCAAAAAAATGGTTGTTAAGGCTCACTGCCACCTCATCTGGGATTGGAGTGAAGTCCATGACTAACCACCAAAAATACGCATTTCTTTATTTCATGATTGTTGCAAACACAGTCACGTTATGTTAGATGCATCCACATGATTCACACCTACACCACACTCCTTTACCACAGCTTCATGCACATTCTCCTTCGCGTTTTGGATTGCCGTTCATTGAATTTACAAGCATAGGTAGTTTAGGTTAATGCATTTTCGGTTTGGTGACAGTCATAAGCATTTGTTTCACTTACACTGCTTTCTCTCGTTCCATCACTTCGTCCTCCATCTTGATCATGCATTCAAACACATCTCTGATCCTTGCTCCGCTCTGCCATCTCCCAAAGTCTTTCACCCCTCACGTACTTCCATTCTCTAGCCCTTTCGTTGACATAGCCCTTTACCTTCCACCCTACTCCCTACACTCACTTCCCATCCTATTCTTCCACTTCTACAGCCATCACCAGCCTCATTCCTACCTTACACATCTCCCTCTACCATTTTATCACTCCTCCATCATGCCAAACACTCACGGTAGGTCATCCTGTAGCCATTTGTATACATCCTGTAGAAACCAGAGTATCCTGTAGGATCCCCTACAGCCATCCTGTAGGAGGCCACTCTCTCGGTTGCTGAGCATCTGAATGCGAGGAACCTCTGTGGATGGATGCTAAGGATCCCTAGGGACCTCTCCTAGCCTCCCCAACCTGTCCCACACTTTCCTTCCTTCTCCATCCCATCTACACAACCAAACCCTAGTTAGCACAAAATCACAATCATTCCACACACTTCAAGGAAAAATACAAAAGCATGTCTTTTATGATGCAAGTAGCTTAGATCCATGCATTTTCACTTATTAGAGGTAACAACAACATTGGTAGAGGTTTCATTTATATTCTTTGCATTGTAGAGGTTAGACTAGTTAAATTAGGGTTTCCTAGGCTTACATGCTTTGATTTGCTTTCAGTCCATTTTGTCAAGTAGAGTAGTTTTCCTTTGAGAATAGCTTTCATCCATCAATTAGCAAGCTTCTTCTGAGAGCCTATAGAAGTTGGCTTGAGCCCTAGCGGACTTGTGCCAGCTGACCAAGTGATAGCTGTGACAAGAGCTAGTACTTGTACATATAGCACCGTCGCTTCCAAGTTTGTATGAACTACCGAGTTGATAAAATGAGAGACAGGAAGCCCCAGGAGTTGTAGCATTATTGCTACAATACTGGAGCTCACCATCTTTTTGGCGCCGTTGCTGGGGAAGCATCAGAGTATTAGTAATTGTTTCTTTTCTTCTACTTTCGTACTCTTACTTCTGCTCAGTAGTTTATTTCATTTCCATTCTGCAAAAGTAGATTAGCATTTCCTGCTTTCCTAGAGTAGCATTTCCTGCTTTCCTAGATTAATATTTCTTGCTTTCCTAGATTAGCTTTCCAATTCTGCAATTTCATTTGAGCAATATAGTTAGTTGTAGATCACTTTGTTTCAGTTTTGCAGGTACCAAAGAAAAAGCAAAAGCACTCAAAAAAAAAAAAGTCCTTTCCATTTCATGCCTCATAGGAACCGAGATAGATCAGGCAAATTCCTACCAAACACCCCCACCACATCACTGAGTCACCCTTCTCTCTTCTTTGGTGACAGTGACCCAAAGGAACCTATAGGTGAACATCCTGAGATATACCAAGACCCTATAGAAGAAGAAGAATTAGAGACCACTCCATCTGAAGCCATGGCTGATAATAGGAGAGAAGATGAGAGAATAGAAGGAGCTTTCCCTGTCTGAGAGACCAATGGAGATATGAAAATGAAAAACATTAGCCCCTCCGCCTTGCCTCACTTCCATGGACTGACCACTGACGATCCTGATACCTTCTTGTTTGAGTTTGCTGTCCTTTGTAGAACCTATGACTATACTGAAGATGAGAAAAAGCTGAAGCTTTTCCCTTCCACTCTTAAGGATGCAGCACTACGCTGGTTCATGGGATTACCTGGGAATAGCATCGCTACTTGGGCTCAGATGCAGCAAGCCTTCAATACCAAGTATAGGGATTATTGTAGGTCCAAGGAAACCAAGGGAGAGATCTTTCGAATGACCATGGGGAATGATGAGTCTTTAGAGGATTATGAGGAGAGGTTCCAACTTAGCTATAAACGGGCCAGGTGCACACTTGACCCTGAATCCCTCAAGTTGGTTCTACTCCGAGGAGTCCCTGAAGATCTCTTAGACACCCTTCACATGTTAGCTGGGGGGGACATTTACCAACTGCCTTATGAGGACATCAATACTGTGTTTCGAAATCATTCCAGGGCAGCTAGAAAATGAGGTAGAGGAAATCTCCTCTCCACTGGTGTCCCTTTCTCCAAACATGAGCTTACAAACCAATTAGAAGATCTTAAGAGTGAGGTGAGATAGATCATTGCCATGCAGCTGGACACATTTAGGATCTAGCAGAAGAAAGAAGAAGCTGAGAGAGCCTTGGCTGTCTTCTGTCCTAGGTGCACCAGAATACACCCTAAGAACGAATGTCCATTGCATTCGGTTGAAGTGTGTTTCGTTTGTGAGGAGGAACACCCAACAAATCAGTGTCCAACCTTACCTGGGTTTAAAGCCATGTACCAAGGAACCGAAGCCCCCACTGAACCTCTCTACTTCATCAACCAAAGGAGGCCTCAATGGTCTAGACCTTATCATCAGGGGATGCAAGGGGCATCTCAAGCTTATTACAACCCCAACCACTCGACTCCCATGCCTTCCTGGGGTCCCCCTACTCATCCTTCTTGGTCCATGCCTCCTCCATGGTCTTATCCACCTCAGTACCCTACCCAACCTACTTCTCATCCATATCACTCACATACCCAGTCGCAGCCTCAATGGAGTGCTCCTCAGTCGGGGTGGAGGCCCCAATACAACACTCCTCCTGCCATTTTGCCTCCACCACCAGTTCAACCTCAGCCTTTACCTCCTGATCCTCCAAGGCAACCTCAGATGCCTGCTCAATCGAACCCGAACCCCAACAATAGACAGGCTCAGCAGGTATATACTGGGGAGACCTCATGCCCTACCTATGCTGTGGAGATCCAGGAGATCAATCTTAGATCTGGAAAGACTCTTCCAGATCTCCAACCTCCTCCCCCAGAGGATGAGGAAAACCATCAGGAGAGTGAACCAAAGCCTATTCCACCCTTTCCTGAGAGACTAACAGCCACCACACAGCCTAACCCGGAAGAAGATGAGCTTTTGGGTGAGCTCAAGCAGTTGTGTGTAAAAATCCCACTTCTCCAAGCCATCAAGGATGTGCCAATATATAACAAGCTGGTTAAGGAGAAGTGTTTCAAACACCCAGGCAGACGGAAGAAAGATGCCTCAACTATCAATGTCATAGGACAGCTGTCTGACCTTATGCTAGGACAAGTCATCTGCCCAAAGTACCTAGATCCTGGAAGTCCTGTAGTAGATGTTCACATCAATGGCACCATTATCCCCCACACCTTGATTGATCTGGGGGCAGCCATCAATGTGATGACCAGGGATACCATGCTTAAACTCAATCTTCAGGGTTCCTTGAGGAAGACCTCGACAATCCTGCAATTAGCAGATCGCTCCACCGTGACTCCCGAAGGGATTGTGGAGGATGTCTTGGTCTCTATTGATTCTTGGGAATACCCTGCAGACTTCCTGGTTCTGCAACCAAAGGCCAAGCTTACTGGATATCCTCTCATCTTGGGAAGTCCTTGGTTAGCTACTGTAGATGCTTACATAAGTTGTCGGGCAGGAAACATGACCATCAAAAATGGTCCCATGTCCAAGCAGCTAGTCCTATACCCTCCTGCCCAACCTTCTTTAGAGCATGATTTACCACTCTGGTTGGAGGAAGGAGAGGAAGACGAGGTGTACTCTGCACCTCTGTGCACCCTAGATACCACTAGGAGAGACCCTCCTACCGAGGATGATTTGATTGAGACCCTGATCCAGAATCCACCTTCCAGTGCACTATCTTTAGAGAAGTTGGTGGAGGATGCCCAAGCTAGCACCTTAGTGGACCTTTGTACAACTAGCCCTGTCACTCCTAGAGTCAAAAGTGTGGAGTTCGGCCCTGAGAGAGCATTAAAGATCAGCTCCTCCCTATCTCCTTCCTAGGAGAAGGAGTTGTGTAGCCTATTGGCCAGCCACTTAGATGCTTTTGCTTGGAGCTATAAGGAGATGAAAGGAGTCCATCCCTCGGTCTGTACCCATCATATATACATAAAAGAGGATTGTAAACCAGTTAGGCAACCCCAGAGGAGAATGAATCCAGCCCTTAAGGACATTGTCAAGGAAGAATTGCAGAAACTGTTGGATGCAGGATTCATCTACCCCATCTCAGATAGTGAATGGGTGTCCCCTCTAGTGTTGGTTCCCAAGAAGAATGGGAAGTGGAGGATCTGTGTAGATTACCGTGAGCTGAACAAAGCTACCAAGAAAGACCATTTCCCTCTACCTTTCATAGATCAAGTGTTGGATGCACTGGCAGGAAAGAAGTTCTTCTCTTTCCTGGATGGGTTTAGCGGGTACAATCAAATCCAAATCAGCCTGGAAGACCAAGATAAGACCACCTTCACTTGTCCTTGGGGTACCTTTGCCTACCGAGTCCTTCCCTTTGGGCTATGCAATGCTCCTGCTACTTTTCAGAGAGCTGTCTTGAGCATCTTCTCGGAGTTGGTCCATGATGCAGTGGAAATATACATGGATGACTTTACTCCTTATGGGGCCAACTTCCAGGAAGCATTGTCCAACTTGGGAAAGGTCCTAACCAAGTGCATCGAGATGAACTTGTCCCTTAGCCCTGAGAAATGTGAATTCCTAATGACTGAAGGGACTGTGCTAGGCCATACCATTTCTTCCCAAGGATTGCAGGTGGATCCCAACAAAACTGCTCTCATCAAGAGGGTTCCACCTCCTCAAAAAGTAAGGGATGTCCGGAGTTTCTTGGGATTAGCAGGATACTACCGGAGATTAATTAAGGACTTCAACAAGTTAGCCTCACTATTGTTTGGTCTGTTGGCAAAAGATGTGGAATTTAAGTGGACTGACGATTGTCAGAGGAGTTTGAATGAGTTAAAGGACAAGTTGGTGTCAGCACCAATCTTGAGAGGTCCAAACTGGGCCCTACCTTTCCACATCCACACTTATGCCTCGAACAAAGCCATAGGTGCAGCCTTAGGACAAGTTGAGCAAAAAATTCCATATGCCATTTACTTCGTTAGCAAAAACTTGTCCAAAGCAGAGCTGAATTACACTGTAACCGAGAAGGAATTCTTAGCTGTGGTCCATGCACTGAACAAGTTCTGGCATTATATTACTAGTTACCAGACTTTTGTACATACTGACCATGCTGCTATTAGATATTTGATGAATAAACCAGATGTGAATGCTCGTATTATTAGATGGTTACTTTTATTGCAGCAGTTTGATCTAACCATTGTTGATAAACCAGGAAGAGAAAATGTTGTTGCTGACTTATTGTCTAGATTGGATTTGTCTGCAGATGAAGATGGGATGGTGGATGACCAGATGCTTGATGAGCATCTGTTTGCTATCTCAGTACTCTCTCCATGGTTTGCTGATATAGCAAACTACCTTATTTCAGCTCAGTTTCCTCCGCACCTCTCTTCAAAAGAGAAGAGCAAAATCATCAGAAAGAGTGCCTCATTTACATGGATTGGGGGCAATCTGTTCAAGCTTGGCCCCGATCAGATCTTAAGGCATTGTGTAAGGGAAGAGGAAGTCTTTGACATCCTCCTCATCTATCATGATGGGCCTTGTGGAGGACATTTTGCAGTAAAGAGAACTGCCTTCAAGATCCTGCAGGCAGGCTACTATTGGCCCACACTTCATCAAGATGTCAGAAGATATGTCAGCCAGTGTGACCAATGCCAAAGAATGGGGAAATCGACCCAAAGGGATGAGATGCATCTCCAACCTCAAGTGACTCTTGAGCCATTTGAGACGTGGGGCATGGACTTTGTGGGTCCAATCAATCCCTCTTCGAGGCAAAGGTCCTACATCATTGTGTGCACTGACTACCTGACGAAGTGGGTAGAGACCAAAGCAATCAAAGCAGCAACAGAAGAAAAAGTGGCTGAGTTCCTAAGAGAGAACATCTTCTATAAGTTTGGCTATCCAAGAGAGCTGGTCACCGATCAAGGGAGCCAGTTCACCTCCCACCTGGTTGAAGATCTCCTATCTCATCACAAGATCAAGCATAGAACCTCCACTCCCTATCATCCTCAAGCAAATGGGCAGGTGGAAGTCAACAATAGAGCATTAGAAGGGATCTTGACTAAAGTGGTGAGCAGCAGCAGAAAGGACTAGGAAAATCGCCTGGTTGAAGCCACATGGGCTTACAACACCACTTGGAAGACGACCACCGGCTTCACACCTTATGAGCTGGTCTATGGGAAGAAAGCTTTGTTGTCCATTGAGTTTGAGTATAACACTTTGAGAATGGCAGCTCAGCTGGACCTAGATCTCAGCCATGCACAGCAAGAAAGGTTGTTGCAGCTGAATGGACTGGATGAGCACCGCATGCAGGCCCTCCTTCACTCAGAAGTGGTTCAACTTCAGAGGAAGGTGTGGCATGACCAACATCTCCATGACAAGCAATTTCAGCCGGGAGATTGGGTTTTGTTGTATGATTCCAGATACAAAGATTTCAAGGGGAAGTTGAGAACCAGATGGCTAGGACCATATTCAGTGGAAAAGTTTCATGACAATGGATCCGTCCTCATTCGAACCATTGAAGAGGAAGCCATTCCCATGCTTGTCAATGGGCATCGATTGAAGATCTACAGGAAGCCTCCCTCAAGACAAGAGTTCATCAAAACAATGGAGAAGGCAGTATTGGTCATAGAGAAGGGTCCTGCCCCTGCTTTGGGCACACCTTGAAGCATCTAAAAAAAAATGAATAAATAATAAAGATCCTTGGGTGAAAACCTCTCTGAGGCGCCCAAGGCAGGTGGTAGGGGTGAAAACCTCATTGAGGTGCCCCTGCTATCTTTCAAAAAAAAAAAGAAAAAGAGATAAAGATCCTTGAGTGAAAAGCTCTCTGAGGCGCTTAAGGCAGGTGGTAGGGGTGAAAACCTCATTGAGGCGCCCCTGCTATCTTTCAAAAAAAAAAAAAAAAAAAAAAAAACAAAATCAATAAGTCATTATGTGAAATTTGCATGCAGATTGCAGGTGTTCTATGGAGGAGAGGAAGCCTCTCAACTCAAAGCCAGAAGTCCTTATCATGCAGCCAGGACACCTCACCAGCACCTCCTCCAAGCATGCCTATGTTCTTCAAGGTATGTGCACTTTTATTATAAATTGAGTCTCCTACAGGAAGACGTAGATTTTCTACAGGAAGGTGCGATTTTCTACAGGAAGGTGCAAATTTCTACAGGAAGAGCTGCCTGTCTACAGGAAGCTCTGTACTTCTACAGGAAACTTCCTGTAGAAGCTCAGAATGAGCCAGGATGTGTTTCATGAGCAGATCTGATGACTACGGGTTGGTGTGGACGCATGCAAGCCTCTTTTGGGCTCATGCACGACGCTGATACCTTGCTCCACCATCCTCGTCACCATGCAACTAATATCCCTGCACCAGCAAACCAGATCAATGAGTTCTCGTGGAAAAATCAGTTGTCAAAGAAAAATGAACACTGAGAGCTCATACCATGTCCATGTCGAGCATCAGAAGCTTCGGGAGCGCGATTAGCAGGTCATCTCCATTATCAAGTAGCGTGCACCCAAGGAGGTGAGACTGTTACAAGGCCCCGCGGGCATCCTGTAGCAGTCAAACCTGCAGGAGTGGATACCATTCATCGCCCAACCATCTGCAAGCAACACGTGGGCGCATGCAACCAGAGCGTCCACCACAGCGCCAGCATCCTGTAACCACGAGCCTCCGGGACTGTGTAAGCCACATGCAGCAGGCAGATCCGTCGTCCAAAAGACTGAAATCATGTGCAGACGCGCGCAGGTAAGTGTTCTAATCCTTCCTTCCATCAAATCGCATGAGTATTACTTTGATTTGTTTGCATGGCGTGGAAATGAATGGTTGAGCGGCCGTAAGGCCACTTGACTGGCCACGTCGGCTAATGAAGGGATAGTCAGATGATGGGGTGGCAGCCACGACAAAGGGAACACGCAACACGCATGTGAAGATAAGTCCCGTAAACCGAGAAACGAGTTTAACCAAAAAGGGCGGCGGCAGATCTGTGGGAATGAATGTGGCAGCAAGTGAATGTGCAGGCGGATGATGGGTGACATCACCCAACGGTCCGGCGGGGACAGCTCACCCTCGGCGCCACGAGCTGCGCCGATTCAAAATCTAATCGACTAGATTGTGCGCGTATATCCATCCACCTCCACTTCAAAACTTGAGTAACTCTTCTGAATACCTCTGCATGTTGATACGCCAAGCTTTCGGCCGACTGAACACCAGTGAAGCGCACCTCAACCGTAGTCCAATTGCAGTCCTCCCCGAAGTTTACACACTGCTCCTACAGGAACAGTTCTTACAGGAACAGTTTCTACAGGAACGCAGTCCTACAGGACGCAGTCTTCTACAGGAACGCGGGTGTTCACGAAAAAAAGGTGGCCGAGTAACGAGGTAACACTGGACCTCTCATGCAATTGCTCATTTAAGGTGGTAGGATTGTCAGTTACTGTCAGGGTAAATGAGAAAGTAGACCAATTGCTATCTGTGTGCCCATACTGCAATTCTACAGGATTGTTGCGTGGTTAGACTGTGTTGTAAAATTTTTGCGGGTTATACGCATTGTTCTGCACTCTGTCACCGAAACTAAACTCTCTTCCACCATCACCACCTCCGGTTAAGAAAATTGTGCATCATGCCGGGTGGATTTATCAGGCGAGAACCCACAGATTCCACCAGATTAATGAGAAATCCAGCAGTGGTAGATCTCTTTACCAGGGCACAATGGATGCCTTTTTGTGATAAGCTACAGGGCTACGATGATGAAGTAGCCGAGGAATTCTTGCAGGCATTGAAGCCTAAATCCCAGACACTGGCCACCGTAAGCTTCAGAGGTCTCAGCCTCCAACTCACCCCAGAGCATATAAGTCGAATCACAGAACTGCCCATGGGTCTGCCGTGGGATAAAGAAGAGCAAAAGCAGAGCTAGCAAGCAAAGAAGGAGTTCTTCCCACCTGAAAAATCATTCACAGAGGACAAAAATGGGGTGAAAAGGACAAGCCTGTTGCCACCATGGAACGAAGTCAGTTTGCAAATTATGAAATATATTACTTGTGAAGGCCGGTTCAGTATCGTGTATGCATATCACTTCCGGCTCCTCACTGAGTTAAGGCACGGAATTGACCTGCCTGTAGAGCAAAAACTAAGCATCCCTTATTATCTCCTGCAGTCCCTAATGGAGTGTGCTACAAAGCTCAAGGATGGAATCCCTGATCAGATAGCCCATCATGGGTTAATAAAATTGCTTGTGGAGGATGCTCTCCACTCATATAAAGTCCCCCTCGCATGGGAATCATTTAGGAACCTAACAAGAGAAGGGGACATACAAATGTTGCTTGAGGAAACGAGATCCTCTAGCGGTGAAGAAGAAGAGCCCGTAGCCGAGAGTAAGAAAGGGAAAAGCCAAAAGGTCACGACTCCAACACAGAAGAAAGAACGAAAGAAGAAGGAGGAGGGAAAGGATGACAGAGCAAAAGAGGACACCCCCATCCTGTCAGCAAGGGAAAAGAGGTTGAAAAGCAGGGCAGTCAAAACTGAGGTGGTCCCTGCCAGCCCAAGCACCTCGTCAGCTCCTGCAGTCAAAGCCAAAAGCAAAATCCATGCAGCCAAGCAAGAAAAGGTGGTGAGAGTTGCATCTGCAGGAACACAAAAACTGGCTTCTACAGGAAGCCCGAAAACACAAAAACTGGCTTCTACAGGAAGCCCGAAAACACAAACACAGGCTTCTACAGGAAGCCCGAAAACAAAGACCAAGGCTTCTACAGGAAGCCCGAAGATTTGTATGGAGCAGGCTTCTACAGGAAGCCCAAGAGCAACAACCAAGGCTTCTACAGGAAGCCCGAAAGTCGTTGGAGAACAGGCTTCTATAGGAGGCCCAAAAACGGAGACAAAGGCTTCTACAGGAAGCCCGAAAGTGCAACCACAGGCTTCTACAGGAAGCCCGAAGACAGAGACAGGGTCTTCCACGAGAAGCCCGAGATTGGAAAGAGGGACTTCTACAAGAGGCCCGAAGGTCATTGAGAAACAACCTCCTATAGAGAGTCCGAAGACAAAGAAAGAATCTTCTACAGGAGGCCCGGAAGCAGGCAAAGCAGGGTCTTCCACAGGAAGCCCGAAATCTAAAAAGGAGGGGCCCTTTACAAGGAGCTCCGAGAGAGCAAAACACAAGAAAGAAAATGCTGGCATTCTCGAAAAGGAGGCAGCAGCAGCACTGGCTACCCTCAGCACACCTCCAAAACCAAAAGAGAAAAGGGAGAGGGAGACCCATCTACCACCTGAAGCCAGGAGAAGCAACAGGATGACCACGGGCAAGCCACAGCCTCCACATAGCACCCAAACCACTTCAGGGGATGTCCCTACTTCACCCAGTGCAAGGACCCCCTCTAAAACATCAGCCAACCCCGAGAAGGGGAGCCCAAAAATAACTTCCTAGACACGGAAAATAGGCCAGTCACCTTCCGAAGCCCGACTCAAGGAAATAGAAAAGGGGAAGGAAGCATCACCCTCGTCACCACCAGGATCAGAGAAGGCAGGGCCATCAAAAGCAGAAAAGAAAGAGCCTGTTCCGGTCCCGAGTCCCCGGCCAAGGACAAGGAGCAGGAGCAAGGTTGCTCAAGGATGATCAAATGGTTCAGCTGGGGGGTGATGATGAGCCCCAATTTTGGTACAATTTGGGCTCATTTTGGCCTATTCTACTTGCTCAAACCATTCATTTTTTTATTGCTTATGCATGCATTTCTTAGTTTATTCATGTTGTTTGTAGGAAGAAGGGTAGGCACTCTATCTACGTGACTAATGCATTATGATTCCAGGTTTTGGCATTAAAAGGGAGCAAAAGACAACGAAAAAGGAGACAAGGAGACAATGAGGTGGCACTGCTGGTTGTTAGGAGAGGATGTCCACGGTCTTAGGGACATTCCTCGTGATTCCCACCAAGAACTCCGAGCTCCAATACATCTCCCCTTCGAGCTTAGAAGCAGCCAGCTGCTCTACAGGAACAACAGTTATAAACTGCTCTACAGGAACAGTAGTTATGACCGTCCTACAGGATCAGCAGTTAAACTCTAGTTGGACAGCCGAGCTCCTAAAATCAAGGACACTTGTTGGATCATCGTTTTTGTATAAGTATAGAGGCCTTAGCCTTAGATAGTTGTTGAAACTCTCGTATTGCTATTGTAATTTTGGAGCACAGCTCAGTTTTTGTTCCTTTTTGTAAGCCAATTTGGCATGACATCAGATTATGAATAAAGAAGGCAGATTCTGATCTAGTTCTGAGTTTTCTTAAGGAGACTATAGCTCTCAGGTTAGGGCCCAACCTGAGAGCCATAGATCCCCTCTGCTGTAGTGTTTTTTCCATTTCATTTCAACACTTTGAGCTTTTCATTTGCACATGCAATTCGAATTACAGGTTGTCAAGTTGGTCTTTTTCATGAGTTAGATAGGAGTTGCTTATGGTGAATTTGTTTCCACTTGCTTAGTGTAGCAGAGGTTAGATATAATCGATTGGAGCTCCAACAAAATGGTTGTTAAGGCTCACTGCCACCTCATCTGGGATTGGAGTGAAGTCCATGACTAACCACCAAAAATACGCATTTCTTTATTTCATGATTGCTGCAAACACAGTCACGTTATGTTAGATGCATCCACATGATTCACACCTGCACCACACTCCTTTACCACAGATTCATGCACATTCTCCTTCGCGTTTTGGATTGTCGTTCATTGAATTTACAAGCATAGGTAGTTTAGGTTAATGCATTTTCGGTTTGGTGACAGTCATAAGCATTTGTTTCACTTACACTGCTTTCTCTCGTTCCATCACTTCGTCCTCCATCTTGATCACGCATGCAAACACATCTCTGATCCCTGCTCCGCTCTGCCATCTCCCAAAGTCTTTCACTCCTCACGTACTTCCATTCTCTAGCCCTTTCGTTGACATAGCCCTTTACCTTCCACCCTACTCCCTACACTCACTTCCCATCCTATTCTTCCACTTCTACAGCCATCACCAGCCTCATTCCTACCTTACACATCTCCCTCTACCATTTCATCACTCCTCCATCACGCCAAACACTCACGGTAGGTCATCCTGTAGCCATTTGTAGACATCCTGTAGAAACCAGAGTATCCTGTAGGATCCCCTGCAGCCATCGTGTAGGAGGCCACTCTCTAGGTTCCTGAGCATTTGAATGTGAGGAACCTCTGTGGATGGATGCTAAGGATCCCTAGGGACCTCTCCTAGCCTCCCCAACCTGTCCCACGCTTTCCTTCCTTCTCCATCCCATCTGCACAACCAAACCCTAGTTAGCACAAAATCACAATCATTCCACACACTTCAAGGAAAAATACAAAAACATGTCTTTTATGATGCAAGCAGCTTAGATCCATGCATTTTCACTTATTAGAGGTAACAGCAGCATTGGTAGAGGTTTCATTCATATTCTTTGCATTGTAGAGGTTAGACTAGTTAAATTAGGGTTTCCTAGGTTTACATGCTTTGATTTGCTTTCAGTCCATTTTGTCAAGTAGAGTAGTTTTCCTTTGAGAATAGCTTTCGTCCATCAATTAGCAAGCTTCTTCTGAGAGCCTATAGAAGTTGGGTTGAGCCCCAGCGGACTTGTGCCAGCTGACCAAGTGACAGCTGCGACAAGAGCTAGTACTTGTGCATATAGCACCGTCGCTTCCAAGTTTGTACGAACTACCGGGTTGATAAAATGAGAGACAGGAAGCCCCAGGAGTTGTAGCATTATTGCTACAATACTGAAGCTCACCATTATCTTTTTCGTTAAACTCGTTAAAATAGAATATCGACAAACTTGTTCATAACAGACAAGAACGAGATTCACTATCGCTAGTCTCGTTAAAACATAGAGATGGGTTTGCCCGAGGGGAAAATTATAGAACAAGCATATGTTATCCTCTGCAAGCTTGACAAAAATAAAGAGGTACTGATCAGCAATGACTGGAGAAAAATTGGGAAGAAAACTTGAAGAAACTTTGTTGGTAGCAAGTCACTCTTGAACATGACACTTTCACTGTGCATCCGAGTTGGGTTGGGTTGTTCCATTCACTGGTCACATCACCATGGTTCTGTCACACCATCCATATTTGGGGTTAATGCTACCAATCCATCATGTCAGTGTCACCGATATGTTCGAGAGAAGTCACTCAGAGAATTCACTTGTGTCTCACCCACTGCAATACATTTACGCTCCATTCTTTCATGATCGCCACCATGAGCCTTATATCACCAGATCGTTTTCACCTCCATTAAAATCATTTGCTCCATTCCATGTCATTGGTGAGGGATTCACTAAGGCCATCCTATGACAGATCGTTTCTTGTCGACATCAGCTCATTGTCCAAGAAGTCGATCTAGGAACAACCCTTTCATTACTTTGAAGCTTGCATGCCTCAATGGCAAGTTTCTCACTTCCAGCGACAGGTTTACATCAATGGCCTTCAACCGAAAGATTTTGCATGGTGTTCGACACCAATTCCCTTATTCACAGGACATGAATTATACTGTAGCACCTTGAGGGTCATCATCATTATCGGTGATTCCTCTCGCGCCTGTTAATAGCTTACATCATTGGCTAGTAATCAGGCGATGTCTTTCCATGTTCAACTCCAGAACATCTCTCACATGGATCGACTTGTACTTTGACTGAAGATTGAACGAGATTGAAGACCTCAGATCTAGTTTCATCCATTTGGGCTGCGATATATATTCAGAAAAATAAAACATCAAATGTACATCATTGCTGCAGAGATAATCATCCAATCTAAGGGATGATGGCTCTACCAGAATCATCAGTCTACACTCAGACGATTTTCTGTCCTATGTACATGAAAATGAATTTATAAAGATAATCATGGGAATTCCTGCCTTAGCTAGATCATGAAAATATTATGAAGATAATGTATTGTATTGTATCTTATTACAGGTCGCCTTCCAGCTTGAAAGAAATTCAGATCCTCATGATAAAGCATTTCACCTGACATCAACAAATTAACGACCTCATGCTTTAGGGGGCAGCTGTTATAGAATTTTTTTGGGCACTACAAACCCAAGCATAAAATGTCCATAAACCAAGGGATCTTAAGTCCCTAAAAGTGTTGTTCCAACCTCTAAAAGAACAAGTTCAACTGATTACATCTTCTTCCAGAAGTTCTCCATGAAAAACTACTCAGAACTGGTCAAAACTGGACCATTTCACCTGTTCCATGGTCAAAGTGCGATGCATCCCACCTACCTACACACAGTAGGTGCGATGCATGTTCAAAAGACCTTCTATCAGATGTGATGGGTGAGAGTGGACAAATGGCAGGGTCAATTCGTAAGGTGGAGGAGCATGGAATCTTCCAGAAACTTCTCCTGTGACACTTGCCTCTCTGCATTCGCCCAAGGATGAGTAAGAGATCATCAATCTCCAAGTGGAATCAAGAACTATCAGAGAGAGGACACTAATGAAATCTCAAAAGCTGACTCCCTTGCAAACATCTATATATGGCTCCCTCATCCCAGAGATCCAAAGGCTGGAATTTTGTATCTTGTAAGGAAGTGATGTTGGTGTTTTGGTGAAATATCATAGTGTTGGGTGATCTAAGCTTTTCATGAGGTGAAGAAGGGCATCTTGCTGAGAGGATGACACTGGGTCAGAACAATTGGTTGTAATCCTCTTTGCTCTTTCTTGTTTATTAATAAAGATATTCAAGTTTTCCTCCACATTCTTGTATGATTGATGATATATACTTTTATGTGGTCAATGTATATTTGATCGTATATTGTCTATGATAGTAGATCTCTGTTCTTGGATAGTATTATGCTACTTTGATTCTATAGGTACTCCTTGAAGCTGGGTAAACAAAGAAGCGAGTGGAAAAGATCTACCAGAAGAGAGAGGAATCAAGCAAGGAACCAAGCACAAGATAGAGGTTGGTCTCCTTCTTTCCATTTTTATCTACTTCCCATAAAGGAAAACAAAAGTAGTTTTACTGTGCTTGTTCCTAAGGTAGCTATCAACCTTAGTGGGACTAGCAGTTCTTCATAGACACTAGTTTTCCCGATAACAAAATGGAAACTCCACTTGATTCCACTTGGAGATTGATGATCTCTTACTCATCCCTGAGCGAACGCAGAGAGGAAAGTGTCACAAGAGAAGTTTCTAGAAGATTCCATGCTCCTCCACCTTACGGATTGACCCTACCATTTGTCCACTCTCGCCCATCGCACCCCATAGAAGGGCTTTTCAACATGCATCGCACCTACTGGGTGTAGGCAAGCGGGATGCAATGCACTTTGACCATGGGCAGGTGAAATGGTCCAGTTTTGACCAGTTCTGAGCAGTTTTTCATGGAGAACTTCTGGGAGAAGATGTAATCAGTTTACCTTATTCTTTTAGAGGTTGGAACAACACTTTTAGGGACTTAAGATCCCTTGGTTTATGTACATTTTATGCTTGGGGTTGCAGTGCCCAAAAATGTCTATAACAGTCGCCCCCTAAAGCATGAGGTCGTTAATTTGTTGATGTCGGGTGAAATTCTTTATCATGAGGATCTGAAGTTCTTTCAAGCAGGAATGAGACCTGTAATAAGATACAATACAATACATTATCTTCTTAATATTTTCATGATCTCGCTGAGGTGGCCATTGTTATAGACATTTTTGTACCTTACAACATTGAGCATGAAATGTCCATAATCTAAGGGATCCAAAGTCCCTAAACATGTTGTTCCTACCCCTAGAGGAACAAGGCTAACAAACCACAGCAATTCACAAAAGTTCTCCACCTGAAACTACTCAAAAACAAGTCAATTCAGGATCATGTCAACTGCTCCATTGACCATCTGCGCTGAATGTCAGTGGCTCCACTGTCTACCTGCGTTGAATGTCAACTCCAACACTAGCTACCTGCGCTGAGCGAGTTTGGACAAGTGGCAGACTCATTCCTCAAGGTGTCAATGCTCAGGAAGCTTCCAAAATGACACTTGCCTTAGGGAATTCGACTGGTGATGAGTAAGAGGTGAACCTCCAAGTGGACTCAAGAACTGAGAGAGGGAGAGGACACTAGTCAGATCTCAAGCTGACTCATCCTCTCTCCAAAATAACTATATATAGATCTCTCCTCCATGAGATCTAGAGGCTGGAATTTTATTATTGCAAAGAATTGTTTTTGGTTTGAGACTGGAATCATTGGGTGCTTAATGCTTTGAATGGGCTGAAGATAGGAATTCCAATCACTGGGAAGGAGATGCTGGATTGGAGCCCTCTGGGTTGTATCTCTTCCTGAACCTTGCTATTCATCAATAAAGCTATCTTGGTTTTCTCCTATATACTGTTGTATTTGTATGATTGCATTAGTGTATTTGATTTACTTCTAATCCTGAATAATTTATGAATATGAATATTTGTCTTTGTGTTGTGTTCTTCTCTTGTCGCAAGTAGTTGTTCTCTTGTGATCTCGCAGGAATCAAGTAGCTGTTCTCTTGGGCGAGCAAGGACGCAAGTAGCTGTGAACACCCAAAGAGAAGAGGATCTAGATCGAGGGACAAACGGAAGACACCGGTAAGTCTATTGATCTCTCTTCTTTCATATTTCATAAAGGAAGAAACCAATATAGCTGTACCCGTTTGTTGCTAAGGCACTGTCACACCTTAGGTGGATATGATCGTCCTGCATAGGCATTTTTCCCCACAACAAATTGGCCACTCCGCTGGGGAGTATTTGTTTATTCATTTCATTTGTGTTTCTGTCATTTGTTTACTTCATAGACTTGACAGCAACAATCGAACTGCATCTTTCCCGGATGCAAAGAAGAAAGTTGCTGCTTTGATCCAGTTGCTGGACTTGTCTATGATTCGAACAATGGATTCAAAAATGATTTGATGATCCTTGTGATAGATCTTAGTAGCCTTCAAAGTATCCCTTTGATTATACCTTGCTTGTGTTTTTGATTTGGCCTGAAACTGTTGATTTTTGAGCAATTTGTGACCCAGAACCCAGGAGAAACGAGAGTTTTCTCCTTCAGCACAATTGCTGTGAAGGCAGCCTGCATTTCAACGCAGGTCCCGTGAGGGATACCTGCACTGAATGTCAAATCCTCAGTGTTGAGGTTGCGCTGAACCAGTTTGGCCTTGTGTAGCTGGGGTTCTCTGCTCTCTGTTGCCCTGTTTTGATCTCTGTTTTTTGTAGTCTTTAACCCGCATAGGTACCAGTCAGATAACTCCTTTTCTTTGCTTAGATTCCACCTCCTTTTGTACAAAAATACTGTGAATGTTTTTATGTGTTTGTGGCGTCATTTACAGTTTTCCTTTGCATGAGTAACGTAGTCATCTTGTAGCCTTTGATTCAGATCTGATTGATTGTGATCTTAGAAGAGAGTTCATTGGTTTTTTGCGGATTGATTATACATTTACTTTTGCTTATTGGTTTGAATTTGTCTCTTTTAAGTGTCAAAAAAAGTCTTTATTTCGAAAATCGTTAAGTAGTGTAATCTCTTCTACCTTCTCTGATTTCGAAAAAGTGAACTTGTTTGTATTGATCATTTAAAAGCAAATTCAAAGTTGTACAAAAAGCTTTCTTTGTAGGCATTAATACTAAGAAAGCAGAAAACAAACACCCGCATTGTGCATTTTGCATTTGATAGTTTGCATGTCGGATTTAGGAAAAGTGCATTAGAGTGTGCTGATTGCTCTTTGAGAAAAGATGGTGTCTTTCTTTTCCCTTAGTAGCTAGGATTTTCAAAGTTGAAAAGATAATAAAGCTTGCTTATCATCTTTAGACTGCATTTAGGAATTTGTATCATACATCTCGTGGTGAAGCTTGAAAGGCAAACTTTAAAAAGATCAACCTGAAAATAAACTGAATGAACCTAACAACGCTTTGTAACATAACGCACAACATAGAGTTCTAGGCTAGAGACGTGTTCCAGCGTCGTTAAGCCTAGTGACTGTCGATCTCGTGGAAGGTGGGTGATTCCTCCTGAGGGACGATAGCACTAGTACGGATTGTGCTCCCACGTACTATCGCGTATATATTGGGAGACCCCTATAGGCATATATCCTTTATCCTTAGGAAGCCGTGTTGGCCACCCTACTGATCGCAATGCAGTGACCAAAGCATTCACGAAGATCGACCGCCCGTACCTTAAAAAGTATTCAGCGGTTTTGCGAAAAGTTTGGCACACCCTCTGCATAGAACTCCAGAGAAGTTTCTTTTGGCCTTTTTCAGGCTCTATAATAGAAAAAATCCATCTGAGCATTTGTCACTTCGGGCTCGTTAAAACATCGAAGGAGACTAGAGTCATCTTCAGCTTTTTCTCGACTCTTTAAAAGTGAAAAAAGAAAGTTGTGTCTAAAGCGTCTAATAAAATTCATTCAATTCGGAAACACCAATTTCCCTTTTTGTATTTTAGTTGATTGAGTAATCCGCAATCGTGGAAGAAAGTCAATTGAAACCTCGTCGTTCGCGGAGGCTTACGAGTCAACCGTCTTTGTCTCTGGAATCGAAAACAGTACGGACAAAGCGAACTCGTTTAACCGGTTCAAAATCTCCTATCAAAGTTAGAACACGTGTTCCGACAACATCTGAGATTCCGGTTACTCCAAACATTTCTGGAAACCCTGCCTCTATAGAAGAAGTTCAACAGCCACAGAGGGATAGTAATACTGATCCTAGTCTGGGGGAAAATACTTGCGTTACTGAACCAGTTCCATCTGTAACCGGTTTAGAGAGTCTTGCTCCCCAAACAACTGTCGTTGTCGATTCAACCCCTTCTTCGGCACCAGAAATATTTTACGGACCTGACGGTCTTCCCCTTCCACCGGGTTTGATTGTGATAGAGGAAATTGTAGAGGATCCGCAAGCAAGTACTCCAACCCATTTTGGAGTCGAGGTCACTCTATTTCCTTCATCAGAAGTTAATCCACCACAAGTGGAAGTTCCTGTAGAATCGCTAGGCAATCTATTGGATAGACTCAAAATGTCTGAACAACCGTCAACATCTAGGACTGTGTCGAACGACACAGCGATAGCAGAAGCCCCTGCCGTCACTCCGACAATGTTTGTCGGCATACCATCTGTCCCGACTAGCTCACAACAGTTAGAAGGAGTCCACCAAGGGACTATTTCGACAGTGTGTTCTGTTCCAGTTTGTTCATCCGGAATAATATCCGGCAACTCTTATGTTGAGACTCGCCAGATTGATCCATTTCGAGGTCAATTTGGGCAATCTAGTCCTCAAGGATAAACAATCCCCTTGAGTTCCGAATTGCTACCATATGGGGGGCAGTATGCCCTTTCATTACCCCCTCCGGGAGGGTATCCATACGGGAGTTCACACAGTATTCAGGTTATACTGGAATTTCAACAAGTGGTTGGGTGCCTATGCTACCCCAACAACCAAGGGTTGTGTATTCTATGCAACAGTGTGTACCTATGACGAACATCCCGACCACACCGGCTATTGTAACAGTGTCACAAGTTCAAGCGATGCCTGTTGTATGTCAACCTCATATTTCTCAGGTTGTAATGCAACAGCCCCTTGAACATGGGTCACAACCACAATCGCCAACTGGTGGGGCGACACAGGTCCAAACGGGTACAATTACCCCACACCTTGGTCCAACGGTTAGCATAGCGCAACAGAACATGGCTTCACAACCGTGGCTGGTGCAATACCAACAACCACAATTCCAGCAAGTGTACCAAGGTTCTGAGTAGCAGATCTTTGCGAACAGTGGACAACCGTATATTCAAAACGGTCAAAACCAACCAATTTACAGTGGTCAAGTCCACCAACCGTATCAGTCATACCAACATCAATTACATTATGCTGGTATGCAAAGGCCCACTACTCAAGCGATTCCATCGTACCCTGGTTATGCTTCACCTAACCTGAATCAACAGTTACCATTTGTGGCAACTTTAGAGTTACCTGATTTACACCGGTTAACCAACGATCTGATTGCTTACGCCCCTTGGTGGCTAGCGATTCCCCACAAACTTCCATCTGACATTCCTAAATTCAATGGAAATCTAGGTGAAGACCCATCGAATCACGTGATGACTTTTCATCTGTGGTGTTCATCAAACACCCTGAATGATGATTCGATAAGGCTTCGCCTTTTCCAGAGGACGTTAACGGGTCCAGCAGAAAAATGGTATATTGAATTACCTAGAGCCTCGTTCGACAATTTTAGCTCCCTAGCCACGACTTTCTTAACCCATTTTCAATTACCGATAAGGTATGAAACGGGAACAGAAATATTAACCAACTTCAAACAGACAACTGCCACTCATATATCTGATCATATACATGAGTGGCGTCGTCGACGTAGGATGGTGAAAACATACGTTCCCGATCAGCTGTTAGCTGAATGGTTTATAAAGTCTTTACTTCCTGTTATAACAGAATATGTGGCAAAGGGGGGAGTCGTAACAGAGGAGCAAGTTATTGCTCGTGCACAATATCTAGACTTAGTTTATACTCAGTCTGGCATGCTCTACGACAAAATACCTGATGCCCCTAGACCGGAATTTTCAATTCCTCCTCCTCCTAAATCCAATAGTGACTCTCATGTCGGGGATGGCATGATTGGCATGGCAAACGCGAAATCAAAAAAGGCTTCGTCTAAGAAAGCTCGTAAGAATTCGGATCAAAATGCAAAAGATGAAATTCTTGATTCGGAAGTAAATGCCGTATCAGCAGATAAAGGAAAAGAAACCAATCAACCAGGAAGCAAGAAGAAACAAAACAAAGGGAAGAAGAAGAAACAGGGTGAGTCATCTCCTGGAAAAACTTCTTCAAACCCTCCTGGGAAAGGGAAATCAAATTATCCATGTCAAATATGTGACGAGGAGGATCACTGGACAAATAATTGTCCATACAAAGCTGAGTTGAAGAGGTTCTTTAAAAGTTCGCAAACCTCAGCTGTGTTAACTGATCCATTTCCCAACCTAGGTCAAAATCTGGTTGATAGTGGAAATGCTTCCCCGTCGCAAGTGCTTATGTTGTCAGTTTCAAAACAGCAAAATGATGCTTTGATTTCGACAAGGAACAAAGATTACGGGAATCCGCAGCTGTCGAACGACAAAGGTAAAGATCAACCAAGTAGTTCGACAACAACTTCGACAGAAGTTGTACCGCCCATCATTCCTGAATTAACAATAAAATCGCCAAAGGGAGTAGTACACAAGTCGACATTTAATACTCGCGCCAGAGCGGCGCAGCATTATAACATAGTGGAAGATTTGGCTCAATCGCTATCCGTTATGTCGACTCTTGAAGTATTACAAAATTTCCCATCCCAGAGGCAGGCTTTGTTATCGGCTATTGGTGGGGTTGATCCTAAGGATTGCAATCTTGTATCCTTTGACCACAAAGGATACGATCCTCAGTTACCAGCTCAACTAGCTTTCCTTATTCAAGTGAAAGCCCTCAACAAAACTGTTCACCGAACAATTATTGATGAGGGAGCATCTACATGTATTATGTCGATGAGTTGCTGGAAAACTTGAGGATCTCCAACCTTGTCGCGATCTTCGACGACATTAAAAGCTTTCGACGGAAGGACTTATACCCTGTACGGTATCCTTAATAACTTGAAGGTTGAACTGGGAGGAAAAACAGTAGAAATAGATGTTGAAGTCATCGATGGGAATCTTGACTACAACATCCTACTGGGAAGACCATGGATCTATGCCATGGCAGCTGTTGTGTCGACTTATTTTAGGAAGATCGCATTCCCGTTTGAAGGAGGGATTACGATCGTCGACCAACAAAAATTCCTCCCTAATGGTTCACAAGTTACAGGAAGCATTCCCATGATCCATGGAAGCAGCCATTCGCTTCAAGACATCGGAGTAGGCCTACTGAAAGACCCCACATTAATGGGAACTTTCGCACTTCCACCTCCATTCTATATAGGAGAAGTAGCACTCATAAGAGCCTGCAACATGATATCTTCTACGAAGATCTCAGAAGACGATGTCGAAATGGATCATGCAAGGGTTTTTCCCCCAAGCCCTATAGAAATATTGTAGCAATCAGTGTTTCGGGCATGGGAGGCGAACCCAAATCAACGCTCCTCAAGCGTTTGGGTAGGTAGGTCTAGATAATATGGTACCCCATTAGATCCTTGGTCGAAAGTACATGGGACTCACAAAGGAATTCTACAATCAATGTTGATTGAGGGGGCACCATGGAATGATTGCCGCCATCGTTCCCTTCTTCCGAAATATGAAGAACATACTCAACATGACCTTTATCACCCTTCAGTTTTTGAATTCCTATCAAATACTGTAAATAAGGTGGATTCCGAGCGAAACTTATCCAATATTGAAGAGACTATAGCCATAAATATCTCGACTAAAACAAATGTTGTAGAGAATATTTATGTCGGCAAATGTTGTTCCCCTTCAGAACAGGAAATATATAACGCTCTTTTTCGCGAATTCAGAGATGTCTTTACTTGGTCATATGATGAAATGCCAGGCATTGACTCGAGTATCGTTGAACATGAAATTAAAATGTATCCTGATGTCAAACCAGTAAGACAACGGCTTCAGCAGGTGCACCCCAAGAAAGCCGCTGCCATTAAGGCGAAAGTTGAAAAACTTCTCCATGCTGGATTCATCTACCCGGTTCCTCTAACTGATTGGGTATCGAATATTGTCCATGTTATGAAGAAACAAGGGACAATTAGAGTGTGCGTCGATTATAGGGATGTAAATCATGCTTGTCCGAAGGACAACTACCCTACACCCTTCATCGACCAGATAATTGATGAATGCGCCGGATGTGAAATCTTTTCATTTATGGATGGATTTTCCGGGTATAATCAAATAAATATCCACCCACAGGACCAGTCAAAGACTACATTTATTTGTCCGTGGGGCACATTCTCTTACGGAAAATTACCCTTTGGTTTAAAGAACGCAGGGGCGACGTTTCAGAGGGCAATGAATTATGCCTTCCATGACATCAAGAACATCGTTCAACCATATCTCGATGACCTTCCGGCTCATTTGCGAAAGCGGACTGATGATCCACAGCATTTAAGAGTGATATTTCTATGTTGCCGACACTACAAGATAAGACTCAATCCGCACAAATGTGTGTTTTGCGTCGGTTCTGGTCGTTTACTTGGCTTTGTAGTCTCTAAGGATGGGATTCGTCTCGAGCCTTGCAAGGTTCAGGCAATCATTAATTTGCCTCCACCTTCAAATTTGCTTCAGATTCAGAAACTCCAAGGGAAAGCAAACTTTCTAAGGAGGTTCATTCCAAATTACGCAGAACTTGCTAAAGGTTATACTCGTCTTTTGAAAAAGGATGTACCTTTTGTCTGGGATCAGGTCGCGCAAGCTTCCTTTGACGCTCTGAAAGATTCTCTAGTAAGAGCATCATTAATGTATGCCCCAGACTATAAAAGAGATTTTAACCTGTAATTGAACATCCTGTAGTTCAAGAAGTTGATGGAATTGAACATCCTATATATTATTTAAGTAAAAACTTGAATGATACAGAAAGTAAATATTCTTATGTGGAAAAACTAGCGCTTGCAGCTGTTCAAGCGATTCAAAGATTTCGACATTATGTCCTCTTTCGGAAAACTACCATTCTATCAGATTGCAACCCCATGACTTATATACTGTCGTGACAGTTGCTGGGGGGCAAATAGTCAAAATGGATAGCGATCCTTAAAGAGTTTGAACTGGAATTTGTAAAATCCAAATCAAAGAAAGCTCTAGTTTTCGCAGAATTATTGTGCGATCTCCCATTGTCGTCCAACGATGAAACCTCCGAAGAATCAATCGTGGAAGAGAATTTGTTTCTGATATCTACAAGCAATGAGTGGTATGGAGATATCATAATTTATCTCCAAACCCAAAAGTTCAGGCCTAACACCTCTCACTCAGAACAGAAACGTATACGATACCAAGCTAAAGACTACATGATCTTCGGTGATACGCTTTACCGTCGTGGTATCGATACAGTCCTGAGGAGGTGTCTTACCCATGAGGAGGCCGAAAAAGCCCTGACTGAGTGTCATTCAGGTGCGTGTGGGGGGCATCAATATGGATATGAAACAACACAAAAAATCTTACGAGCAGGATACTTCTGGCCAGCCATGTTCAAAGATTGCATAATCGCAGTCAGGAGTTGCCATGCTTGTCAAATTTTTGATAGCAAAACCAGAAGACCACCCGCACCTTTACAACCAATAGTTGTTGTTGGGCCTTTCGCCAAATGGGGCATCGATTTCATGCAATGTAACCCCACCTCGACCGCGGGGCATGGGTATATTATAGTCGTTGTTGACTATTTTACCAAATGGGCCGAGGCAATGCCTACATTGGATAACACTAGTGAAACAGCTGCCCTTTTCTTTTTTAATCATGTAGTCGCCAGGTTCGGCGTACCACAGGCTATAGTGATAGATCATGGATCGCATTTTCGCAATCACATGATGGTTGAATTAGCTGCCAAGCGAGGGCTATCTCACGACAGCTCTACCCCGTATTATCCGCAAGCCAACGGACAAGTTGAAGCAATCAACAAAGTCCTGAAGCGTATGTTGCAAAGGATGATCGGGGTTCATAAAAGAAGGTGGCACCTAATCCTGTACTCAGCCTTGTGGTCTTACCGAACATCGGTAAAGAATGCGACTGGGTTCACACCTTTTCAACTGGTGTATGGCCTAGAGGCAGTCTTACCAGTCCAGTGTGAAATTTCGTCTCTTAAACTCTCAATTGATCTCCTCCCCGAAACTTCAGAAGAAGAGGCACGTTTCTTGGAATTAATCCAATTGGATGAAACCCGTCATGATGCCGCTTTGGCTAACGAAGCCCATAAGAAACGAGTCAAGGCGCAGTTCGACAAAAATGTCAAACCCCGTGTCTTCTCAGAAGGTGACTTGGTCTTGCTTTACGACCAAGAATCCGATAAATTGGGAGAAGGTAAATTTAATTCCTTATGGATGGGCCCCTATATTGTTAAACGAGTGTTAGCGAAAGGAGCCTATGAGTTAATGGATTATGACAGAATTCCACTGGCGTAACCCTGCAACGGGTTGTACCTCAAGCGTTACTATGCTTAAATAGTAACCTGTATGCTTTTGTTGTATTCTGTTTTCGCTAAATTGTTTGTTTTGGTCGAGTGATCCACCTTTTTCATTCATTGCAGATGTCAAACCTTCTGGAGACATGTGTTGGATATGCCGATGGAGCGAGTCGTAGTTCGCGGAACCTATCCTCCGCGGCCTGGGCCTTTTTTGATCCAAGCGGCGAGTTAGTAAGTTTCAGAGGTGTATGTATTGGGCAATCAACGAATAACATCGCTAAGTATAGCGCGTTGATAGAACTACTCTCTGATGCCATCACCCATGGTATACGTCGACTAATTGTTAGGCTAGACTCACAACTCGTAATAATACAACTCAATGGTATATATTTCGTTCGCAATCCAACTATTTATCGCATGTTCCTAAGGGTTAAGATTTTGGAAAGACAGTTTGATTCAATTCAATACCAGCATATTTCCAGAAACTTAAACACATTAACCGACTCATTAGCAAACTATGTGTTAGATAGACATTTGCGACATTTATAAAAAGAGACACATCATCAATGATTGTACATATGGATCATATAAACCAGAATAAAACTAGAAAATAAAAATATATATAAGTTGTTTATCGTTCATACATAATGTTCTGTAACCAAGACAAAATCGGTCATATGACCCAAAAACTCAAAAGTGCTAGGGGGCACCCTAGCCTAGTGATGCTCATGATAGCACGTCACGGCCTGTGCAATCATGCGCAAGGGACGAGTCCATCATCTAGGCGTGATAGTAGTATGCCGCTGCAACTGTAAAGGTAACTCATCAATCCTCACATTGGGAATGCCGAGAGTAAGGCTCTCAACCTACTCCTGCACAGTTGTAAGGGTTTCGGCTACGTCAAGGTCGCGGAGAATAACTCTCCCAGCAGTTTCCCCTGCTGGGGCAGCAACTGGCGCTCTCGGGCGAACCGCTGGATGAACAGGACCAACATCTGCATGCACACATGAGTTTGATTAAAGTCTTGATAGAATAAAGCACAAGGACATTATAAATAAGAACAGTAAACAGTAATATGGTCGAAGATTTTACCAATAGCGCCCCACTGTTCACCATCCGGTAACACCAAATCCGGATCACCTCGGAAATCCATGCCAACATATGGGTACTCGGAATAGACCATCTCCTGGCGCTCGAACCACCTGAAGAAGGTATCAGTGAAAGTAATCTGAGATTGACCAGCATGCCTAGACATGTGGTCAACCCATCTCTACATGCGTGGCTCGGTAGGAGAAGGCAGGTCGAGTGCAATATACTGAGGCTGCATCAGTGGTATTTTCTCCAAGGCAAAGGCAGTCAAAATAGAACCAAATCCAAAGTTCTTCAGCTTCCCGTCCTTTACCTTGGTCAATTGACTTTTCATCTGAACAAGTACTGCATCACACCAGTTGAATACCTTCAGTTGGAGACACTCCAAGGCGTGCTATACATAAGACCTATTGGCAACATGAAGAGATGCACTACCGGCCATCCTACCAATAGTATACAGAATGGACCGGAGAGACTTGTCAGTTTTCTCACGGATAACAACCTTTCCATCTCTACTCGGCTGGGAACCTTCCCTGCAATACTGGCGGACATAATCTCTCATGGAGTCATTCCCCCGGGCCGAACCTGACAAAGAAATGGGGGCACCCCGCCTTGAAAACCCAGTCAAGAAGTAAATGTCCACTATGGTCAAGGGGATGGATTTTCCCCTAATCTAGAATACTTGTTTAATAGGATCCCAAGCATCAAGCATATACTGCAGTAAAGAGATCTGTGCTCTCATACTAGAGATACAGAAGAACTTCAGCAGGCCACAGTTCCACAGCGCGTTCACTGTGACAAGGTCCTGGAGGGCAATCATGTCCTCCTCTTCATGTTCTCGTTCTCGCCATGTAAGGGACATTTTGCTCAAAGATCCCTGCAAAACAAACAAGAGAAGGAGTAAGTTCCTGGATTTGATGAGAAACTGGCAAAATTTCATCAACCAACTGTGCAAAAAGACCAGTTTTTGTGTCCAACGCAGGTAACCAGTGTCCCACCTGCGTTGAAGGTCAAACTGCCTTAAGGCAGATTGACATTCAACGAAGGTTTCGAATAGACCACCTGCATTAATGGCAGGGCGCCCTGAAAAAACCCCAGGTGCTCAGAAAGACAGGGAAACAAGCACATAATGGAAAAATGAAACCATGAAAAGAAAGAGCTAGGGTTTAGCTCCTACCTGCTCCAGACGGCGCCGCGAATCGTCCACAGAATCTCCTGAAATCAGCTGGTAAAAATCAAGGGGGAAGAGGCACCTCCAAATCTCCAACAAACCAAGTTCAAATGAAATGGTAAAATGAGAGGTAAAAACACCTTTTAATTGCTTTTTACGTAGTTCAAAGCGAAATATTAGGGTTATATTCTCATTTCCATACAAATGTTATTCATTTCTAACTATGTTTGATGCAGCAATTGAGAATGCAATACTATCCTTGAAAAGAGAAAAGCTAGTTATGGTAAAAAATCAAAATTTGACTATATAATCGAGCAGTTTTAGCATAAAGTTCATGCTCGTTAAAAAATAAACGCAATATCCGAGCAGTTTTAGCACATAGTTCATGATCATTAAAAAATAAACGTAAGATCGAGCAAATGTTTCCACCCGCATTTGCGCTCGTTAAAAAATGAACCTATCCCGGTAAATAACCACTGTGAATGTAATATCATCAGCCGTTAAAGCCTTGGTCGTGTTTGCACCTGTCACCTCAAATTTTCATTTGGCCGATCATTCACCTCCATATGATTGTTTACCCGTTTTGAGGAACAACTGCGAAGAGTGATTTCACCTAGTCATCCTTGTGACACTGCCGTGATTGGAAAATTACAACCTGTACCTAGAATCAGCTGCTATCCCTGTTTATCACTCGTTCCTCAAAAGACGAGTCTTCTTTAAGCTCTTTTCAATTGACTCGTAAAATATGAAAATATTTCCGAGTTTTGGCCTTCCAGCTCGTTAAAGAGACCGGAAGAGCTATCCCTCCTCTAGATTTTAATCTTTTTGGGCTTGAGGGATTATTGCACAAAAAGATCGAGCGCTTGTTTTGTTAGGCTCGTTAAAATAATCGAAAACTCATCCCTTCTGTATTGTTTTATACTTTTTCGGACTTAAGGGATTAGATGACGAAAAAGGAATTTTGGAGTTGACTTTATGTACCTTTTCAGACTCTCTAAAAATGAAAAGGACCGAGTTATCCTTGTCGTTAGACTCGTTAAAATTATTAAATAGCGACAAACTTGTCTTTAGACGAGAACGAGTTTCACTATCGCTAGGCTCGTTAAAACATAGCGATGGGCTTGCCTGAAGGGCAGGTTATAGAAAAAGCATATGTTATCCTCCTCAAGCTTGAAAAAAATAAAGAGGTACTGGTCAGCAATGACTGGGGAAAAATTGGGAGAAACTAAAGAAAACTTTGATGGTAGCAGGTCGCTCTTGAACATGACACTTTTCCTCCGTACCAAAATCGGGTTGGGTTGTTTCATTCACCGGTCACATCACCATGGTCTCGCCATACCATCCATATTTGGGGTAATGCTACTGATCCATCGCATCAGTGTCGCCATATGTTCAAGAGAAGTCGTTCAGAAAGAGTCAACCGTGTCCCATCCACTGCCATACATTATCCTTCATCCATTCATGACCGCGACCCTGAATCATATGTCACAGATCGTTTTCACCTCCATTAAAATCATTAGCTCCGTTCCATGTCAGTGATGTGGGATTCATTAAGGCCCTCCTGTGACGGATCGCTTCTTGTCGACATCAGATCATTATCCAAGAAGTTGATCTAGGAACAACCCCTTCAGTACTTTGAAGCTTGCATGCCTCAATGGAAAGTTTCTCACTTCCGGCGACAGGTGTACATCAATTACCTTCGACCGAAAGATTTTGCGTGGTGTTCGATGCCAAGTCCTTTATTCACACCACGTGAATTGTACTGCGGTACCTTGAGGGTCATTATCATTATCGGTGATTCCTCTCGCGCTTGTTAACGGTTTACATCGTTGACCGGTAATCAAGCGATGTCTTTCCATGTTCGACTTCAGAACAATTCTCACATGGATTGACTTGTACTTAGAGTGAAGATCGAACGAGTTTGAAGACCCCGGATCTAGTTTCATCCATCTGGGCTATGATATATATTCAGGAAAGATAAAGACATTGACATGTACATCATTGCAGCAGATAATCATCCTACTCAAAGGATGATAATTTCATCAAAATTATCAGTCTATCATCAGACGATTATCTGTTCTATGTACAGAAAAGTGAATTTATAAAGCTGAGCATGGGAATGCCCGCCTTAGCTAGATCATGAAAGCAGTATGAAAAATAATGTATTGTATTGTATTGTATTACAGGTCTCCTCCCAGCATTGGATGAACTTTGGATCCCCCTAATAAAGCATTTCGCCCGATAAACAGCCTCATACTTTAGGGGGCAACTGTTATAGACATTTTTGTGCCTTACAGCATTGAGCATGAAATGTCCATAATCTAAGGGATCCAATGTCCCTAAACATGTTGTTCCTACCCCTAGAGGAACAAGGCTAACAAACCACAGCAATTCACAAAAGTTCTCCACCTGAAACTGCTCAAAAACAAGTCAATTCAGGATCATGTCAACTGCTCCATTGACCATCTGCGCTGAATGTCAGTGGCTCCACTGTTTACCTGCGTTGAATGTCAACTCCAACACTAGCTACCTGCGCTGAGCGAGTTTGGAAAAGTGGCAGACTCATTCCTCAAGGTTTCAATGCTCATGAAGCTTCCAAAATGCCACTTGCCTCAGGGAATTCGACTAGTGATGAGTAAGAGGTGAACCTCCAAGTGGACTCAAGAACTGAGAGAGGGAGAGGACACTAGTCAGATCTCAAGCTGACTCATCCTCTCTCCAAAATAACTATATATAGATCTCTCCTCCATGAGATCTAGAGGCTGGAATTTTATTATTGCAAAGAATTGTTGTTGGTTTGAGACTGGAATCATTGGGTGCTTAATTCTTTGAAGGGGATGAAGATAGGAATTCCAATCGCTGGGAAGGAGATGCTGGATTGGAGCCCTCTGGGTTGTATCTCTTCCTGAACCTTGTTATTCATCAATAAAGCTATCTTGGTTTTCTCCTATATACTGTTGTATTTGTATGATTGCATTAGTGTATTTGATTTACTTCTAATCCTGAATCATTTATGAATATGAATATTTGTCTTTGTGTTGTGTTCTTCTCTTGTCGCAAGTAGCTATTCTCTTGTGATCTCGCAGGAATCAAGTAGCTTTTCTCTTGGGTGAGTGAGGAGGCAAGTAGTTGTGAACACCCAAAGAGAAGAGGATCCAGATCGAGGGACAAACGGAAGACACCGGTAAGTCTATTGATCTCTCTTCTTTCATATTTCATAAAGGAAGAAACCAGTATAGCTGTACTTGTTTGTCGCTAAGGCACTGTCACACCTTAGGTGGATAGGATCGTCCTGCATAGGCATTTTTCCCCACAACAGGAATTCCCATGATCAGCTTTATAAATCCATTTTCATGTACATAGGACAGACAATTGTATAAGTGTAGACTGATGATTTTGGTAGAACCATCATCCCTTAGATTGGATGATTATCTGTGCAGCAATGATGTACATTTTATGTCTTTATTTTCCTGAATATATATCGCAGCCCGGATGGATGAAACTAGATCTAGGGTCCTAAATCTCGTTCGATCTTTACTCAAAGTGCAAGTCAATCCATGTGAGAGAGGTTCTGCAGTCGAACATGGAAGGACATTTCCTGATTACCATCCAATGATGTAAGTTGTTAATAGGTGCGAGAGGAATCACCGGTAATGATGATGACTCTCAAGGTACTATAGTACAATTCACGTGGTGTGAATAAGGGACTTGGCGTCGAACACCATGCAAAATCTTTCAGTCGAAGGCCATTTATGTAAACCTGTCGCCGGAAGTTAGAAACTTGCCATTGAGGCATGCAAGCTTCAAAGTACTGAAAGTGTTGTCCCTAGATCGACTTCTTGGATAATGAGCTGATGTTGAAAAGAAGCGATCCGTCATAGGAGGGCCTTAGTGAATCCCACATCAATGACACGGAACAGAGCAAATGATTTTAATGGAGGTGAAAACGATCTGGTGATATGAGGTTCAGGGTGGTGGTCATGAAAGAATATAGCGTAAATGTATTGTAGTGGGTGAGACACAGGTGAATTCTCTGAGCAACTTCCCTTGAACATATTGGTAGCATTAACCCCAAATATGGATGGTGTGACAGAACGATGGTGATGTGACCAGTGAATGGAACAACCCAACCTGACTTGGATGCAGAGTGAAAGTGTCATGTTCAAGAGCGACTTGCTACCAACAAAGTTTTTTCAAGTTTTCTTCCCAATTTTTCCCCAGTCATTGCTGACCAATACCTCTTTATTTTTGTCAAGCTTGAGGAGGATAACATATGCTTGTTCTATAATTTTCCCTTTGGACAAACCCATCGCTATATTTTAACGAGCCTAGTGATAGTGAAACTCGTTGTTGTCTGTTATGGAAAAGTTTGTCGCTATTCGTTTTTAACGAGTTTAACGACAAAGATAACTTGGTCCTTTTCAATTTTAGAGAGTCTGAAAAGGGATGTAAAGGAAACTCCAAAGATCCTTTTTCGTCATCTAATCCCTTAAGTCCAAAAAAGTATAAAATAATACAAAAGGGATGAATTTTCGGTAATTTTAACGAACCGAACAAAACAAGCGCTCGATCTTTTTGTGTGATAATCCCTCAAGTCTAAAAAATATTAAAATCTAAAGGAGGGATAGCACTTTTGGTCACTTTAACGAGTTGGAGAGGCCAATGGCTCGGCAATCTTTTCATATTTTATGAGTCAATTGAAAAGAGCTTAAAGGAGACTCATTTTTTGAGGAACGAGTGATAGATTCGGGTAGCAACTGATTCCAGGTAAGGTTTGGAAATTTCCAATCACTACAGTGTCACAAGGATGGCTAATAGGAATACTCTTCGCAGCTGTTCCTCAAAAAGGGGTAAACATTAAAGTGGAGCTGAATGATCAGCCAATACAGAATGGAGGTGATGATGAGAACACGACCAAGGTTTCAAAGGCTGAAGTAATACATTCACGATGGTTATTTACTGGAAATTAGTTCATTTTTTAATGAGCTTAAATGCTGGGGGAACACTTGCTCATTGCTTATGTTTATTTTTTAACGAGATTGAATTCCACGTTAAAACTTCTCGATGTAGGTTTATTTTTTAACGAGCTTGAACCCTGCAGTAACACTCCTCGTGATAAGTTTTCATGCCCCCATCATAATAACGCAAATCGAGGTGCATGCCCCCTAAGCTTCATTGCATTCAACTCGGTGGTTGGAATGAAGGTTTGCCTTTGAGATTTGGAAAGGGATTTGTTTCATTTTTTAATGAGGTTGACTTAGTAAAAGAACTATCCTCATGACTCCTTGTTTCATTTTTTAATGAGGTCGACACGAGATAAGAACCATCCTCGGAATCCACCGTATTTATAGTATTTAATAGAAAATCAAAAACTAAAGGATGATTAAGGTCATTGGAATAATCTTCGTTGTAATTTGGGAGATGGGAATGATGGTGGTAATCTTCCCATGGTGCCTCTCGTAACATCATTGACTAAATGATTCCTTTATCTATAGAATGTACATGCGACCAAGGATCTAAAGAGGTACCATGTTCCTTAGACCTATCTATCCAAACACTTGATGAGCATTGATTTGTGTTTTCCCCCCAGGCCAAGAAAATTGATTGCTACAATATTTCTAAAATGGCGATGATCCATGCTGACAAAATGTTTAGGAATCTTCTGAATCCATTAGATATAGAAGATTTCATATTTCAGGTTTCCACTGTGGCCACTTCCGCCAGATTACTTGGAGGTGGTAGGGAAAAAGTACCCATTAAGGTAGGGTCTTTTAGGATACCTACTCTGATATTTTGAAGCAAATGATTGCTTCCATGGATCATTGGAATGCTTCCCGTAATTTGTGAACTATTGAGGAGAAATGTTTGTTGGTCGACGATTGTAATTCCTCCTTGAAAGGGAAATTCAATCTTCCTGAAGTAGGTCGACACATGATCCGGATTTAAATAGGAACGCAACAAATTACAAAGATAACCATATACACAAAGATGCAGTGGAAATAATACTTCATTTCATTAATGGAAAATACTGAAATATGCTTACAACTAGAAATGGAAATAAACCAGCTGGGGCGATGGTAGCTTATCTCTGAGAAGAGATGTGATGGCTACATGCCTCTGAACTGTGTTACAATGAGGCTCGAAGGCCTATTTATTATTGAGAAACAATGGAAAACCCTTAACATTCCAAAACCTAACCCTAGGAGATGAAACGCCAAACTGTGGGCCCCGTTTGGGGTAAATTGGTACATCAACTTCCCGGGGTCGTAACTTTGGCATATGATGTCCATTTGACGCGTACAATAGCTCATTACAAAGATCTATCCGAGCACCATCATTGTTGGAACGGGCAACATCGGTCCACGCCATGGACCCATGTTGCATTTGGATTCCCCAAAAAACGTCGTTTAGGGCCTCAAAACGCCTCCAGAAGTTTAGGACCTGAAAAGCTGCTAAAAATAGTAAGTTGTGCTACAATTGAGGAAATTGAAAATGATGAGAAAGACAATGGTGGGGGTCCAGGTGGACTTGGCAGGTGGCCACCAATATCCACCTGTATCATTCCTCCCCCCTTAGGAAGCAATGGTCCCCATTGCGTTGAGCTCCTCCATGAGATGAGGAAACTTCTGCTGAACTTGTTCCCTGGTGAGCCACTTGCCCTGCTGAAGGAGTTGGCCTGCTTTGACAACTCGATATAGTTGGATATTCTGTTGGCAAGTGTTCTTGATCTGTGTGTCCATGATCTGATCAGTTGTAGCTTGTTCCATGCAATCTGGATTTAATTTTGTGGGTTTGAGTTGTTCTGCAATGTCGGATGTGTCTAGCAATGGTGGAAAGTATGGCCGAAGGCGATCCACATTGAACACTGCGTGCAGGCCAAGGAATGGGGGAATGCTGAGCTCAAATGCATTGTCTCCCATAGCCTTAGTAATGGTGTAAGGACCATACCAGAGTGGTCTCAATTTCCGATAGGCTCCAGTAAGGCGTTCCTTTTGCAGGTGCAACCAGAATTTGTTGCCCACCTGAAACTTGTGTGGCACCCGATGTTGATCATGTCGCTGCTTGTACTTGGCATTTGATTTCTCAAGAATTTCATGGACCTGCTGGCGAATATGTTGGATGCACTCAATGAAGCTGGTGGCCTTATTTGTTTCGGACTGGACATGAGATGAATTCATGTGAGTAGCTGCAAGTGGCATGGCCACATCAATGGGGCATAGTGACTGGAATCCCAAACCCACCTGAAAAGGGCTATGGCCAGTGGAGCTGTGAAGAGATCAGTTGTAGATGTGTTGAACATAGGCGAGGCTCTCGTCCCATGTGCGTGGATGCTTTGAGTTATACATGTGCAGAATGTGCACAATCATCCTATTGACAACCTCTGTCTGGCCATCAGTTTGAGGATGGAAGGCTGTGGACTTTGTGAGTTTGGTGTCTAGCATTGACCAGAGACTGGACCAAAATGTGCTGAAAAACCGACTGTCCTGATCTGAGATGATAGACTGTGGGATCCCAAAGTGCACCCACACTCGTTCAAAGAAGAGTTTAGCAGTGGCTTCTGCTGTGATATTCTTCTTGCAGGCCACCATAATGGCCATCTTCGAGAACCTGTCAACGACCACAAAAACACAGTCATTTCCATGCTTAGTGGAAGGAAGGCCTGACATGTAATCCATGGAGATGGATTCCCAAGGTCGACTAGGGGTAGGAAACGAGGTATAGAGGTCGTGCTTCTTAATGGTCGGTTTGGCAATGGCACAGGCAGTACATGATTGGATGTACTTCCCAACCACCTGTCGAAGATTCGGCCAATAGAAATAATTTTGCAGTACTTCCACTATTTTCTCGACCCCGAAATGCCCAACAGCCCGACTGTAGTGTGCTTCCCAAATCATCTTGGCACGCTCGCTTGAAGGAAGACAAAGGTGATCGAGGTGGCATAATAGGGCATCCTAGAGGTGAAAATCTGCAACATGCCGACCCTCCAAGAGTGTTTGGTATGTATGGCTGAATTCTGGGTCGCTTTTGTAGAGAAGTGGCCAATCAGAAGTCTCGTGCCCACAAGAGTTGAGCACGGTGGTTAGCGCCATGATCGGTGGTCCACTGAGGAAATTTGCAACATTATTGGTGCTGCCCTTTTTATACTTGATATTCAAGTGAAACTGTTGCAGGTATGTAGACCACTTCTGATGGCGATCATTCTGCAATTTCCCTTGGGTCTGTATGAACTGCAGGGGTCGGTGGTCTGTGTGGATGACCGTTTCCTTCCCCAAAATGTAATGCTTCCATTTTCGGCAGGCCTGTACAATGGAATACATCTCTTTATCATAAGTGGGGTACTTCTGGACTATGTCTGAAAGTGTTTCACTGTGATATGCCACTAGAAGTCCATGTTGAGTAAGAACTTCCCCAATAGCATAGTCAGAGGCATCTGTCTCGACCTCAAATGGTTGTTGTAAATCTGGTAACGCGAGCACTGGTGCCGTGCAGAGGCGATCCTTCAACTCCCTGAATGCCTTCTGTTGAGATTTGACCAAAAGAATTTTGCTTTCGCCCCTCCCTTGGTGACTTGACTCAAGGGCCAAGAAATATGAGAAAACCCTAACACAAACCTGCGGTAGAAGTTGGCAAGACCTAGAAAGCTGCAGAGTTCTGTTAGAGTGGTTGGAGAGGGCCAATCCCGAATGACTTGGATCTTGGCTAGATCGACATGCACCCCTTGTTCATCAATGATGTATCCTAGATACTGAACCTGGGTCATGCCAAAAGTGCACTTCTCCAAGTTGGCACATAGCTTGTGTTGCCGCAGTGTTTGGAGAGCCTGTCGGATGTGGTGGAGGTGCTCTTCCCAACTCTGGCTGAAGATTAGAATGTCATCCAATTATACTACTACATAGGAGTTGGTGAATGGCCGCAAGATGTCATCCATTAGCCTCATAAAGGTTGCAGGAGCATTCGTCAACCCGAAAGGCATGACCAACCATTCGAAGAGGCCCTCCTTGGATTTGAAGGCAGTCTTCCACACATTGGAGGGTTCGATTGGTACTTGGTGATATCCTGACTTCAGATCGATCTTGCTAACATATTTCGCCCCCTTTAGTTGGTCTAGGAGGTCATCAATCCGCGAGATCGGGTACCTATTACGGACAGTGATCTTGTTCAGCGCCCGATAGTCAATACAGAGTCTCCACGTCCCATCCTTCTTCTGTACCAACATGATCGGGCTCCCACAGGGCGATGAACTCGGACGGATGTGACCTTTCTGCAGGAGCTCCTGAATCTGCCTTTTGATTTCATTGTTCTCCAGAATGGAGCGCTGATAAATTGGTCCACTGGGTAGCGGCGCACCTGGGGTCAGATTGATGGAGTGCTTGACTTGACAGTGCAGAGGAACCCCTGCCGGGGAGGTGAAGATTTCCTCGTACTCCTCCACAATCTTGTCCATCTGTAGTTGTCGTGCAGAGGGACCCCGTTTGGAGGCCGCGGCCACTGTCTTCTTCTTTCCTTAAGGGCGTATCATCAGGAAAACAAATTTCCTGGTTTTGGAAATGATCTTACTGCATTGTTTTGCAGTAATCAAAGAGATGGCGGCAGGTGGTGCTACCTATGGTATCCTGAACAACTTATTTCCCAATGTAATAATAACAGCACGGGGCCTTGATTCATATACAGCATGTCGCTTCGACAAGTATGGTTTTCCTAGTAATAAATCACAAACTTCAAGGGGAGCAATGTCAAACAATACCTCATCCGTGAAGGGCTTGATGTTGTATGGAAGGCGACACTGCTGGCTCACGCAAAGATCTCATCCTTGGTGAAGCCACCCAATGGTGTATGGTTGTGGATGTGCTGTGGTCAGTAAGCCCAACCGCTTCACGACCTCTGCCGAAATGAGGTTCTTTTGACTCCCGCTATCAACAATGAACTGTATCGGGGAGCCCTTTACCCACATCTGGGAGTGGAAGAGACGCTCCTCCTCCTCTGGATCTTCGAGTTCATTTTTCTGGATCTTTGCGGTAGCAACAGTGGCGCTGGGATCCGCATCAATGATCTGCTTCCCTTTTTCATACCCCTTATCGGGTTCTGACTCAGAGTCGGAACATGCATCTGATTCTGAAACCTTTAGCTCAGCCACCAGTGACTGCTTGGCCCGACACTCACTTGTGTTGTGCGTGGAGCTCTTATGGAACTCGCACCATTTTCCAGTGTCCTTTCTCGGCTTCGCGGCACTATTCTTTGCTTGCAGCTTCGGCTAGTTGTCTTGGGTTGTCCCGCCTTGGCTTTGTCCTTTGTTCTGTGGTTTAGGGGCACCTTTCCCCTGCTTTGGATTCGCAGATCCAAAGTCTCGCTTCTTTTGTTTAAACTTCTTCTCGACCTTGACGGCATATCGGTATGCTGCGCCGAGTGAGGGGATGTTTAGGAATTGTATTTCTTCCTGGATGTACTTGTGAAGGTAGCCACAGTATTTGAGTATCAAATGTGGCTCCAAATCCTTGATACCCAACTTTGTGCGAAGGGTATGGAAAATATTGGTGAACTCTGGCACGTCTTGTTCCCTTCCCTGCCGCAGCGTGGTCCACTTTATGTATTCATCCTCATAGCTTCCGACAGGGTAGTATTGCTCCTTGATGGCATCCCGGAATGAATCCCAGGTGGGTGTGGCTGAAAATAGTGAGCCAATATTTTCATCCTTCTGCTCGCAGTAGGTTTCCCACCAGTCCTTGACGTGGGGGGCTGCTTTGAGAAGAGAAAAAACAATCTTTTCCCGACTCGAAAATTCATGAACAGAAAAATAACCCTCTAGCAGATTTAACCATTTATCTATGGCATCTGCGTCTATCTGACCCTCGAATATGGGGATTTCAAAATTAACTTGTACCTTAAAGGGTGTGGCGTTTCCAGAGTAGCTGCTGGAAGCCGATGCGTCGCTTCTGGGTAGCCGCTGAAGGATCTGGGCAAAGTTGTCCATCATCGCGTTCCGTTGTCGCTCGAGGGCTTCTTCGAGCAAGATTTTGATGGGATCTCCTGCCCCCTCATCTTTCTTCTCGTCCGCCATGGGAGGCCGTCAGGATTTGCGAGGCTGGTCTTGCAAAGCTTCAACCAGTTCAAGCCCTAACTCCTTATATCCCGACCTTGTTGGGGACATGCAAAGAAAAACAGAGAAAAAGAAGACCGCTCTGATACCACTGATCTGGATTTAAACAGGAATGCAACAAATTACAGAGATAACCATATACACAAAGATGCAGCGGAAATAATACTTCATTTCATTAATGGAAAATACTGAAATATGCTTACAACCAGAAATGGAAATAAACCAGCTAGGGCGATGGTAGCTTATCTCTGAGAAGAGATGTGATGGCTACATGCCTCTGAACTATGTTACAATGAGGCTCGAATGCCTATTTATTATTGAGAAACAATGGAAAACCCTTAACATTCCAAAACCTAACCCTAGGAGATGAAACGCCAAACTGTGGGCCCCGTTTGGGATAAATTGGTACATCAACTTCCCGGGGTCGTAACTTTGGCATATGATCTTCGTTTGACGCGTACAATAGCTCATTAGAAAGATCTATCCGAGCACTATCATTTTTAGAACGGGCAACATCGGTCCATTCCATGGACCCATGTTGCCCCTGGATTCCCCAAAAAACGTCGTTTAGGGCCTCAAAACGGCTCTGGAAGTTCAGGACCCGAAAAACTGCTAAAAATAGTAAGTTGTGCTACAATTAAGGAAACTGAAAATCTGAGAAAGACAATGGTGGGGGTCCAGGTGGACTTGGTAGGTGGCCACCAATATCCACCTGGATCAACACAACTGCGGCCATGGCATATATCTAGGGCCTTCCCAGTAGGATGTTGTAATCGAGGTTTCCATCAATTACTTCAACATCAATTTCTACTATTTTGACCCCTAGTTCATCTTGCAAGTTACTTAAAATCCCATATGGAGTGTATGATCGTCCATCCAATGATTTTAACAGTGTTGACGATCACGACAAGGGTGGTGAGCCTAAATTTTTCCAGCAACTCATCGACATAATACATGTGGATGCCCCCTCATCAATAATTGTTTGATGAACAGTTTTGTTGAGGGCTTTCACTTGAATAAGGAAATCTAGTTAAGCTGGTAACTGAGGGTCATATCCTTTGTGATTAAAGGATACAAGATTGGAATCTGTTGGGTCAATCCCACCTATTACTAATAATAGATCCTGCTTTTGGGAGAGGCAATTTTGTGGTACCTCAAGTGTCAACATAGCGGATGGCGATTGAGCCAGGTCCTCTACTATATGATAATTGTGTGCTACTTTGGCACGAGGATTAAATGTTGATTTATGTACTACTCCCTTTGGTAGCTTTATCATTGGTTCAGGAATGATGAGTGGCACAACTTCAGTCAAATTTGTTGTCGAACTACTAGGTTGTTCATTAGCCTTGTTATTCGACAGTTGTGGATTCCCGTAATATTTATTCCTTGTTAAAGCATCATTTTGCTGCCTTGAGATAGACAACATAAGCACTTGGGATCAGGAAGCATTTTGATTAGCAACCATTTTGGTTCCTGGGTTTGGAAACGGATCAGTCAATACTGCTGAGGTTTTTGAACTCTTAAACAGTTTCTTAACTTCAGCTTTATGTGGACAGCTTCTCGTCCGATGATCCTCATCGCATATCTGACACCCCACAGGGGGTTTCCTTTGCCCAAAAGGGTTTGCAGAAGTTTTTTCAGGAGATGACTCATCCTACTTCTTTTTCTCTGCTTGCCCCCTGGTTGCTTCAGTTGTTTTCCCTTTTCGGTCGACACAACATTTACCTCCGAGGCGAGAAGTTCTTCATTTTCATTTTGATCAGAAATCTTACGGCCTTTCTTATATGTAGCCTCTGTCAATTTCGTTCTTGTCGTACCTATCATGCCATCACCAACATGAGAGTGTTTATTTGATTTAGGAGGGGGTGGAACGAAAAATTCTGGTCTAGGAGCATCAGGAATTTTATCGTAGAGCGTGCTAGACTAAGTATAGATCAAGTCTAGATATTGTGCACAAGCAATAATGTGCTCTTCAATGACGACTCCTCCCTTTGCCACATATTCTATGATAGAAGGTAATAATGACTTAATAAACCATTTAGCTAGCAGCTGATCAGGAACATATGCTTTTACCATTCTGCGACGACGTCGCCACTCATGAATATGATCAGATATGTGAGTGGCCATTGTCTACATGAAATTGGTAAGAAGCTTTGTTCCTATTTCGTACCTTATTGGTAACTGAAAACGGGTTAAAAAGGTTGTGGCTAGGGTGTTGAAGTTATCGAATGAAGCTCTAGGCAATTTCATATACCATTTTGCTGTCGGACCAGTTAACGTTTGCTGAAAAAGGCGAAGCCTAATCGAATCATCGTTTAGAGTATTAGATGTACACAACAGATGAAAGGTCATCACATGATTCGACGGGTCTTCACCCAGATTTCCATTAAAGTTAGGAATATCTGATGGAAGTTTATGCAGAATCGTCGACCACCAATGGGCATAAGCAACTGGATCATTCGTCAGCTGGTTTAGATCTGGTAATTCTAGAGTTGCTACAAAGGGCAACTGTTGATTCATGTTAGGTGAAGCATACCCAGGATAAGATGGAATCTCCTGAGCAGTGGGTCTTTGCATACTAGCATAAAGTATTTGAGGCTGGTAACTATTAAGAAATTTACTGCATAACATAAATTATCACTGAGAGGAATAAATATAAAAATAACTAGCAACAACCATAAACAAAAATATTTATCGGGAAAACCCCAAATCCAGGGAAAAACCCAACCTAATAAGATCTCATTAGAATTGGCCAAAACCCTGGCCAATCTGACCAAGTGAGCCTTCATCGCTCACCTCTAGGTCTTACATTACAATGAAGTCCTTCCTTTTATAAGCTCCATTACATATAATACCACGGGTAGAATACTATGGGTGCACAATACCATGTGCCCCAAAACTATCACTTGTTTAACCTGGTCAACTTTGACTCTATCCCGAGTCAAGTTCACCTAACAATTCCCCCCTTAAACTTGACTTGGGGTTCCTTGACTAACTCCAGCCAAACCTGCTAAGTGAGACAATCTTGCTCACTCTAGCTCTTACCCCCCTCAGAGTTTTTACCTGGGGTATTGTTAACCCGACATCCCCCCTATCACCTAGGTCTAACCCAGACTTTACTGGTGATTACCGAAGGGTACACATGCCTTACCAGGTCTTATATTAGTATGCCCATTTACATGCAATAATTTTGACTTCATTAAATTTTTTTTTTGCCCCTAAGAGTTTTTACCTGGGGTATTGTTTGTTAACCCGACATCCCCCCTATCACCTAGGTCTAACCCAGACTTTACTGGTGATTACCGAGGGGTAGACATGCCTTACCAGGTCTTATAGTAGTATGTCCATTTACATGCAATAATTTTGACTTCATTAAATATATTTTTTTGTTTATTGCTGCTGCGATTTTGATCCATCCTCCCTCAATTTGATTTTCTCAAAAACTTCCATCAAACCGCTCCAACTGTGAGCCGGACGAGAACCTCGTAGATTCTAGCACCGGTGGCCTCACGTAGCAGAAAACGAACAATTTTCAAAGCCGCATGAACAATTTTCTTTTTCTGAACTTCTTTAAATAGCCGCATGAATCCTGAAAAATTAGTTAGCATGTTCCAAACTGGTAAATATCGCAAATGCACTGCGATCCCTGGCAGTTACGGCACTATCTTCGGCACATTCTTCTCAAGGTTCTTTCACGTACGATTGTTTCACCATTATTTTATAGACCCAGATCTGTAAAAAGGTTGCATTGATCTCATCAGGCACTATAAACCCCTGGCATCAAAGAATCCCTTTGAAGCCAATATCTGGCTCTGGTACCAGTTGTTAGAAAATTATATATTATGGAGCAATGGAACACATAAAATATTGCAGAAATATAAACAGAGAAAATGCATAAAACAAGAGAGACACAGATATACTTGGTTCATCCAGTTTGGGCTACATCCACCCCGAACAGCTAGTCCTTCCTTTCAATTATCCAACAAAATGAAGAGACACAACCTACAGCACATCCATTGTAATATCCTTTATTTTGTCTCACATCCTTACCTCTCTATTTCCTGCTCACACAATACACATCTATTACACAGCCTCAAATACAATACCCTCATACAAAGAGAGGGGTTGCCTTCTAGGGCAAAAAACCCTAAACTAAACATAAGTTCTACCGTCAGATCATCCGCCTAATGAACGACCCAGATTGACTAGAAATTAATATACTTTTACAAGGCAATTTTAAAGCTGCTTTTTAGCTTTAGGGGTGTTGCCCTCGAAACCCCCCGCCAGGGGGGGCTCCCAAAGGTCGCAGCCGCCCCCCCCTGGACCCCCCCTGTAGCGAATATTTTACGGGCGGCAAGCCCCCATTTAGAACTAGGGTCCAATGTGGCGATACCTTTGAATATAGGAGATAATCAAGCTCCACATCCAACAATCTCCCACTTGGAGACTGATTGTAGCAACTCCACCACTGCTCCATATGCTAGAAAATGACTCCTCTTTGGACCTTGTTGTTTCTCATCTTCATCGTCATCCTTGAAGACCAATTGAAACTAAGCATATTCTCAGTTTCTCCCTGGTTACAACTTTTGTTAGCATATCTGCAGGATTCTGGCTAGTGTGTATCTTTTCTAGCTTCAACTCTCCATCTTCCAACACTGATCATATGAAATGGTACTTGAGTTATATGTGTTTAGTCCTGGAATGAAATGCTGAGTTTTTTGCAAGATGAATGGCACTTTGGCTATCACTGTATAACGTGCCCTTATCATGCTCCTTACCCAATTCACCCATAAACCTTTGTAACCAAATCATTTCTTTACTAGCCTCTGTAGCAGCAACATACTCTACTTCTGTTGTTGAAAGTGCAACAACACTTTGGATTTTTGAAACCCAACTGACAGTTGTTCCTCCAACAGTAAATACATATCCTTTAGCACTCCTCCTGTTATCTCTGTCACTTGCCATATCTGCATCAACATATCCTTGTAAGGAAATGTTTGAACCACTAAAGAATAATGCTTGACTTGTGGTACCTTTCAAATATCTGAGAATCCATTGCACTGCCATCCAATGTTCCTTTCCTGGTTTGTTCATGTACCTGCTTACAACTCCCACTGCATGTGCAATATTAGGCCTTGTGCAAACCATTGCATACATTAATCTTCTAGCTGCTGATGCATATGGAACTTTAGACATATAATCCATGCCTTCTTGGGTCTTTGCGCACATTTCCTTGTTAAGTTTGAAATGGCTAGCAAAAGGTGTACTAACTGGTTTTGCATTGTGCATGTTCAATCTTTTCAACACCTTTTGTATGTACTCATTCTGAGACAATATTAATTTATGATTTTTCCTATCTCTAGTTATTCTCATACCAAGGATTTGTTTTGCAGCTCCCAAATCCTTCATTGCAAATGAATTTGCCAATTTTCTTTTGAGCACATTTATTTCCTGCATGTTAGATCCTGCAACAAGCATGTCATCTACATACAATAACAATATAATATAGCTGCCATCATTTTTCCTTTTCAAATAAACACAATGATCAGAGTGACATCTAGTATAACCTTGTTCAGACATAAACTTGTCAAATTTTAAATACCACTGCCTTGGAGCCTGTTTTAAGCCATACAAGATCTTCTTCAACCTGCACATTAATTTCTCCTTCCCTTTCACCTCATATCCTTGTGGCTGCTGCATATATATCTCTTCCTCCAAATCCCCATGGAGAAAGGCTGTCATTACATCTAACTGCTCAAGATGCAAACCTTCAGCTGCTACAAGACTTGAAATAGTTCTAATTGAATTTATTTTAACAATAGGAGAAAATATTTCATGAAAATCAATACTTTTCTTTTGTGCAAACCCCTTCACCACCAGTCTAGCTTTATATCTCTGTTTTCCTCCATCTTCTTCCTTTAGCCTGTAAACCCATTTATTCTTCAAGGTAGGTTTTCCTGCATGCAACCTGACTAAATCCCAAGTCTTGTTATGCATTAAGGACTCCATCTCTTCTTCCATGGCTACCTCCCACTTCTTCCTGCTTTCAACCTGCATTGCTTCTTCATAACATTCGGGTTCACCGAAACTAGTCAACAATAAATAATATAATGAAGGAGAGTATTGTTCAGGGGGTCTACTTATCCTCGTAGATCTTCTAACACCACTTTCAGGTGCTTGGGGTGCCTGTTGTTTTTTTGGTGGTTGTTGTTGTTATGGTTGTTGTTGTTGTGGTTGTTGATTATTATTATTATTTTCAGGCACCTTTACTTTTTCAGTGATTTCATCAAGAACTATGTATTCCTTGTTTTCCTTTTCCTATTTCTTTTCCTGCAACTGATTCTTATACGAGACCTTTTCATTGAATATTAAATCTCTGCTCCTAATGATTTTGTGATTTTTGTAATCATATAAGCGATAACCAAAATCATTAACACCATATCCAATAAAGGTACATTTCTTTGACTTTGCCTCAAACTTTGTTCTATTTTCTTTAAAAATATGGACAAAGGCCTCACAACCAAAAGGATTTAAAATACAGTAGTTTACCTTTTTACCTGTCCATGCTTCCTCTGGAACACCACCATCCAAGGAACTTGAAGGCCCTCTGTTTATTAGATAAATAGTAGTATCTACAACATCTGCCCGAAACTATAAAGGCAATCGTGCATGCAATCTCATGCACCTTGCACGCTCCATGATTGTTTCGTTCATCCTTTATGACTTGTGGTGTTCTTGGAACTGTCTTCTCTCTGCAAATTCCATGCTCTGAACAGTACCTATCAAACTCTTTGCTGCAATATTCACCTCTATTGTCTGATCTAAGACACTTCAATTTCTTTCCTATCTCAATCTCAACTAAAGCTTTCCATTTCTTGAAAGTATGAAATACATCAGATTTATTGTTAATACAATAAATCCAAGTTTTTCTAGTTGCATCATCAATAAAAGTAACATAATAACGAGAGCCACTGAGGGATGATACCTGAGCAGGTCCCCATACATCTGTATGTACAAGCTCTAATTTTTCGCTCTTCTTTTCTTTCCCAACTTTGAGAAATCTGACTCTCTTTTGTTTTCCATAAATGCAGTTCTCACAGAAGTCCAAATCAACATTATTTAAACGTGGCAACAAATACCTCCTTATTTCCATCAAGAAGGCCTTGTTGCATAAGTGTTCTCTTTGCCTTTGGTTCGAGTGTTCCTGTGATGTTCCATTTGCACATGTGCTAACTAATGTTCCATCACGTGTTTCTGTAGTTACGACATTCTCTGTTCCCATTGAATGTGTTCGATTGGCTATTCGAAGAGGTTGACTTTCTACAATACATATTGTTTTCTTTTCCATCAATTGTTCCTAGGAGAGTAGTTCTCTTTTCAATAGTCAATGTTTCTAAAATCATTTTATCGTCAAATTCTGCGAAAAGTGAACCTAGCATAAATGTATATAATATATGCATCAAATTCGGTGAAATGTGAAACAAGCATAAATGCATAATATAATCATCAAATTCAATTCAAGTTGAAATGTGAAGATGGCATAATCGCATATAATATATTCATCAAATTGAATCAAATTCAGTGAAGTGACATGTGAAACTAGATGGCATAATTACGTATATAATAATAACCTCACCGACCCTAACTAATCTTCCTTTCTCACTCCCACTAGCTCTCTCCACTTTCCTCACTACTTTCCTTCAGTGAAGAATTTTCATCCCCTTTTCGCTCATGTGTCCGAGCCTATGATGTCATAACACTGCATCTGCTCCTTTGGAAGTTAAAGGATTAACAATGTTAGAAATTCCATTGCATAAAGACAATGTACCAACCTTTTTGCCTTTTGCTATTAGCAGGGCTCCTTTGGTGACCTTCCAAGCTTTATCTGTGAAAGTTGTCACGCAACCTTCACCGCCTAACTACCCTGTTGAAATCGTATTTTTCTTTATATCTGGAACATGCCTTACCTCCTTTAGTAGCCATTGGTTTGCATTATGTTGTTTTACAAGAACCTTACCCATTCCAACAATTTTACAGGGTTTATCATCACCCAAACGAACTTGTCCAAAATCTCCTTGAACATAGTCATGAAAGTATTTCTTATCAGGTGTGGCATGGAATGAGGCCCCTGAATCTACCACCTAGGAATCGGTAATATTTTCAAAAGAAATAATCAAAGCATCTTGTAACACCTCACGTGTCACATTTGCTTCGTGATTGTTTTCTTGCTGTGCATCTCCTTCTTTTCCCTTCCGAGATCTACAGTATTCCTTTAGGTGTCCTTTCTTTCAACATTTCCAACACACTATCCCCGATCTGGACTTGGATCTACATTTCCTTGATTTACTGCGATATCCTAAGCTCTTTCCTCTTTCCATTTTTCTTCCTCTAGGCTCTGAACTCAAAGCATTTCCCAATCTCTCACCAGATCTTTTCCGTCACATTTCCTCGCTAAGGATAGCACTGACAACATCATCAAACTTTAAAGTACTAGATCCAGAAACAGAGTTACTAATGGCCATTACCAAACCATTCCAAATTTCTGGAAATGAGCACCAGAATAACAGAGCTCTAACTTCATCTTCAAAATTTACCCCTACAGAACTTAACTAACTTGTAACTGTATTAAAATCATTTAAATGGTTGGAAACAGATCCACCTTCCGACATCTTCATATTAAATAACCGTTTCATAAGAAATACCTTGTTTGAGGCCGAAGGTTTTTCATATAGTTTCAACAACGGCTGAATCAAACCCTCTGTGTGGTTTCCTTTGAAATGTTGAAGGCGACTGACGCCGCAAGGAACAACCGTATTGTTCCGAGTGTCTTTTTATCAAGAAGGTTCCATTCTTCGTCTGTCATACCCATCGGCATTTTTGATTTTCCACCCAATGGTAGGTATAGATCTTTCTGATACAGCTAATCTTCCATTTGCATCTTCCACAGCGAGAAGTTTTGGCCGTTAAATTTCTCAACCCTAAACTTACCATCTTCTGCCATTTCTCCCACTCGAACCAGGAACCCTTCTCTCCTGCGAGTTTATCAGCCAAATAGACCTTCGGCTCTGATACCAGTTGTTAGGAAATTTACTGCATAACATAAATAATCACTTAGAGGAATAAATATAAAAATAACTAGCAACAACCATAAACACATAAACACAAATGTTTATCGGGAAAACCCCAAATCCGTGGAAAAACCCAACCTAATAAGATCTCAGTAGCATTGGCCAAAACCCTGGCCAATCCAACCAAGTGAGCCTTCATTGCTCACCTCCAGGTCTTACATTACAATGAATTCCTTCCTTTTATAAGCTTCATTACATATAATACCACGGGCAAAATACTATGGGTGCACAATACCATGTGCCCCAAAACCATCACTTGTTTAACCTGGTCAACTTTGACTCTATCCCGAGTCAAGTTTACCTAATAGTAGCTTTGATAAGGTTGATGAGCATAACCATTATAGTATGGTCGTTGATAACCACTTTGGAAATGCAGTTGCCCATTACTTACAAAGACTTGTTGCTCAGGTCCTTGATATGATTGTTGGAATTGCGGTTGTTGAGATTGAACTAGCCCTGGTTGTTGGACCATTTGCTGTTGTCCAATACTGGATGATTGACCAAGATGAGGAGTCACAGAAGTTGTTTGAGCTTGAGTTGCTCCATATAAGGGGGCACTAACCTGAGGTTGCGATTGAGTCATTGAGACAAGAGGCTGTTGTATTACAACCTGAGAATTTTTGGGTTGGCATACAACAGGTAGCGCTTGTACATGTGATGCAGTCACCATAGCAGGTATAGTGGGAATATTCAACACAGGGTGGACTGGTTGCATTGAATATACAACCCTTGGTTCCTGAGGCAATATTGGTACCCAACCGCTAGATGTAATTCTAGTTTGACGTGAATTTTGTTGTAAACTCCCATATGGTTGTTCTCCGAGAGGGAACAATGAAAAGGCATACTGCCCTCCATATGGTGGCAATCCAGTACCTTAAAGGGTAGATTGGCCTTTGAAGACACATTGGATCAATTTGTTGAGTTTCAACATAAGAAATACCAGATGATAATCTAGATGAAGAAATAGGAACTAACCATGTCGTCGAAACAGTCCCTGATTGGACTCTGGCTTGTTGTTGATAACTTGCCGGGACAAATGCTATATCGGTGAACATCATTTGAGTAGCAGCAGGAGACTCTGCCGCCGCTGCATCAGATGACATAGTCCCTGATGTCGATGGCTGTTCAGACATATCTAGTCTATCCAAAAGATTTCCTAGTAATTCTACAAGAACTTGCGATGAAGGGAGACTAACTTCTAAGACCAACGAGGGAACAGTGATGTTATTCTGATTAAAATAAATTTTAGACGCTTTGACACAACTTGTTTTTTAAATTTTTAACAGTCGACAAAAAACAAAAGATGACTCTAGTTGCCTTCGATTTTTAATGAGCTTGAAGTGACAAGTGATCAGATGGACCTTTTCCTTTAAGGAGTCTGAAAAGGAATGAAAGAGACTTCTCTGGAAATCTAGATAGAGGGATTACCAAACCAATCGCAAAACTACAGAATACTTTTTATGGTACGACAGGTTAATCTTCCTGAATGTTGTGTTCAGTGCATTGCGATCGATAGGGTAGCAAACACGGCTTCCTATGGATAAAGGATAAAGCCTATTGTGGTCTCCCAATATATACTCGATGGTACATGGGAGGACAAGTCCGTACTGGCACTTATTGTCTCAAAGTGGAGGAATCACCCAACCAACAATGAAAACAACAGTTACCAGGCTTTACGACGCCGGAATACGTCTCTAGCCTAGACTTCTAAATGTTGTGCGTTAGGTTCCAAAGCATTTTTAGATTCATTAAATGTATTTTACAGTTGATCTTGTTTAATAAATTTGCCTTTCAGGTTCATCGCGCGATGTAGATGTACAATTCCTAAAATGCAATCTAAGATGATAAACAGTCGTTTATTCTTCTTTATGCAATGAAAATCCTAGCTACTAAGGAAAGAGAGATGGTGTTCTTTTAACAAAGAGAAAAGAGCACACACTATATGCACTGTCCTAAACCAAACCAACAAACAGTCTAAATGCAAATGCACTACTAGTGTCATATTCCCACTATACCTTCTATGGTGACTGCATAACAAGTACAAGCGCTACCTGTTGTATGCCAACCCCAAGTTTCTTAGGTTGCAATACAACAACCTCTTGTCTCAATGACTCAATCGCAACCTCAGGTTAGTTCCTCCTTATATAGAGTGACTCAGGCTCAAACAAGTACTATGACTCCTGATCTTGGTAAATCATCCAACATTGGACAACAGCAAATGGTCCAACAACCATGGCTGGTTAAATCTCAACAACCGCCATTCCAGCAATCATATCAAGGACCTGAGCAACAAGTCTTTGTAAGTAATGGGAAACCGCATTTCCAAAGGAGTTATCAACAACCATATTATAATGGTTATGCCCATCAACCTTATCAAAGTTACCACCATCAAATACATTATGCTAGTATGCAAAGACCCACTGCTCCGGTGATCCCATATTATCCTGGGTATGCTTTGCCTAACCTGAATCAATAGTTGCCCTTTGTAGCAACTCTAGAATTACCAGATCTAAACCGGCTAACGAATGATCCAATTGCTTACGCCCATTACTGGCCGGCGATTCCGCATAAACTTCCGTCAGATATTACTAAATTTAATGGAAATCCAGGTGAAGACCCATCGCGTCATGTGATGACCTTTCATCTATGGTGTTCATCTAATAATATAACTCATGATTCGATTAGGCTTCGCCTTTTTCAGTGAAGGTTAACTAGTCCGGCAGCAAAATGGTATATCGAATTGCCTAGAGCTTCATTCGATAACTTCAGCACCCTAGCCACAACCTTTTTAACCCATTTACAGTTACCAATAAGGTACGAAACAGGAACAGAGTTTCTCACAAATTTCAAGCAGACAACGGCCACTCACATATCTGATCATATTCATGAGTGGCAACGTTGTCGCAGAATGGTAAAAACATATGTTCCTGATCAGCTGCTAGTTGAATGGTTTATTAAGTCATTATTAACTTCTATCACAGAAGATGTTGCAAAGGGAGGAGTCATCACTGAAGAGCAAGTTATTGCTCGTGCACAATATCTAGACTTGATCTATACTCAGTCTGGCACGCTCTATGATAAAATACCTGATACTCCTAGACTAAAATTTTCCATTCCGCCCCCTCCTAAATCAAACAAAGACTCTCATGCCGGCAATGGTGTGATAGGTACAACAAGCACGAAATTGACAAAGGCTACATCTAAGGAAGACCGCAAGATTTCTAATCAAAATGCAATTGAAGAACTTCTCGCCTCTGAGGTAAATGCCGTGCTGACTAACAAGGGCAAACAACTGAAGCAACCAGGGGGCAAGAAGAAAAAGAAAGGGAGGAAAAAGAAGCAGGATGAGTGATCTCCTGAAAAGCCTTCTGCAAACCCTTATGGGCAAAGGAAACCCCCTGCGGGGTGTCAGATATGCGATGAGGATCACCGGACGAGAGATTGTCGACATAAAGCTGAAGTTAAGAAACTCTTTAAGAGTTCAAAAACCTTAGCATTATTGACTGATCCATTTCCAAACCCGGGAACAAAACTGGTTGCTAATAAAAATGCTTCTCAATCGCACGTGCTTATGTTGTCTATATCAAAGAAGAAAAATGATGCTTTGATAAGGAATAAAGATTACAGGAACCCACGGTTGTCAAATAATAAGGCTAATGAACAACCTAGTAGTTCGACAACAACTTTGACTGAAATTGTGCCACCCATCATTCCTGAACCAATGATAAAGCTGCCAAAGGGAGTAGTACACAAATTGACATTTAATCCTCATGCCAAAGTAGCATAGAATTATAATATAGTAGAGGACCTAGCCCAATCACCTTTCGCTATGTCAACACTTGAGGTACCGCAAAATTGCCTCTCCCAAAAGCAGGATCTATTATCAGTAATAGGTGGGATTGACCCAACGGATTCCAATCTTGTATCCTTTAACCACAAAGGATATGACCCTTAGTTACCAGCTCAACTAGCTTTCCTTATTCAAGTGAAAGCCCTCAACAAAACTATTCATTGAACAATTATTGATGAGGGGGCATCCACATGTATTATGTCGATGAGTTTCTGGAAAACTTTAAGCTCACCACCCTTGTCGCGATCGTCAACAATGTTAAAAGCATTTGATGGATGATCATACACTCCATATGGGATTTTAAGTAACTTGCAAGTTGAACTAGGGGGCAAAACAGTAGAAATTGATGTTGAAGTAATCGACGGAAACCTCGATTACAACATCCTACTGGGAAGGCCCTAGATATATGCCATGGCCGCAGTTGTGTCGACCTACTTCAGGAAGATTACATTTCCCTTTCAAGGAGTAATTACAATCGTCGACCAACAAACATTTCTCCCCAACAGTTCACAAGTTACGGGAAGCATTCCAATCATCCATGGAAGCAATCATTTACTTCAAAAAATCGGAGTAGGTCTCCTAAAAGACCCTGCCTTAATGGGTACTTTTGCCCTACTGCCTCTGAGTAATCTGGCGGAAGTGGCGACAGTGGAAACCTGCAATATGAAATCTTCTATATCTAATGGATTTGGAAGATTCCTAAACATTTTGTCAGCATGGATCATCGCCATTTTAGAAATATTGTAGCAATCAATTTTCTTGGCCTGGGGGGCAAACCCAAATCAACGCTCATTGAGTGTTTGGATAGATAGGTCTAAGGAATATGACACCTCTTCAGATCCTTGGTCGCATGTACATTCTACAGACAAAGGAATCATTCAATCAATGATGATAGGAGAGGCACCATGGGAAGATTACCACCATCGCTCCCATGTTCCAGATTACCACGAAGATTATTCTAGCAACCTTAATCATCCATCAGTTTTTGATTTTCTATCAAATACTGTAAATATGATGGATTTCGAGGACTGTTCTTATCTCATTTCGAACTCATTAAAAAATGAAACAAGGAGTCATGAGGATAGTTCTTTCACTGTGTCAACCTCATTAAAAAATGACACAAATCCCTTTCCAAATCTCAAAGGTAAACCTTCATTCCAACCACCGAGTTGAATGCAATGAAGCTTGGGGGGAATTCACCTCGATTTGCATTATTATGCTCGAGGCATGCAAACTTATCATGAGCAGTGTTGCTGCAGGGTTCAAGCTCGTTAAAAAATAAACCCACCTTGAGCAGTTTTAACGCGGAATTCAAGCTTGTTAAAAAATAAACATAAGCAATGAGAAAATGTTCCTCCAGAGTTTAAGCTCATTAAAAAATGAACCAATCCTCGGTAAATAACCATCGTGAATTTATTATCATAAACCTTTGAAGCCTTGGTCTTGTTCTCATCATCACCTACACTTTGTTTTGGCCGATCATTCACCTCCATTTGATTCTTTACCCCTTTTGAGGAGCAACTCTGAAGAGTGATCCTGTTAGCCATCCTTGAGAGACTGTCGTGACTGGAAAATTCCAAACCTTATCTGGAATCAGCGACTACCTGAATCTATCACTCGTTCCTCAAAAAAATGAGTCTCCTTTAAGATCTTTTCAACTGACTCATAAAAGTGACCGGAAGTGTTATCCCTCCTTTATATTTTAATCTTTTGGACCTGAGGGATTATTACACAAAAAAATCGAGCCTTGTTTTCTTCGGCTTGTTAAAATTACCGAAAATTCATCCCTTTTGTATTATTTTATACTTTTTCGGACTTAAGGGATTGGATGACAAAAAAGGATTTTTGGAGTTTCCCTTACGTCCTTTTTCAGACTCTCTAAAATTTAAAAGGACTGAGTTATGTTTGTCATTAAACTCGTTAAAACCGAATAGCGACAAACTTGTCCATAACAGAAAAGAACGAGTTTCACTATTGCTAGGCTCGTTAAAACATAGCGATGGGTTTACCCGAAGGGAAAATTATAGAACAAGCATATGTTATCCTCCTCAAGTTTGACAAAAGTAAAGAGGTACTGGTCAGCAATGACTGGGGAAAAATTGGGAAGAAAACTTGAAGAAACTTTGTTGGTAGCAAGTTGCTCTTGAACATGACACTTTCACTCCGCATCCGAGTTGGGTTTAGTTGTTCCATTCACTGGTCACATGACCATGGTTCCGTCACACCATCCATATTTGGGGTTAATGCTACCAATCCATCATGTCAGTGTCGCTGATATGTTCAAGAGAAGTCGCTCAGAGAATTCACCCGTGTCTCACCCACTACAATTTATTTACGCTCCATTCTTTCATGACCGCCACCCTGAGCCTTATATCACCAGATTGTTTTCACCTCCACTAAAATCATTTGCTCCGTTCCGTGTCATTGATGAGGGATTCACTAAGGCCCTCCTATGACAGATCGCTTCTTGTCGACATCAGCTCATTATCCAAGAAGTCGAGCTAGGAACAACCCTTTCAGTACTTTGAAGCTTGCATGCCTCAACGACAAGTTTCTCACTTCCAATGGCAAGTTTACATCAATGGCCTTTGACCGAAAGATTTTGCAGGTGGTGTTCAATGCCAAGTCCCTTATTCATACCACGTGAATTGTACTGTAGTACCTTGAGGGTCATCATCATTATCGGTGATTCCTCTCATGCCTGTTAACAGCTTACATCATTGGCTGGTAATCAAGCGATGTCTTTCCATGTTCGAGTCCAGAACATCTCTCACATGGATTGACGTGTACTTTGAGTGAAGATCGAATGAGATTGAAGACCCCGGATCTAGTTTCATCCATCCAGGCTGTGATATATATTTAGGAAAATAAAAACATCAAATGCACATCATTGCTGCACAGATAATCATCCAATCTAGGGGATGATGGCTCTACCAGAATAATCAGTCTACACTCAGATGATTGTCTGTCCTATGTACATGAAAATGAATTTATAAAGCTGAGCATGGGAATACCGGCCTCAGCTAGATCTTGAAAATTTTATGAAGATAATGTATTGTATTGTATCTTATTACAGGTCTCCTTCTGGCTTGAAAGAACTTCAGATCCTCACGATAAAGCATTTCACCTGACATCAACAAATTAACGACCTCATGCCTTTGACCAGTGTAGGATGGTGGGCCAATCTACCCCTTAGGTACTGGATTGCTAGCATATGGAGGGCAGTATGCCTTTTCATTGTTCCCTCCTGAAGAACAACCATATGGGAGTTTACAACAAATTTCGGGTCAAACTGGAATTACATCCAGCGGTTGGGTACCAATACTGCCTCAGCAACCAAGGGTTGTATATTCAATGCAACCAATCCATCCTGTGTCGAATATTCCCACTATACCTTCTATGGTGACTACATCGCAAGTATAAGCGCTACATGTTGTATGTCAACCCCAGGTTTCTCAGGTTGCAATACAACAGCCTCTTGTCTCAACGACTCAATCACAATCTCAGGTTAGTGCCTCCTTATCTGGAGCGACTCAGGCTCAAATAAGTACTATGACCCCTCATCTTGGTCAATCATCCAGTATTGGGCAACAACAAATGGTCCAACAACCATGGCTGGTTCAATCTCAGCAACCGCCATTCCAGCAATCATATCAAGGACCTGAGCAACAAGTCTTTGTAAGTAATGGAAAACTGCATTTCCAAAGTGGTTATCAACAACCATATTATAATGGTTATGCCAATCAAACTTATCAAAGTTACCAGTATCAAATACATTATGCTGGTATGCAAAGACCCACTACTTAGGCGATCCCATCTTATCCTGGGTATGCTTCATCTAACCTGAATCAATAGTTTCCCTTTGTAGCAACTCTAGAATTACCAGATCTAAACTGGCTGACGAATGATCCAATTGCTTACGACCATTGGTGGTCAGCGATTCGGCATAAACTTCCGTCATATATTCATAAATTTAATGGAAATCTGGGTGAAGACCCATCAAATCATGTGATGACCTTTCATTTTTGGTGTTCATCTAATACTCTAAACGATGATTCGATTAGGCTTCGCCTTTTCAGCAAACGTTAACTGGTCCGGCAGCAAAATGGTATATCGAATTGGCTAGAGCTTCATTAGATAACTTCAGCACCCTAGCCACAACCTTTTTAACCCATTTCAGTTATCAATAAAGCACAAAATAGGAACAGAGCTTCTTACCAATTTCAAGCAGACAATGGCCACTCACATATCTGATCATATTCATGAGTGGCGACGTCATCACAGAACGGTAAAATCATATGTTCCTGATCAGCTGCTAGCTGAATGGTTTATTAAGTCGTTAGTACCTTCTATCACAGAAGATGTGGCAAAGGGAGGAATCGACATTGAACAGCAAGTTATTTCTCATGCACAATATCTAGACTTGATCTATACTTAGTCTGGCACGCTCTACGATAAAATACCTAGTGCTCCTAGACCAGAATTTCCGTTCCTCCCCCTCCTAAATCAAACAAATACCCTCATGCTAGTGATGGCGTGATAGGTACGACAAGCACGAAATCGACAGAGGCTACATCTAAGAAAGCCCGTAAGATTTCTGATCAAAATGCAAATGAAGAACTTCTCGCCTTGGAGGTAAATGCCATGCTGACCGAAAAGGGCAAACAACTGAAGCAACCAGGGGGCAAGAAGAAAAAGAAAGGGAGAAAAAAGAAGTAAGATGATTCATCTCCTGAAAAACCTTCTGCAAACCCTTCTAGGCAAAGGAAACCCCCTGCGGGGTGTTAGATATGCGATGAGGATCATCGGATGAGAGATTGTCCACATAAAGATGAAGTTAAGAAACTCTTTAAGAGTTCAAAAGCCTCAGCGGTATTGACTGATCCATTTCCAAACCCAGAAACAAAACTGGTTTCTAAGCAAAATGCTTCCTGATCGCAAGTGCTTATGTTGTCTATCTCAAAGCAGCAAAATGATGCTTTGACAAGGAATAAAGATTACAAGAATCCACAGTTGTCGAATAACAAGGCTAATGAACAACCTAGTAGTTTGACAAAAACTTTGACTAAAGTTGTGCCACCCATCATTCCTGAACCAATGATAAAGCCGCCAAAGGGAGTAGTACACAAATCGACATTTAATCCTCGTGCCAAAGTAGCACAAAATTATAATATAGTAGAGGACCTGGCCCAATCGCCATCTGCTACGTCGACACTTGAGGTACTGCAAAATTGCCTCTCCCAAAAGGAAGATCTATTATCAGTAATAGGTGGGATTGACCCAAAGGATTCCAATCTTGTATCCTTTAATAAGAAAGGATATGACCCTCTGTTACGAGCTCAACTAGATTTCCTTATTCAAGTGAAAGCCCTCAACAAAACTGTTCATTGAACAACTATTGATGAGGGGGCATCTACATGTATTATGTCGATGAGTTGCTGGAAAAATTTAGGCTCACCACCCTTGTCACGATCGTCAACAATGTTAAAAGCATTTGATGGACAATCATACACTCCATACAGGATTTTAAGTAGCTTGCAAGTTGAACTAGGGGGCAAAATAGTAGAAATTGATGTTGAAGTAATCGACGGAAACCTCAATTACAACATCCTACTGGGAAGGCCCAGGATATATGCCATGGCCGCAGTTGTGTCTTACTACTTCAGGAAGATTGCATTTCCCTTTCAAGGAAGAATTACAATCGTCGACCAAAAAACATTTCTCCCCATTAGTTCACAAGTTACGGGAAGCATTCCAATGATCCATGGAAGCAATCATTCGCTTCAAAATATCGGAGTAGGTCTCCTAAAGGACCCTGCCTTAATGGGTACTTTTTCCCTACCATCTCCAAGTAATCTGGCGAAAGTGACCACAGTGGAAACCTGCAATATGAAATCTTCTATATCTAATGGATTTGGAAGATTCCTAAACATTTTGTCAGCATGGATCATCGCCATTTTAGAAATATTGTAGCAATCAATTTTCTTGGCCTGGGGGGCAAACCCAAATCAATGCTCATCGAGTGTTTGGATAGATAGGTCTAAGGAATATGGTACCTCTTCAGATCCTTGGTCACATGTATATTCTACAGACAAAGGAATCATTCAGTCAATGATGTTAGGAGAGGAACCATGGGAAGATTACCACCATCGTTCCCATCTCCCAGATTACAACGAAGATTATTCCAATGACGTTAATCATCCTTCAGTTTTTGGTTTTCTATCAAATACTGTAAATACGGTGGATTCTGAGGACAATTCTTATCTTGTGTCAACCTCGTTAAAAAATGAAACAAGGAGTCATGAGGATAGTTCTTTTACTATGTCAACCTCATTAAAAAATGAGACAAATCCCTTTCCAAATCTCAAAGGTAAACCTTCATTCCAACCACTGAGTTGAAGGTAATGAAGCTTGGGGGGCATGCACCTCAATTTGCATTATTATTCTCGGGGCATGCAAAATTATCATGAGCAATGTTACTATAGGGTTCAAGCTCGTTAAAAAATAAACCCGCCTCGAGCTGTTTTAATGCGGAATTCAAGCTCGTTAAAAAATAAACATAAGCAATGAGCAAGCGTTCCCCCAACGTTTAAGCTCGTTAAAAAATGAACTAATTTTCGGTAAATAACCATCGTGAATGTATTACTTCAGCCTTTGAAGCCTTGGTCATGTTCTCATTATCACCTCCACTCTGTATTGGCCGATCATTCACCTCCACTTGACTGTTTACCCCTTTTTGAGGAACAACTATGAAGAGTGATCCTATTAGCCATCCTTGTGACACTGTCGTGATTGGAAAATTCCTAACCTTACCTGGAATTAGCTTCTACCCGAATCTATCACTCATTCCTCAAAAAAAGAGTCTCCTTTAAGCTCTTTTCAACTGACTCGTAAAATATGAAAAAATTGCCGAGCCATTGGCCTCTCCAACTCGTTAAAATGACCGTAAGTGCTATCCCTCCTTTAGATTTTAATCTTTTTTGGACCTGAGGGATTATTACACAAAAAGATCGAGCGCTTGTTTTGTTCAGCTCGTTAAAATTACCAAAAATTCATCCCTTTTGTATTATTTTATACTTTTTCAGACTTAAGGGATTAGATGACGAAAAAGGATTTTTTGGAGTTTCCTTTACGTCCCTTTTCAGACTCTCTAAAATTGAAAAGGACCGAGTTATCTTTGTCGTTAAACTCATTAAAACCGAATAGCGACAAACTTGTCCATAACAGACAAGAACAAGTTTCACTATCGCTAGGCTCGTTAAAATATAGCGATGTGCTGGCCCGAAGGGAAAATTATAGAACAAGCATATGTTATCCTCCTCAAGCTTGACAAAAATAAAGAGGTACTGGTCAGCAATGACTGGGGGAAAAGTGGGAAGAAAACTTGAAGAAACTTTGTTGGTAGCAAGTCGCTCTTGAACATGACACTTTCACTCCACGTCCGAGTCAGGTTGGGTTGTTCCATTCACTGGTCACATCACCATGGTTCCGTCACACCATCCATATTTAGGGTTAATGCTACCAATCCATCATGTCAGTGTTGCTGATATGTTCAAGAGAAGTCGCTCAGAGAATTCACCTGTGTCTCACCCACTGTAATACATTTACACTCCATTCTTTCATGAGCGCCACCCTGAACCTCATATCACCAGATCGTTTTCACCTCCATTAAAATCATTTTCTCCATTCCATGTCATTGATGTGGGATTCACTAAGGCCCTCCTATGACATATCGCTTCTTTTCGACATCAGCTCATTATCCAAGAAGTCGATCTAGGGACAACCCTTTCAGTACTTTGAAGCTTGCATGCCTCAATGGAAAGTTTCTCACTTCCGGCGACATGTTTACATCAATGGCCTTCGACCGAAAGATTTTGCGTGGTGTTCAATGCCAAGTCCCTTATTCGCACCACGTGAATTGTACTGTAGTACCTTGAGGGTCATCATCATTATCGGTGATTCCTCTCGCGCCTGTTAACAGCTTACATCATTGGCTGGTAATCAGGCGATGTCTTTCCATGTTCGACTCCAAAACATCTCTCACATGGATCGACTTGTAGTTTGAGTAAAGATCGAATGAGATTGAAGACCCCGGATCTCGTTTCATCTATCTGGGCTGCGATATATATTCAGGAAAATAAAGACATCAAATGTACATCATTGCTGCACAGATAATCATCCAATCTAAGGGATGATGGCTCTACCAGAATCATCAGTCTACACTCAGACGATTGTCTGTCCTATGTACATGAAAATGGATTTATAAAGCTGAGCATGGGAATGCCCGCCTTAGCTAGATCATGAAAATATTATGAAGATAATGTATCGTATTGTATCTTATTATAGGTCTCCTTCCGACTTGAAAGAACTTCAGATCCTCATGATAAAGCATTTCACTCGACATCAACAAATTAATGACCTCATGCTTTAGGGGGCAACTGTTATAGACATTTTTGGGCACTGCAACCCCAAGCATAAAATGTCCATAAACCAAGGGCTCTTAAGTCCCTAAAAGTGTTTTTCCAACCTCTAAAAGAACAAGGTCAACTGATTACATCTTCTCCCAGAAGTTCTCCATGAAAAACTGCTCAGAACTGGTCAAAACGGGACCATTTCACCTGCTCGATGGTCAAAGTGCGTTGCATCCCACCTACCTACACACAGTAGGTGCAATGCATGCTAAAAATCCCTTCTATGGGGTGCGGTGGGCGAGAGTGGACAAATGGCAGGCTCAATCCGTAATGTGGAGGAGCATGGAATCTTCCAGAAACTTCTCTTGTGACACTTGCCTCTCTGCATTCACCCAGGGATGAGTAAGAGATCATCAATCTCCAAGTGGAATCAAGAACTATCAGAGAGAGGACACTAATCAAATCTCAAAAGCTGACTCACTCCCCTTGCAAACATCTATATATGGATCCCTCATCCCAGAGATCCAGAGGCTGGAATTTTGTATCTTGCAAGGAAGTGCTGCTGGTGTTTTGGTGCAATATCATAGTGTTGGGTGATCTAAGCTTTTCATGAGGTGAAGAAGGGCTTCTTGTTGAGAGGATGACATTGGGTCAGAACAATTGGTTGTAATCCTCTTTTCTCTTTCTTGATTATTAATAAATCTATTCAAGTTTTCCTCCACATTCTTGTATGATTGATGATATATACTTTTATGTGGTCAATGTATATCTGATCCTATATTTGTTAGGATAGTCCGACACATAGGATATAGTTAAGTTCAACTTGGTCTAGTATAGAGTTAGGTTAGAGTTAGGTAAAGTGTGTTTCTTTACCGTTGTACATTTTGTAACTTACAATCCGACGGTCACGATATGTAGTGATCCGACGGTTCACTCTCACCTCGGTATTACCGACACTTGATCCGTGGCTTGACACCCGATTGGTCCATGAGTTCTATTTAAAGCGCATGGAGGGTCATTGTTCGGGTAATCCGTGCATGAGAGAAGCTTATGTAAATTTTCATTCTTTGATTAATAAATTGCCTGTAGTACCCACGTTGGGACAGGCCGTGGACTGTTTCCCTCCTTGCACTCTGAGGGTTTTAACCACGTCAAAAATACTGGTGTATTGATTTGAGATCTGGTTGTGAGCAGTGTCCTTTTGGTATTCTTTCTGTGGAACTTACCCTGTAAATTCCTACATGGTATCAGAGCTATTTGAGGGCCGCGTCCGTTGGTGATCCAAATCTGAAGCCGGTAGAACTGCATGCGGCTGTCGTTTCCTAGATCTGTTGTTTCTGACTGCTTTCGGGCCGAGAGGACTGCTCTGTTGCATTTGGAGCATCTGTTCCAGTGAGGAACCCCTTTCGTTTCATGCGAAAAGGTTTCCGGTAGCCCTAGCTGCGTCATTTTTCAGATCGGGAGGTATACAGTGTTTTTTTTTGCAGTTTACTGTTAATTTCTCTCTGCTTATTTCGGTCTCAGTTTATTTAGCCTTTTTTTTTAACCGGATCTATACCTTTCATTTCTGCGTATGCTCTTTGCCCTACGACTCTGTGCGATCTGGGTAAATCAGAAACAGAAAGGAAGGATTTTTCTCATGCGTATGCTCTTTTCCCTGCACCTTAGTGTGATCTCGGAAAATCAGAAACATTGAGAAAAATATTTAGTTTTTCGGCTAAAGCTAACCTTGAGATTTTTTTTTAAATTTCTAGTTTTTTGGCTAAAGCTAACTTCGAGCCGCAAGGTTCGTTTTTCTTTGCATATTCGTGTTGGGTTTTGTGTTTTGTGTTTTGTAGGGAAAAAGAGCTTTCTCAAGGCAAGCACGCAAACCGAGGCCCCCCCCCCCCCCCTCCCCCCCGCTCTCTCTCTCTCTCTCTCTCTCTCTCAAATTTTTTGTATAGATCAATTGGTTCAAAGATATTTTTAGAGAGTAGAGGTCTTGGGTTCAAGTCTCCATTTTGTGGGGGCGGCTTTTTTCATTCCCGCACATTCGCGCACTTTGTCGGCAACGTCAACAAGTTTTTTTTCAAAAAGCCATAACTTCTTCATCCGGAAGCCTTTTTCAGAGCCGTTTTTTTTAAAACCGCCTATTTTTTCGAGATCTATCCGTTGGTAGACTTACTTTCAGCATCTTTAGCTTCAGTTTTTAAAAAACAAAATGGAAAGTCCATGCCAAGTCATTCTTGACAGCACTAACTACTTCCAATGGGTAGAATACATGGAAGATTTACTTAGAAGTAAAGGTCTCTTCAGAATAGCCACAAATCAAGAGAAGAAACCAACAGATGAAGACAAGGCGGCAAAATGGGAAAATAGACAAGATCAAGCACGTCGTTTGATAGGGATGTCTATTTCTCCTGATCTTAGATTCCACATTGCAGGACTTGAGACTCCTCATGAAGCATTAGAAAAACTTGCTAAAGTTTTTGGGATTAAAAATGAAATTAGATCCCATCAACTTGAAAATGAGCTGCTTACTTTGGATCCTAATAATTTTTCCTGCATTGAAGATTTCTTGTCCAAATTCAAGACCCTTAGATATCTCTTGGAAGGTGTTAAAGTTAAGAAAGATGATGGTAACCTTATTTATTCCATCCTTACTAAGTTAGGACCAGCCTACTCTGTATTTGTTTCCACTTTCCATTCTACAAGGGAAGCTTTCATTTGTCAAGGACAAGACTACAAGGCCCCTTCCTTTGACTCCTTTTGTGATTCCTTAATAAGAGAACAAGAAAAACTCTTACACCTTGGTCTTCTTAATCTTGGAAACTCTTCCACGAAAGCGTTAGCCGCCCAACAGCACCCAAATTCAAAGAATCCTAAGAAGTCATATCCTCAAAAGAATGGTCCTAAACCATCTCAGCCTCAAAATGAAAGATCATTTCAGCAAAATGATAAGACCAATAAAAACAAATGGAAGAAGACTGATAGACATTGTAACTTTTGTAATCGAGATGGCCACTTAGAATCTAAATGCTTTAAGAAGATGGAAGCCTTGGAAGCCGCAATGAAGAAACATAACATCCATCTGGAGCCTACTTCAACTTCAACTTCCGGAACGGCACTTTCTGCATGTCATCGTCAATCATCTCAGTCTGGTTATGCATTAAATGTATCTTCTTCTTCTTCTAATTCTCATGAGTGGCTCATTGATTCTGGAGCCTCTTGTCACATGGCCAAAAACCAAGCCATGTTTTCTTCTTTAAATGATTGTAACACCAAAAATATATATATTGGTGATGATAGATCTCTTAATGTTGTAGGGACTGGAACTGTTCATCTAGACAATGGTCAGTTCAATGATGTATTATGTGTTCCAAACTTATCCTGCAACCTTCTATCTGTCTATCAGATAACTCATTCAGGTGGAGGTAAAATTGTTGAATTTTCACCTCATGATGTTGTAATCAAGGATCTAAAAGATCCTAAACAGATTCTAGCTACTGGTCTTGCTGATGATTCCAAAAGGTTGTATAAGTTTCACAACTTTGGGTCATCCCATCTTCCCTCAGTATTTGTTGCTCATAATGATGAAGTGAGCAAACTTTGGCATGAGCGGTTTGGTCACTTAAACTATCGCTCCCTTCAGCATCTATGTAAAGAAAATATGGTGACAGGTCTTCCTATGGTATCTTGCAAAGATGGTGTTTGTTCCGGATGTGTACTCGGAAAACATCATCGGGACAGTTTTGACAAACGTGCCTCTTGGCACGCCTCAGCCCCTTTACAGCTTGTGCACAGTGATTTATGTGGTCCTCTTCCTGTTGCTTCATTCTCTGGCTGCAAGTACTTCTTAACTTTCATTGATGATTTCTCCAGACGCACTTGGGTATACTTCTTAAAACTCAAGAGCGAAGTATTTACCACTTTTTTGGCCTTCAAAGCATTTGTTGAAAAACAATCTGGACATCAAATTCTTAAGCTAAGAACTGATAATGGTGGAGAATATGTTAAAAACGCATTCATCAAGTTTTGCACCGAAAATGGAATTCAAATGCAACATACTGTTCCATACACTCCACAACAAAATGGTGTAGCTGAAAGGAAAAATCGCACCTTAAAGGAAATGGCTAATTGTATGCTGCAATCTAAAGGACTCAGTCTTAGTTTTTGGGCCGAAGCAATTAATTGCGCAAATTATATAATCAATCGCACTCCCACTAAGGTTCTAGAGAATATCACTCCAGAAGAAGCTTGGAGTTCCATTAAACCAGATGTAAGTCACTTTCGTGTGTTTGGAAGTGAAGCATGGGCCCATATTCCAGATGAAAAGCATAAAGCTTTAGAACCTAAGAGTGAGAAATGTACTTTTGTTGGATATTCTGAAGATGTAAAAGGTTATAGACTTATTCCATTTAAGTCCAAAAATGTTATCATTAGAAGAGATGTAAAATTTGATGAAAATAAATCGGCCTGCGAGCCCAGTCCGGCGGATGTGCCACCTCTTCCTATCTCTTCTATCTTTGAAAACATTTCTTCTTCTGATGATGAAAGCGAGGATGATAATCCTCCCCCACCTTCTCAGGATCCTCAACTTCCAAGATGGGTCCGTGCTACTCGGGATGCAGCAGGTGATCTTGCCGGTGATCCTACAGATCAGCGACGTACACGTTCTCAGTTTGAAAGAGCCTCTTCTTTACTGGCTCAAGCTCCAGTGGTATCAGATCCTGACACTTTTGCAGAAGCTTCCGGCCATCCACATTGGGAAGCAGCTATGAATGAAGAATATCATTCATTGATGACAAATGATACATGGGATCTTGTTCCTCTACCAAAGGGACGCAAACTTGTTAGATGCAAATGGGTTTACAGAACCAAGTATGGACCAGATGGGAAAGTTGATAAACATAAAGCTCGTCTAGTTGCTAAGGGCTTTTCACAGGTTGAAGGCATTGACTACACTGAAACCTTCTCTCCAGTTGCCAAAATGAACTCTATCTGCCTTGTTCTTTCCCTTGCTGCCTCTTTAAAATGGGAAGTCCATCAAATGGATGTTAAATCTGCCTTCTTGCATGGGGACTTGCAGGAAGAAATCTATATGGAACAACCCATTGGCTTCATACAAACAGACTCCAGCCTTGTTTGTCGACTTAAGAAATCCCTTTATGGCCTCAAGCAAGCGCCTCGGGCTTGGTATGCCAAAATGGATAGCTTTCTTTTAGAATCTGGCTTTTCTAGGTGTCATTCTGACAATACTGTCTACACCAAGAAAGTGGGCAACTCTCTTATCATCCTTGTTCTTTATGTTGATGATCTTATTCTTACTGGTAGTGATCCCAACCTTATAAACCATGTGAAGTCCAGCCTTAAAAAGAAGTTTGAAATGACAGACTTAGGACACTTACACTATTTTCTCGGTCTTCAAGTCTTGCAATCCCAAGAGGGTATTTTCCTTTCCCAGTCCAAGTATGCTATTGATATTCTTCGTCATTTTCACATGGAAGACTGTAAGCCAGCCCCTTCTCCCTTTCAGTCTGGAGTCAAACTTTCAGTCTCTTGTACTTCTCCTGAAGTTGATGCTACCTTATACCGTCAACTTGTCGGAAAACTCTTGTATTTAACCCATACTCGTCCTGATCTTTCCTTTGCTGTTGGCCTTGTTGCTCGTTTTATGCAAAATCCCCGTGAAAGTCATTGGAAAGCAGCTAAAAGAATACTTCGTTATGTTCGAGGTACAATACAGTTTGGGATTCATTACAGTGCCAAAGCAGCTCCTCTGTTAGTTGGTTTCACTGATTCTGATTGGGCTGGTGACCCTGATGATCAGAAGTCTACTGCCGGCTATGTCTTCACTCTTGGTTCAGGACCTATCACATGGGCTTGTAAGAAACAAGCTGCCATTTCTCTTTCGTCAGCAGAAGCAGAGTATCGTGGTGCCGTGGAAGCTAGTAAGGAAGCCTTGTGGCTTCGTCAGATCCTATCAGAGTTTGGCTTTGAGCAGCAGCATCCAACCACACTTTGGTGTGATAATCAAAGTGCCATTCAGCTATGCAAAGATCCAGTCCAGCATCAGCGCAGCAAACACATTGAACTACACATGCACTTCATCAGAAAGCTCATTCATGACCATGTTCTTGAAGTGCAATATTGTCCAACAGATGATCAGGTTGCAGACATCTTCACAAAGGCTCTCACAGAGGCGAAGTTCACTAAACTTCGATATATGCTTGGAGTTCAGGAAGTTGTCACTAAGGGGGGATAGGCTCTAGTGCCTCCTTCCTTCTCCTATTGTGTCATATTTGTAAATCCTTCAATCCTATCCCAAGTTGTTCTTAAGGGGGGATGTTAGGATAGTCCGACACATAGGATATAGTTAAGTTCAACTTGGTCTAGTATAGAGTTAGGTTAGAGTTAGGTAAAGTGTGTTTCTTTACCGTTGTACATTTTGTAACTTACAATCCGACGGTCACGATATGTAGTGATCCGACGGTTCACTCTCACCTCGGTATTACCGACACTTGATCCGTGGCTTGACACCCGATTGGTCCATGAGTTCTATTTAAAGCGCATGGAGGGTCATTGTTCGGGTAATCCGTGCATGAGAGAAGCTTATGTAAATTTTCATTCTTTGATTAATAAATTGCCTGTAGTACCCACGTTGGGACAGGCCGTGGACTGTTTCCCTCCTTGCACTCTGAGGGTTTTAACCACGTCAAAAATACTAGTCTATTGATTTGAGATCTGGTTGTGAGCGGTGTCCTTTTGGTATTCTTTCTGTGGAACTTACCCTGTAAATTCCTACAATATTGTCTATGATAGTAGATCTCTGTTCTTGGATAGTATTATGCTGCTTTGATTCTATAGGAACTACTTGAAGCTAGGTAAACGAAGAAGCGAGTGGCAAAGATCTATCAGAAGGGAGAGGAATCAAGTAAGGAACCAAGCACAAGACAGAGGTTGGTCTCCTTTCTTCTCTTATCTACTTCTCGTAAAGGAAAATGAAAGTAGTTTTACTGTGTTTGTTTCTAAGGTAGCTATCACCCTTAGTGGGACTAGTAGTTCTACATAGACACTAGTTTTCCCTATAACAGGTATACCGTGAAAAAGGTGCGGACCCCCAATACATGCACTTTCATGCAGAGAAAAGGGCACGCACGTGGGAAATCCTATGGTGGTCCATGGTATTTAGCCCAACATGTTTGATCCTATGGTTTTGGTCCATGGTTTTGCATCTAAAGTATTGATCCAAGGTATTGCGTTCCTAGTATTGAATACCTATGGTTTTGGACCATGGTTTGAATATGGGCTTGCCTATAAAAAGGAAAGGAGATCATTTGGCTGAGTACTTATGGGTTGAATATCTTAAGGAGAGCTAGATCTGAAATACTTGTGATCAGTTGGTGAGTGATAGCTAGATCTGAATGGGTCGAGATCTCCATGGCGCATGATCAGATATGTAGATTTGATAGTCTGGGGTATGCTTGAAGACTGAAAAACTATCTATACCCGCAGGACCGCAGGTGCGATGCAGTGCAGGTGCAGATACCCGTAAAGCAGAAGAGTGTGCAGATGCAGATGTAGCTACAGGATTGCAGGTGTGACACAGTGAAGGTGTGGATACCTGCAGAGCAGAAGAGTGCACAGGTGCGGATGTAGCCACAGGACCGCAGGGGCGACACGGTGCAGGTGCAAATACCCGCAAAGCAGAAGAGTGTGCATTGCAGATACCCACAGATAAGAAGACTATGCAGGTGCAGACACCCTCATATCAGAAAGCAGCACAGGCGCGGATGTCCGCTGATGTCTTTTGGTGAAGTTGCGTACCCTGCTTGACATTTGTTTTAACTGCTTTGACTATTCTGCAGGTTTCTGGGTGCACAATTGATGTTTGATTACTAGTATTGAGTTCTGATAACAACATGATTATGTTTAGCTTTAGTATTGATGGTTGAATGGATCAAGTTCTTAATGATTTATCCTTATGTGATTTGATGGACTAGATCTAGTTGATAACTCACATATTATCCTTGTATATGTATTGATCTGGTGTTTGGGTGATTCAGAAGATTGATTAATTATGTGCTTCAATGATATTAATGGGTCCACTATGAAAATTGGATGAAATGTGGCCTTTCAGATTATGTGTTGTGCTTCAGGAGTATCCAGTATGAAAATGTATGAAACGTGGTACCTGGAGGAGAGAAGATTGTAGGCCGGAGCCTACGTACTAGTATCTTAGCTAGTACAAGAGCTAAGGGGGTGGTAGCTCCCTTCCAGTAGCAGTTGAAAACTTAGGAGCAGTGTAGCAGGTAGCAGCCTGTGTACTATTAAATGGATCAGCTAGTACAAGAACTATGGGGGTTGTAGCTCCCTTCTAGGAGAGACTAGAGAATGAGAGAGGGATGTAGCTCTCTACAGGTAGTATCCCATGGACATGTAAAAGTAGTTTTATCTTGATATTTGGGTGCAATTTGTATATGGTTATGTTGACACCTAATCATCAGGATTGGGTGAATATAATGTAAATAAATAATAAGTAATATGAACAGTCATCGGGAGATGAAGTGAATAGTCTCTCCCTCATGCATATAATAAAGACCAACTTGAAGGAATGTAATACAAATCAATTTTTCTTTGAGGAGTTACTGCCTGGCCTGACATGGTATTAGAGCGAGCTCCCAATATTAGTTGTAACTCCCTTCTACCTACTACGCTCTCTTTCCACTGCCCCTGTGTGTTCTATATGCCATAATTTATTCTATGCCATTATGCGCTCTGTCTGCCATAATTAATTCTGCACCATTTCTTCCATGCCTCAGCTCTGAAAACCTTCTGAATCATTGCATTGAATGTCTTGAGGCCATGCTACTGAGTTGAATGCCTTAAGGCCATGCTATAGCGTAAATGGTGTGAAATGCTGCTGCATTGATGGTACGTGAGATCTGAGAGCATGGAGCCAAACTAAACCTTCGTATGAGGATTTGAAATAACAGCCTTGGGGTTTTTGGTAGAGCCTCACCTCCAGACCATGCTAGAGAGAATGTGTTAACAAACAAGAATAATATTGAAGGCATGGAAATGTATTTACGCTGGTATCATTACATTATTACATTGTATTTACGTTGTTGATATTTACGCTTTTGATATTTACGCTGCTGATATCATTACATTGTATGTATGCTGGAAGCACTGCCTTTGTGTATGTGTTGAAGTTTTTGGCATATAAAATGTATCGAATGCCAATTCCTATGATATTGTAATGCTGGTCCTAAAGTTGAAGTTTTTTGGCATATAAAATGTGTATGCATTGAAGTTTTTGGCATATGAAATATGTTGAATGCCATGTGTTGAATAGAGTTAAAAAAAAAAAAAGGTGGTGGGTCAAAGCATTGTGGCATGAAGTGTTGGATGCATTGTACAAATTTGTGTATTTATAGTCTTGGGTATTGACATTTGCTATGGAGTTGAATTTGTTGTCCAGTCATATCAAAATAATATATTTTCCCATTAAGAGTAAAAGTTTTGCAGCAAAAGCTTTTGTTACATTATGAATTCAATCATATCCTTTGTGGGAATAGTTCTCACTAGCAAAGAGAACAATCCTGAGAGGTCTTGGATGATAAAACACATGCTCATTTTCAATGAGTTGTGGAAAAGAGTGTGCATTGGAGACAGAGACAAACAGCCAGAACAACCTACATCAGACAAATATCTCACCATTTCGGAAAACAAGAACAACAAAGAATATGCATTAATCACAACATCTTTATGTGAATAGGTGAGTCACCATATTACACCATTTTCAACTGCTTTCAAAGCCTTACAAATGATGAAAGAATTCTATGACTCACATTCTGCACTTGCATTTGTTCAACTCATGATTAAACTCTTCACTCTTCAACTGCAAAATAATGATCCTCTTGCTATTGCATCTGAAGTAAAGTCTATAATGCATGATATCCAAGCCACTAAATTTTATTTGGATATTCCTCTTATCGCTTTTCTCAAGGCAGTTTATCCTACTTACCTAATTATCTCGAGTCATTGCAAGAAGATGGAAATATTGAAGACATTGCCTTTGACTCTCTTGTGAAAAAATTTGTTGAAAGAGAGAAGGCTTTTGGAAAGAAGATAGCCCCTGAATCTTTTGAACAGGTTGTGTGCCTTGCTCAAAAAGAAAAGCATCCTGCTCAAGATTCTTCAAGAGGAAGAGGTGGTCGAAGAGCAAGAGGAAGATATTTCAAAGGCAGGGGGGGCAGACACTCTCAAGGAGAAAAGGTAGATTTGCATTTCATATGCTACAAAAGAAATGGATCGCATGATGCCTCTACATGCAAGGTACCATGGGACAAAATTGAGGAGCAAAGAAACCAACAGAAAGGTAAAACTGATGATACAGACAAAGGTAAAGCACCTGAATCTTCTTACAATGTTGTGGCACAATGTAATATTGGAGTAAATGAAGATTTATTTAATGCTTCACTTGCTTCTTGGAAAAATGATTGGTTGCTTGATTTAGGAGCAACCTGCCAGATGACTCATAGAAAAGTTTTTTTTGAAGAATTTACTGAAAATGTTGATGGAGCAGTATACTTTGTAGACCAATCAAAAATCAAGCCATCGAGGCTTGGCACAATCAAGCTTAAACTATCTGGTCTTCTAGAATTTCTTCTGCATCATGTTCTATATCTCCCACAGCTCAAGAGAAACTTGTTGTCCTTGGTCCACATCCACCAGCAAGGTCACTCCATTCATATGTTTGATGGCAAGCTTGAGGTAAGAAAAGCATCTGACCACTCACATGTCATGAGGGGAATAGAAGAATAAACACTTCTCAAGCTGCAAGGAACCTCTTCTCGTGCACAACATTTCTCATACAATTCTCATTATGAAGAAGGTACACTTACATCAAGTTTATTATGGCATGCTAGATTTGGACATTTGAGCTATGATAGCCTCCACTTGTTGAAGAAAAATGGTGTTGGTGGTTTGCCTACAATTCCTAGGAAACTTAAGCAATGTGATGCTTGCATTCTAGGAAAGCATAACAAATAGTCTTTTCATGATTCACATTAAAGAGAACATAGAAAAATTGAACTCATTCATTCATATTTATGTGGTCCAATGCCTATTCCTTCTGCAAATGGAAATAAATATATGATGACATTTATTTATGACTACACAAGAATGTGTTGGGTTTATTTATTGAAGAACAAATCTAATGTTTTTCAAACATTCAAGAACTTTCATAAATGGATTGAAAATGACGCACAATCTCATATTGGGTCTATTCGCACTGATAATGGAAAAGAATACACATCAAATGAATTTGAAAACTACCTTTGCCAACATGGGATCAAACATCAAACAACTATGCCTTATAATCCGCAACAAAATGGTGTAGCTGAAAGAATGAATAAGATAATCTTAAATATGGTACGATCCATGCTCTTCTTCAAAAATGTAAAGATAATTTTTTGGGCTGATGTTGTTCTATGTGCTGCATATATAAAGAATAGATGTCCATCTAATTCTATTAGAAACAAGACTCCATACGAAATATGGTATGGACATGTTCCTTCGGTAAAGCATCTTAGGGCCTTTGGTTCCACCTGTTATGCCTTGATACCAAAGGTACATAGAAACAAACTTGATGCTAGAAGTCGTAAATGTATCTTATTGGGGTATTCAAGCACCTCCAAATCATATCATCTCTATGATGAAGTAAATAAAAAGTTTGTTGTATCTAGAGATGTAATTTTTCTTGAATCATCCAAAACTGACGATGTTGTTGAATGGCAACTTGATTGCCTGGATTTATTCGCAAAATCAAAATCATTTCAAGAATTTGATAATTATATTCCACATCTTGAAGGGGGGATTCCTATACTAGATCAACATGTGGAATATTTTTTTGAAGAACACTCTCCCCTGCATGGAACTCCAACAATGGATGAGGCTTTAAGTGATGTGATTGACAGAACTGGGAGACTCAACCTTGATTCAATCCCAACTTAATCAGCGGAGCAGCTTGGAGCCTCTAAGAAAGGTCCCCCAAAGTGGCTAACAAAGACACTTGAAAGTGTTCATCCTGATGAGGTTGGAAAGACAGGAAGTAGAAATTCAAACCGGCAAAATGGAGGTGATGTAGATGAATTTAATTCACCTGTTGATATGGATGTTTCTTATGATTGTGAATTGAACTTGTCTAAAGATTTTGAACCAACTTCCTTCACAGAAGTTGCTTCTCACGATGAATGGAAAAAAGTGATGCAAAAGGAATATGATGCCCTCATAAAGAATGGCACTTGGACGCTAGTTGATCCTCCATTAGGAACCAAACCAATTGGATACAAGTGGGTTTACAAGAACAAGTATAAAGTTGATGGCTCACTTGACAAGCACAAATCCAGGCTTCTGCCAAAAGGTTTTGCATAGAAGGAAGGGGTCGATTATGAGGAGACTTTTTCCGCCACAGCAAAATGGGCTACCATATGGACACTCTTTGGCCTAGCAGCTCACAACGGTTGGAGAGTCCATCAAATGGATGTAAAAATTTCTTTCTTGAATGGAGATATAGAAGAGAATGTTTTTATGTCCCAGCCTAAAGGATTTGTTGTGAAAGGACATGAACATAAAGTATGCAAGCTTGTGAAGTCCTTGTATGGCCTCAAAGAAGCATCGCGAGCCTAGTATGAAAAAATAATTAAGCATCTTCTGAAACTCAATTTCAAACATTATGATCTTGATGATGCAACTTTATTTGTCAAGAAAGTTGACAAAGCAGTTGTATATCTTGTGGTATATGTAGATGATATTTTGATGATAGGGAACAATGAAAGCTACATTGCATCCCTAAAGAATGAATTTGGGAAAAGTTTTGAAATGACTGATTTGGGCTATGTTAATTACTATCTTGGTATTGAAGTAACCCAACATCTAAAGTCCATATTTCTTTCTCAAAAGAAGTTCATTGGAGATTTGTTGAATAGGTTTGGCATGACAGAATGCAATCCTCTTACTACTCCAATGGAACAAAACTCAAAGCTCACATCTATTGAAGGAAAAGAATTTGAAGATGCAACAAAACATAGACAGCTTGTAGGAAGTCTCAACTATGTAACTACTTCTAGACGAGACATTTCATTTGTTCTTGGAATCCTCTCCAGGTTTATGCGAAAGCCTTGTGAGGGACATTGGTGTACTGTAAAAAGAGTTCTAAGGTACTTGAAGGGAACTCAAGACTTTGGAATCAAGTATACACAGGTGGACAAATTCAGCGTGATTGGATACTCTGATTCAAACTTCGATGGAGACAAAGAAAATGGGGTATCTAATTCAGGATATGCTATGAGTCTTGGATCAAGAGCTGTCTCTTGGAGATCACACAAACAATTAGTTCCAGTAGATTCCACAATAGAAGAAAAATATGTGGCAGCAACAAAAGAAATTGTGTGGCTCAGGAAAATTCTTGAAGACTTGTAGGTAAAACATGTACAATCAACTCTCGTCATTGTTGACGATACCTCTGCAATAAAGTTGGCTAAGAACCCAAAGTTCCATGATCGAACAAAGCACATCAATACTAAATATTATCTAATTCGACATCATGTTAAGACTAAAACAATCCATCTCCGTCATTGTTCCACTAATGAGAAAATCATAGACATATTTACCAAAGTGCTTGGAAGAGAAAAGCTTGAATGATTCAGAATGATGCTTGGACTCACCAACATCCCTTCAGATTAAGGGGGGCAATGTTGACACTTATCATCAAGATTGGGTGAATATAATGTAAATAAATAATAAGTAATATGAACAGTCATCAGGAGATGAAGTGAACAGTCTCTCCCTCATGTATATAATAAAGACCAACATGAAGGAATGTAATACGAATAAATTTTTCTTTGAGGAGTTACTGCCTAGTCTGACAAGTTATAACCACTGAAGACATCCAATAAAGAAAAGTATTTCTTTCTTGTAAGGGTATCAAGAACCTAGTCAATGAATGGGAGATGGAAATAATCTTTGAGAGTGGCTTTGTTTAATTCTCGATAATCAATACAAATATGCCATCTTCCATCCTTCTTGGGTACTAGCACTAATGGAGATACCCACTGATTGTCAGAAATAGGATAGATAAAACCGAGATACAAGAGTTTTTGTACTTCTTCTTTCACAATATCTCTTAGAGCTGGATTCATTCGCCTTTGGGGTTGTCGGACAGGTTAGGCTCCTTCTTGAATATAGATATGATGTGTGTAGGTCTTAGGAGGGATACCCTTCATATCTTCATAGCCCCATACGAAGGCACTAAGATGGTTTCACAACAAATTCACAAGTTGCTCTTGCTCAGATGAGTCCAAATCTGAACTTATATACAAGGATTTACCAGGTCTAATCTCAACAAGAGTAGTACCAGGTTCGAGAGTACTCAAGGGAGTGGTCAAATGTAGTGGTGCAAAAGAATGAGGATCGTGATCTTCTTGAAAATCTAGGCTGAAAATTTGGCTCAAGGGCTCAAAATTAGGCATAGTGTCTAGATTATTCAGGAAGTATTGAACCTCATCTTCTTGTGAGGACCCAATATAATGATGGATAAGGGAGATGGGCTGAGTCTCGTCATCACTACTTTGATCCAACCACAAAGTATCTCGAAGGTCCTGAATGGATTTGGTAGGGGGATATAGAGTAACTTTCTTCCTACAGTCTCCATGTTAAATATACATATCACCAGAATGACATCCAATATATGCATCGATGCTAGCAAGCCATGCTTGACCCAAGATCAAAGGGTGCCCTCCCACTGGGTTCTTTGGTTGAAGCACAATGAAATCAGTAGGATATTCCCAAGAATCTAATGAAATGATCACATCATCCAATACTCCTTCTGGCTTAATTTTAGATCTATCTGCTAATTCAAGGACAGTGGCAGTAGGGTGAAGGTGGTTTAATTGAAGTTGATCCATGGATTTCTTAGTCATGACATTAATGGTTGCCCCTAGGTCTATAAGAACATTAGAGATAAGGACATTACCAATCTGAACTGAGACAACAGGGTTTCTAGGATCAGTATATTTTTCTGTAGATAAGCATCCTGTCATTAACTCTACTGCCCTAACAATAAATTGAATTGTTTGGTGTTCCAATTTCTTCCTCCTAGATTTCTTGAGACAGAGTTCCTTAATAATCCTAGTGAAAATAAGGATCTCTTTGATGGCTTGAAGCAAAGGTATCTTAATGAAAAGATTTTGAAGATCTGATGCCAAGCTAGTCTCAAAAATAGGCTCACTTCTTTCCATAACTAGCCTCTCTAGTCTCTCTAGGAAGGGACGCTGGTTCAAAGAAGGTGGCAATGATCTAGAGGGTAAGGGTTGTTTGGTGACTGCTTTCGGAGGATGGTTAGGAGTTTCCTCTTCTCCTTACTCTTCAAAAATCATTGTGGTTCGGTTCTAATTTTATGATGTTACATTCCTTTGTGATCTTAACTGGATATCATGAACCCCAACAGGAATAGAATGGTACTCAAATGATAAAGGTGGGTTTGTTACATAAATAATTTGCGCTACTTTGTTATTGTTAGGATTAGGCATAGGTTGAGTAGGAAATTGAGTAGGTTGAAATGGTGGAGGTAAAGGCAATGGTGGATTAGAATGACTCGGAAATTGCAGCATTGAATTTTGTGTATGAGGATATGATTGCATAAGTGGTTGGTAGGAATATGGGGAATGAGTTGACCCTCTCCAACCTGGCTGTCATGGTTGAGAAGGTTGTCCATGCTAATATTGATTTCCATATCACCACTGTTGATTAGTGTTAGGATAGGAATATGCATGTGAAGTATAACCAAAATAGTGTGGAGAAAATTCAGGAGCCATACTTGTACCTACCTGAGGCTAGTTTCTTCTTTCTCCCATAGCGTTCAAATATTCAGCTTTAGGCTATCCCCCCGTGAATATAGCTTTAAGTCCTGGTATGGAGAGACATTTTTCAGTAATATGGTCTTTTGTACAAATAGCACACTTATTAGTTTCTTTTAAATTAAGTGGACACTCTTTAGGTGGATGCTTATCTCTACATTTAGGATAGAAAATACATAGTGACTCTTGTTTTTTATAAGTTTTTGCTAAAATTTCAAAGAGTCCAACTGTTTAGAAACAACATTCATTATATCAATTTTCATGTTTTCCATTTTATTTTCTAGTCCAATAATCATAGCATTGATAAATTAAGTTTTTATATTTCTATTTCGAGTTCCTCTACCAAATCTATAATGATTTCTTGAAAATTTCCTGCATAATTCACAAATTTGATCAAAAGTTTTCTGAGAGATGTCACCTTGTCCTAGCAGATTTAGATTATTTCTAGCATTATCAGTAAGTACTCTTAAGAACAAGGCCCTAATAGTGCTGGAATCAAGCTTAAGTTTTGATCTTTGTAGAATATACATAAATCTTTCTAATTAATCTTCAAGAGTTTCATCATCATCCTGTATGATCGTAAAAATTTCATCCTGCATGTCTCAAGTTTTGCAATATTCCTAATATTTAGACAAAAATACTCTCTTCATCTATTCCTGAGAGGTTATAGAGTTTCCTCTTAGCCTCATGAACCAACGTAAGGCTAAGTCCTTCAGGGTAGCAGCAAATAATCTTAACTTCTGAGCATTAGTTTAATAATCATAACTTCTACAAAAAATATCAAACTCGAATAGAAAAGAGTCAGCGTCTTCATGGAATTTACCATGGAAATGGGGGAGAGTTGACAGTGTAATATTCTTCATTTGTTCCACAGTATCCAAATCTACAATTCGAAACACAAAAGTGGATTGTTCTTCGCTTACCTGATCCTGGTTTTCACTAGACCCTTCCACATAAATTTCATGAACTGTCATTGTCTCTTTCTTACTCTCGACAGGCTGAACCACACTTGAGTTGTTGTCACCAGAATCCAGGCGGATTGTTCCTGTGTGATGAGTTTTATTCGGCTTCCTACTCATAGAATGAGACCTAATATGAGATTTTTTATCAAAATTATTTTGGCCCTTAGTGGGCTTTGAACCCTTACCTTTCCTAGGCATTCATTTCAAAGAAGAGAAAAACAACAAGTAATTTCTAATAAAAAGATGTTGCCAGAAATCAATTAACACCAGTAAAATTCCTTCAAAAGAAAAATCTTTCCCAAACAATGCTGAAACAAAAAATTACCTCTATTGTACAATCAAAAAATTCTTACCAAATCAAATCACCTCCCTGGAAACAACGCCAAAATGTTGGGTGTAGGAATTACACTTAAGTAAACTCCTCAACACTTAAATTGTCAACCTGGGGGATTCGTAAACTTAGAGATGAAGCACAGGCAATGCTAGAGATGGTATGAATATTTCTAATATCAACTCCTACTTTCTTTAAAGGAAAAATTGTAGAATCAAACTATAAAAGAAAAATACAACTCGAACCATCAAAATAATCCAAGGTTGGAACAAGAAGAAACGTACTTGCAAAAGAGATTCAGAAAGAAAAGAAGGAAATTACTCTAGCTGACAATTGATTAAGTACTGAGAATGATTTTCTTTAGCAAAGACACCTTAGCAGTCTTCAATAGATGGACCCCTTCAAACTTGTTTATATAAACATGTTCTTCTCATAGGAATCGATCTTGCACTAGTGTAGTCTGATTGCACTAGTGCAGGAACAACAATTTATGCAGAAGGTGTAAAGTAATGTCTTGTACTAAAAGTGATTTTTTTCGTGCAAGGGCTTTGAACTTTCTCAAGTCCAAAGCACACATATCTAATACAAAGAAATTGGTTCTTGTACATGATCAGAGCTTCTTACACTTTATCTTTTTAATTCTTGAAATCCTTTCTTAATTACTGAAAGTGTTATGAAACCAGATTGCATATCAAAAATATCAATGTCTGCAGAAGTGAAGAAACAATATTTTCAAGTTATCTTGTTATGAAATGTTAACGAAAGAAAGAACATTTTTAGAAGTAAATTAAAGAGGATTACTGCATCACATTATCTAGCACTGGTGCAACAACAGTTCTCCTGCTCGGACTAAGGGGAAAACCAAACCAATTGTGTGGAAAGTGAATAGCACACCAACGTGCGCTGGTGTAGATAATTTGTCCTGCTCAAACCAAGTGGGGAAAACCAAACCAATTGTGCAGAAAGTGAATAGCACACCAATGTGCATTGGTGCAGGTAATTTCTCCCACTCGAACGAGGTGGGAAAACCAACTCAAAATCAGATGTACAAAGGGAAATTTAACTACTTCAAGCTGCAGATCTGCTTCCACTCAGACAAAAATTCAAATGTTGTAAAATAAATCACATTTGACAGTTCAAAACATAAATTATAAGATCCGAAAAGAGGGAAAACATGCTAGGTTGGTTGGGCCCTAGCCAACCAGCACGTTTCCCTTTCAAATGGAAACATTACTCAGTATTGAATCGGTTCATCAACTATTAAACATAAAGAATACAATTCATGAAGCATAAGATGGAGCTCTTCTTATTAAATAATCAAAGAAAACACATGTGTGATTACATATCTAGCCCAGTTTGGGCGATAACAAAAGACAGGTCTGTTACCGCCTTCTTGGTTCTATTCTCTGTTTTATACAATTCTATCAACCATTACGAATTTTGTCCTATTTACATTTCTTCTTATATAGATCCTTGGCCGAAGGCCAAAAGGTTCGCTTAACTCGTTACATAGCCGATTGCAGAATAAGCTTTCCTTATAGAAAAATAAATAACTAATTACAAAATAAGCTTTCATTACACCATATTACATAACTGATTGCAAAATAAGCTCTCAGCCTCCACAATTAGGCATTTTGACAGAATAGGTCATGGCTATCTCCAGCTATTCGTTCCACCTAAGTCTGATATCAGCTACTCTAGATTGACTTGCTGTTATAACCAGGACATGGCTACCTTCAGATATGTTTTGATATAGTGGCTAAGGTGGTGCAAAATTGGGCGGAAATCTAATAGATCTGGATTTTCTGCCAAGATTCGCGGAGCTGCCACCGGTGTGAGATCTGATTTGCACTTAAAATCATCATTCAAGGTGATAATTTAACTATTAAATAACATAGGAGGTAACGATAAGTTACAAAAGTAATTCTAAGTAGGAAATCATGTAATAAATAGTTAATAAATGCTAATTTAAATTTAAAAAATGTAAAATATGAAGGTAATGCAAAATCTGTCATCGTTCTCACACTAGTGCAAGATGAGGGTGCATACAGGGGTAAATAATTATGATTTGCAAAGGGAAAAGTGGCAAAAAAGGATGCAAATTAGGGAACTAACAAAGTTTCGAAATTCAAGTTTAAAAGGGTAAGATGAGTTTTTTTCTAAACTCATTTGCACTCTTGAAATATCAATATCTCTCAGTCATCATCGTGCAAAATCATAAATGAGAAAAATTTGTGAAAACCAAGGGTTTCTGTTGCATTTTGGGAGAAGTGTGGCCCTTTTAAGGAGGTGTGACCCCTCCTGTGACCCTTCTGAGGAAGAGAAACCAATAGTACGACTCTTTTGGGAAATTCGCAGTGTTTGAATTTCTTCTTGGTTTCAAGATAATTTTTGAATTCTTCTAGCTTCCAAAGATCACTCAAGGACTCCTAAGCCTCCACAAATAGTAAGTGATCATCTACACCATCATTTCAAATAAGTTCAAAAAGATAAATTTTTTTCTTCTCAGGGTTTTCACCAACAAATATTTTGGTGAATGAAACCTAGATTCTACTAATGTACCACTATCATCTATCATCCATGAAACCTTAACCTAAGATATCTTATCATTTAACTACTCATTTTACATTAATTTCATTAAACCCTAGCCTTCCAGTACATTTTAACCTTTGAGAAAAAATCCACATCATTTTTATCAACATCATTCAGATAGGGTATTATCCTTTATAAAATTCAATGGAGAGTGAAAAAGAGAGTGAAAATAAAGTGCACAAGGGAGGACATCATTCAAGGTTTGAGCCATCCAACTTGAGAGAAATTAATGCTTCTCCATTTGTCCAAAACTGTTTCAAAAATTTTGGTTGTATGAAGTTTTTTGAGAAGGTTGCAGAGGTTGGTTGTCATGTCCCTTTGACAAGCCTTTTTGCCCAAAATTTCAACCTAAACAAGGTTTTCATAGCAGGTATAGAGTTCATTTTTTTAGAAGATATTATTTCTTCAGCCACAAGTATTCCAAATCATGGTGAACCTTGGTTCAAAGGCATGGAATTACCCCCTTGATGATTGTAAAATGTTACTAAAACCTAATGTCAGAGAGACTATTGGAAATATTTTTCCTTTTAGACATCTGCTTAACAAGTATTCCCCTTTAATGAAGCTTATTATGAAATATTTTACATGTGAAGGCAGATTCTCTAGATTATACATATATCATTTTAGTTTAACTATGCACTTCACCTCTACAAGAACACTTAATTGGTGGAAATTTTCGTCTAGAAGTGTGGTGAAGATGACTGAAAAATTCACACTAAGGGACAACCTCATATCGCCAATTTATTTCACAATAGCCTGATCAAGATTATGGTTATGCATCAGCTTTCAGTCAAGCAAATCACTTGGGAAACCTTTCTGGATAAACTAAATAATGCTCTTGGTATTATCCCTACTATTTCTCCCGGCAAAACAACACCATTAGGGCCAAGGTCGACATAGCCAACGGAGCATGGTTCAACAAGAAAATAGGCAGAGGTTTTAGAGGCACCTAGACCTAAGGTAATCAAGACATATTAAAGAGGTAACATTCTTATGTTTTCTCCATAGATTGTGGAAGGGGCCAAGCCTTCTACATCAACAGAACAAGGATCACATTTGCAGGATGAGGAGATCATCCATAATGACATAAAAACAGTGGACTTGGAGTCCCAATATGATAATCAAACCCTACAAATAGGTATCAAAGAGAAGGATTCTTAGATTATGGAGCTCCTGGAAATGTGGCAAGGGCCAAATTCATCATTTCCTTCCTTGAGCAAGAAAATCAGTAGCTGAAGGCAAATAAGTTGCTTTTATAGAAGGACTTGTTTAAAAATAATATTCAAGACATCAAAGGTAAAGTAGTGTTAAAGCATGATATGTATGATGAACAAGAAAAGAGGGTTGGAAGGAAGAGGCCTAGGAAAATGGGTCCCAAAAGGGAATTGTAGAAAGAAAGAGACCAAAACCTACTAAACAAGGAATTGAGTATTGAAACATGAATTGTTATGGAAATCAATGAGGACAGGAAATATTGGCTAGGGAAATTCAATGGACATCTAGAGAAGCTTCTTGAAAAGGCTAATAAGGACAACCAGATGTTGAGGCACATGGACGACCACTACCAAACAAGGAATTAGATTTCACAGATCAAAATTAAGAAATTGAAAACAAGTATGAAAGAAGCCTAAGACAAGCAAGGGGATCAAGAAAAAGGGGTAAAAGAATGAAATTGGTGGTTAAAACATAAAATAATGTTTATCCTATAAGCCATAGTAGCCAAGGAACAAATTTTGAAAATTTTGGAGAAAATTGATTTTTTTTGAAATTTTGCAGGAAATGGCACACAAAAGCGCTGCGCAGAGGTGCAACCCTTTTTCCCTGGACCTCCAAATAAGATATTTCCTATGTGGATGAGTTCATAATGATGAGTACATGCCAAATATTAGCTTAGTTTTTCATGATAGCTTCCTATTTTGATTAGAAACTAAAAAAACCTCATCTTTTTCATGCCTCTACCACTAAATCTAGACTGGTGCTGCGCTTCTTTGTAAGGTAGGAAAAATCATGATTTGGAGGCCTTCCCATGGGTATTGTTTGGAGGTTGATGGCTCATTGTAAAGTAGTCATGTGGGGCTACTTGACCCAAATTTTAGAATGTAGAATGGACTCCTCAACATTTACCAAAATCAACTCTCAACAGGCGCGACCCTTCTCCAAAAAATCTTGTTTTGTTGCATGTTGGTACGACCTTTCTATTGACTAGTACGACCCTTGTGGTTTTGGCACGACCCTTTTGGTCTAGTAACTTTTTGAGCACTAAACGGTGGAAAATTTGAGATTTTGTGACCTATTAACGTTACTTTAGGTTTCTTAGTTGGTTTTGCCTCACTTTATAAGGAAAATTATAATTAATGAGGAGATATGATCTCCTAAAATTTAGCCTAAATTGTGGATATTGTCTCAACTATCCTAGTTTTTAGGTGAGGACTCATCAAAGCTATTTATGATGAACCTTGAATAGAATTTTTGACCTAATGAGATGTCATATGTTGTATTTCTTATATAAAATGGAAGAGAATCATTTCCAGAGGTTGGACATTTGAGGAGAGAACCATTGTAGCCAGTATTTGACGTTTTTGGAAATCAAAGGAAACAATTTGCAACTATTATTTAGGAATTCCCGTGCAATATGTTTTTCATGTTTTTTTTTTCCTATGTTATTACTTTATATGAATGATATTTATCTTCTCTTTCCATTCACCAACTCTTCAATAGTTTTCCTTACTGTTTATAAAGATAATTCTTTTCACTAAACTTTGTTTTGGTGGAAAATTATTATATGTTATTTTCACTCTTGCTTAATGAATCCATTCTTCATGCTTCTTCTTAAAACCATACTACACTGAGAAAACCTAAAATCCATCACAAGGGTGCTACTACCATGATCCTTCATATCTTTGATGCTACAACCCTTTGACCCTCTAACCTAGCTACCTAGTTTTTCTCCCTTATCCAACATAAAAAACCCTAAATTTTCTAAAACCTATCTCAGACTAGCTATCTAGCCTAAAATCCTTTACATCTCAGTAATCTACTAGTGATAATTTCATAGAGAGAGCCCTCTTTGATTTGGTAGGGCTAACTACCAAACTAAAATCTTGGTCTATGGTTACCTCCGTTGATTCCTCTCAGCCTGGGACATTATGGGCGATAATAGTTTGGATGCCTGAAAGTGTTGATGAGTGATAGAGGTACGCACTTTCTGAATGAAACGATCAGTGCATTGATTGATGAGTTCCATGTCTACCATAAGAGGAGTACACCATATCACCTAGAGGAAAATGGAACTGTGAAATATTTTAACAAGATTTGGGAGAACGTGTTAATGAATATCTGCAACACACAATAGAATGACTGGGATGTACGTGTACCTACAGTGCTATGGGCTTATAGGATGACTTGTAAGAAGATGATAGGACAAATTCCATTTAGAGTGGTCTATGGGGCTGAAGTTGTAACACCGATGGAATACATTGTGCAAATTCTACGCACAAAATCTTTGACGAATATGGAAAATTGCGAGGCCTTGGAAGAATGACTCTCGCATCTCATGTAGCTCTAATAAGACATATTTTTGGCAGGATTCCATGAACAAGTACATAAGGAACGTGAAAAGACATGGAATGATTGCCATATCAAGCTTCGCACATTCAAGGTAAATGATCTTGTCTTGTTATATGATAGTAAGTTCACTAAATTTCTGGGTAAATTCCATATGCATTGGTTAGGGCCATATGTTTTCAAATAAATTATAGATGGTGGTGCAGTTCAGCTTGCAAAGCTGAATGGGAAACCCTTTCCAGAGAGAGTGAATGGAAGCAGGTTGAATTGGTATACAAGGGATCATGTGCAATGACTATATGGTAGTAGGATAGTCTTAGTGTTCTAGGAAGTTGCAAGGGAGCGCGGGACTATAAAATACACGACACAGCTTGGAGGACAAGGTTACGAGCAGGCTGCACAAAGAGTGATGACGATGGAAGAAATGAAGCTATGCTCAGGAAGTTGTTCCATGGGGGAAGGTACCACATAAACCAACATGAAAATGATTGTTTGAGTTACTATTCATGATTTGATGGCTAGAAAGCGGTTAAGAGGAGTGGGGTGGTGGCAATTAAGGTAAAAATATTTGAAGATATTCTGCCAAAAAAACATTTATTATCAGAATTTGGAGGGAACGGTCAGATTTTAATTGAAAACCCCTATAAATTATGCGTGTCGGTCCAACAGAGAACACTTTGTGCTCTAAAACTTGCCAGTGAATGTTTTTGTCTGTCACATATGAGCCAAGCATTTTGGGAGGAATTTTTGTCACACCCTCTATTTGTGGACTATTCTATAGAAGACCAGGAGTTATGCATTGAGAAAATGACTTCTGCTAACCCTGCTAAAGCCCTGACTTCGGAAGTAGTTGTGTCTAATGTGCCAGGACTAGACGTGTCTAGTATTGAGGCTATCCCTGTTGATCCCATGACGCCTAGGTCATCTAGGTCAAAAGGGATTATGGCAAAATAAAAAATACCTGGTATGAAAGAAAAGAAACCAATCATGAAGGAAAAGCCAAAGAAGTTGGTGCTGATGTGCGTGTCACCAATGAAGTATACCGAGACATGGGTGAGGAATAAAAAGGATAAGCAGCCAGAAAAGGTCGTAGACCTAGAGGAGGAAGAATTCCAGGGTAGCAAGGATACTGATTCCCAAGGACTGGAGCCTATGACGAGGTTGTCCGAGTATATGCCCCTGTGGAAGGAAAAAGCTAAAGTCATGAAGGATCCTGATACAGGTAAATATTCAGTTTCGACACCTTTGCTGCCTGAGAAAGTTGTATTCAAGGGTCCTAGGCTGGCGCACATTCCACAACTTAAAATGTAATATTGGGACCTAGCGTACCACACAAAGTTTCAGAATCTAGTGACTCACATGTATATGCAGAAAACCTACTATGATGACACGGGGGTTACAATTTTGGAGCCCATGAAGTGGGTGCATGGTGTTGAGCAGTCAAGGTTTCTCAATCTACTGTTAGTGTTGCATTATCACCACACCCCCATTAATACAGTTTGTGTGTGCCAGCTCCTCGCGCTACTGCATGATGGTGGCTTATGGCTAGGAGAGCCTATTCCTATCACCAACATGTTGATCCATAGCATCATTAAGTTACCTTACAAGGGATCAAACCATTCCAAGGAGTTTGGAGGAAAAACCAGAGAGAAAGAGTTGCAAGATAAGATGAAGGAGGCTATTCTGATAAAAAAATCGCAAGCGTACTCTATCACATCCATATCAGAGCCAGCGTTACAGTTGGCTTCCTAGATTCTAGCAGGAAAAGTAATGATAAAATGTCATGCAGATGAAGTTCTGATGCCATTTATATTGCTCACATCTCAGTGCACGAAGCAGGTTTAGTACAATTAGGCCAAGTATTTATGTCAGGAGTTCCTCATGAAATTCCAGGAGGCCCAACATGATAATAGGAAATTTCATTACACCTGTCTATTATTGTCAATTGTTTTGGTTTCTTGGAGGTTACCAAAGGATAGCCTGTTTCCTCCCCACAGAGAAGAATTGCTTGATGCAGCGCAGTTTGCCTCGTTATGGACCTCAAAAGATCTAGAGCATGTTAAGGAGACAAAGATATTTTGGGTTCTGATGGAGATGGACATGCATATGGAAGTTAAACAATGACCAAGGTTGTATCCTGCCTTGTGCATGAAAATATCAGATTATGTAAAATTGAAAGTTGATTTTGATATGGTCTCGATCAAAGCGTGCAAAGACCCTGAGAAAAAATGGCACTTGTTGCCTTATATGGTGACGAATACGGATATCCAGGAAGTTGTGGGGATTTGGCCATAGGAATGGTGCATGCCTACATAGTTAGATGCAGGAACAAAAACAGGCGTAGAAACCTCTGATGTGCAGAATCGAAACGACACCACTCAAAAAGATGCATGCACATTGACTGAGAAAAAGAGGAAGGAGGTTTCTATGGCAGCTGCAAAGAATGACCATATGGAGAAGGACTGTGTTGAAAAAGCACAGGCAGAGTGCAAACAGAAGGATGCAGAGGGAAGCAAGAACTATGCTTCCCACCACACTGATGAGAAAGAGTTGTCAGAGCAAGGAGGTGGTGGCGGTGAGGAGAAAAACACTCCTTTCACCTAGAGGAAGTGTGTGCATGAGCAACAAGGTGGAAAACGAAAGGATAAAAGGTTTGATAAGTAGACACATGTTGATCCCATGCTGCTAAAAGAGGGTGATTTTGATGAGATCAATGAAAAAAATTTGGAAACGATGAAAGAGGTTCTACAAAAATTTGAGCAATAATACATGTAGATGCTCGGGAGCATCCGAAAGGATCTACGCGAGCTACAGATCCAGGTGCATAGAATTCAAGTGGACATCGGGAGGGTGAGAAATGTGCAAGCCAGCTTGACATAGGGAAGGAGTGCAATATCAGATATTGATTGGCCTCAAGATGTGAGATTCTTTCCTTTACTTGAAGGACCAGTTTGCATGGAGTGAGATGAGCATCATGTGGTGCTTGATACAATAAAATACATGGGGTTGAACCTTGCTACACTACCACCTGAGTCTCTGCATGTGCTGCATCAAGGGGTCGTGGAAGAACTCAAGATCAAAGAATAGCATGCACTCACTGCCATCAGTGAGTTCAAATTCAACAACCAAAAACTTTTCATAGAAAAGACTCGGGCTCTAAAGGAGCAGGAGGAGTTGCACACACAATGTTAGAACTTGGTTATAAAGATTGAGAAATATTGCAAATTCGTACATGAGTTGCGTATACCTAATGACGTAGATGCCTCAACCAAAGTAAGGAAATTGGTTGTTGTAGTGCCCACTTCAAAGGAGAAGGACAACAGGGTGACTTTCAATCTCAGGATGCAAATAACTGAGCTAAAGTTGAAATTGCAGGCGATCACACCCCCTGAGGTTCGGGAACAAAGGAATGTGACAATTAAAGAATCCATGGCTTAGCTAGATGTCATCATTTAAGAGTGCAACAAGCTCTTCACTCAGGAACTGGGCCTCTTGGATACAGTGGAGAGGTATCTTACACTACAATAGTTGAGAATGAAACTTAGGGAAGCACAAAGTCAATACGATGAAATAAACACAATAACATGAGCATTGGCATTAGTCCAGCATTTCACGCACTTATAGGAAGGTAAAGCAAAATTGTTTCACATTCAGGAATTACAAAAGAAGAATTTTATGTTCAGCGCATGGATTGAGCCCTGGACAGAGGAATGTAACCATTTCTCATAGAACATTCTTGATAAGTTGAAGGCTATGCAATGGAAACAAAGGACTGTGCGGGTAGTAGTCAAAGGGCCAACCACAGAGAAACTGGTCCACAAGGTGCAACAAGCAGTATAACAAAACATTGCAGAGCTACAAGCATTGACCAAGGAATTCAGTGAACTCTGCTAGAAAGTAAAACAACCAGCTGAGTGGCTCGAGGGCGATTCACGATCTTCATTTTTGGGGCCTATTGGAATGGTGTCCCCAAGGGTAGAATGGAATTAATTAGTCAATTTTTGTAAAAGAAGTAAAGTCTCTGAGATTTGTGGATGCGGAGTGTGTACATGAATAAGAGTCAAATGGGCTTAGTCCCTTCATTTAAGAAATTTTTTGAGTCGGTTTTGAGATTTTCCCATGGCCCATGTATGGAAAAGTCTATACTTATAGGCGAGTCTTAGTGAGTCTAAGGAGAAGTTTTTGGCATATGTTTTTGGATAGAGAATTTGGTTGAAGAGTCCTGAGCAGGAGCTAAGGTAGGAAGGCTTTGCTTCCTCTGATTAGGTAGAGAAGGGAAGGCTCCGCAGCTAAGTGTATGGAGGCCTAGGTAGAGTCCGCAGCTCAGTGCGCGGACCCCGGAAACTGTGTGCGTAGGGTACTTTGAGTCTGTAATTAATGAATTGAAGATCAATGAAGATAGTTTTCCGAAGAGTTATTGAGTATTTCTGTTCATATCTATTTATGTTATATGTTTCTGATTAATGACATGTTTTATGAAATAATGATTAAATGCTATGTAATTCTCTTGAACCTATCTTAATGATGTATGCAATGAATGCTTAGCCACTTCTATGAAGTTTTTGCTGATTTCTCTTATGTTTTCTGAAGAATTAAGTAGATTTGCGTGAACTCCAATTTAGGATTGCTTCCTAACGTGCGTAAGTATCTAAATGAACTCTTAAATGTAAAAAAGGATTGATCATGTACCTTCGCAAAGGTTTTAAGGCCTCTTTAGCTAAGTTATAGGGACATTCCCTAGGAGTTTATCGACCTGCACAGAGGCAGATCCAAGGCATTGGAAGACATCACACTAGTCTCTAGATGTAGAAACTTGGTTCTTGCATCCCCCCATTCTCCTTCGGGTGAGACTGCAGCCTATGTTATGCGAGTTGTTGTTAAAAGGTCCAGTAGTGTAGCCTTTTTTTGGTTGGTGCAACTAACTTTGAACCTCATTCAAGCCCCCTAAGCCAACATCGGGTTTGCCACATGTTAGCCTCTCATTTGTCCACCTCAATCTGCCATAGAGAAATCTGATGCCGAGACTTATCATGATCCCATTGAGCCACCTGTGGGAATATTTTGGTAATATTCCATGGAATATTATTTTTTCTAACTGGGTTGTACGGATGCCTAGTCAGCATCTGTTGACATTATGATGCATGTGTTGTACTTGATGGCAACCAACTTATAGAATAGCGACTCACTTATATATATCTAGATGAATCTACGGAAGAGATATCAGATGGGCCATAATACATGGGATGTAGAGCAGATTCATCAGGAAAGCCAATCCATAAGCAAAGAGGAGCCATATATATGTATATGTCACATATATATGCCAAAAAGGAGCCAAGAAGAGACAAGAGGAGCATACTCAGCTATCGGGAGCCTATCGGAGTAAGAAAGGCACTCTCATATGCAAGGAGGTCTTTGGAAGACACTACCAAGCCATTGAGCCATTGGGAGCTTATCGGAGCAATAGAGGCACATCCTCATATATAAAGAGCTTATCGGGCTTATATAACCCTTGGATGCATGCTTAATCATTATCAGGAGTCATCAAGCCATATATGCATGCTTTAATTCTATCAGGAGGTGTTTGGGCGCTTATATATGTATTATACAATAAACATTTGCATGTGTGCATTTCCCCCTTTCGGTGGATAAACACAGTTATAAGTGTTAATACATACATTTCAGGATAGATGCGCATTGGGGGTTCGGGTATGTATCAAATGTGGTTTATAATAATATCACATTCGGCATATGTCGCCCACCCCAATCCTCCGATTGCGATAACATATGGACTCGATGGTGGCATTAAATTGGTGTATAATAGTATCGTGTTCGGCATATATTGCAGTGATGCCTCACCCGAATGCTGATTGCGATAAGAGGAGGCTGACCCGATGGAGGTATTAATAATATCGCATCCACGGCAAGCACTCATATATAAAGGTTTCCCACATCCAATTGCCGACAACGATGAGAGCATGTGGACCCGATATATATATAGAGCATGGTTAATGGCCATTTCGCATCCGATCCTTTGGATCGGCCGTCGACAATAGGTTATGACATGGGCATGTGTCGAAAACGATAAGGAGCGGTCCTGATATTTTATTTGTATGAGTGCATTAAGTTTAAAGTCCGCCTTTTGGTGTCTGGACCTGTTTTTCATCGTTTTTCCGCCATTTTTATTTTTAAAATCATTCCTTAAGAGATCAGTCAAAGCAAGCGAGCGCCAGGTTTTTGGATCCTCTAGTTTTGACTCATGGTTTTATCAAAAGCGTGACTATATAAGAAGGAAAAAGATCCTTTGGCAGAGTAATCGAAAAAGGGTGTTGAAGATCTTAAGGAAACTGTGCAGCCGCAGACACGCATAAGACATAAGTCTCTTCGGGTGTGGAGAATCGTTGTTCAGGAGGTGATGTGGGAGCAGTCACCCACAGGTTCTCTTTAACAAAGCTGCATTCATTTCTTATATATGCTCTAGCCGCCTCTGTTGTTTACTAAAGGGTTTTGAGTGCGCAATATTAAGTTTTTCCTGTTTAGCCTCTAGGTGTGCAGCAGTATGTAAATTCTCTGTTTGGGTCCTGATATCATCCTCTGTTGACTAGATCGGGTGATAACTGTCATGTATATTGATCTGATGCTTGGGTAATTCTATAATTTATTTTCTAAGAAGGAGTTTTTGCAGCTGCGGACACTTGAAGCATTCTAGGAAGTGAGTTATTTAGTTATAATGGCTTATCCTTATATGATCTGATGAACTAGATCTGATTGCTGACATACATACTATCCTTGTAAAGTGTATTGATCTGGTGATTGGGTGATTCAAAAGATTGATTGATTATGTGCTTCAATGATATTAAAGGGTCCAGTATGAAAATTGGATGAAACGTGGCCTTTCAGATTATGTGTTGAGCTTCAGGTGTATCCAGATTGAAAATGTATGAAACGTGGTACCCAGAGGAGAAAAGATTGTAGGCTGGTGCCTATGTACTATTATATTAGCTAGTACAAGAGCTAAGGGAGTGGTAGCTCCCTTCTAGTAGCAGTTGAGAACTTTGGAGCATTGTAGCTGGTAGTAGCCTGCGTACTAGTAAATGGATCATCTAGTACAAGATCTATGAGAGTTGTAGCTCTCTGCCGGTAGAAGCTTGCATACTGGTATAAGACTTCACCAGTACATAAATATTGTAAAAGGATTTTCTTATTAAGAAGAAGATTGAGATGACTTGCAGCAGGTGGTTTTCTCCCGCATTGGGTTTCCACCTTATATCATGGTGTTCATGTGTATGGCTTATGTGTGATGATCTGTTCTATTTTACTGCACTTGTTTACTGTTAATATGGTTGATAATGTTCTAATGCACTCATTGAAGATCAATTAACTAAATCATAAGAAGTTGTGGAAGTAGCATATATGAATCAGAGTTTGGAAATAAAAAGTTTTATTGACCTCATAATACTGATTCACCCCCCCTCTTAGTATTATTTCCAACAATTGGTATCAGATCAGGTCCTTTGGTAGAAGCTTGATCACTTGAAGGAGATCCGTGGAACTATGGAAAAGAAGCTTAAGAAGAAAGCACATAAGCAGAAGAAGACATCTCAGAAGAACTATGACAGTGGGAGAATCGATTGGGGTTTAGGTGTAAGAAGCTCTTCAGACTCGAAATCAGATTCAGAATCATTTCATAATGAAGATGAACTATCAGGTATGAATTTGCTATCCTCTGGTTTCCATCCATGTGAATATGATGAAAGTGATAGTGAAGCAACTGAATTTTCTCTTATGGGTGAGCAAGAAAGATATCAAATAGAGGAAGAATTTAAAAGCTTGACTGACAAAATTAGAAATCAAGAAGATCTACTGAACATAAAGAGTGGTGCCATCAAAGAAGTTATTACCAGACTAAAGACTCAACGTGAGGAAGGTAACAAGGTAAAGAAGTTATTCAAAGAAAAATATCAACAGTTGCAGGATGAAGTGACATCATTAAGAAATGAAGTCAATGAGAGAGACACAACAATCAAGGAACTCAGAGAAAGAACCAGTTATTATGAAAAGCTTGAAGCTACGAACCTCTCGTTAAAGGAAGATCTTGAAGAGTCAAAGAAGCAGAATATAAATTTACTCCAAGCTATTGAAAAACATGAAAACGAAGTCATCAGCTTAAAATCTCAGTTAGAATGTGCCATCCAAATTCATCAAATGCAGCAGGATCTAAATGAAGAACAAGAAAAGGAGATACTAAATCTAAGACAACAAATGGAAGAAGGAAGAAAATCTGAATAAATCTTCAAGAAGCAATATCTGGAAAAGGAGGAACAACTTCAGGATGAGGTAAATATCTTGAAAGGCAAATTAGAAGATAAGGATAAGCTTTTACGATTTCAAGATAGTACTAAGGTATTGGATGATATTCTTAATAATCAAAGGTCTCCTGCTATCAAGACTGGTCTTGGTTTTCATGAATCTATTGAAGGTGAATCTAGTTCACAAGGAGAAGCAAGGAACTCTAAAGAGAAATCTAAAATGATCAACAATGAGATGAGAAATCAACCCCACCAACAATCAGGGAAAGAGATTCTTCAAAGAAAATATTTTACTCCTAACTATGGAAGAAATAGTTAGCCGAATAATATTGAATGTTATAAATGTCATAATCTTGGACATGTTGTAGCTATATGTAGAAGAAGAATGGGTCAAGATAATCACACAGAAAAATCATCACATTACAGGTACTTTAATGGATATTGCTTTGCTTGCAATATGTTTGGTCATAGAGCTGTGGATTGCTATAGAAGAAATATGAGACATGTAATATGTTACACATGTAACAAGCTTGGACATACAGATAAGGAATGTAGGAACAAAGTATGGGCACCATACCAAAAGGAGAAAACATCATCATCACACTTGAAGATGTCGAAGAAGAAAGAGGTAGAGTCAGAAAGAGGGGGCACAACACAACATACAGACATAACAGAATCAAAGGGAGCTAGAAGTGGAAAACTTCAGTGTCCTAAATCTCATACGCAAGTTTCTTAAAGAGAAGTCACGTATATATGCGAATTGGTTATGGCATAGTCGCGTATATGATTGTTTGAGGAAAGGCAGTAGGGACACGTTCAGGAAAAGGATCAGTTATGATTCGGTTTATTATTTGCGTTGTTTGATAATGGTTACAATTTACTGATGATGTGTGGAAATGACTTGATGGTTAGAAGTGTTTTGTTTCTAACTTAATAATGATGATGACTTGATACTTCTTGCTGATATGCATGATCAAATCTGATAGTAAACAAGATGGCACAGGTTTAGGGGGAGCATACGCTTTTAATGCATTGTTGGCATTATGGTTAATAGTCGTTGGTGATGATGCTTATATGGATAAATGATTCATCTTGCTATGATATGGTTATGAGTTGTTCAAATGATTCTTGGGGTTACATAGTTGATATTTAGATTAGATTTGTGGTTGATTCTCTAATGGTGCTTACATGGTGATCTTCATAAGGATAAGGAGAAGTACATAGCTTGAATTCACATCTTCTTTACTTGATGATGAGTCACTCATATTCTGTTGTCGCCATATGCATAAAGATCATATATTACAGTTATGATGCAGGATTCCTATTGTTCTTGGCACATATATGGATGAGGATTGTTGGTTGGATACATGGATGATTATTCAATGTTGCATTTTTGGAGACATGATGATGATGAGTTCTTACCTATATGATGATAGGTTGTTATATTCCCAATTGATGATACTTGGTTCATGTAGATCTGGACGGCTATGGTGTTTCTCTCATATGATAGAATGTGAATGTTTCTGTATATACAAAATTCTGTTAGCTGATACAGACATACCTTGATGATTCATGCACTAATACAAGTTGTTGGTCTAGTTGTTGTTGATAGATACTATGGAGCAGATCATGTAGTGTCGTTGCTGATGTTTATCATGATCTTATTTAGGTGTTTGGTCTCTATATAAATGTTAGGTATATCATTCGATGTAAAGGTCATATCAAGACTCATGATGTAATAGTGTGTCTCTATCTTTTGTAGTCATTTGATGAGATCTCTTCAGGTCATGTAACGACCTATGTTGGTTTCCCCACTATGCCTGGGATGAATGATGTTATTCTCTTATGTTATCTATAAACTTTTGGTATATCACCATTGTGATGGGAGATAGATGTATGTATGAGTCTTTGGTGATAGGAAGGTCATTTATGATGTATAGAGTCATGTACTTCTTGTAGAACATCTTTTTGTAGACCTTGCTTAACAGTCAGGGGGAGCATGAACAAGCATATTTCAGCAGAGCAGAGATTTCAGCATGTTCTCAAAAAAAGCATGGATAGATTAGTGCACCATGGTATATACAAAGGGGGAGCTCATTCAGAGATTTCAGTAGGTACTGAGGGGGAGTATGGACAGCAAAGGAAGAGAATATCCTGGTCTGCCCTTTGCCCTTCATGTCAAAGGGGGAGAGCGATTTGGTATTGTTTCCATCAAGTCCAAAGGGGGAGATTGTTGACATTATGATGCATGTGTTGTACTTGATGGCAACCATCTCGTAGAATATCAACTCACTTATATATATCTAGATGAATCTACGGAAGAGATATCAGATGGGCCATAATACATGGGATGTAGAGCAGATTCATCAGGAAAGCCAAGCCATAAACAAAGAGGAGCCATATATATGTATATGTCACATATATATGCCAAAGAGGAGCCAAGAATAGACAAGAGGAGCATACTCAGCTATCGGGAGCCTATCGGAGTAAGAAAGGCACTCTCATATGCAAGGAGGTCTTTGGAAGGCACTACCAAGCCATTGAGCCATTGGGAGCTTATCGGAGCAATAGAGGCACATCCTCATATATAAAGAGCTTATCGGGCTTATATAACCCTTGGATGCATGCTTAATCATTATCAGGAATCATTAGGCCATATATGCATGCTTTAATTCTATCAGGAGGTGTTTGGGCGCATATAAATGTATTATACAATAAACATTTGCATGTATGCATTTCCCCCTTTCGGCGGATAAACACAGTTATAAGTGTTAATACATATATTTCGGCATAGATGCGCATTGGGGGTTCAGGTATGTATCAAATGTGGTTTATAATAATATCACATCCGGCATATATCGCCCACCCCAATCCTCCGATTGCGATAACATATGGACCCGATGGTGGCATTAAATTGGTGTATAATAGTATCACGTCCGTCATATATCACAGTGCTGCCTCACCCGAATGCCGATTGCGATAAGAGGAGGCAGACCCGATGGGGGTATTAAAGGCAGTCTATTATAATATCGCATCCACGACAAGCACTCATATATAAAGGATTCCCACATCCAATCGCCGACAGTGATGAGAGCATGCGGACCTGATATATATATAGAGCATGGTTAATGGCCATTTCGCATCCGATCCTTCGGATCGACCGTCGGCAATAGGTTATGATATGGGCATGCGCCGACAGCGATAAGGAGCAGACCCGATATTTTATTGGTATGAGTGCATTAAGTTTAAAGTCTGCCTTTTGGTGTTTGTACTTGTTTTTCATCGTTTTTCTGCCATTTTTATTTTTAAAATCATTCCTTAAGAGATCGGTCAAAGCAAGCGAGCGCCAGGTTTTAGGATCCTCTAGTTTCGACTCATGGTTTTATCAAAAGCGTGACTATATAAGAAGGAAAAAGATCCTTTGGCAGAGTAATCGAAAAAGGGTGTTGAAGATCTTAAGGAAACTATGTAGCCACAGACACGCATAGGACATAAGACTCTTCGGGTGTGGAGAATCGCTGTTCAGGATGTGATGTGGGAGCGGTCACCCACAGGTTCTCTTTAACAAAGTTGCATTCATTTCTTATATATGCTCTAGCCACCTCTACCGTTTACTAAAGGGTTCTGAGTACGCAATATTAAGTTTTTCCTGTTTAGCCTCCGGGTGTGGAGTAGTATGTGAATTCTCTATTTGGGTCTTGATATCATCCTCTGTTGACTAGATCGGGTGATAACTGTCATGTATATTGATCTGATGCTTGGGTAATTCTATAATCTATTTTCGAAGAAGAAGTTTGTGCAGCTACGGACACTTGAAGCATTATAAGAAGTGATTGATTTGGTTATAATGGCTTATCCTTATATGATCTGATGAACTAGATCTGATTGCTGACATACATACTATCCTTGTAAAGTGTATTGATCTGGTGATTGGGTGATTCAAAAGGTTGATTGATTATGTGCTTCAATGATATTAAAGGGTCCAGTATGAAAATTGGATGAAACGTGGCCTTTCAGATTATGTGTTGAGCTTCAGGTGTATACAGTCTGAAAATGTATGAAATGTGGTACCCAGAGGAGAAAAGATTGTAGGATGGTGCCTACGTACTAGTATCTTAGCTAGTACAAGAGCTAAGGGGGTGGTAGCTCCCCTCTAGTAGCAGTTGAGAACTTTGGAGCATTGTAGCAGGTAGCAGCCTGCGTACTTGTAAATGGATCGGCTAGTACAAGATCTATGAGAGTTGTAGCTCTCTGCAGGTAGAAGCCTGCGTACTGGCATAAGAGTGAACCAGTACAGAAATATTGTAAAAGGATTTTCTTATTAAGAAGAAGATTGAGATTAAAGCCATACACATGAACACCATGATATAAGCTGGAAACCCAATGTAGGAGATCTGTTCTATTTTACTGCACTTGTTTACTGTCAATATGGTTGATAATGTTCTAATGCACTCATTGAAGATCAATTAACTAAAACATAAGAAGCTATGGAAGTAGCATATATGAATCAGAGTTTGGAAATAAAATTTTTTATTGACCTGATAATACTGATTCACCCCCCCCCCCCTCTCAGTATTATTTCCAACATCATCCCAGTCACAAAATTTTTCCTGTTTGAAAAAACGGAAAACAAGTTCTAACTTTCTCATACAAACTCCTTTTTGAGTGAAACAAATTGCATTGGGATCATGTCACCAATATGGATCATTCCATTCAGGGTTTTAGCGATTCCGAGAACTTTTATTTTTGAGAAAAATTTTGTCCCTAATCTAGATTTCAATGAGCATATGAGGGAAAAAATACTTTCAACGCACACTCTAAACTGCAGATGCACACCAAATCTAACCAGACCTATGTTGATTTAGATTCTTCACATGTATCTCTATTCAAAATTAAAACTGATAGAGCAACAACAAGACTCGATCTTTAGAATTCTCCTATGCATGCAATTATCCACAATTTGCCCAGAAATCAAATATTCACACAAAAAACTAAAAAATCTACGAATAACCTATTGTTACAACAAATTGGCATCACATTTCTCTCAAATTATTGGGCCTTCCTATAAAAGAGTTAAGCCCAAAACTCTAGCTATGATACCAAGTTAAAAATTGAGAGAGCGAACATAGTTACACACAAATCACAAATTGTGTTGTATTTTCTTTATTGATCACAATGGTTACATATGTAGTATATAGAGGATTTATTTTAACAAATCCAAATCCTAAGAAAGTGGATTGACTTGGACATGGCACAACTACAACTCATACACATGATACATGACGACTTTTAGAATAACACCTTAGAACTAGAAATCACAATATGTAATACACATGAAAACATTACTTTCAAAAAAATTCACATACTGAGTAATTCAATTGTTTTTGCATGTCATGACTTCATAATATAAAAATGTTGTTTTTTTCCTATCATGACTTCATAGTATACAAAATTTGAAATTTCTGTAACATCCTCCTCCCACATCTACCTAAGAAACCACTGAGCTAGGGTAAACATGTGATGAGAGGCCACTATGATATGATTCAACCTCCTAAGTCATGTTAAGGAAGTGGAGCTGATGAAAACACACCATATAGACATTCAACATCAGGATTAGAACCCTGAAGACCTAATCCATCCTTTCTTCCAACCAGACCTGGGTCCAATAAACTTTTAGACCACTTGACCTCTGGACACTCTCATGCTATGGGCATGCCAATGTCTAGGGACCTTTGGATGCTCTCATAGGCCTTCAAGCCAATGTCCAGGGCCTCTTTTACACAGTATTATGCCAACTTCCCCGATATTTGAGCCACATTTTCATGATCAGAGCTTAGGTCACTCCCCATAATTTAATGACATCTTCATAATAGTAAAATAGCAAGGGAATGACTATTAATGTAATCACTTGAATGAGACCTTGACTGTACCCTTACCAGCCATGACAGGAATTTCATCAGAAATATCACAAATATGTAATCTATAGGTGTGAATAAAATATCTGAGTATAGGGGTCTCATTCTTAGCTGAGAATCGCTAAGAAACATTGATGCCTCAACACATCAACTGCCATTTCATCCATTAGGTCATAGATACATTTATCATTAATTTACAAGTAAAAATATGATGAGAGCCATACATAGATACTACCATAAAACATATATATAACCATCATAATAGTAGCAAAATACCAATGAAATAACAACCATATAAACCACATATAATCCAATATAATACGCATAAAAATACAAGTATAAATAACCTCATATTGATGATGAAAAATCCAAACGTGTGATGGGACTTCATTCCACCTGAAAATAGAATGGATGAGCCAAATCTCTCTTCATCCATTCACTGTCATGCCATATTCCAAGCATGAATGTAGGATCTCATAGAAGAAATCAATTCAAAACCATGTAGGGATTCTAGATGCCATCCACCTCAACCCATCAAATTTTGTTTCCACCTCATGGTCAACATCACAAAACCATCATTAGATTGGTCTCTATCCAAGCCTTCTGGGGCTTCTTAAGCATTTGTCCAACCAAGGCTTCCAAGACTATTAACTCAACCCACTACTTTTATCGGGCTTCTGGAGCATTTGTCCAACCAGGGCTTCAAGGACTAGTAATTCAACCCACCAACGATGTCCATCGCATTTGTCCAACCAAGGCTTATACGACTAGTAACTCAACCCAAGTTGTTATAGGCCTTCCAGAGCGTTTTTCCAACCAGGGCTTCCAACACTAATAACTCAACCCAAGCTAAGGAAACATGAGAGTAAACCAAAACAAAACAAAGAAAACAAATCCAAAATCACCATGGCTATCCAGGAAATGGCATGGCTAAGAGATCCACTATCAATCTAAGCCATCCTCCATGCCAATGACAGATCAAAACCAACAAACCACATGCATATCCCATGCATAAGGCCTGCATTTTCTCCATTTTCCATGATTTTCCTTCAATTTTCTCCTCACATGGAACCTGTAACCTTTCACCTCCCTTTTCTCCTAATTCGCATTATTTTCATAAATCAATGTGCCAAAAATGCCATTTTGTCTTTCCAAATCCTTAGCCATTGCCTTTGTTAATTTCCTTAGCCATTAATAACCAAATGAACAACAACACTAGGATATATTTCCAAACATTTGGCTTGGAATGAGTGTCCCATCAACAATGGCATTGTTCCTTTATTAACTTTTATTACATGGAATTTTCACGAGGGTTGTTACAAAACCCTCCCCCTTGGGGAAACAACATCTTCGATGTTCAATAACACCTATAAACACAAAATTGTTGTAAGGAAAATATATTGCTGATGGAGCTTTATAACTTAGCTCATTGTAGTATTTACAATGATCAACCTAGTGAGAAGCAAACCAATATGAAAATATAACAACATAACATCATAATGTCATGACCCCCATACCGCTTATTGAAGTTTTAGAACATAGCTCATGGTGCTAATTATATCCATATACATATGTAAATATACCAAACATCACCAAAACATATACCAAAACACCATACCAAAAATGCTTTGCCTCAACCAGAAAACAAAGAAGGATACATGGCCCACATATGATCTTCCATCTCCCATGTAACTTCATCGCACCAAAATTTCCTTCACTACACCTTAGATGTTGGAAATATTAAGGGGGGGGTGAATCAATATTTTCTTTCAATTGTTATTATTACCAGTTAGATTCTTCACAATTTAATCAGAGAAATGTATAAGAATGATTTTATTGAGTATAAAAGAATAAATACAGTGTATGATAATTTTTTCCAAGCACCAACTTGGTTTCAATGAGGCTTCGAACTTTAGGGATTAGACCCTAAATTATCCAAGGATCCAACCTTGTGTTAGGAGTACCAACTCTAAGGGCACCAATCTTTTCATCTTTCTTTAATAAAGAATATGAGAAGTTCTTACTTGTCTGTCCATGACATGATTATTCACTGTTCAATCAATTTCCAAAGACTTCACTATTTAATCACTTCCAAAGAGACTTTACTAGTCAATTAAAAGAAAAAAAAAAATCTTGTTTAAAATTTTTCCACATACTTCATTGCTCAATCCTTCTTCTTCACTGTATCATCCTCAATTCCAGGCTTCACTTAATTGTCTTTGCCGATCAGAGAGTTCTACACTGTCCAAAGAAGGGTTATGGAAAATGAGGTGTCACTATTCAACCAACAATCCAGTCCTTGCTGTCTTTTTTTCAAAATGCTGAGAGACACCCTTACAGTTTGATAACTATGAGATCTGAATGATATACCCAAGCCACAGTCTAAGGTTTAATTACTGTTTCCATCTTACTATAGAAAATATGAGTTCTTTATAGAAGCCATGGCCTATGTATAACGCGTTATCCAGAAACAACGTTTAGAGTATAGTCACCGCAATTTTAGTATATCAAAGGATCATTGTTATGTATTAAATTCGAGAAAGAATTTTGTAACAAGCCCGAGAAAACAAATCTAAGAACAAAATTGTAGTGTAGTCAATCTGCGATGAGGCCGAAAAGGAAATATTGTAGACTATTCTGTAATTCGAAGATTAATTCAGGATCACCACATCCAAAAAAATAGCCTCACCAATTGAGATATAATGCCTTGTTTTCTCCCTGAAAGTTCACAAGATGCAAACCCGTAACTTCTTGTGTTATACGCTTGTCTCTTCTTAATCCGCTTCGAGTCTACCTGTTCCTTTTTCCAACAAATCATATATATATCTATATATATATATATATATATATATATATATATATATATATATATATATATATATATATATATATATATATATATATATATATATATATATATAGACACACACACACACACACACACACACACACATATAAATATAGATAGTATACCAATCGTGATTTCATATAGCCGAAAAGATGTTGAGATGGAGCCAACATATGGTTCTGATAAAAAAACGATATATAATTCATAATGGATGATTGCTGACGGTGATGTGTGGGGACCATAACAGAAAATGGATGCTAATATGAAGACCATTTTTATTTATGTGAGTTTAATATAAAGTTTTGTTATATCATATAAATATAACATATATATTTGATATAAATATATGTATATATATCTATCTATATATATATATATATATATATATGTTAAATGATTTATGTCCTTTTTTTGGTTTTATTTTGGTCCATCCCTCAAAGGTCCAAGCATAGTTTTTAAGGATTTTTCATCAGGACCCTTTCATTAAATTGGGTTAGAGTTTGCTTTTAACAAAGTCTAGGGTTTAGTAAATCTAGGGTTAGGGTTTCATATTTTTAGGGTTAGGGTTATGTATCGCAAGAATATTCTCCAATTTGCCATCTTGACATTACCATATTGACATCAATGACAACCTATATTAACAATCTCCCCCTTTGTCATTGATGGAAATATTCTTTCCCTCCCAACATTCTCTCCCCCTTTGCCATCAATGGCAAAAAGGGTGCCCAAATACTCCCCTTGTCAAACTACTCCCTCTGTCATGCGACATATTGAAGAATCATCTCAGTGTGATGCTAGAGCAATAACCCCTATTTTTTGGTGAAGATGTTCAAATGCTTCCCAAGGAAGGGGTTTGGTGAAAATATCTGCAATCTGCTCCTTAGTATTTATATATTCTAACTTGATATTTTGTTCAACCACCTATTCATGGAGGAAATGATATTTTATTGGTATATGTTTCGTCTTTGAGTGCTTCACAAGATTTTTGTTGAGACTGATAGCACTAGTGTTATCACAATATATGGTGATTGGTTGGTTGGTATCTATGTTAACATCCTTCAAAGCTTCTTTCATCCATAATATTTGAATACAACAATCTGCAGTAGCTATATACTCGACTTCAGCTCTAGATAGTGATATGGATGTTTGTTTTTTGTTAAGCCAAGATACTAGATAATCTCCCATGAAGAATGCATTTCCACTCATACTTTTTCAATTATCGACACTTCCAGACCAATCAACATTAGTGTATGTAGTCACAGTATGAGTTGAGATCTTAGGGTACCAAAGTCCAAAATCAGGAGCTCCTTTCAAGTATCTAAGAACTCTTTTATAGCTAGCAAATGAGATTGTTTAGGAGCTAATTGAAATCTTCCCACCATTCCTACTGCTTGCATAATGTTGAGTCTCATAGCAGTTAAGTACATGAGGGCTCCAATTATTGACTTGTAGTGAGTTGCATCTACCGGAAGAGAGTGATCATCTTTACTTAATTTGCAATATGTGGTCATAGGTGTGCTCATGGGTGCACAATCTTCCATTCCATATCTTTTAAGCATGTATTTAAGATATTTTGCTTGAGATATGAACATCCTTGCTGTGGTTTGAGATACTTGTAGTCTAAGGAAGTAAGATAATTCTCCTATCATCGACATTTCAAACTCTTTTGACATATTTTGAGCAAACTTATGGCTCATCTAATCATTATTGCTAGCAAAAATCAGATCATCGACATAGACAAGTGTGACTAGTAACTTATCCTCATCCATCTTCATGTAGAGATTACTTCCTGGCAACCCCTTCTTGAAGCGTTGTTGTTGTAGATAGTGATCCAATCTTGTGTACCAAGCTCTAGGAGCTTGTTTCAACCCATATAATGCATTTCTCAACTTACAAACAAGGTATTTTCCTTCTGCTAGATTAAACCCTTCTGGTTGCTCCATGTAGACTTCTTCCTTGAGTTCCCCATTCAAAAATTTTGATTTTACGTCCACTTGATAGATTTTGAATCCTTTCGAGCAAGAAAATGGCAAGAACATCCTTATAGATTCCTTACGATCTACTGGTGCAAAGGTTTCTTCAAAGTCAATTTCTTGAATTTGTGTATAACCTTTAGAGACAAGCCTTGCCTTATTTTTGATGATTTACCCATCTTCATTCATTTTTTTTTGAACACCCACTTGGTTCCAATTATATTTTTATCCTTTTGTCGAGGTTCCAATTCCCATGTCTCATTCTTCGCAATTTGAGACATTTCTTCTTCCATGGCTTTTACCCAATAAGGATCCTTACTTTCTTGAGTAAAAGTTTCTGGTTCTATCATAGATAGGAGAGAAACATCATTTTTCCTTGGTGTACTTTCCATCCTTCATCGGATTTGTATCCCCCCTTCTAAATTGCCAATAGCCTTCTCTTCAGGGTGATGCTTTTGGAGGAGTTCACCTTTGAAGGGGTTTTATATGGTTCTTTTTCCTTTTGTTTTTCTTGATCTTTTTCCACTTGTTCAGGTTCTTCTTCATTTTGCTCAATGAGAGGTTCAAATTCATGATCTTCAATTTCCTTTTCTACGAGATCTTCATCAATCTTCACATCAATGCTTTCCACTATTTTCCGTAGTCGATTATTGTAGCACTTCTAGGCTTTGTTCCTAGTAGAATGTCCAAGGAATAGTCCTTCGGCAGCCCGAGAATCAAATTTTTCTAGTGAGTCATCATTGATTTTTATGAAGCATTTGCTTCCAAAAAGATTAAAGTATTTTACTAAAGCAGGGATTCCTTTCCATAATTCATAAGGAGTCTTCTCATTATTTGGCCTCAGTTGAGTTCGATTCAAGGTATAAACTATTGTTTTGACTTCTTTTCTCCAAAATTTTGGCTACAAGTCCGATGTTATTAGCATTGTTGTTTCCAATTCTTGAACAGTTCGGTTTCTTATTTCAACTACCCCATTTTGCTTGGATGTTCTAGCAGTAGAGAGTTCTCTTTCGATTCCATGTAGTTTATAGAATTCATCAAACTCTTTTGATGTGAATTCTCCATTTTCATTTTCTACAAGAGCTATAAGATTCTTAAAACATTCAAACGCTTCAAATTTATATTTTATGAAATATACCCACTTCATTCTAATATAGTCACCAATAAATAAATCAAAGTACCTTTCTCCTTGGAGTGCCGGAGTTCTAGTTGGACCACATAAATAAGCATGAATTATCTCCAATGGTTTTGATGTAGAGAACTCCTTGGTCTTGTGGCTAGTTCTAGTTTGCTTTCCATGTTGACATGGAACACATACACCTTGATTTGGATTGGATAACTTTGGAATGTCTCGTAGATTTATCTTGATGATATTGATCAAGTTATCAAAACTTGTATGTCCCAATCGCTTGTGCCACAACCACCTTTCATCTATTTGACATAGATAACATTTATCTTCTTGAATTTTGTTCAAAATGTAGACATTATCTGATGTTCTAACTCCTTTTTCCACAAGTTCTCCCAAGGAAGAGTCCCTTATTTCACAATCTTTAGTGCTAAAGGAAACTTTATGTCCTTGATCATAAATTTGGCTAACACTTAAGAGATTGTGTTTGAGCCCGTCTACCAACAAAGAATTTTGAGCCTTCCCTTTTCCACTAATAAGGGTAACAGTTCCTTTTCCATCAATTTTGGGAGATCCACTTCCAAAGGATACATTTCCTTCTTTTTTATTCAATGAGACCAACTTCCTTATGTCACCTATCATATGTCTTGAGCACCCACTATCCACAAACCAATGATTTTCATCATTGTGAGGACATAGAGCTAGGCCACATTTATCCATATTGGGACTCTCATTTTTTGCTTATCTTCTTTTGAGGGGGAAATTTTGTTCATTATGTCCATTATCATTACATAATGAGAAAATTGGATCAAATTTTGCCAAAGGATCAAAAGAGTTGTAGATATTGATTTGACCTTGTCCTTTGAGACCATATGGTTTGTCTATTTGATTCTTCAATTTTTGTGTTTCATTCTTACGAGCCATGCAATGTTTAGCTTGATGACCAAAATTTTTACAATAATAACAATGCCAAAAAAAGATAGTTTTGTACCTGTTGTAATAGCCATGATTTGAATTAGCATTCTTCCTTGGAGTTACTCTCTCTCTTCTTGATTTGAATTAGCATTCTTCCTTGAGATGGGCATTTAATGAAATGAATTTTCTTCTTTTGGGTTGCTGGAAAGTCTATCGACATAGATTTTCGCATTATCCTTATTACTTGATGATTCTCCTTTAAAATCTATCTCTGATTTGTCATATTGAGGTTTTTGAGAACTTATGATAACTTCAAGTGTTTGATAGCTTTCCCAACTCTTTTTGACTTCAATTCCTTCCTCAGATATACTATTTCAGCTTCATGATTTTCACATATTTCATCCTTTTCTTTTAGCTTACTTCATAATTTCTCATTTTCTTCAATGGAACTCATTAAAAATTCATCTACATTTCCTTCTAGTCCTGAATCATCATCATTTGTGAATGCCATGAATAATACTTCTTGGCTTCCAACATAGTCATCTTCATCGTCTGATTTATCATCACCTCCATTGAGATGAGGGAAATGATTAGTTGATTTTCTTTTGATGACTACAAATTCATCTTCATCAAACTATTCTTTCTTAGAGAAGAAATTCTTCTTATTGAACCCTTTATTTTTGTATACCATCCTTTTAGAATCCTCCTCATCATCACTATCATGCTTAAGAGGACATTTTGTAGCATAATGACCTATTCTTCCAAATTTGAAACAAATAAGAGGGTACTTACCTTTTAGCTTGGATCCTTTCTTTAGTCTTTGTACAGATTCAGCCACTTCAGATTGAACATCAGAGTCATTACTTCTAGTATTCCATCCATTCCCTTATTTTGATTTTGAGTCCTCGAATGTTGCATCTTGGGAGCTTGGGATTCCTTTTCTCATCTCATAGGGAATGAGGATTCCATGAAGTTAATCCATATTGAGATTATATAGGTATTTCATTTCTTATATAGCACTTACATTGGAGTAAAATATATCAGGGAGGGATCTTAAGGCCTTTTGACAATAGTGCTTTCTTCAATATTTGCTCTCAATCCTTTAAGAAATTTGACCACTTCAGCTACTCGGAGAAAGTATGATGCAATATCTTCTTCATCATCCATTTTCAAACTTTCGAATTACCTTTTATGAGTTTGAAGCTTTCCCTTCTTAACTTTGGAGTCCTCATCATATAAGCTAACCAAATTATCCCATACTTATGTGGCTGAGTCACAATTCATGAGTTTTGTAAATTCATAATCAATGATTCCGCTAGTGATGGAATTTAAGGATTTTCCATTTGGAGTGTAATATTTCCTTTCATCTTCATTAGTTGGATAAGAGGAAGGAGCAGTGTACCCATTCAAAACCAAATGCCAAACTTCAGGTCCAAGGTACATTAAGTAGTAGGACATTCTTTTTTTTCAAAAACCAAAATTTGTGCCATTGAACGAAGGAAGCCTTTCGGACACTTCTTGATTTTTCATTGTGACTAAGAACCCTTCTTCCATCTATTACGTTGATTATGAAGAAGTTGGATCTGATACAAATGTTTGGAAATACTAAGAGGGGGGTGAATCAATATTTTCTTTCAATTGTTATTATTACCAGTTATATTCTTCACAATTTAACTAGATAAACATAAAAGAATGGTTTTATTGAGTATAAAAGAATAAGTACAATGTATGATAATTTTTCCCAAGCACCAACTTGGTTTTAATGAGGCTCTGACCTCTAGGTCTTCGACCCTATCTTATCCAAGAATCCAACCTTGTGTTTAGGAGTACCAACTCAAAGGACACCAATCATATTATCTTTCTTTACTAGAGAATATGAGCAGTTCTTACTTTTCTGTCCATGACATAATTCTTCACTGTTCAATCAATTTCCAAAGACTTCACTGTTTAATCACTTCCAAGAGACTTTACTGGTCAATTAAAAAAAAAACCTTCAATGTTTAAACATTTTCCACATACTTCATTGTTCAATCATTCTTCTTCACTGTGTCATCCTCAATTCTAGGCTTCACTTAATTATCTTTGTTGATGAGAGATTTCTTCACTGTGCAAAGAAGGATTATGGAAAATACTTTGTCACTGTTCAACCAACAATCCAATCCTTCCTATCTCTTTTTCAGAATGCATAGAGACACCCTTATAGTTTCATAACCATAAGATTTGAATGATATACCGAAGCCACAGTCTGAGGTTGAATTATTGTTTCCATCTTACTACATAAAATCTAAGTTCTTTATATAAGACTTGGTCTGTGAATAACAAGTTATCTAGAAACAATGTTTAGAGTATAGTCATCGCAATTTTAGTATATCAAAGGATCATTGTTATGTATTAAATTCGAGAAATAGTTTTGTGATAATGCCCATACCTAGTCCAGAAAGTTATATTGTAAATGTCCTCTTTTTTTATCTGTGCCTAGTATATTCGGATCTCATATCAATCTTTGAGAACAATGTTGCTCCCTTCAACTGATCGAACAAGTCATCAATCCTCGGTACTAGATACTTGTTCTTGATGGTCACTTAGTTCAAGTACCTGTAGTCAATGGATAATATGAGAGAACCATATTTATTCTTCACAAACAATATCGGTGTGCCCCGTGGTTATACATTTGTCCTAATGTATCCCTTGCCCAACATTTTCTTCAACTATAGCTTCAACTCTACCAACTCAGGTGTGTTCATCTTGTAAACTTGTTTTGATGTCGAAGTTTTCTTTGGCATCAACTCAATAGAAAATCATACCTCCCCCTGAGATGGAAACTCTATAATATCCTCATGAAATAAATCCTTGAACTCCTGTAGAACTAGGTACCTGCTCAAAACATATGAATCCTCAAATTCCTTACCCTTGGCACTAGAAAAGTGTATTGCAAATACCTTACACTATTTATTGCGGCTGTGTTTTTCTTGCATAGTTGCCACCATCCTAATTGATGTGGATTTATTCTTACCTTGTAAGACTCTTGGTTTCCCATTGTCATCTAAGAACTCAATGGCTTTGTCATAACAATCTACTTTGGTTCTATGAAGATACAACCAATCCATGGCCGACAACATATTGTATGTTCCCAATGGTAATATATTCAAATGTGTTGTTGTAGGAATACCATTCAAGTTAAATGCACAAGCTCTTACCCAATGATGAACTCGCTTCTTTGTACCTGTAGCCAACTCCACTAACCAAGATTCTACATGCAATTCCTTACTTAAACCACACTTATCCACCATGTTAGGACTAACATAGCTATAATTAGGTCTAGGGTCAATCAAAAATAGAAATAAGCTTATCACAAAGCTTATCGTCCATATCAATTGTAGATTCCTGATGGTCTGCCTATTTTCCATCGAAGGCTACATAAATATGAGGAATAATATAACCAACATCTGCAAGCATTTGTGTGTCCTACGCGCTTTATATTTGAGGTATTCCACCTTGATTCTGTGGACAATCTCTCATGTGATTATCTTTTCCACAAGTCCAACTCTCTATAAGCTTCCAACCTTCACCATTGTTCTATTCCTCAGATCGATGCCCCTATCCTCTTTCTAATACATTAAACGTTTTAGGTGGTGCAACATTCTCCTTATTACCTAAATCTTGTGGTCTTACTCGCTTCTTGTCCCATTTTCCTTTGTTTTTTGCATTACCTTTCTAGTCTAGCTTAGTCTCTGATCTGTGCTTCAATTGTTCATAGCAATTCTTTAGCTTTCATATGGCCTCCTCCAACGATTTGGTCTCATCGAACTCAATCTTATCTTTGAATGCCATTGGTAACCCACTAGTGAATCTTTGAATCTTGGCCTTCTCCTCCTAGAGGTAAGGCACATGCCTCAGTAGCTCCAAGAACTTGCTAGTGTACTCATCATCTGTCATAGATCCCATATTTAGTTCATAGAATTCTTTTTCCATGTCATCAAAGTATCTCTCTGATAGGTACTTCCTTTTGAATAGACGCTCAAACTCACTCCAAGTCAAATCTTCCTCGTGTACACCTCTGAAATTATTCACATCTTCTCACCAAATGTATGTTTTCCCTTTGATACTGAATGTAGCTACTTTGGTTTTCATGTTCTCTGAATATCATGAAACTAGAAGAACTTCTTCATACCAAGCAACCATGCCTCTACATCCTGTGATTTCTTTATCACTCCCTCAAATGTTCGTGGTTTTTATTACTTAAACTCATATGAAAAGTATCCCATATCACTCCTTATGTACATCTAATAACGATATTGATCATCATGCCTATTAGAACCATAACCATAACAATGCATGTGTTTATCCCTTCTCCTATCTGGAGTGTCTAACAATCTTCCATCTCTAAACATGCCATCACTATCTGACCTATGACTGTTGGTTGATAAAAGGTGTTTTCTAAAACTCCTAATTATCCCACATTAATCATCAACCCAGGCAAGTCCTTTTATTCCAAGAGTGTACACAATGTGTTCATGCCACAAATCAGAGAGTAATGTTTCTTAAAATGAAGTATAGGATTTTAATACAAGATTAAATGAATGCATCTAATAAACTCAAATTGCAATCATTAAAGGAAATATAACATCGAAACTTCAAGACTCAATCCTTTACTGATGTGGTAATCAATTCCCACACAAGCAATTCAATGAACAATAGCATCAGCTGAGAGTACAGTAGCAATAACACATCTCTTCTTGGCTGATTCAATCTAAACTATACTCAATCTCTGTAAAGCAATAAAAATAGAAATGATATCATTTCTGAGAGTCCAATAGCGATAATTAAACTCTTATAGCTGATTAAATCAATGCAATTTACTATCTAGATAATTTACTCCGTAACAGACATAACTCAAATCAAATGACAGCGTTGTAAAGTATATAAAGAACATACACTACTTCAATACAAGGAAGCAATAAACAACAAATAAAGTAAACTCACAGAAACAAGAACATTAGCGAACCAACCAAACTTTATGAGAATCATAAATATAACACAAGAAAGTAGTTCAATCCACTAGAGGCTGGGCCCTTGGCCACCAATGAAAACTACTGAGCTACTTCAGATAATGCAAGGGAACAACAACTTCAATTATATATTAATCATCGAAATTAAGTAGCATTACAGTATAGTCGCGTTCTCTCAACAACGAAAGTCTGTAATTAAAATTACAATTTGAAAAATAAGAGAGATCCCCCTTTCTTCCTACCATCGCTTTCTTTTATAATCAGAAAGGGGTGAAGGGTAAATGGTCAATGCGATCCCTCAGGATCTCCCCATCCTAAGGGATTCAAAACCGATTGCTAACTTCAAACACCTTTCCTATTTCGTCTTGATCCCTCTAATTCGCCCTCAGCCTTGTCCATAATCGACATGTTCCTTCCTTTGTTTGTTGGCTTTTATTGTTCCATCATTAGGGAACAACAATTGTTCCATTTTTTGCTTTCCTGCATAAAGAAGGGTAAAAGTTAGCTAAATCATAACTACAAATAATTCATCCATTTCTTACCATAATTCCTCAATATATTAGCGTATTAATATATGGAAAGATAAGAATGAAGGAAAAAGATGATGAAATTAATAGTACATACATACCCATTTCCTAGCTCAACATACTCCCCTGCTTACCTTGTTTCATGGCCTCATGAAATGTAAGTAATTCATATGCAGTGAAGTTAAATATTATGTTGGAGAAGGAGCATCAAAAAGTGGTCTACATCCATGATTCTGGGCCAAGAGCTTAAAGGTGGCCCCTTCCTTCCGCTCAGATAATTCATAAATAGCCCAATAACCTTTAGGCAGATAACAAATGATGGGGCTATGAAACTGACATCCTAAAAAACAAGGTCCTTCTCTCAAAATAAGATTTCTATAAGTGACAATATGTTTTGTAGCTACTTTAAAATTTCTGTAGTTAAATGGTTTTCTATCCTGTACACTACTAGTAGAGACTATCCACCTCAGCTTGGATGCAGCCAAAGAACTTTCTTGAATGGAGAGGAAGTATGCTACGCATGTCTGTACAATCTCCTTCTGAATAGGCCCTAAAATTTTAATCACCCATTCTCGTGTCATCAGACTGTTGCGGTTAGCAAGCATTTGTTGTAAAGTGTGCTTGGGTTCACTCCTTACCCAATGATCCAATCCATGCTCTTTTCATTGGAATGTATTATGAGATTTAAAAAATTTAAGTTGGTTAAATGAAAATGAGATAAAGGCCTGGAATCGAACATCTCCCAGAAAAGGGTTAGGGTTCTTTTCCACCTCGTTCTCTAATGCAAAATTGTGCATGTAAAATTTGCACAGAAGTATTTGAAACTTTACACCGTGTTGTTTGCAACAATGTATAAAATCTTCAATTGTTTTTAATTCAATTGGTTTTCCAGCTCTCATGGCTTTAATTTTGAATAGAAAGTATCGTTATAACAAAAATAAGGCATAATTATTAGTAGGAGACCTGCATGCAAAGACATCTGTATATAATGAGTAGATTTTGTCTGTCTGACCTATGACCCTATCTAACCTGAGCTTGATTCCCTCTATTTTATCTTTTGCTTTTTGTATCTGTCAAAGGTCTCACTCTCTGTTACATTCATTTCCTGAAGCTGTCTCTGTAGCTCTTGATATCTTCGTTGGGAAATAGTTTCTTGTTCAATCCGTTCTAACACGAGTTGAGCCTGTGTTAATTATTCCTGAAGATTCAGTATAATGGGGTCATTGTTTATCATGACATCTTTGGCTTGAATGCTTGTCTGAGTACTTCTGCTATGAGAAGGGGTGTGTTCTGTCTGTATTTCTTTATTATGGGAGGTCTAAAACTCCATCTAAGTAGCCATGTTGTAGGAGGGTACATCCTCCGTCTGAGTAGTTATGTTGCAAGAGGGTACATCCTCTTTCTGTGTAGCTACGTCTACTACAATTGCATGTTGTTCCTTTTGAGTGATATCTAGTTGAGTGGGTATGGGCTCAGTTTGTGTCACTATAGCCCTACCTTCATATAATTCTCTCTGTACAACTCTGTTTACTATCTCCTGGGTTTTGTCCGAAACCTTTCCCACTAATATTTCTTTTATCTTTCTTCTGAACCTTTTTACTATTTTGCAAAGCCTATGTTGTTCTTTCCTAAGCTTTTTCAATTTGTCTCTATACTTTTTTGGTGGAGAAACTATTCCGCTGATAGTCTCATTCATAGTTTCTGCTTCTAAAGAGCCTGGTTTCTCACCCTGGATCTGTTCTAAAAGGATCATGTCTCTTGATTGATTATCGGCTTCCCAAATTATCTCTATCTCTACTTCTTCTTCTTGTCCTATATTCTCTGTGCTTAGGCCTACTTGGTTGTTTTCCACTAGGAGCGTGTCACTAGATTGGTTCTCTGCTTCACGAATGGCCTCTGCATTTGTCTCCACTTAACAACTTGCATCTTTTGAGGGAGATAGAATTCTGGTATTGCCAGAATTCTTAGGAGATTGGGTTGCTCCTAAATTAAGATTGAGTGGGCTTTCAGGCTGCATGTGCCAGGACTTGGGCTAATTCAAAATTGTGCAACAAACCACCTTGGGGACTCATGTTTGGTGTTGAGGGAAGTCCCAATTCATTTCTTTGTTCATCTCAAGAATGCCCTGTTTCTTCCTCATGGTTTGATTTAGGGTTATCTTGTCCTTCTAGCTGGAAGTATTGTTCACTTGCTAGGATGGATAATTCTATGGGTTGACTGACGCTGCCTTGAGGATTTTTACGCGCTCCTAGTTTTGATCTCAACCTTGAGGATCATCTGCACTTGTGAGGTATGTTCCTTATAAGGGAAGTCCTCTTTATTTTTGGAATAGGGTTAGTTGTTGGTATGGCTATACCTCCTTTGAGAGCTAATATTATATCATCCCAACTTGATTGTTGTTGGGCGAGGTTATAGCTAACTATTAGCCCGATTAGACAGTGGTGGCTTACTACAATTTCTATGTGTTGGGACTATCATAGTCTCTCAACAATGTCATGTAGTAAAGAATTCAACAATGCAAGTAAATTAACAGAGCATTTTTGTTTTAGAACTGCTAAAAGTTTGAGTTGACGTGACCTTACCACATCTTTTTGCCCGTCGTAGGTAATGTAGTTTTGGACGATTCAAGCTAATTCTCCCCATGGCTCTCCAAGAGATGATGGTCAAACGCCTCTTCCCTTGGTGATTAGCTCCTGTTCTTCATCCCTAAAAGCCTCGATAGCATCATGCAACTTCAATTGCTTGCTAGCCCATATGGGTCCTTCGGCCGACAACCTGGATACATCTGCTATCACAATGTCCGATATAGTGATTTCTTTGCCTCTTACCATGGATTGTACATTCTATAGATTCAGTAAGAATTCGATGGAAATTTCCTCGTTGGGTGGTTGAAATCTCGTAAAGTATGCTATCTATCCTGTTCGAGCTAAAATTTCACCGGCTTCATTGGAAACAGCCAGTATTAAAGGATCTCAGCGCACTGTACTTCCTCCCATGGTGCTTGAATTCTGCAAACAACTAGTGTAGCAGAGATAACACAACAACAAAAAGAGTCGAGTGATGGAACAAAAAATGGTTGTAATGGCTATATCAAGTGATACTTTATAAGCATAAATACCATTATCGAGTACTGTTATAATGCACCATGCTCTATGATAATGGGATGTTGTATTGCCCTACAAAATCAAATAAAAAGATGGCAGCGCATGCATAAGTACACTGGAGGTCCTCACCCCCCTTTGAAATAATAGGTCACCTACAACCGAATGAGGAAAAGGATAACACGCTGGCGGTGAAGCACAGGTGTGATGAAAGTGGAAAGGTACACATATTAATGAAAGGATCATAAAGGATATCGGAGTGATGGAATCAATGCATATAACGAGAATTATCAATAAGTGATAGGATGCTGTGAGGTGGTACAAAAAAGAAAAAGGACAACTTACGCAGGGAATAATACTTTACCGCTATTATTCCACTTAAAACTGTTATGATTGATTTTTCAAAGATAACACATGCATAAAGGTTCAAGGTAAGTTAGGAACATAATCTCTCTGTAGTAAACATAAAACATAAGAAGAGGGCATTATAATAACTATTGATGTAGAAAATACAACTTCAATACCATCAGCAGAGCTTCTGTTTCCCACAGGCGTCTATAGCCTCAACAGAGTTTCTTTGTAACCCTTTGGAACCATAGTCCTCTATGTTCTCGGGAAGTGCATTATGATATCCAGAGTAGAGACCAATGTGTTGGCATGGTAACCAGATGAACACATTGACATTCACAGGGAAGTAGCGAAAAGTGGTCAGGTCGGCTCGTAATGAGACCTCTTGTTCCAAGGAATTTATTTCTTGATGCATCCATTGGATCATGTCCCTGGTGTGGTGGCCATAGTGGGAATGCCACTTCGCTGCTCCCTTATGATCATGGTAGGCTGGCTCATGATGAGACCCCCTATCCTCCATCCGTGGAAAAAAAATCATACAATTGTTAGTGAATATATCTATATATATATATATATATATATATATATATATATATATATATATATATATATATATATTATGAACAACAATTCCTATTTATATATAGAGGGTGGCTCATCACTCCTTAAGTGTGGGGATGGTGGAAGAAGTTTGAAAGTACCAATAGAGAAAAAAAAATATGCCCCTAATCCTATTGATAATAAACATAAAGAGTTATAAGGGACAGGGGAGAACTAACATGGTACAGATAATCAATTAATTTGATTTATAGTGGAAATGAGGATATTGAAGTGATATAGATAGTTGTGTCCTTTCTTTTTCGATCAATAATATTCAAGATATATGCCTATTCCAGTATACTCCATACTTATTATCCTTAAATATGTATTTGTACTTTTGTGCCATAAACAAGATTATAAAGAGTGCACGGGGATGGTCTAGGGATGATCATGCAAAGGAAAGAAAGGGTGTTCTCAAAAAATTATTCACAAGGTGCTATTTCTTGAAGGGAACAACAAAAGAAAACTCACACAAAAAGTGTTGTTCCCTATAGGGAACAATAAAGAAAAACACAAAAAAAAGTGTTGTTCCTTAGAGGGAACAATAGTTGTTCCTTGTAAGGAACAACAAAGAAAAAATACACACAAAAGGTGTTGTTCCCTATAGGGAACATCAAAGAAATACATACTGAAAAGTGTTGTTCCGTGTAAGAAACAACAAATGAAATGTACACAAAAAGTGTTGTTCCCTATAGGGAATAGTAGTTGTTTCCTATAGGGAACAGCAGTTGTTCCTTGTAGGGCATAGCAAGGAAAAATATACATGGAAATTGTTGTTCCCTAGAGGGAACAACAACTTTTCCCTGTAGGGAATAACAAAGGAAATACACGCTAATAATTGTTGTTCCTTGTAGGGAGAAATAGTTGTTCCCTTTAGGGAACAGCTAGAAAAAAATGCACACCAAAATTGTTGTTCCTTATAGTGAACAACAGTTGTTCCCTATAGAGAATAGAAAAGAAAAATTCACACGAAAATTGTTAACTATTCCATGTAGGGAACAACAAAGCGAAATATACAAAAAATTGATGTTCCCTGTAGGGAACAAAAAAAAAAAATGCATGCAAAAATGGTTTTTCCCTGTAGGGAATAGTAGTTGCTCCCATTAGGGAACAGAAAGGGAAAATATACACAAAAATTGTTGTTCCTTAGAGGGAACAACAACTAATTCCCTATAGGGAATACCACAGGAAAAATAGAAAAAAAAAAAAAAAAACTAATGTACAATCTATTATCCAAGCAAATCCAATCAAATAGAAGGAAAACAGGAAGACAAATTTATGTAAATATTTCAAAAGAATAAATTCTTTACTGGACTGGTGTTATGGAAGGGTTTTCCTCCTTAGCAATAATTTTCATTGTGGAACCTTCCCGTAACTGTTGGAAAAAGGATTCCCTTGTAAGAAGTTTGTGATAGAGGCATACTCGATATCCATTCGCTTTAAAAGAGTAGCCAGACCCATCAATGGTGGCAAATGTGAGGGTGCCATTTTCATGCACCTCTTGTATCTCGTAGGGACCTAACCATCTAGTCTGAAGTTTGCACGGGAAATCCTGGAACCTAGAATTGTATAGAAGTGCCCAATCACCTTCATGAAATATCTTTTTTTGATGAGGACATCATGCCATTTCACTCTTTGTTGTTGGTTCAGTGCAGTGTGCTAAAGAGCTAATAGCCAGATTTGATCCAATTCATTAATTTGATGTAGTCTATTAATTTGTGCTTCACTCAGATCCAAGCCTACTTCTTGGGCTATCATCAATGTCTGAATTTCAAATTCTATTGGGAAGATATGTTCTTTTCCAAACACTAGTTGATATGGGGAGTATCCGTGGTATTCCTCCAAGTCATGCGATATTCCCATAGGGCTTCTGGCAATCGGGTAGCTCAGTCATGTTGCTGTGAGGTGACTATCTTTGTTAGTATAGTCTAGATTAATTTGTTGGTACTTTATACCTAGCCATTTTCTTGCGAGTGGTATGGAGATGTGGTTCTGTGCATAATATGATGATTTTTTAATGTAGCAATAATCTGATGGCCTACAAATTTTGGCCCTCCATTTGTGATTATTTCTCTAGGCAAGCCATTCCACATGAAAATTTGGAAAATAAAGTGGATTACTGTATCCTCTGTTGCCCTTGGTAATGCTTCTGCCTCCACCCATTTAGTCACATATTCTGTTGCAAATAGTATATATGTCTTTTTATTAGATGATGGGTTTATTGGGTGAATGAAATCTAATGCCCAACATTCAAAAGGTTCAATGACTACTTTGGATGCAGGGGCATCTCGTTAGACTAGCCAGGGCAACCCATTCTTTGGTAACTATCACATTCCTGGACAAACTTCTTGGCATCCTTAAAAATGGTGGGCCAATAATAGCCCATTTGTAAGACTTTATTCCTAGTCCTCTGGTCTACAAAATGTCCATTGAAACGTCCATCATGGCAAGCTTTTAGGATGTCGAAGATTTCATCTTCCCTGACACACCTTCGAATATGCATATCGGCTCTTGTGTGAAAGAGGTATCCTCCGATCCAGGAGAACTGAGTGCTGCGTTGTACTATTAGTTTTCTTTCACTATGCGTCAGGTGATTGGGTAATTTTCCCACTTCTAGGTAGTTCAAGACATTCAAGTAGCATGGTGTTTTCACGGTTATAGCAAATAGGTACTTATTAGGGAATTGGTCTTCCATTGTTGTTGAGTCGTCTGTCCTTGGCACACGTGAGAGGAAGTCTACCACCGGATTTTCCTTTCCTAGTTGATCCTTGATTGTTATGTTGAATTCCTGCAAAAGGATTAACCATCGTGTCACTCTTCCATTCGTAACAGTTTTATTAGCTAAATATTTGATAGCATAGTGATCAATATACAAAACCACAAGGTATCCTTTTATATAGTGTCTGAATTTGTTAATAGTATAGATTGCAGCTAGAAACTCTTTCTCGGTCACGGTGTAATTCAAGTCAGCAAGACTTAAATTTTTGTTGATGTAATATATCATACAAGGTTTCCTAATCTTCCTCTTGGCTGAGAACTACTCCAATGGTCGTATCTGATGCATCGGATGAAATCGGAAATGGTAAATTCCAGTTTGGGTCCCGTAATACTAGCGCTGTTGATAGTAGCTATTTTAACTCTTCAAAGGCAATGTCAGATTTTTCGGTCCATGAAAAAACTATATTTCGTGTCAAATCATGTAATGGTGCAGCAATTTGGGAGAAGTTCTTATAAATATTCTATAATATCCATAAAATCCCAAAAAACTACGTACCTCAGTTTATGCGTAGGGGGTAGGTATTAAGAGGATTATCTGAATTTTTGCTAGATCTACCTGAATTCTAGTTGCTGAGATGTAGTGACCCAGGATGATGCCCTCGGTCATCATCATGTGGCATTTCTTGTGGCTTAAGTAGAGCCTGGTATCAATGCATCTTTGCTAGACTTTCTCTAGCGTTTGTAATGCCGACTCGAAGTCATCTCCATAGGGTGTAAAATCGTCCATGTACGCCTCGAGCCCCTCATTTATCAGGTCTGAAAAAATCTTGAGTATGGATCTCTAGAATGTGGCAGGTGCATTACACAGTACGAAAGGTAGTACCCTCTAAGAAAATGTCCCCAGGGGCAGGTGAAGGTAGTCTTATCTTGGTCTTCAGGGGCAATTTGGATTTGGTTGTAGCCACTAAAGCTGCCTAGGAAAGAGAAGAATTTTTTACCTACCAATGTGTCCAAAACCTGGTCGATGAATGGGAGGGGAAAATGATATTTCTGGGTTCCTTTATTAAGCTCTCTATAATTGACACATATACACCACTTCCCATTCCTTTTAGGGACCACAACTAATCGAGAAACCCATTTGCTATCAAATATAGGATAGATGAAATTTACATCTAACAATTTTTGTAGTTCATCTTTAACAATGTCTTTTAGGTGAGGTTTTAACCTTCATTGAGGTTGTCAAATGGGTCTTGCATATTTCTCAGTATAGATGTGGTGCATACATAATTTGGGATCAATCCCTTTCATATCTCGGTAATCCCAAGCGAAAGCCTCTTTATATTTTCTAAGGAGTTGAACAAGCCTCTGCTGCTAGTCATCAGTCAGGTTTTTATTAATGTTTAGGACTTTCCCTCACTCAATTTCAATGAGTTTGCAGTAATAAACATTTTTTGTTAGTATTGTTTGGTCATTGATATCTTTTAAGGGATCTTCTTCAATTTCGTTATCCAGGGCTGCTTCAATCATGTGACATTTCAGATTAGATGTGGCATCTAGGTGATTAATGTAAGTGTTGATAATATCATCTTCTGTTTGATTCTTAAATTCAAGAGCATCTGCTATAGTTAGTGGTGATCGAATGTTTTCAGTTAAATATGTTACATGTTGTTTCCTAGTTTTTATTATTGTTAGGCTTGGCTGAGCTGGAGGATATAAATCTAGATTCTTCACATTAATTCCTCTTGCTATAGTCATATTTCCTGTTTGATAGCTTATATAAGCATTTACGGTCGCTAGCCAAGTTCTTCCTAGAATTAGCAGATGTCCATCTAGCCAATTTCTAGGATTAATAATCAAGAAATCTGTTGGGTATTCCCAAGAATCTACAGACACCATTACATCCTATAATGTCCCTTCTGGTTTGACAACTGACCGGTTGACAAGTTCCAGCAAGGTCGTAGTTGGATCTAAGGCTGTAATGCCAAGTTTTTGACAGGTTGTTGTTGTGAGAATATTAATGGTTGCTCCTAGATCAACTAATGCATTGGGAAAGTAACATCCATTTATTTGACTGTGACAATAGGGTTTCCTGGGTCGTCATATTTCACCGATGTTTCTCTTCCTGATAATAAACTAGACAAAGTTTCGACTACGTGGACAATTGGGGTTGTTTTTATTTTCCTCCTAGGCTTTTTAGTAGACAATTCGTTAATAGTTTTTGCATAAATTGGAATGTCCTCAATAGCCTAGAGGAGGGGTATTTTTACACAAAGATTTTCTAATTCTCCTAGAAGATCAAAATTAGGATATTCTATTGGGCAAGGTATAATCAACCTTTCTAGTAATGGTGGAGAAGAGGTAATAGTTTGATCATGGTTTTTTTGTTTAATCGTATTCTCCATTTGAGGTGTTTGTTCTACAGGTAACGATTCTTCTAATTGTATATTTTTATCACCCTCTGACTCAATTATTCATCTAGACCTCAATTTATATTCATTACACTCTTTCAGATCATTTTTTGGATCCAGCCCTTCAATAATTTGTGTTGATTGGATTGGTTTATTGTTGGGATTTGGGTTGGGCTGGGCTGGGAGTTGTGGTTGTACATTTGGCAGAGGGTTTTGTTGTAAAGTTTAAGGTACTGGTAGTGTAGGTTGAGGCAAGGGAATTGTTCCTGCTGGCTGGTTTTTATGTCTTTGCCAACTTGACTGCCAGTTTTGGTTTTATGAAGTGGAGGGTGGCCATTGGGATGGATATGCATTACTCTGACAAAATGGTGGAAAGTAAGAGGAATTTGGCCAACTATTGTTCTGATTTGATTGATTGGACCAAGGTGGCATAGAGAATGGTTACTATAACCAATTAGGAAAAGTTGTTTGGTTCTGCCATGTAGCTCCTGTGTATTGTTCAAAATTATATTGTGAGGGTTGAAAAAATGAAGGTCGGTCGTTGGGCATACCTGTTTGTCGTGTTTCCCATTGGCGACGCTGATTTAATAGGTAGACTAGTTTTGTTTCTTCCTCTACCTCCTTGAAGACTGCTTTTAACCCTAGGAGTGATGGGCAATTTTATGTGGCATGATCTTTAGTGCATATGGCACAGGTCTATACCATATCCAGTGGGCATTCTTTATGACTATGCTTTTTCCTGCATCGAGGGAAAAAGATCATGAGGTTATGTTCTCTTCGGCCTGTTTCTAATTAGCTTGCATGATGTCTAATCTTGTTGTCAAAGTTACGAGGATATCTGTTTTGAAATACTCCAGCAGGTTTCCGATTTCTGCTTGATTAATGTTTCTGCTAGAGATTTTGTTGTCCCTAGTGGTCATATTGCATTCTGCTGGTGTCAATCTCGTACTGCCTCCTAAGCACCTGATACAAAAATTATTATTTTTAGCATAGTATTGTTGATATATGTCACCTTTACCCATAATATTTAATGTCTCTATCCACTGGTCTTTCATTCCCTTAATCACCGTGGTTCTTAGCACATTGTCAGGTAGAGGTAGATTTGCGTAGGGAGACCTTTGGAGGTTATATCGGAAATGCTCCACATACTCTTCCAAAGTTTCACAAGGTCTTTCCACCATTTGGAATATCTCATCTTTTAGTTCCCTAGATCTACAATAATCCTGATAGTTTTTAAGGAAAGAAGTTTTCATTCGATCCCAATCATTTATGGTGCCCCCACCAAGTCCCATAAACCAACGCAGGGATGCTAATTTTAATGTAGAGGAAAAAAAATTTAGTTTCTGGGGATCAGTGGTATAATCATAACCCTGACATAATACATCAAATTCAAATAGAAATGCATTTGGATATTCTAAAGTGAGTCCATGAAAGGTGGGAATATTTTGTAGAGAGATAGCTTTCATGGGGGCGTTGATAGTTGTGTCAATGATAGGATATTGTAATGTAGAAGTTTGGGGTGCTTGTGGATTATTGGCCATTTGTTCAAAGATATGCCAGTACCCTTCCGGGATTTTTGGAGCTAGAGAGTTATCCCTGGGTTGTCTAGAAGAGGTGGGAATGATCCTAATAACACTCCCTTGATTTGGGACACTGGGCGTCCTCTGTTCAATTACTACCTGAGGGGATCTTTGTTCCTCTGTTTCTCCTCCTCCTTCACAAATGTTACAAGAATTCCCTTCTTACGAGGGAATTGGTCGTGAATTTTTAATATCTTGAAAACTCTACTCAGTCCCTTCCATTTTACTATGGACCTCAGTGTAGGCTACAGATGGTGAGCCTGCGGCCTGAAGGGAGACAATAGGTTGTCTAGAAGTGACGGTTCGGGGACCTACTAATGACTAAGATTCATCTTTTCTTAAGATGTCGTCGATAAAAGTCAATCATCCAAGGGTCACCGGTCCCTTAGATTTTTCAGTTTGGGATGTGTAATTGTATTGTTTTCTGGTCTTTGCTTCTTAGTCATTCATGCAAAGAAAATTCAAATGTTTACTTCTACCTTAAGTTCCTAGCAATTCAATTGGAAAGAGGGTGGGGAAGTAGGCATTTTACTTGCTCCTTATGTAGGTTCTTACCTTCCATTTTCAATTCCCAATTCTCTCTCAATAGACAAACATAAAACACCTACTTCATTTTTCTGTAATTGTGCTGAAAAGTGGGCGGAGGAGCAAGCACTTTACTTGCTCGTTATGTAGGTTCTTACATTCTGTTTTCAATGCCGAATTCTTTCCCAACAACAATTATTAGGTATACATCAGTCTTTGATAAATGGTGACACTCTCCCCAGCAACGGTGTCAAAATGTTGGTTGATAAAAGGTGTCTTGTAAAACTCCTAATTACCCCACATTAATCATCAACCTGGGCAAGTCCTTTTATTCCAAGAGTGTACACAATGTATGCATGCTACAAATCAGAGAGTAATGTTTCTTAAATTGATGTATACGATTTTAACACACAAGTAAACAGATGCATCTAATAAACTCCAATTGCAAGCATTAAAGGAAATATAACATTAATCCTCTACTGAAGTGGTATTCAATTCCTACACAATAAATTCAACTAACAATAGCATCAGCTGAGAGTACAATAGTAATAACTCATCTCTTCTTGGCTGATTCAATCTAAACTATACTCAATCTCTATAAAGAAATCAAAATATAAATGATATCAATTCTGAGAGTCCAATAGTGATAATTAAACTCTTACAGCTATTTAAATCAATTTGATTCACTATCTAGATAATTTACTCTCTAACAAACATAACTCAAATCAAATGAAAACGCTGTAAAGTATATAAATAGCATACACTACTACAATACAAGGAAGAAATAAACAATGAATAAAGTAAGCTCACATAAACTAGAACATTATCAAACCAACCAAACTTTATGAGAATCAGAAATATAACACAAGAAAGTAGTTAAATCCACCAGAGACCGGGCCCTTAGCCGCTAGCGAACATTGTTGAGCTCCTTCAGATAATGCAAGAGAACAACACAATTATACATTAATCATCGAACTTAAGTAGCATTATAATATAGTCGTGTTCTCTCAACAACGAAAGTCTATAATTAAAATTACAATTCAAAAAATAACATAGATCCCCCTTTCTTCCTACCATCACTTCCTTTTATAATCAGAAAGGGGTAAAGGATAAATGGTCAATGCGATCCCTCAGGATCTCCTAATCTTGAGGGATTCACAACCGATTGCTAACTTTAGACACCTTTCCTATTTCGCATTTATCCCTCTGATTCAAATCGTAAGGGATTCACAACTAATTCCTAACTTCAGACACCTTTACTATTTCACATTTATCCCTTTGATTCGCTCTCAGCCTTGTCCACAACCAAAGTGTTCCTTCCTTTGTTTGTTGGCTTTTGTTGTTCCATCATTAGGGAACAAAAAATGTTCCTTTTGCCGCTTTCCTACATAAAGAAGGGTAAAAACTTAGCTAAGTCGTAACTGCAAATAATTCATCCATTTCTTACCATAATTCCTCAATATATTAGTGCATTAAGATATGGAAAATATAAGAATCAAGGAAAAAGATGATGAAATTAACTGTAAATACATACCCATTTCATAACTCAACAGTGACCACCATGCGACCTACTTCCATCTCCCCATTAGTTTTTTCTTCCTTCTCATGGCTGATTTGATGTGGCCCTTGTCGATGCAAATTTGACAAGTTCTGAACTATCATTGCATTTACCTCTATTAGCTTCTCCTTGCATGCATGTTTCTATCATTAATTTCATTACAACTCCTTATTTCTTCCCTTAATATTATTAGTATAGCTTCCAAATCAAAATATTTCCCAACACCATGCTACTCTTCTGATTTATAGGGAGAGTCTTTGTAGTCTACCATCTTTCTAGCCATTTGATATTTCTTCCTGCAAGGTATATCATGTCAGCTAAAGCAAACAACAATGAACCAATGTACCTTAGTATAGCTTGGGGAGGATACCTTCTCTGAAATATCAGCAAATCATTGTGGTACATGTATAACATAATCACGAAAACATATGGAAACATAACACATAAGCATATAACAATGAAACTATGATTCTAGCTAGGGTCTAGTCATCAATTCATGATCTTATCTACAATGCATATCATGATCTCATGCATGACAAAAATCATTAAATCAATGTACACTTGACCACATGCAAACATGAACATACATAAGCAATATGTAGCCATCCAAACACATGCATAAACACATATGATCAATCATGAATGAGCGATACTTGAAACTAGACCTACAAGAATGATGCATGCAACCAAGCATACAAGAATGTAACCAAAAACATGAGAATGCAACCAAGCATACAAAATGATACATGTAAGTGACATATCACAACAGGTAACCAATCATACACTCATGATGATGCATTTCACAATAACAACATGTACTTTCAGATGAATACATCACTACAACAATGATCAACATCATGCAAATGCAACAAGCACATGGAATACAATTGTAAGAGACACACGTACAACTGACATGCATGCATGACCAATAGAAAATCCATCTAGTCTGAGGGGTGAACCATGCTCTGATACCACTCTGTAACAACCTCCTCCCACATATACCTAAGAAACTAGCCAACTAAGGTAAACATGCGATGAGAGTCCACTATGATATTATTCAACCTCCTAAGTCCCAGTAAGGAAGTGGAACCGACGATAACACACCATACAAACATTGAACATCAACATTAGGACCCTCAAGAACCAATTGAACCTTTCTGCCAACCAACCTCTAGGTCCCATTGAAATTTTGGACCACTTGATCTCTGCCCACTCTCATACTATGGGCATGCCATCATCGAGGGACCTATGGATGCTCTCACAGGCCTGTAAACCAACATCTAGGGACTCATTTACATAGTGTTGTGCTAGCATCCCTGGGATTTCAGCCACTTTTTCAATCCGAGAGCCAAAGTCATTACACAGAATTTAATTACATCTCAGGAATGGTAAAATAACAAGGGAATGACAGTATAAATGCAATCACGTGAATGAGACCTTGACTGGACCCCTACCAGCCATCACAGGAATTTTGTCAAACATATCATGAATATGTAATGTAAAGGTGTGAATAACAAATCTAAGCCTAGGGGTCTTGTACTTAGCTAAGAATTGCTAAGAAACATTGATTCCTCAATACATCAACTACCATTTCATTGATTAGGTCATAGATACATTGATCATTAATTTATAAGTAAAAACATCCTAAGAGGCATACATAGATATTATCATAAAACACATACATAACCAACATAATAGAAACATAAATACCAATGAAATAATGACCATATAAATCACATATAATCCAGTATAATACTCATAGAAATACAAGTAAGACTAACCTCATATTGATGATGCAAAATCCATCCCGGGATGTGACTTCCATGTTCCACCCAACCCTGTGTACAACTAAACGTTTGGACCACTTGACCTCTAGATGCTCTCATGCTATGGGCATGCTAGTGTCCAGGGACCTCTGGACACTCTCACAAGCTTGCAAGCCAGTGTCCAGGGCCTCTTTTACATAGTTCTGTGCAAACATCCCTGATATTTGAGTCACATTTTCAGGCTCAAAGCCCAAGTCACTACCCATTATTTAATGACATATCCATAACAGTAAAATAGTAAGGGAATGACAGTATTAATGCAATCACTTGAATGATACCTTGACTGTACCTGTAATAGCCATGACAGGTATTTCGTCAAACATATCACGAATATGTAATATACAGTTGTAAATAAAAGATTCGAGCATAGGGGTATCATACATAGCTAAGAATCACTAAGAAGCATCGATGACACAATAGATCAACTGTCATTTCATCCATTAGGTCATAGATACATTTATCATTAATTTAAAAGTAAAAAGATGATGAGGGCCATACATAGATAATATCATAAAACAAATATATAACCAACATAATACTAACACAATACCAATGAAATCACATTCATATAAACAACATATAATCCAGTATAATACACATAGAAATACAAGTAGAAATAACCTCATATTGTTGATGCAAAATCTAAACCCGAGATGGGACTTCTTGTTCCACCCGACCATAGAATGTTTGAGGCAAATGTCTCTTCATCCATTCACCCTCATGCCATATTCCAAGCAGGAACTTGGGATCTCATATAACACATCAATCCAAAACCATCCAGGGCTTCCAGAGGCCATCAACCTCAACCCATGAAATAATGATTCCAACTCACAGCCGAAAATTACAAAACCAGCATCATATTGGTCTCTATCCAAGCCTTCCATGACTTCTAAAGAATTTTTCCAACCAATTCATCCAAGACTAGTAACTCAACCCACAACATTTACCATGATCCCAAAGCGTTTGTCCAACCAAGGCTTATAGGACTAGTAACTCAACCCACAAATGGCTTCTAGAGGGTTTGTCCAACAAAGGCTTCCAAGACTAGTAACTCAACCCAAGTTGTTACGAGTCTTCCAAAGAGTTTTTCCAACCAGGGCTTCGAGGACTAATAACTCAACCCATGCAAAGGCAAGATGATAACCAATAAAAAAACAAGGAAGAAAATCCACAATCACCATGGCTATCTAGGAAATTACAAGGCGAAGCAATCCATTGTCAATATCGACCATCCTCCATGCCAATGATAGATTGAAACCAACAAACCACATGCATATGCCATGCATGCCAAAACTAGTGGGGAAAAAATACATGCAACTTAGTACCTGCAAGAAAATCTTGATTTCGTTGTTGATCCCGATGTCCTCTTGCACCTTCCTGCTCTTCCTTTGCCTTCTTGCTTCAAAAATCCAAGTATGCCGCACCCTCCAAGAATCCTCCAAGAAAACTCTAAGTCTCCAAGAATATGAGAGAGAGAGAGAGAGAGAGAGAGAGAGAGAGAGAGAGAGAGAGAGAGATAATAATGAGAGAGCTCCAAAACTGAATTGACAAAATGTTACGAACTGATTCTCATAAGCCGTTTTTATGAATTAATCATCTATTTTATTCATTTTCCATTATTTTCCTTTAGTTCCTCCTCACATGCAACATGTGACCTTTCACCTCATTTTCTCCTAATTTCCATTATTTTCATAAATAAATGTGCCAAAAATGTCATTTTTCATTTCCAAATACTTTTTCATTGCCTTTGTCAATTTCCTTAGCCATTAATAACCAAATGAACACCCAAACTAGCATGTCTTGCCCAACATTCAACTTAGAATAATTGTCCCATGAACCATGGTTATTATTTTCCCTTTATTAAATTTTATTAGATGTAATTTTCACCAGGTCTATTATGATTTCCACGAAACTAAAACCTATGTTGATCTGAATCCCAACAATAAGGAAAGGAATGTTTGGAAATATATTGACTGTAGTGATCCTAGAACTTAGCTAGCCTTTGAGTGGTGATTTTGAATGAAATTTAATCTTACTGTGAACATTTCAAATAATTTTTTCATTTCTTTGTCATTATATCATATTTTTTAAAGTAATTATCTCATTACATGTATAATATTTGAAGGTTCGCATATTTTTTTTACAATAATCAAGTTTAAAATCAATGGAAACATAATGATAATTTAAAACTTTTTATACTTGGAAATAATCCCTACATTAGTAAATTGATAGATTAGGTTGGTTGGTTGTTGGAGTCCTGTTGAGAGATTTTCTCATTAATATTCAACTTGTTTGGAATATGTTACATCTCATGAGAATTATTTATGTGGATTGTAATTTGGCTTTGCTATGGAATATGGAAATTATTGTGTGTGAAATATGTGTCCTATGTCTAGTCTATCAATTTCTTTATTGGTATTAGAGCCTCTATGGGATTGACTCCCTATAGGGAGGGCCCAGAGAGATCAAAAAGATCTTAGGTTTTGTTTTTTCTATATAGCTCAGCGTAAGTGTGTTATTGTGTGAGTAAGAGCATTATTAGTTTGTTTTTATGTTTGTGTAAGATCATTGTTAATGAAGACTAAGTGATATATAGTGTGCTCCTATGAAAACAAAATTTGGATATAGATGGTATTATAATAACGGGTTTCAATTATTTTAATGGCATCATCCAAATTGAGGTAGATTAGTGTGAAATTGTGGACTACATTTGTTTCATCTCTGTGTGTGGAACAACTTAGATAGTTCAAACCCTATTTGAAATCTTCATGTCACTAATATGAGGTCCCATTACCATAACTACTGAACTATAGTAGGAGCTCATTGATCATGTTGTCGTGTTTGTTGGGATTCAAGCCCCCATCTCCATAGAGTTTGCCATCAAAGCCTTATAGAACCTCATGGAATCCATCCCTGCTTATGATTTGATGTTTGTCGAGTAACTTCCTAGCACATGAACATGTTTAAAAGTAGTTTTTTGGGTGCACAGTAGGCCATTGCATCCACTATTTACCAAATTTCTAGGTCGATTAATTTGTGAGAAGAAGTAAGCAAGTCTGATTGCATCCCTTTTCTAGTGAATATGATGTTGGTTTAACAGTCTCACTGTAATAACGCTTGCATTATATAGTTCCAAATCTCCTTCCTTTTGTAGAATTAAATCGTTGAACCTTGAATTCGAATAGATTCATTGTAGAGAGGCAAAGGCAGGTTGGTGTTTTTATTAAAAAAAAAAATCGGTCAATTGCACTTTATATAGGAAGGTAGAGTGCTATGACCCGTGATGCTAGATAGATCAATCTTGCAACTCTACATGCTTATTTCTACCAGGGTCAGCCATTACAACTATTATGGAGTATATATGTTGGGAGTCAACCTCTTGTGAGTTAAGTAGTGCAACCATCTCACAAGCTCCATTATCCAACAAATCTCCCTAATCAAAATCGAGGGCGCAGTAAATACATAGAAATGTGATCGAATACCTGAGAAACAAAGTGTTATAGCAACTACAACAACCCTCCAAAATTTTGGCTCGCATGCAAATTTCGAAGCCTACCTCGAAGCCTTCGATTGATTTTCCTTGGTCACTTGTTGGGAAGCTGATGATTTAAAGCTCCCATCCTTGATCTTCAGAGTCTTTTGTGTTCTAATCTTTATGCAACATGTGTTATATTTGGGCATAGGGCTTGTTATTTGTCATGCAAACTGAATGTTGTCTTGCTTCAACGGAATTCTGTGTGTATGAGTGATTGTCATCACATAGAAATTTTTCACACTCAACTCATACACTCACTTGATGAAGGTTTTTGCATCAAGAAAAATATGTCTTATGTATTTTGGATGGTATACGTTGTGTCACTAAGTGTTCGTGTGTGATCACAGTCAAGTCCTATCAATCTTTACATATGTTTCACTGATCTCACTTTCGCCATTTTCCCAAGAAACATAGCCTCATCCTACTTCCCAGAACTATACGCTTTGTTTCTGAAACCATCAAGCTTCCTCCCATGCTTGCTAAAATCCTACAATGCACAGAGACACCAGACTTCCTTGCCTATTGAAACCCCATAGCTCACAGAGACCCCAACCAACACTGCTTTCCAAAAATGTACAGACCCCTTTTCCCACATCAGTGACCTAAGCCTCAAAACTGTGAAATGTTTTCCAAGTTGTCTTCTCAGTCTTGCATGAAAAAACTACGCAGATAGGCCTCCAAGGGCCTTAGTCTGGCAACAGTCACTATCCACTGAAATCGCACATATCTACCTCTCAATGACTACAGGGAAAGGTGACATTCTGAAATCGATTCCAAGGAGTTGAGGAGAAGGGACAAGGAACTGATGAATGGAAAATACCAAGACCACATGTGAACTCCATTGGATGCACGATCATCTTGAGGGTAAGTATGGTAAGTAAGGAACATCTTTCGAAGTACACCTCTTAGTTGCGTTTCTAGGATTTCTTGTCATTGTCATATCACCTTGTCCTCAGTAACATGCATGTGTGAAAACGCGAAAAGTCATCTTATGTGTTTCTTCTACATGTCTTACTTCTTTTTGACTTGTTCGACCAACTATCATCTTCCACATGTTGATTTCTATGTCATGCTTGTGACCTCGTTCTAGTGATGTTGAAGGTTGTGTTTGAGTTGTGTTCACCATGTATGCATCTATTTCACTCACACACAATGTTGTATGAATTGTCGCGCAAGAGTCATCGCTGTCATTCAATGATCTATCAGAAGTGTCGTGCTTGTCGCTTGCAGTGTCAGTCAATCACACAAAGTATATGTTTTCTTCATGGTTTGAGGTGTCGTGTTGTCGATTCATGTTGAGTGTGTGTTCACATGGTCATGTACACATAAGTTCACTTGCCACACACTTAGCCATTTTGCTAAAATTATGATGACTGGATCACCCTCCAATAGTTGGACCTTCCCTAAGATGCATTGCACTATTTCAACCCTCAGTGATCATGTACTGCTACCCAGAATTTTGTAGAGCTTGAGGTTGTCTCCTATGAAACTTATAGTATGCAATCCTAGACTAGACTGGACTTACCGTCACCCCAAACAATGTAAAAGTTTCTCAGCAAGTCATTTCAATATGCGCTACCTGCAAGCACATCAACCAAGCCTCCAGCTAGTCAACTAGAGAGTTTGACTAGGTAGTGACCCCGGGACTCACTCCCCCAAAAAATTGCATAAAAGCTACAAAACCTACCCACTCTGCTGACTGAAGAAACTATGCAAACATTCCAGACATACACCTTATGTCTGCCACTGTCTCCCTCAAAAAATGGCACAATTTTTCTAGCAAGCCAGTGAGCCTACTGCTCACCAAAGAAAAATGTGCAATTTTCATGAGCAGTCACCTAGCTTCCTCGTATCCCGTTTAGATCAGAAACTACACAAGGATTTTCAACAAGTTGGCCTCCCAACAATTGCACACTTTTTCCAGAAAACTCCTGTAGCCCTCTACCATCTCCCCCGAAAAATTATGTAATTTTTCCAAGCAAGCCTCTTGCAACCCGCTACGATCTCCCTAGGGAAATTGCACAATTTTTACTGCCAGTCCACCTCTGCTGTCTACATGGTCTAACTAAAAATATTTGGCATATCCACCCTCCAACCAAGCTAGATCCTGCAGACAATCACTATTGATTTGGATTGTCCATCTCAGTCTCAGAGTGACCTTTATGTAATTTTCACCGGCAGTGATGGAGCCCACATCCCGTCTTGAAATTCACCTTGCGCAGTTTCAGAGCCTTGTCCTATCTTCTGGTCACCTACTTCCGAAAGCGAATAATAATGCATCATGGTAGACCAGTAGATTTCTAGATTTTATGTCGTCTCGTCATGAGTGATTGCAGATACAGGTACATGGATGAGACATGATTCAACAATGAATGAGATGAACGAGGAATGCATGTGAGGGCATTCATTTGCAAACAGATGAATTAGAAATGCATGCAAGGATATTTTTTCATCAATGAACGAAGAACGAATGCATGTGAGGATATTGTTTCGTGACCAGACAAATTAGGAATGTATGCAAGGAGATTTGTTCACAAACAAACGAACACATGAAGGATGTCAAAGTACAAGCGAAGGAGGAACATGCATGTGAAAACATCAAGAGAACACAAAGGGTATCAAATGCTTCACACACCTTGCCATGCGGAGATGAAGCTATGATACATGAAGAGCACATCCATCACTCAACAGCACTACAACTTGACATGGATTCCACCAACAACATGAACATACCAACATTGTCATGTCAAGTCATGTCATGAGTCATCTCAACCGCATTACTAATGTGGGCCATACTATTGTAATCAATGTAATGTAACATGGAAGTTCAAGAGACCCACACATAAATTTGAAGAGTCAAGTCAAATATTCATGAGGAGAGCTGAACAACCACAAGGATCATTTCACCCTTGGCTATAAATACCCCTCATTTGTACATGCAAAAGACTTTTCACCTTGGCTTCTCCCACATAGACTTGACAATCTGTATTATTTTCGTTAAGGAGCAAGCAGTGGCTCCAACACCTCTCTTATATGGTTAGTGATGTATGGTGTGCTGATGTGTCTTGGAATTTTCACTTAATTCAACAGCTTGACAACAGGCCAACATTTTTTTAGACATGTATTGTAATCGTTTGCAAGATTAATCTTGGAACACTTGTAATGCATGTTTCTTTAACCTGTGTTAAAACAGTTGAACTATTTTGGTTGCTCTAATACATATGTTTATGAAAATGTGTTGTATAAGTTGTTAACATTGTCTTTCCATGTGGGTTACCTCACTAGACATCAAACATAACGTTTTCCATAAACTTGTTATAACGATCGTCGCATTCACGTGGACTACTCCATTGAGTGTTGTACGTGTTATCCCTTATTTTCTGTTTGTGACTGCCACATTGGTGTGGACTAATCTGTGAGAAGTTGCACACATCCTATTGTGTTGTGTGTCTTTGACAGAGTTGGGACTCTTCCCTTTTTACTAGAGACTCACTTCCACCCTCTCCCTCTACGGTGAAAGAACCTTGACACAAGTAACACTAGCACTCACTAAGCACATGAACCTCGTTGTTTGAAGACAATGCAAACCACTCTCATGTGCTGACAAGTAAGAGCTAAGGCAAACCTTTAAGATAATGGAAATCAGGCCATCAGACTAGATGGGACTCCTACACCAAATGGTGTGAGGTCTAGTTGGGACTTCATATCGAGGAGATCCCCTAAATGTTGGCAGGTCCAACACCATCAACATTTATGGTGCTAGAAGAAGGATGAGATGACAACATGATTCCTCACATTCTATTTCAAATCTCTACATACTTATCATGACTAAACATATAATTTCTCTTTCGGAATGTATGTATTATGGAAATGACTTTGAGATCTCAGAAGAGCTTTGGAATAACTTGTCGTGTAGAACATACAATGGTGGAGGCTAGGTATACTTAGTTAGACACATGGTTGGCATTATAGGCTCATGTGAAAAGCATGAAATCTTTGAATATTACATGATTTGCACACTATTCACATACATGCTTTGAGGTCACCCACTACATTAGTGTACCACGCTTCCTGAAAAGTCTATTCACTTTCTCCCTCATCCGGTCATAGAGGCAGACCGTGCTTTCAATCATTTTGACCATAAAGCACTCAATAAAGAAATTATGAAATTATGAAAATAACCTAATGAATTTGTTGATTAGCTCCACACACGCTTTTGTAATCTCCCATGGAAATTTCCTGAAGATGAAATTGATTGGGAATTTCTTGATGGAATATTTAAGTATCTTCTTTACATATCTAAAAATATGCAATTCTCATAATCATTCTAACCCCTCTTAGCATACTTCAATGATGGAGTTGCGCAATATCAAGTGGACACAGTTGTTGTCACAAGTCACTGTCTCCCTTCCCCTCATCAAACAACTACACCATGGAAGAGTGAAGTGGGAGAACATGTACAAACATCTGTTGAACTATCACATTCTCATACCCCACCTGCTCTTGATATCTACACATATTTGGCTTACAAGCCTGCTGGTTTTCATGTGTACTTGTTACCTTAACATCCATCCCCATGTTCTACTGATATTCCAGATTGTACTATCCTTTACTCTTCCATTCCGGACTCCACACTTGTTGTGAACAAGGATCAAGTTGTTGACGAATTTGGTGTTATGTAGACAACCTGTGTTATCATGCATGATAAGTGTGTGTGAGAATGTAAGGAAGAACCCACGTTGAAGGATGACTCCTTTCCATCCGTGCCTCACCTACTATATCTGACATTCCTTGTGATTCTGCCACTTTTGATTCTCCTTGTGAAAACTCATTGCTGGATGTTTCTATTTCCGATCATTCACAGGACACACTAGATGTCAATCTATCATTACATTATGGAGAGGACACATCTTCCTCTGACAATCCATCCCATATATCATCTATCATTTCAGAAAAAACTGAGGGTGAACCTCCTTGGTTCTCATCTAGCCCTTTGCATGATTCATAAAATCGTGAGGATGCCAATGAACATCCTGAATTATCTAATTGTGTCTGTCGTGATCTCTGTACTTCTTCATTTCATCACAATTTGGATTCACTAACTGTTAATCTATCTAAGCTACTAGTCTTCGATGATATACCTATAGACGAAGTGGAAACCCCATGGCTGTTTAGGCACTTCAGCCTAGGATGATGGTTATGTCAGGCCCTCACCATCCTAAGGTTAGTTCCACTTCTGATCAGAAATTTTTTAAAACATCTATGGCTCCTCATCACTCTCAACCTCACATTCAAGATCAACCAAACACCCATATTTCACTTCCTCATCTCGAATCACATGATCCCATCACTCATGATTTGGAGGAATCTTACAAAACAAGGGCTCTTACAAAGCATAATTTTTTGGTCTTTCTCATGTTCACTCATATTCCATAGTACAAAGAGTGTGCATGTTTATCATCTACACGTAGTGTGTCACAACACCATGTTAAGTCTGTAGAATGTTTGTCCTATGAATTCATTCTTTTCTTTTCTATAGACATTTTAGAACTCAGAGCATGTTGGTGTTCATAGTTATATATTTTGTGTTTGCTGGTTTCCTTAACTGTGCTTCTCACGAACCATTCCTTCACCAACATGGGCCAACCAATGCGTTGGTGGCTTCATTGAAAATATCACTTCACGTGAGTAGGCTCATGCATTGTTTAGTGTAGGAGTAGTCTTTGCTTCTTGCTTTTCTTTGCTTTCTCATTCACATGTTTTTTGGCTTTCCTACTTGGTTTGGCTCAATTGATTGTTTTATTTTCTTACCTGTTTTTCTCTCAATCTACTTATTCTTTTTATTTTTACTTTGTTTTCTTGTTTGTGCCCATAGGTTAGCCTCTCATGAAACTATGTTTGGCTCTCGAGACAAGCCGAGCAAATATAAGAGGATTTGTACAACTATTATTATCTAGCTATTTGTTGTCCTCTCTCTTTATGACGAATTTTTTGTCATCAGTCAATGATGCCTTGATGGAAAATATGTTCTGTTCAGAGTGAGTCTTGGTGAAAACAAAACTCTTTCACTCTAACTAGTACCACCTACTCTAATCATTTCTTTTGGGTTAAACCTTGTCAGGTCAGTCAAGTAGAGTAAGGTGAGGGGGGAAACCTTAACAAGTATGTCAAAGGTATACATAACATACTTATCTAAAGGAACAACCTCTCCTACTCTCAATAAGTTGAGATCCCTCTTCCACCTCTGAAATAAATAAGTTCCTATGCACAGTTCTTGACAAAATAAAAATGAAAATGAATAAGGAAAAAGAAGAGAAAGGATTCCTGCGTAGAGAGGTGATGCAAGTAACTCCATCAGGGTACTAACCAGGCTCACTTGTAGCAGAGCGATGCTTGTGTTCATGAATGACTACACCAGGGTACTATCCAGGCCTTCTGGTAGCGAAGCAACACCAGAGCTGAAACTTAAACTCTGATAGTTATATTACTTGTGCACCAATATACCCCTCATCCCCAATCGAAATAAGTAAGTTGACTTGGCTTGGAATGTATGCTAACTGATCAAGAGAACCGTAGGGACTACATCTTTCACACAAGCTAGTGTGAAAGCCATTATAATCAATGAATTGAACAATACTTCCAGAAGGGTTAGACTCACTTCTCAAGGAACAAGGTCCATTCGGAGAGCTAGAGTTCTACCAGTGTGTCACAAATTGTTATAGCGACGACAACCACCCTCAAAAATTTTGGTTCGCATGTAAATTTCAGAGCCCAAATTGGATCATGTGATCAATTATCCTTGGTCTCTTGTTGGTAAGATGATGATTTCAAGCTCCCCTCCTTGATCTTAAGAGTTGTTCATGTTCTCATCTTCATGCAACATGTTTCATATCTGGACATAGGTTTTTTTGTTTGTCATGCAAAGGGAATGTTGTCTTGCTTCAAGGGAATTATGTGCATATGAGTGGTTTTCATCACATAGACATGTTTCATACTCACCTCACGCACTCATGTCGTGAAGGTTTTTGCATCAAGAAAAGTATGTCTTATGTATTCTAGATGGTCTACGTTGTGTCACTAAGTGTTCACGTGTGATCATAGTCAATTCCTATCAATTATTACATGTGTTTCACTGATCTCATGCTTAGCAATTTTCCTAAGCCACCTAGCCTCATCCAGCTTCCTGGAACTGTGTGCTTTTCTTCTACAACTATCAAGCTTCCTCCCTTTCCTACTAAAATCTCATAGTGTGCAGAGACACCAAAATTCCTTTCCTACTAAAACCCCATATCCCATAGAGACCCATATAGAACTACTGTACAAAAATGCGTAGAGCAGTCAAGCTAGATTGCACTTAGAAATTCTGCAGTGGTGTCCTCCCAAGACACGTGTCCAACAGCAGTGCCCTAAGCTTGAAAAATGCACAGTGTTGTCTAAGTTGTGTTATCGGTCATGCATGCAGAAACAACCTAGATGAGCCTCCAAGGGCCTCATTATGGCAGTAGTCACTATCCACTAAAATTGTGCAGATCTACCTCTCAGTGACTAGAGGAAAAAGTGACATGCTTAAATCGCTTCCAAGGAGTTAAGGAAAAGGACCAAGGAACCGAGCAATGAAAAAGATCAGGACTGCATGCAAACTCCATCAGATGCATGATCATATTGAGGGTAAGTATGGTAAGTAAGGAACATCTTTCGAAGTACACCTCTTAGTTGAGTTTGCAGGATTGATTGTCATTGTCATATCACCCTATCCTTAGTAACATGCATGTGTGCAAACGTGAAAAGTCATCATATGTGTTTCTTCTACATGTCTTTCTTCTTTTTCACTTGTTCGACCAACTGTCGTATTTTTTGAAAATACTGAGAGGGGGCTGAATCAATATTTCTTTTCAATGGTTACTATTATCAATCTAGATTCTTTACAATTTTAATCAAAGAAATGATTTTATCAAAATATAGAAAAAGATCGAATAAAATATCTAATGAATTTTTCCAAGCACTAACTTGGACTTTGATGAGGTTCCAACTTCTAGGGCTTTCACCCTATCTAGTCAAGGCACAAACCTTTGATTTAGGAGCACCAACTCCAAGGAAACCAATCCTTCCAATCCTAAGGCACAAACCCCAAGGGCTCTAACCCTATAGTTTTGCTTTGTCAAGAAATTTTTTGATTGTATTACACTGCTCCCAGTCCTTCTGACCTTTGTAACAGATCATTATTTACACTACATAACTACTTCAGGAGTGACTACTTCTCAGGAGCCCTTTTAGAGATTAACCCAACCAACAAGCTTGCTTGACCATCAGCTTCCTTCCTTTTGTTGGACCTTTGACTTTCTCCTTCAACGTTGGACCTCCAACTTCCATCTTTGACCTTTGGTTCTCTCTGTTTCTTTGAGTTCATGAGTTGTGAACTGTAAATTTTACTTTGTGCCCCATGTCGAGATTGATGCTTGAGGAGAGGATTTTTAACCCGTATTTATACAAGTCTCACCAGTAACCAATAGACACATTCATTAGAGGGAGAGGCTGACTTATGAATATTCATCTAATTATTCACAAACTTTTTATTTACATAAAATCTCATAGGAGAGGATGTACCCACATGAGTTCCCACATCAACTTCATTACCTCAATCGTAATCGAAACTTTCGGAGGCCTTTTACAAGTCACCCTCATAACGCATCTGATTTTCGATTGCCTCTACTGAATGCAATATTTTTTGAGTTTTGTTATATTCTTTCCATGACTAGCCCACGTAGTTAACCGGGGGGTTAGAGGGGGGTGGAGCCCACCCTTCATTCTGTCGATTGCATAGCGGGGGAATCATAGGGGGTTCGAGGGGTGCGTGTAGCCCCCTTCTATGGGCTCTGGGGTAGTTCCTAGTGTTGTGGGGAAAATGCCTATGCAGGACGATCCTATCCACCTAAGGTGTGACAGTGCCTTAGCAACAAACAGAAACAGCTATTCTAGTATTCTTCCTTTATGAATTAAGAATGAAGAGAGATGGATGGACTAACCGGTGTCTTCCGTTTGTCCCTCGATCTGGTTTCTCTTCTCTTTGGGAGTTCCCAGCTACTTGCCTTCTCACTCGCCCAGCTTCAACAGGTTCCTGCAAGATCACAAGAAGGGAACACTACACAAAGACATATATTCATATTCATAACTAGTTCAGGATTAGAAATAAACTAAACATACTAATGCAATCATACATCAAAGACACATCAGTATATAGGAGAAACCAAGATAGCTTTATTGATGAAATAACAAGGTTCAAGAGAAGATACAACCAAGAGAGTTCCAATCCAGCATCTACCTCCTAGCGAATGAAATCCTTTCTTCACCTCCCTTCAAAGCATTAAGCACCCAATGATTCCAATCTCAAACCATCAGCAATTCTTTGCAATAACAAAATTCCAGCCCCCAGGATCTCATGGAGGAGAGATCCATATATAGATGTTTGGAGAGAGGATGAGTTAGCTTGAGATCTGACTAGTGTCCTCTCCCTCTGTCAGTTCTTGCTTCCACTTGGAGACTAAGAGCCTCTTACTCATCACTTAGTCGAACTCATCAAGGCAAGTGTCATGGAGGAAGATTCTGGAAGCTTCCACAGTCTTTACACCTCGCACAAAGGACCCTGCCATTTGTCATTTCCTGCTCAGCGCACCCTGGTAGTGCTTCCACCTGCGTTTCAATGCAACTAGCCAGTGTAGCCTCTGCATTTCAATGCAGGCAGCTAGTGGAGCCTCTGAATTGATTCTGAATTGACTTGTTTTTGAGCAGTTTCTGGTGGAGAACTTCTGTGAATTGCTGTGGTTTGTTAGCCTTGTTACTCTAGGGGTAGGAACAACATGTTTAGGGACTTTGGATCCCTTGGATTATGGACATTTCATGCTTATAGTTGTAAGGCACAAAAATGTCTATAACAGTTGCCCCCTAAAGTATGAGGCCGTTTATCGGGTGAAATGCTTTATTAGGAGGATCCGAAGTTCTTTCAATGCTGGGAGGAGACCTGTAATACAATACAATACAATACATTATTTTCATACTTTTTTCATGATCTAGCTGAGGCGGGCATTCCCATGCTCAGCTTTATAAATTCATTTTCATGTACATATAAAAGACAATCGTCTGATGATAGACTGATGATTCTGATAGAGCCATCATCCTTTTGGTAGGATGATTATCTGTGCTGTAAAGCTGTACATTTCTATGTCTTTATTCTCTGAATATATATCGTAGGCCAGATGGATGAAACTAGATCCGGGGTCTTCAATCTCATCCGATCTTCACTCTAATTACAAGTCGATCCATGTGAGAATTGCTCTGAAGTCGAACATGGAAAGACATCGCTTGATTACCAGTCAATGATGTAAAATGTTAACAAGCGCGAGAGGAATCACCGATAATGAAGATGACCCTCAAGGTACTGCAGTACAATTCACGTAGTGTGAATAGAGGACTTGGCATCGAACACCACGCAAAATCTTTCGGTCGAAGGTCATTGATGTGTACCTGTCGCCGGAAGTGAGAAACTTGCCATTGAGGCATGCAAGCTTCAAAGTACTGAAGGGGGTGTTCCTAGATCAAATTCTTGGATAATGAGTTGATGTCGACAAGAAGTGATCCGTCAAAGGAGGGCCTTAATGAATCCCACATCAATGACATGGAACGGAGCTAATGATTTTGATGGAGGTGAAAACGATCTGATGACATATGATTCAGGGTGGCGGTCATGAAAGAGTATAATGTATGGTAGTGGATGGGACACAGGTGACTTTTCTGAACGACTTCTCTTGAACATATGGCGACACACATGCGATGGATCGGTAGCATTACCCCAAATATGGATGGTATGGCGAGACCATGGTGATGTGACTGGCGAATGAAACAACCCAACCCAATTGTGGTATGGAAGAAAAGTTTCATGTTCAAGAGCGACTTGCTACCATCAAAGTTTTCTTGAGTTTCTCCCAATTTTTCCCCAGTCATTGCTGACCAGTACCTCTTTATTTTTGTCAAGCTTGAGGATGATAACATATGCTTGTTCTATAACTTGCCCTTCGGGCAAGCCCATCGCTATGTTTTAACAAGCCTAGCGATAGTGAAACTCGTTCTCGTCTAAAGACAAGTTTGTCGCTATTTCATGCATTTAACGAGTCTAACGACAAGGATAACTCGGTCCTTTTCATCTTTAGAGAGTCTGAAAAGGTACATAAAGTTAACTCCAAAAGTCCTTTTTCGTCATCTAATCCCTTAAGTCCAGAAAAGTATAAAACAATACAGAAGGGATGGATTTTCGATATCTTTAACGAGCCGAATAAAACAAGCACTCGATCTTTTTGTGCAATAATCCCTCAGGTCCAAAAAGATTAAAATCTAGAGGAGGGATAGCTCTTCCGGTCACTTTATCGAGCTAGAAGGCCAAAACTCGGCAATCTTTTCATATTTCACGAGTCAGATGAAAAGAGCTTAAAGAAGACTCGTCTTTTGAGGAACGAGTGATAAAAAAAGGTTAGCAGCTGATTCCAGGGAAGGATTGGAATTTCCAAATCATGGCAGTGTCACAAGGATGGCTAGTGAAATCACTCTTCGCAGTTGTTCCTCAAAATGGGTAAACAATCATATGGAGGTGAATGATCGGCCAATGGAAAAGTGGAGGTGATGGGCAAACACGACCAAGGATTTAATGGCTGATGATATTACATTCACGGTGGTTATTTACTGGAATAGTTCATTTTTTAACGAGCTTAAACGCGGGTGGAAACATTTGCTCGATCTTATGTTTATTTTTTAACGAGCATGAACTATGCGCTAAAACTGCTCGGATCTTGCGTTTATTTTTTAACGAGCATGAACTGTGTGCTAAAATTGCTCGATTAATCCAGTCATATGATAAGAATGTCTCATTGAAGATGCTATTTTTTATGGAGCTTCGATCTTATAAAGCTTTGCTCCGGATCCTTTCTTTATGCAAGTTCGGAAACGACTAATCCTACGAGTTTAAAGGGTTAGAGGTCCTAAAAATTTAAAAAAATAAATAGTCGCCCTTGCTTGCACTCCAAAAGGTTTGCATGCCCCCAGGTATAAAACAGAGTTTCAAGGTTACCCCTACTTCATCTTCCGCCAAAACAATTGTTTTACCGAGAGAGGCCTACCTCTTACAGGTTACCCAAAGATTGTTCTATTTGCACCCCAAACAAAACATTTCTTCGGCGATGTCTACCGAAATAGACAAAGGTGAGTGCCAAAACACATAACTTTGACAAGAGAATCTTATTCTAGAATAATCCCTCTTCCAACCACGGACGGGGTACAGACTAGTCATATTCTCCCGCGGAAGCCTACTATATACCCAAATTTTTCCTGCCGAAGCAGACCAGGACGCATGCTCCCTGGGTTCTAGTCATATCCTTCCGGATTACTCGTGCTCATCGGGAGGATGGACCATGGGTTGAGACATTTCTTGAGCGAAGAGACCATTTAGGGATGGTATATGACTATTTGCGATGCGTGATCTGGGGAATGAAAGTTGATCCACGAGCTTGACCATTCTTCCTTCGTGCGGAAAACACATTACTCTAAAGAGTGAGGAGACGATGGCTCCCATGCAATATATATAGTCTCGTCCAAGGAGTAGGTTATAATCCAAGGGTCCTTGAACGACCATCACGTTCATTTGAACGGTCTTCCCTTTTAATGCTATTGGCACATTGGGAAGAATCCCTAAAGGTCGACTGGTTCCTTTATCAAAGCCTGTCAGATTTCTCATTTCAGGCAAAAGTGCTGGCGAACCAAGTGCTTTCCAAGCAATAGAGGAAAGGATACTCACAGACGCCCCCTCATCAATGATGGTGCCAGCCATTACCATTCTGTATATTTGAACGATAATTCTGAATGGTATGCTTGCTGGCAACCAGGGTCTGCCTAGTTGGTTCCAATCGAAGGAAACCACTAGGTTGCTTGGTGGTGGGACCGAATATACGGCCGGGTATGACTCTGACGAAGTTCCTTCCTGCGATAAAGGAATGGGCAAATTTCCCCCTTGTTCGTCAGAGTCTGTGTTGATGAAGAGAATTTGGACGGTGTCGTCTTTATTCTCTTCTGTGATGGTATCATTCGAAGATAGAACCTCTGAAGGCAAGACCGGGTCAACTGCCGCCTCGACCTTTTGACTTTCGTTAGGTATGGATTTGGATGGTTCATCATCAATGATAGGTGCTTCGGCTGACCACCTGAGCAGGCCAGCCGGGTTCTCAACTGGTGAAGGACTTGGCAGGAGTTTTTGATATCCAGGAGGAAGTCGCGCTGGTAAAATCGGGCGATCTTCCAAAACTCTTTTAGCCTCATCTAAGAAGGGACAACGGTGGATGGAATGGTCGCCTTCACACAGTTTGTAGGGAAATCTAGCTCTCCCTCTCTGTCCTGTGGCTTCACTTTCACTAGTTGATGGTGTGCTGTCAACATGGCTATCAGAGGTTGACGCCACTGAATTGTGCAATCGGGGAGACCAGTCCCTTAGTATCCGAGGGATGCAGGGACAATCTCTGTGGAAGTGGTCTCCCTTGCATATGACACATGGTGATTGAGGCCTAGTCAGTGCAGTGTGTGGATTTTCGTTAGATGCCATTCGTTTGCCCCCAGTCGCTTTTGGCTCCTTCTTCTTCTTCTCTTTCTTCTTCTTTTCCTTCTTCTCCTTAGGAGCTTGGCTTTTGGCTTTGCCAGGTCCATCAAACGAAGAGGAAGGAGGAGAGGAAGAGTTGGAGGAAGTGGAAGGCTGGTGGGCAGTTCTGGACTGGTCTAACTACTGATTCGATTGTTCAGGAATAGTGGTGTTTTGAACAACATTAATTGAGAAGAACTAGACAGGCAAGCCGATTGTCAGTCCTGGAAGCAAAAATGTGGCCATATGGGGCGCTCCAACATCTCCCCAAGAGGAGAAGGGACTAGGACTTCCACCAAGGGGAATTCCTTGGTTGGAGGGCTCCATTTTCTCAACTGAAAGATCAACGTGGGAATAGGGGTGATTTATTATTCCGTTAAAATAAATTTTAATGACGCTTTAGACACAACTTGTTTTTTCAATTTTAAAGAGTCGAGAAAAAACAAAAGATGACTCTAGTCACCTTCGATGTTTTAACGAGCCCGAAGTGACAAACGCTCGGATGGACTTTTTCCGTTATAGAGTCTGAAAAAGGCCAAAAGGAACTATTCTGGAGATCTAGGTAGAGGGTGTGCCAAACCAATCACAAAACTGTAGAATACGTTTTACGGTACAGCAGTCAATCTTCACGAATGCTGTGTTCGGTGCATTGCGATCAGTAGGGCAGTCGACACGACTTCCTAAGCATAAAGGTTTTAAGCCTATAGGGGTCTCCCAATATATACGCGACGGTACGTGGGAGCACAATCCGTACTGGCACTTTTGGTCCCTCAGGAGGAATCACCCAACCATCAGCGAGGCCAACAGATACCAGGTTTTACGACGCCGGAACACATCTCTAGCCTAGACCTCTATGTTGTGCGTTATGTTACAAAGCGTTATTAAGTTCATTCAGTTTATTTTATGTTGATCTTTCTTAGAAGTTTGCCTTTTGAGGTTCACCACGAGATGTAGATACAACTCCTAAATTCAATCTAAAAGATGATAAGCAAATTTTATCTCTTTTTCAACAATGAAAATCCTAGCTACAAAGGGAAAAGAAAGACACCATCTTTTCTCAAAGAGCAATCAGCACACTCTAAATGCAATTTTCCTAAATCAAGCATACAAGCTATCAAGATGCAAATGCACAATGCAGGTGTTTGTATTCCGCTCTCTTAATATTGATGCCTAAAAAGAAAGCTTTTTGTACAACTTTGAATTTGCTTTTAAATGACAAATACAGACAAGTTTACTTTTTCGAAATCAGAAAGGGTAGAAGAGAATACAACACTTTACGACTTTCTAAATGAACACTTGTTTCGACACTTAAAAGAGACAAACTCAAACCAAAAGCAAAAGTAAATGTATAATCAACTGTAAACAGCCAATGAACTCTCTCCTAAGATCACAATCAACAGATCTGAATCAAGGGCTACATGATGGCTATTTTACTCTTGCAAAGGAAAACTGTAAATGACGCCACAAACACATAAAAACACTCACAATTTTTTTGTACAAAAGGAGGCGGAATTTAAGCAGAGAAAAGGAGTTATCAGACAGGTACCTATGCTAGTTACAGGTTGTAGAAATCAGAGATCAAAACAAGGAAAAACAGAGTAGAGAACCCTAGCTGCACAAGGCCTAAGCTGGATCAGCGCACCTGTATAACAGAGAAACTAAATTGCAACACAAGTAGCCTTCACGGGAACTGCGTTGAAATGCAGAGTCTCTTCACAGAGCCTGCGCTGGAGCAGAAACGAGAGTTCTTCTCTGGGTTCTGGGTCACGGTTTGCTGATTAATCTACTGTTTCAGGCCAAATAAAAGCAACAAGCAAGGTATAATCAAAGGGATGATTTGAAGGAGGGCTAAGATCTATCACAAAGGATCATCAAATCATTTGTGAGTCCATTGTTCAGATCATAGATAAATCCAGTGATTGGATCAAAGCAGCAGCTGTCTACTTTGCATCTAAAAATAGCAGATGCAGTTCGATTGCTGTTGTTGTGTCTATGAAACAAACAATGATAGAAACACAAATAAAATGACTAAACAGATCTCCCCGGCGGAGTCGCCAATTTGTTGTGGGGAAAATGCCTATGCAGGACGATCCTATCCACCTAAGGTGTGACAGTTCCTTAGCAACAAACAGAAACAACTATTCTAGTATTCTTCCTTTATGAATTAAGAATGAAGAGAGATGGATGGACTAACCGGTGTCTTCCGTTTGTCCCTCGATCTGGTTTCTCTTCTCTTTGGGAGTTCCCAACTACTTGCCTTCTCACTCGCCCAGCTTCAACAGGTTCCTGCAAGATCACAAGAAGGGAACACTACACAAAGACATAGATTCATATTCATAACTAGTTCAGGATTAGAAATAAACTCAACATACTAATGCAATCATACATCAAAGACACATCAGTATGTAGGAGAAACCAATATAGCTTTATTGATGAAATAACAAGGTTCAGGAGAAGATACAACCAAGAGAGTTCCAATCCAGCATCTACCTCCTAGCGAATGAAATCTTTTCTTCACCTCCCTTCAAAGCATTAAGCACCCAATGATTCCAATCTCAAACCAACAGCAATTCTTTGCAATAACAAAATTCCAGCCCCCGGGATCTCATGGAGGAGAGATCCATATATAGATGTTTGGAGAGAGGATGAGTCAGCTTGAGATCTGACTAGTGTCCTCTCTCTCTGTCAGTTCTTGCTTCCACTTGGAGACTAAGAGCCTCTAACTCATCACTTAGTCGAACTCATCAAGGCAAGTGTCATGGAGGAAGATTCTGGAAGCTTCCACAATCTTTACACCTCGCACAAAGGACCCTGCCATTTGTCATTTCCCGCTCAGCGCACCGTGGTAGTGCTTCCACCTGCATTGCAATGCAACTAGCTAGTGTAGCCTCTGCATTTCAACGCAGGGAGCTAGTGGAGCCTCTGAATTGATTCTAAATTGACTTGTTTTTGAGCAGTTTCTGGTGGAGAACTTCTGTGAATTGCTATGGTTTGTTAGCCTTGTTCCTCTAGGGGTAGGAACAACATGTTTAGGGACTTTGGATCCCTTGGATTATGGACATTTCATGCTTATAGTTGTAAGGCACAAAAATGTCTATAACACCTAGGGAAAATTTTTTTGGACACTATATTGGGTTGGGTGGACCTACATATGGTTTTGTGCATGGTTTTCGCACATGGTTTTGGATGCGATGGTTTTCGGTCCATGGTTTTGGACGCGATGGTTTTCAATCCATGGTTTTGGATGCGATGGTTTTCGGTCCATGGTTTTGGAAGCGATGGTTCTCTATTCATGGTATTATATGCTTCAGAATGTATAAATATGTATTGTAACATTGAAAGGAATATAATGAAAAATCAAGCTCGTAGTCCTGGTTTTGGGATCAAGAGGAAAATCTCTGTGTATATGTGTTTTATGTGTTATGCTCTCACATTGTTTATTTTCTGTGTTTTAGAATTCATATGCAGGTAATTTCTATACGGGGTTAAAACCTACAATATTATATTAAATTATTTTGATAACCTCTTTGGGTCAACCACACTATCATGATTAGTGATTCGGGGTCCACCACTCTATCATAATTGGCAGCTCGTCGGGTGTACAATAATATCGCAATCAATGTTTTTGGTGAGGTCTTTGTTTAAGACTTGGGGTACATGTGATATTTTAATAAATCATTTAATAAATCCGTTAGGTCCACATATTATATCACAATAGTAGTTTTGGTGGGGCATTTATTTAAGGCTTGGGGTACATAAATTTCGATGCAAAGGTTCCGACATGGAAGATGCAATATAACAATAGAGAATATTGTAACGGTGCAATGGGATTGCAATATTATATCGCAATTGGTGGATTTGAATGTGAAATCCTTTAAGACTTGTAATATGATAACTTTGATACATCAAAAGTGATGTTTCATTAAGTTATATTGCAATGGAGCTATCGGGTCCATGGTGTATATTGCAATTGAAGATTTTGTATAGTGTTACATAACTCAATATAACAGAATTGCTAATAAAGTTCCTCTGATATAAATTCTCTGATGTGGTGTTATTAAATAGTTTTATTTCTCTGATGCATTTTTTTACCTCCTTTGATATGGACCTTACTCTTGGGTTCTTTCTCTTCTAACTTCTCTTCAGTTTTTTGCTCTTTCAATTGTTGTCTCTCCTGTGTCTTATCTTCCTGTGACCTTCGATAACTCTTCTTTGATGAATTCTGATGAGTTTATACTCTTGCAACATAATTATCTTGTTGCTTCATGGGTCTTCTCTACATGTAATGTGGTTAGATCTACTCTTCATGGCTTCACATTATCATTTAGTATCTGATAATATTGCCATATTGATGTCAATGACAATCTAGATCAACGATCTCCCCCCTTTTCATTGATGGCATTATTCTTCTTCTCTCCTCCTTCAACATCAATGGAAAAGGAGTGCACAAGGACTCCCCCTGCCAAACTACTTCCCCTGTCATGTGACATATTAAGAATCAGTTTAGTGTGATGCTAAATAAATAACCCCCATGTTTTGATGGAGATGTTGAAATGATTCTTGAGGAAGAGGTTTGGTGAAAATATTTTCAATATGTTCCTTAGTATTGATATATTCCAACTTAATTTTTTTTTCAGCTAGCTCTTCACGGAGAAAATGATACTTGATTGGTATGTGTTTGGTCTTTGAGTGCATCACTGGATTTTTACTAAGACTATAGCACTTGTTTTGTCACAATAGATGGTGATTGGATGTTTATTTTCTATGTTTACATCCTTCAAAGCTTCCTTCATCCATAATATTTGTCTAAAATAGTCATCTGTGGCTATATATTCGCTTCAACCATAGAGAGAGATATATATGATCATTTTTTGTTGAGAGAGTCTACTAGGAAATCTCCCATAAAAAATGCATTTCCACTGGTTCTTTTATGATCAACCATGCTTCCAGCCAAATCAACATTGCTATAAGTTGTTACTGTAACATTTGTGGTTTTGGGATACCAAACACCAAAGTCAGGAGTTCCTTTCAAGTATTTGAGAATTATTTTCATAGCCAACATGTGGGATTTCTTAGGATCTGATTGAAATATTCCCACCATTCCCACTACTTTCATAATGTTGGGTCTTGTAAAGATTAAGTATAAGAGAGATCAAATTATTGACTTGTAAAGAGTTTCATCTACTCAGAGGGATTCATCATATTTTCTTAATTTGTTGTTTGTGGTGATCGATGTGCTCATAGGTGGACATTATTCCATTCCATATCTTTTAGGCATGTATTTGAGATATTTTGTTTGATAGATAAACATACCTACTATGGTTTGCGATACTTGTAGTCCAAGGAAGTAGGTTATCTTAATAATCATTAAAATTTCTAATTCTTTTAACATATTTTGAGCAAACTGATGGTTAATTTCAGCATTATTGATAGGAAAAATAAGATCATCAACATATATAAGTGTGATTCATAATTTATCCTTATCCATATTCATTTAGAGATTACTTCTTACCACCCCATTTTTCAAGTTTTGTTGTTGTATATAGTGATCGAATCTTGTGTACCTTGCTCTAGGAGCTCATTTCAAATTATACAATGCCTTTTTCAACTTAAATACAAAGTCTTTTCCTTATGCTAGATCAAAACCTTCTCGTTTCTCCATGTAGACATCTTCCTTGAGTTCCCCATTCAAAAATGTTGATTTTATGCCCATTTGATAGACTTTCAATCCTTTTGAGAAAGAAAATGCCATGAACATCCTTATAGCTTCCATACGAGCTACTGGTGTAAAGGCTTCTTCAAAATCGATTCCTTCAATTTGCGAATAACCCTTATAGACAAGTCTTTCCTTATTTATGATGATTTTTCCATAATAATTCATTTTTTTAACACCCACTTAGTTCCAATTAGATTTTTTATCCTTTGGATGAGGTACCAACTCCCATGTATCGTTTTTGTCGATTTGAGACTTTTCTTTTTCCATGGTTTCCACCCAATGAGGATCCTTACTTGCTTGAGTAAAAGTTTATGGTTCTATCATAGATAGGAGAGAAAAATAATTTTTCTTTGGTTTACTTCTCATCCTTCTTTGGTTATGTATTCCTTCATCTACATTTCCAATACTCTACTCTTCCATGTGATGTTTTGGAGGAATTTAACTTTTGAATGAGTTCAAGATGGTTCTTTTTCTTTTCTTTTCTTCTTGATCTTTTCCCTCCTTTTCAGGTTCTTCTTCGTTTTCTTCAATAAAGGGGTAAACTTTATGATCTTCAATTTTCTTTTCTGGAAGGCCTTCATCAATATTTACATCAATAATTTCCACTATTTTCCGTAGATGATTATTGTAACACTTGTAAGCATTTCTTTTGGTAGAATATCCAAGAAATATTCCTTCCTCAACTAGAGAATCAAATTTTCCTAGTGAGTGATCATTGATCTTTATGAAGCATTTGATTCCAAAAATCCTACAGTATTTTAATGAAGCAGGTCTTCCTTTCCATAATTCATAAGGATTCTTGTCATTATTTGGTCTTAGATGAGTTCAATTTAATGTATAAATTGTTGTCTCAACTGCTTCCTTCCAAAATTTTGGCTGCAAGTCAGTTGCTAGTAACATAGTTCTTTCCATTTCTTGAATAATTCAATTTCTTCTTTCTATTACCACATTTTTGTTACGTGTTATAGCAATAGAGAGCTCTCTTTTGATTCTATTTCTATTACATATTTCATCAAATTCTTTTGATGTGAATTCTCCCCCTCTATCCATTCTAAGACATTTAATTTTGGAGCCCTTTTCATTTTCTACAAGAGCTTTAAGATTCTTAAAGCATTCAAAGGCTTCAGATTTATATTTTATGAAATATGCACACATCATTTTAGTATAGTCATCAACAAATAAAGCAAGTACCTTTCTCCATGGAGTTTTGGAGTCTTGTTTGGCCCACATAAATCTACATGAATGATCTCTAGTGGTTTTGATGTGGAGAATTCCTTAGTCTTGTGGCTTGTACTAGTTTTCTTGCCACGTTGACATGAGCCACATACAACTTGATCTGGTTTGAACATATTTTGAATGTCCTTTACTGCATTGATTTTATTGATATTGATCAAGTTATCAAAACTTGTATTGCCCAATCGCTTATGTCCCAACAAACATCCATCTGTTTGTCTTAGATAACATTTATCTTCTTGAATTTTGTTCAGAATGTAGACAATATCTGATGTTATAACTACTTTTGCCACAAGTTCTCTTAAGGAAGAGTTCCTTATTTCACAATTTTTAATGTTAAAGACAATATTATGTCCTTGATCAAAAATTTGGGTAACACTCAAGAGATTTTGTTTGAGCCCATCTACCCGCAAAGCATTTTAAGCATTTCTGTTAGGTCCCTATACTACTATTGTAACCCCTTATTGTTATTAGTGAAACCCCCTTATTATATTTTTGTGCCCATGCAGTACCCATATTGTTATTATTTTTCCCCATAGAAGTTCACTATTGTTATTGTTCTGCCCCTACATTATTATTGTTATGTCGGCTGTGCTGATATTATGACCCTTAGTCCCTATATATAGAAAGTCAGTCTTGTCATGTGTATCATCAAAGAATTGTTCATTTGTGTAATGTGAAGGAGGTTTCCCCCTTGAAGAGGCTGATTTCTAATTCACTGATCTATCTTTTCTATATTTTTGTGAGCTGGTTTCATAACATTTCGTATCAAAGCTTTGGATTCTAGGGTTCCGCCGCATCATGGAATTTTTGCTATAAACGTTTTTGCGACGTTTCAGAAGCTAAAAAAAACCATTTGAGACGAAATCTCATTGAAACCCATTTGATCTGCAATCTTGGTGAATCTCAAGCCCAAATTTCAGGTCTTGTTTCGCTATATTTATGGAGATACAATCAAAGAGATTTGGGATTTCAGCAGGCTTCGGCAGTACATCCCAAATAGGTGACCTTGGGAAACTCGTCCTAACTCTGTCTCCGAGAATCTGATTCAAATTTCATAAAAAGTGATAGAAATTCGATGGAATTTAGTTTGTTCGGTATCATTTTCATAACCTTTGGTCGAAACAGTGACACGTGGCATGTCGTATAAGTTCTCTCTACCAAACTAGTCTATAATTGGGTCATCACGAGAGATTGGACATAACTCTTTCTTCGAGAATTCAAATGCAATAAAACTTGCGGGGCTAGAAAGAGGACTAAGAGGGCTATCCCAGACCGAAATTTCATAACTTAAAGATTCAAAATTACAAAATTACAATTGTTTCAAGATAGATTTCCTAAAAACAAGAAAAATCGATATGAGGAAGTTTGATGGCAAGGATCTGGTAAATTGGATACTGCATATGGATAAATATTTTGATCTACATGAGGTGAAACTATTACAAAAATTATGTATTGCATCTCTATCTTTAGAACCAAATAATTTTTTATGGTATGAAGGGCTTTGTTCTCATAAAATACTTGTCACGTGGTCAATTTTCATGGAGGAAATGATAAAACATTATGAGGATATAAAGAGAAGCACCTTCTTTAGCCAACTAATAAATCTAAAAAAAAGTGGTTCAATGGAAGAGTACATTGAGAACTTTAAAATATTGAATATAAGGGTAAATGATTTTCAAGAGAAGCAAAGGATTGACGTCTTCTTAGGGACTTTAAAGGATAAAATTCAACGTGAGTTTCATCTTTGGGAACCTGATTCATTGCATAAGGCATTTAGGTTGGAAAGAAAAATTGAAAGCAGAATTATGGAAACAAGGAACCTGACTAGTAACAACTATAAATATGGAAGTTATTTTTCTCCTAGCCTTCCACAACCTACAAGGTTTACACCACAACGATTGGAAGAAAAAAGAGAAAAAGGGCTTTGTTACATTTGTGATAGAAAATACACTAAAGGTCATAAGTGTGCTGAGAAGAAATTATTTTACATAGATTGTGAAGAGGAGGAAGAAAAGGATCAAGGAACATCAAAAGAAGAGGATATACACCAGGAACCAACCCCAGAGAAAGAAGAAATGAATCTGATGATGTCTTGTAAAGAATTGGTAAGAATTAACACTCGGAAAACTCTCAAGATAGAAGGACATATCAAGAAGAAAAAGGTTCAAGAAGTGAAAGATCGCATCGAGAAAGAAGAAATGAATCTAACCATATCTTGTAATGCATTGGCTGGAATTATCAGTCCTGAAACTATCAAGATAGAATGACATATAACAAAGAATATGGTAATAGTGTTTATTGATTCGTGTAGTACCCATAATTTAATTCATTGTAAGATAGCCAGGGAATTGAATTACTTCCTATATCTAGCACCAGAGTGTCAAGTGATGGTTGCAAGTGGAGGAACCATAAATTTCTGTAGAAAGTGCAATAATATCAAGCTATCCATTAGAGAATACGTATTGAATATCCAATGCTTTCCATTCCAATGGATGGTGTTGATGTTGTACTAGGAGTCTAATGGCTACAATCATTGGGTACAATAGCTTTTAATTTTCAAGAACTTTTCATTACATTTTCTTTGGAAAGAAAGGAAGTTGAATTAAGAGGTATCACAGGGAAATTGGAAAAGATAATCAGCTATAATGGAATGAAAAAGCTTCTAGAGAAAGAAAAATGAGGTGTGATTGCATTATTATGTTTGCTATAGGTTCCCACATCGAAATCATATGTTTCTCTAGATCTCCAAATGTCTTGGAAAATCATTCCAAGGTATTTGAGAATCCCAAAGGCCTCCCACATATTCATGATCATGATCATCCTTAGTTTGATTCTAGGAAGTGTTCCTCCAAAATTCAGGCCTTACAGATATCCCTATGCCCAAAAGAGTGAAATTGATCGTATGGTTGCAGAAATGCTAGAGGCTGGAATAATTCAACCTATTCAAAGTTATTTCTCTGCCCTAGTGGTATTGATGCACGAGAAGGATGGGTCATGGTGCATATGTCCGGATTATAGAGAGCTCAAAAAACTCAGTATTAAAGATAAATTTTCCACTCCTGTCATTGGTAAATTATTGGATGAATTCCATGGATTAATTTACTTCACCAAGTTGAATCTTTCTTCAGGATATCATCAAATAAGAATGAAGACTGAATACATTTCGAAAACAACATTATTGAAGAAAGATGCATTTTCATGGACTCCAGAAGCAATGAAGGGCTTTGAACATCTTAAATAGACAATGTGCCAAGCACCGGTCTTAGCTATGCCAGACTTCGCAAAAACCTTTATTGTGGAATATGATGCATCAGGAAATGGAATTGGTGATGTTTTAACACAAGAAGAAAGACCCATTGCTTTAGAAAGTCATCCAATCAAAGGATAATATTTACACAAAGCTATTTATGAGAAGGAAATCTTGGCAAGACTACATGCACTTAAGAAATGATGACATTACATAATGAGAAGATCCTAGTTCAAAAAATATTGCCAGAAATTAACGAGGAAGGAAAAATCATATTGGAACCTGGAGTAATCACAGAAACAAGAACCCGACAGCTACAAAATCAATAAATTTCAGAGTATCTCATCAGGTGGAAGAACATAGCCGTTGAAGATTCCACATGGGAGGACAAGAATTTTATATATAAGCATCAAGAACAAATCAAGCATTTAGGACAACACTTTTTGAAGGAGAGGGGCATGTTAGGTCCCTATACTACTATTGTAACCCCTTATTGTTATTAGTGCAACCCCCTTATTATATTTTGTGCCCATGTAGTACCCATATTGTTATTATTATCCCAATGGAAGCCCACTAATTCTATTGTTGTGCCCTTACATTATTATTGTTAGGTCATCTCTAATTATATTATGACCCCTAGTCTCCTATGTATAGAAATGAGGTCTTGTCATTTGTATCATCGAATAATTGTTCATTTGTGTAATGTAAAGGAGGTTTCCCCCTCGACGAGGCTGATTTCTAAGTCACTAATCTATATTTTCTATATTTTTATGAGTTGGTTTCATAACATTTGGTATCAAAGCTTTGGATTCTATGGTTTTGTTGCTCGAAAGAGGTCATCGTGGCATTTTCACTATAACTTTTTTCTGTGATGTTTCAAAAGCTAAAAAAAAAACATTTGAGCTGAAATCTCACTGAAACCCATTTGATCCTCAAAGCTATTGAAGCTCGAGCCCAAATTTCAAATCTTGTTTCAATATATTTACAGAGATACAGTCCAAGACATTTATGATTTTGGCAGGCTTCAGAATTACATCCCAAACAGGTCACCTTGGGAAAATCATCATAACTTTCTCTCTAAGAATCTAATTCAAATTTCATAAAGCGTGACAAAAATCTATCAGATAGTAGTTTGTTTGATATGATTTCTAGAACCTAAGTTTGAAAAAGTGACATGTGGCATGTTGTAGAAGTTCGCTCTAACAAACTAGTCTATAATTAGGTCATCACAGGAGACTGGACATAACTCTCCCTTCAGGAATCCAATTGCAATCAAACTTGGGGGGATAGAAGGAGGAGTCAGAGGGATATCACAAAATAAAATTTCAGAACTTAAAGATCTAAAATTACAGAGTTACAGTCGTTTCAATATCGAGCTCCTAAAAGCAACAACAAATGATATGAGGAAGTTTGATGGCAAGGATCCAGTAAATTGGATACTACAAATGGAGCAATATTTTGATCTACATGAGATGAAACTATTACAGAAGGTACGTATTGCATCCTTATATTTAGAACCAAATCAATTTTTATGATATGAAGGGATTTGTTCTCATAAACTACTTTTCACATGGTCAATTTTCATGGAGGAAATGATAACACATTATGAGTATGCAAAGAGAAAAACCTTCTTCAGCCAATTGATAAATCTAAAACAAAATGGTTCAATGGCAGAGCACATTGAGGACTTAAAAATTGAATATAAGGTTAAATGGTATTCCAGAGAAGCAAAGGATTGATGTCTTCATAGGGACTTTAAAGGATACCATTCAATGTGAGGTTTGCCTTTGGGAACCTGATTCATTGGAGAAGGCATTCAGGTTGGCAAGGAAAATTGAAAGCGGAATTATGGAAACAAGGAATCCCACTAGTCACAGATATATATATAGAAGTTATTTTTCTCCTAGCCTTCCACAACCTAAAAGTTTTACACAACAACAATTTGAAGAAAAAAGTGAAAAATGGCTTTGTTACATTTGTGATAGAAAATACAGTAAAGGTCATAAGTGTGCTGAGAAGAAATTATTTTACATAGATTGTGAATAGGAGGAAGAAAAGGATAAAGAAACATCAAGAGAAGAGGATATACAACAAGAACCAACCCCAGAGAAAGAAGAAATGATTCCAGCCATGTCTTGTAAAGCATTGGTAAGAGTTACCACTCCTCAAACTCTCAAGACAAAAATACATATCAAGAAGAAAAAGGTTCAAGAAGTGAAACAACACATCGAGAAAGAAGAAATGAATCTGACCATATCTTGTAATGCATTGGCCGGAATTACCACTCCTCAAACTATCAATATAGAAAGACATTAAGAAGAAAAAGTTAATAGAGTTGATTGATTCGGGCAATGCCCATAATTTTACTCATTGTAAGATAGCCAAGGAATTGAATTGCTTCCTATATCCAGCACCAGAGTGTCAAGTTATGGTTGCAAGTGGAGGAACCATAATTTTCTCTGGAAAATGCCACAATATCTTGCTATCCATGGGAGAATATGTATTGAATAGCCCAATTCTTTCCATTCCAATGGGTGGTATTGATGTTGTAATAGCCTCTAAAGAAAGAAAAACGAGGCGTAATTACACAATTATGTTCACTAGAGGTTCCCACATTGAAATCATCTATTTCTCCAAATCTCCAAAAAGTCTTAGAAAATCATTCCAAGGTATCTGAGACTCCAAAAGGCCTACCACCTATTCATGATCATGATCATTTTACTCATTTGATTCTAGGAAGTGTTCCTCCAAACATCAGTTCTTACAGATATCCCTAGGCCCAAAAGAGTGAAATTGAATGTATGGTTGCAGAAATGCTAGAGGCTAGTATAATTCAACCTAGTAGAAGTTCTTTCTCTGCTTTAATAGTATTGATGCACAAGAAGGATGGGTCATGGAACATGTGTCTGGATTATAGAGATCTCAACAAACTCACTATTAAAGATAAATTTTTCATTCCTATAATTAATGAATTATTGGATGAATTACATGGATTAATTTACTTCAACAAGTTGGATTTTCGTTCAGGATATCATCAAATAAGAATGAAGACTAAAAACATTCTGAAAAGAACATTACTGAGGAAAGATGCATTTTCATGGACTCCAGAAGCAACAAAGGTCTTTGAACATCTTAAAGAGACAATGTGCCAAGCACCGGTCTTAGCTATTGTAGAGTTGTAACAAGGGTCTTTTTCACCTCTAGTTATCTCACATTACAAGTCAATCCGGGAGCGTTTTGTTATTGTAAAGGGTATCTCAATTTGAGGCTATTTGTCAGAGTAATGCTTAGTAGTATAGGTCTAAGAAATACAAGAGTAAACAGATGCTAAGCTATGGCTAAATTACTTTTGCATAAAGAAATCACACGCGGCAACTTTATCAGTCAAGGGTACGGAAATAGTAACCCATCCCTCTAGAAACTAATGAAGGAAAAGGAATTAGAGTATGGATCATGGATCTGGGAGCATAATAGCCCCTGTTGTGTCTCACGTCAGCCTTGATCCTCCTCCCACACCAAACCAATGAATGCAAGTAAAAAGGAACAGTAAGAAAGCAGAATGGAACGACAATTCAGAAATGGAACAGCAGTAAAAGGAACGGCAGTAAAAAAACTAAATCTCGCGAGTTCAACACTCTCAATTCTTGGCATCAACTTACATACAAAGAAAGAGCAATCTTTTGTACAAGTAGACAACTTAATCAAATGGAACAGAAAACCACCATAAATAGGAAACGTCAATCATATGTACACATAATCTGAAATGATCACCAGTAGTCCACACACAACGTTAATTCCATCTTCTTATGATCGTCGCTCCAACCATATGTAGCTAAAACATTCCACTTATAAATTCTGTAACAGAAGTGAACAACTCCGAACAATGTTATGTGATTAATTCTGGAAATATGATGTAAACTTGTTACAAAGATTTACAAAAGGAAAACTACTGATGAACGAGTATGGAACAGCATGTAAGTATATCAGATTATTAAGAACAATAAACAAACCACACAAAGCCAAACTGTAATGATACAATCAGCCAGTGTCTGTTGGAGCCGGGCCCTTAGCTTCCAATGGCACACCGCCGTAACTTACTTCAGATGCAGGGAGAAAGTAACACCAAATATATTATATTAACACATCAATGATAGTACAACAAAACTAAGTCTCAAAGAGACTCGATAGTCTGAGTCTAACCAACTGTGAAGTCTGTAAACAGAAAGTAAAGATACAAGATAATTAAAAGTCCCTGAAGTCTTCGATGCTGCCCCTTTTTATACAAGTAATGGCGGAGTTAACTAAACAACAAAATAATTGAAAGTAACGATCCCTCAGGATCAAAGATCCTGAGGGATCTGTTAAACTGTTAACTCCTCTCTTTTCTCTGCCTAGCCTTCCGAACTGACAGTCCTTCATCTCGTCCCGGATTGATCTGCCTTGATTTACTCGCCCTGGTCTAGATTTTATTTGGTTTTGGAGGGACAGCCGTTATCTCCTCATGGAACTCTCGTTTTGCACCGCGCCTTCCTACTTTTGTCTTTTCCTGCATAGAGAAGATAACTATTAGTGATTGGGTCATTCGTGCTCATTCTCATTACATTCTCCTTATTTTATAACAAAGAAAAGGTTACAACTATTGCTTGAAACACCACTAAGTTATTCGTTAAAACATACCTTTCCAATGCTCTACACACCCCCCGGCTTACTCTGTTTCATGGCCTCATGAAAACGTTATAATTAACATGGAGAGCGGTAAGAGAATAGGCAGGAGAGGGCACCTCGTGAGGAGGTCTGCAACCATGGTAAGCAACCATATTATCAAAGAATTGATTCAATTGATCTGCAGGCATATTATACAAGGCCTGGTACCCAGGTGCAGGGTGCCAAATAATTGGGCTACGGAACCGGTATCCTAACCAAGACGGCCCAGCTTGCAGAATGCGCTGGCCATAAAGGCTCAACCGTTCAGCAGCCAGCTCAAAATTCTCGTATTTGAATGGCTCCCTGAGCTGGATGCTTGGGGTAGAAATCCGATAGCAGAATTTGGCAGCATCCAGGGCAGAATCCTTAATAGCCAGAAAGTATTCCAAGCTATTTCGGATCAAATCCTCATGCATGGGTCCTAGCAGTTCTATGACGCCCGGAGTTCTCATAAGGCTTTTGTGTGATTGCCATAGGTGAACTGGGTCTCTAGGCTCGGCCCTGACCCATAGATATAGGCTGTTCTCCTGCCTCTGAAAGGCATTGTAAGCCCTGAGCCACTTTAACTGATTGACCCCAAATGAAACAAAGGCTTATAGCTGTATATCTCCCACTAAAGGGCCAGGGTTTAAATCAGTTTCTTGCTCAAGCACCATATTGTGCAAAATAGAATTCACATAGTAACCGTTGGACCTTAACCCCATAATGTTTGCAACAATCAATAAAATCATTAACAGTATTAATCTGAATAGGGGCACCTACCCTGACAGCTTTTATTTTCAATCTTAACTATCTTTCAAGGAGAAATAAAGCATAATTCTTTGCAGGGGCCCTGCAAGTCAAAACATCATTATACAACGAACATACAGTGTCCAATTGTTTAATAACAACATCTAGTCGACGTGTTACCTTGGCAACCTTTTCCTGCTCCTTCTGCCATCCTTCAAAGGCCTGACTCTCTGATTGACTCATGTTCCGCAGTTGTTGCTGCAGTTCTTCATGTTTTTCCCGAGGGATCATTTGTTCCTTTAACTCCTCAGCTTCCTGCTGCAACTCCTCGTATTTTTCCTGAGGGATCATTTGTTCCCTTAGCTGGTCAACCTCCTGTCGGGCTTGCTTCATCTCATGGTGCAAGGTCTTGGTTTTTGGATCCTTTTTCCATGATTTCTCAGAGGCAGGGAGTTTTACCTGGACCTTCACGTTTCGCTGCCTGGAATTCGTATCCCGAATTATCCCTAAAGGTGGTGCCTCAGTTTGGACTGCTTTGTTTTCCCTTTCTTTCTTAACATGAATAAAGGGGTACGATGGCCCCTCTGTAAATGGAATGTCGTCTTGCGGCTCAGTTTTGATTGGAACGACAGTTGGTCCCAATGGGCTATTTGGAACAGCAGTCTGTTCCTCAGCGTCAATAGGAACGACATTCTGATGTTCCATATCAGATGGAACGACATTTTGTTCCTCAGTGCTGGTTGGAACAGTTGTAGGTCTATCAGCGGAGTATTGACCTACGAGACGCCTATAAGCCCCTTGCCTTCTCATCTGACAGGACCCTGTTGCATTTGTCCTTCTTTTTCTCCTTATGGTCCTTCTTATTCTCAGACTGGCTTTCAAACTTCGAATTTTCTGCCGAAGCTGGGATATAATATTCAGCAGTCTCTGTTGTTTCTTTCTCAATTTCTTAATTTCTCTTGCCTCGGCAGTGGGCGCATGAGTGGCCCTCAGTTCTGCTCCTCTTTCATTTAGGGTTTCTTCTGGCATTCTGGGAACGAACTGTTCCCGACAAGCATTTTCATTCTCCACGTCATCAGCAGGTGGATTTTCTTCTGGTGTCTTGGGAACGGATTGTTCCCGGTTGGTATTTACATTTTCTTTGTCAACAACAGGGAGGTTTTCTCCTCCTGCCATTTCTTCATGCAATTCTTCATGCGTCTCTTCCCTAGAGGGTCCTTCAGGAGGGTCTACTGGACTGGAAGGTAAAGCATAATCTCCTAGGCTGGCCAAGATGGTGGCTAGCTCTTCTTCCTCCACGGAGACCTGTGGAGGGCTGTCCCCCAATTGTTCCATCTCCTCCTCCTGAATTGGCTGCTCAGTGGCTGCCTCCGGATAGTCGGCCTCGGCCTCAGAGTCAGAATGTTCATTTCCTTCCTCGGCTTCTGCTCCGTTCTCAATTTGTTCCACATTTTCCCTCAAGGGTTCCTGTTCTGGCACTGGTGGCTCATCTGTTATTTCGATCGGCTGGTCAATGCTTAGCTGGATTTTCTCCAGCCTGCCTTTTATTCTTGCCAACTGAGCTGACTTCCTAGGCCTCTCGGTCTGTTCAGGTGTGCTGGCCACCTGTTCTTCCACCACCACCTTTCTGCATTTTTTCAGATTGTTCTGGCGTGCCAGAGGAATGCCTACGTTTCGAGGCAGCACGCTCTTCTGTGGCCAGTTCCTTATGTTTTTCTGCATGTCCAGATGCTCTAGAGGAACGTTTTCGTTTTACTGACTCCGTGCATTTCTTGGGTTGCTCGGGTGTATCCGAGGGATGCTTGGGTTTTGGTGATTCTCTGGGCTCCTTGGGTGCTTCAGAGGTACTAGCGGGATGCTTAGCCTTTGGGGATGGTGATGCCACTCCCCCTCCAATTGCTGTAATAAGCTCCCCCCAGCTACTCTGCTGCTGAGTGAGACTGTAGCTCACTATCAGGCGGATCAACCCATGGTGGCTAACCACTGCGTCTTCATGGTGTGCCTTTTTCAGGCTCCGAGAGGCATCATGCAGTAATGAATTTAACAATGCAGGGAGATTCACAGAACATTTTCCTTTTAACACAGCCAGGAGCTTAAGGTGACGCGGTCTTACCACATCGTTTCACCCCTCGCAGGTGATGTAGCTCTGCACCACCTTTTCCAATTCGCTCCAGGGTTCTCCTAGCGTTGCCGGTAGCACTCCTTTTCCCTTCACTGTTAGATTCTGTCCTTCGTCTTGGAAAATTTCTATGATCTTTTGCAACCTCTCTTTCTTTATCGTCCATATTGGTCCTGAGGCTGGTAATCCTGTTACTTCCGCGATTATTTCCTTCGTGACCATTATCTGCTTCCCACCCACTACGGAGTGTTCTTCCTGCAAATTCTGCAGGAATTCCATGGCCACAGTTTCATTTGATTCACGCAGGCGGCTAAAATAAGTTAGCCACCCCGCCCTTTCTAGGATTTCCCGAGCAGCTTCGGAGACTACTAGCTCACTAGGCTCGCTTCTGATAGCCTTGCCTCCCATGGTTCTGTTTCAGGATCCTAGATGGAACAGCAATTACCTGTCGCAAAGAACGTAATCGCAGCAAGAAAAAAAAACACAGAGCATGCATGAAAATTGATTGTAAATAACAACTTTTTGCAAAAATAGCATTGTCATGCCGTTAACCCATACCGTACCTTCGTACCATATCATTTCCGAATGATGTGCTAACACGTGGCCGGCAGAGTAATGAGGTCACCTCCCCCCTCGCAATAAGATAGGCTGTCCCAACCGTCAAATGGAGGAGGAGCCGTCGTCCCGTCACCAAGTCATAAAAGAACAGCATATAGAGTTTTGCCATGTTTCAGATTAGACAAAGAAATACCGAGATTGAGGCAAAAGGTAGATCGCGTTTTGCATAAGCCTGCGTGATGTGATGCAAAACAGTAGGATAGGACGTCTGGCACTCATATAAGGTCTGAGGTAGTCATAGTCAATACCTTTGCCATGATTGGTGGTGATAGATATTCATGCGACGTATCCATCAAAGTGTAAGATATAATTATTACGAGGATAGAAAGAAGTATTTGATATGATCCAAATTGGTGTATATATTACGACTCCGATACCATTAACAGAGCTCTGCTGCCGACAGGTGTTCATAACCTTGGCAGAGTTGTTTATTTCACCCTGGAACCATGGTCCTTTGTGTATTTTTGAAGAGCAATTCTTGTCAAAATGCAGGCCATCATGCTGGCTTGGTAACCAGATAACCATGATGCCATTCACCAGAGAGGCGCGAAACGTGGGCAGGTCGGCTCGTAATGAGACCCCCTGTTCCAAGGTTTGTTTATGTAGTGAACCCGTTGGACCATATCCCTGGTGTGGTGGCCATGATGGGAATGCCACTTCGCTTCCAATCTTATGATCATAGTAGGCTGGTTCTTTAATGAAACCCCCTATCCTGCATTTGACAAATAATTTCTTTTTATTTTGCTTTTGCCTTTTTTTTTTTTTTTTTTTTTTGAAACAGACTTTGCTCTTGTGTAATTACACATAAGGGTGGTTCAGCCCTCCTTAAGAGTGGGAATGGCGGAAGAAGTCTTGTCATCCCAATAGGAAGATATAAATCTTCTGTTCCTATTTCCAAGTAATAATAGAGAAAATTGTAGGAACTCAACATGATGAAATTTTCCAACAAGGCAGAGGAGGTGAGACCATGACAGCAAAAATGATGAGTGTGTGGATCCTTCCTTTGTTGTTGAATCAATACTAGGGCTGTTAAAGATAGCGATTTATGATATGTTGATCTCGATATATCCTGACTTTTATATTCAGTGCATAAATGTATAGCTGCTACTTATGGCCTTGGAAAGAGGATGGACAACACATCCTTTATATGAAAGGGACAAGAGCATACTACTCCTTTTTGAAAGGGAGGGTGAGGAGGAGTTCATCTGATGCATTGCCTTAAAAAAAAGGGCAACAAAAGCACACAAATGCTGTTTCCTTTGAAAAAGGAACAACCAAAAATACTCAAGTGTTGTTCCTTTTGAAAAGGAACAGCAAAAACACACAAGTGCTGTTCCTTTTGAAAAGGAACAACAAAAACCCAAAAGTGATGTTCCTTTTGAAAAGGAACAGCAAAACACACAAGTGTTGTTCCTTTTGAAAAGGAACAACAAAAACACACAAGTGTTGTTCCTTTTGAAAAGGAACAACAAAATACACAAGTGTTGTTCCTTTTGAAAAGGAATAGCAAAAACACTCAAGTGCTGTTCCTTTTGAAAAGGAACAGCAAAAACACACAAGTGTTGTTCCTTTTGAAAAGGAACAGCAAAACACACAAGCGCTGTTCCTTTTGAAAAGGAACAGCAAAAACACTCAAGTGCTGTTCCTTTTGAAAAGGAACAGCAAAAACACACAAGTGCTGTTCCTTTTGAAAAGGAACAGCAAAAACACACAAGTGCTGTTCCTTTTGAAAAGGAACAGCAAAAACACTCAAGTGTTGTTTCTTTGGAAAAGGAACAGCAAAAACACACAAGTGTTGTTCATTTTGAAAAGGAACAGCAAAACACACAAGTGCTGTTCCTTTTGAAAAGGAACAGCAAAAACACTCAAGTGTTGTTCCTTTTGAAAAGGAACAGCAAAAACACACAAGTGTTGTTCCTTTTGAAAAGGAACAGCAAAACACACAAGTGATGTTCCTTTTGAAAAGGAACAGCAAAACACACAAGTGTTGTTCCTTTTGAAAAGGAACAGCAATAACACTCAAGTGCTGTTCCTTTTGAAAAAGAACAGAAAAAACACATAAGTGCTATTCCTTTTGAAAAGGAACAGCAAAAACACACAAGTGTTGTTCCTTTTCAAAAGGAACAGCAAAAACACACAAGTGTTGTTTCTTTTGAAAAGGAACAGCAAAAACCCACAAGTGTTGTTCCTTTTGAAAAAGAACAGCAAAAACCCAAAAGTGTTGTTTCTTTTGAAAAGGAACAGCAAAAACACACAAGTGTTGTTCCTTTTGAAAAGGAACAGCAAAAACACACAAGTGCTGTTCCTTTTGAAAAGGAACAGCACGCACAAATACTAAAAACATATATACAAAATTTACAATCTTATATACAAGATGTGGTAATAAAAGATGAATTTCTTACTGATCTATAGGTGAGGAAGTTTTTGCTTCCTCGCCCATAATCTCAATGTTAGTATCTTGGCGTAGCTGCTGACAAAAAGATTCCCGAGTGAGCGGTTTGCGATACAGACTAACTCGGTGGCCGTTTACCTTAAATGTATATCCAGACCCATCGATTGTGATCAGAGTAAGGGTCCCATTGTCATGGACTTTTTGAATCTCGTATGGTTCCAACCAATGAGTCTGAAGCTTCCCCGGGAAATCCTGAAATCTAGAATCATATAACAGAGCCCAGTCTCCTTCATGAAATATCTTGTTTTTGATAAGCGCATCATGCCATTTGGCTCGCTGTTGTTGAATGAGTGTTGTATTCTGTAATGCAGAGAGCCTTATTTCATCTAATTCATTAATTTGTTGTAATCGATTTTTCTGTGCTTCACTTAAATCCAATCCGACTTCTTGGGTCGTTCGCAGCGTTTGGATCTCGAATTCTATAGGAAAAATGGGCTGCTTTCCAAACACTAAATGATATGGTGAATAGCCGGTGGTGCTTCTCCATGTGGTTCGATAAGCCCACAGTGCCTCGGGTAGTCGGGCGGCCCAATCACGCCGATGTGAGGCAACGGTTTTTGTCAAAATAGACTCTATTACCTTATTGCTGCTCTCCACTTGCCCATTTGCCTGAGGATGGTATGGGGTAGTAATTTTATGCTGGACACGATAGTTATTGAGTGTTGCAGCTAATTTATGCCCCAAAAATTGTGGTCCTCCGTCTGTAATTACTTCTCTCGGAAGACCATAACATACAAACAAATGGAACAAGAACTGTATTACCGAATCTTCTGTAGCTCTAGGCAATGCCTCCGCTTCAACCCATTTGGTAACATATTCAGTTGCCACCAAAATGTAGGTTCTTTGGTTTGATGGCGGGCTGATGGGTCCGACGAAGTCCAGAGCCCAGCGTTCGAAAGGTTTGATCACTAATTGAGGCCGCAAAGGCATTTCGTCGGCTGGACCAGGTCGTCCTGCACGCTGACAGCTATCACAGGCCTGGACAAATTTTTTCGCATCCTTGAAAATTGTAGGCCAGTAATATCCCGTTTGTAATACTTTATGTGTTGTTCTTCGTTCAGCAAAATTTCCTCCACATGGCCCGTCATGGCAGGCTTTCAAGATATCAAAGATTTCGTCCTCTCGAATACATCTTCTGATTTCCATATCTGCTCCTGTGTGAAACAAATAGCCCCCAACCCACGAAAATCGATTGCTTTTCTGAACAATCTGCTTCCGTTCATTGGGGGTTAAATGTTTTGGAAGCTTACCTACTGCAAGATAGTTAGCAACATCAGCGTACCAGGGAGTTTGAACAGCGACAACAAATAAGTGTTCGTCTGGAAATTGGTCCTCGACTGCTGCTGCTTCAACTGATTTTGGTATTCGTGAGAGGAAATCAGCTACAGGGTTCTCCTTCCCCGGTCGATCTCTGATTGTAATATCAAACTCTTGCAACAGGATCAACCACCTGGTTATTCTTCCATTTGTAACAGGCTTATTTGCTAAATACTTAATAGCAGAATGGTCTGTATACAAAATAACGGGATAACCTGTAATATAGTGTCTAAATTTATTAACAGCGTGTATCACAGCTAAAAATTCTTTTTCGGTGACAGTGTAATTTAATTCAGCCGGAGCCAAATTTTTGCTGATGTAATAGATGGCGTATGGTCTTTTATCCTCTTCTTGGCCCAGAACTGCACCGATTGCTGTGTCTGAGGCGTTAGTTGAAATTTGGAATGGTAAATTCCAATTAGGTCCTCGGAGAACTGGAGCTGTAGATACCAGCTTCTTTAATTCTTTGAAGGCTCGATCACATTTCTCTGTCCATAAGAAGTCAACATTTCCAGTTAATGCATGTAAAGGTGCGGCAATATGTGAATAATGTTGTATGAATCGTCTATAATACCCAGAAAAACCAAGAAAACTGCGTACCTCTGTTTGATTAGTGGGGGTCGGAATAAGCAAAAGTATTTGAATTTTAGTCGGGTCTACCTGAATACCAGCTGCTGAAATATAGTGTCCCAGAATGAGTCCTTCGGTCATCATCATGTAACACTTTTCGCGACTCAAGCAAAGTCTGGTAGCGATGCAGCACTGTAGGACTTTTTCGAGAGTATCTAGAGCTGGATCAAAGTCATCTCCATATGGTGTGAAGTCATCCATGTAGACTTCCAATCCATCATTAATTAAATCTGAAAAGATGCTAAGAACAACCCTTTGGAATGTGGCTGGAGCATTACATAAACCAAAAGGTAAGACTCGATAAGCGAACGTTCCCCAGGGACAAGTAAAGGTAGTCTTATCCTGGTCTTCAGGGGCAATCTGAATCTGATTGTATCCGCTGAAGCCATCCAAGAAAGAAAAGAATTTCTTGCCTGCTAAGGTGTCCAGTACCTGATCTATGAATGGAAGAGGGAAGTGATCTTTTTGTGTGGCTTTGTTTAATTCTCTATAATCCACACAGATCCTCCATTTCCCGTTATTTTTAGGTACTACCACAAGTGGAGAGACCCATTTGTTGTCAAAAATATGATAAATAAAATCAACATCTAAAAGTTTCTGAAGCTCAGCTTTTACAACATCTTTTAAATGGGGGTTGAGTCTTCTTTGCGGTTGACGAACAGGTCTTGCATCTTTTTCGATATAAATATGATGTGTGCATAGCTGGAGATCAATCCCTTTCATATCGGGATAGTCCCATGCAAATGCCTCCTGATACTTTCGTAACAGCTGGATGAGTTTTGTCCCTTGATCTGGTGTCATATTAGCGTTAATATTTAAAGTTTTCCTCGGTTCAATTTGCACTACTTTGCTATTAGCGACAGAAGTCACAGGTATAATTTGGTCATGTTCGTCTTTCAGAGGATCCTCCTCTAATTCGTTATCAAATGCCGCTTTTATCATAAAACATTGTGTATACGATGAGGATTGTATTTGATTAATGAATTTATTGATGACATCGTCTTCCGTTTGATCTTTGAAATCTAGCGCTTCCTGGACTGTTAATGGGGGTCTAATATTGTCAGTGATATATGAGGCAGGGCGCAGGTTGGTTCTCATCATCGTGATGCTTGGCTGCGCTGGAGGGTACAAGATTAAATTTTTGATATCCGTCCCTCTGGTTATGGTCATGTTTCCCTATCGGAAATCAATGTAGGCGTCAGCAGTAGCGAGCCACCGTCTACCTAGAATTAGCGGATGTCCATCTAGTCGGGTTTTCGGATTAATTATCAGGAAATCGGTCGGATATTCCCAGGAATCCACTGAAACCATGACATCATACAAGGTGCCTTCTGGTCTAATTACTGATCGGTCAGCTAGTTCTAACAAAGTGGAAGTAGGTTCTACCGATGTAATTCCAAGCTTCTGGCAAGTCGATGTTGTCAGGATGTTAATTGCAGCCCCTAGATCAACTAAGACGTTGGTCAAGGTCTGCCCATAGATTTGAACAGTGACAATTGGGTTTCCAGGGTCCTCGTATTTAACTGGTGTTTCTTTTCCTGATAGGAGGTCGGATAAGGTGCCGACTACCTGGACTCTTGGGTTAGAGGTTACATTTCTTTTTGATTTTCTGCTACACAGGTCTTTTATGGTTTTTGCATATATGGGGATATCCTGTATAGCTTGAAGGAATGGAATTCTTATATACAAGTTTTGTAGTTCTCCCAGAATATCAAAATCTGGATATTGTGTTGGTCGTGGAATGGCCAATCGTTCTGGGAAAGGTGGAGGAGATGTAATTACTTGCTGATGAGCCTGGTCTTTATTTACATCTTCCTGTTGTGACAGCTGTTCTATAGGTAACTGATCTTCAATGTGAGTTGTTCTATGTCCCTCAGTTTCTATTATTCACCCAGATCTTAACTGAAGATCATTGCACTCCCGCAGATCAGATTCAATCTCTGAGGATTCTATAATTTGAAGAGATTGAACTGGTCTATTATTTGGATTGGGGTTGGGTTGGGCTGGGAGCTGCGGTCTCAGATTAGGCTGGGGATTTTGTTGTAAGGCTGGCAGAGTTGGTTGAGGGAGTGGAATTGATCCTGCTGGCTGATATGTCGATTTTGGCCAGCTTGTCTGCCAGGGTGAACCTTGCGAAGTAGAAGGGGTCCACTACGGAGGATATGAATTATTCTGCCAATATGGTGGGGGATAAGGGAAGTTTGGCCAACCAAATTGGGTCATCCAAGGATTCGGAGTAGGAAACATTTGAGGTGACCAATTCGAAAACGGGGGCTGAGACTGGTTTTGCCACATATTTTGTTGCTGAGCATTGAACTGCGGGGGTTGAAAAGAAGAGGAGGGGTCTGAAAACATACCAGATTGCCTAGGCTGCCATTGACGACGATGGTTAATAAAATATGTTGATTCTGGCTCCTCTTCTGCTTCTTTGTATACTGCCTTCAAACCAGGAAGTGAGGGGCAGCTTTCAGTCAGGTGGTCCTTGGTACTGATAGCACATATTTGCACTGTATCCAGCGGGCATTCCTTGTGGCTATGTTTCTTCCTGCATCGAGGGCAGAAAACCGCTAGATTCTGTTCCGCCTCTGCTTGCTTCTGTTTAGCCTGCACAATATCAAGTTGTGTAGTTAATGTCCCCAGGATATCAGTTTTAAAATTTTCTAGCAAATTTCCAAGTTCCACACGTGTTACTCCCTCTGTTGATGTTCTGTTATCTCTGGTAAAGCGATCATATTCTGCTGGTTTTATCCTTGTGCTGCCTCTTGAGCTCCTGATACACAGATCAATGATATCAGCAAAATTTTCCTGATAAATGTCTCCTTTTCCCATAATATTCAACGTTTCAATCCATTGTTCTTTCATACCTCTAATTAATGCGGTTTTCAACACGTTATCAAGCAGAGGTAACGATGCATAGGGAGATCTTTGCAAGTTATATTGGAAACGTTCCGCATATTTTTCTAGAGTTTCGTTTGGTCTGGCTGACATTTGAAAAATTTCATCTTTTAGTTCTCTTGACCTACAGTAATCCTGATATTTCTTTAAAAAGGCTTCTTTCATTTGATCCCAATTGTTAATAACCCCACCACCTAAGCCCATAAACCATCTTAAAGCAGCCCCTTTTAATGTGGAGGGGAACAATTTTAATTTCTGGGGATCGGTGGTGTAATCGTATCCTCTACATAATGCATCAAATTCGAACAAGAATGCATCCGGATCTTCTGATGTAAGGCCATGAAATGTGGGGATATGCTGGAGAGGGATAGCTTTCATGGGTGCATTTGCTGCAGAATCTACTATAGGATATTGCAATGTGGAGGTCTAGGTGTTTGGCTGATTCTGCGCCATGGGATCGAATATATGCCAGTAATCTTCAGGAATTTCCAAGAGAGTGTTCCTTGGTTGAGAAGGGGTAGTCTTAACAGGGATTGTTTTGACAACACTCCCTTTATCAGGGATAATGATGGTCCCAACTGTCTGAGGTGAATGAATTCCTTCAACGAGGATTTTTGCAGCGCTTCCTTTATCCGGGCTATTTAAAGGCTGGTTTGGTTCAATAGGAGATCTAGGTTCCCCGATTTCCCCTGTTTCTCCTCCTCCTTCGCAAAGGTTACTAAGATTCTCTTCATGCAATAGTTCAGGAGTCAAATTTTCAATTTCTTGAAAGTCCTGCTCCTCTGTTTGACTGTGCACTTCAGCAAAGGCTTCAGATGGTGATCCCGAGGCCTGAAGGGAACTAGTAGGCTGTTTAGAATTGATTTTCCTATAACCTACTGATGGCTGAGATTCGGATTTCTTATAGATTTCGTCTATGAAGGTTGTTCGTCCAAGGGTCACCGGCCCCTTGGCTTTGGATGGAGGCTTTTGATCTTTCTCTGGCTTTTTCTGCTTAGTCATGCACTCCAATTAAACTGCTAAATCCTATTTAACCAATCAATTCTGCTAGGAAAGCGGACGGTGGAGCAGGGCTTTTACATGCTCCGTACGCAGGTTCTTACCTTCCGTTTTTAAAATCCAACTCTCCCCTAGCAGATTCGTACACTACCCTGTTTAAAAGACAAATGGCTATACCCTTTCCCCGGCAACGACGCCAAAATGTAGAGCTGTAACAAGGGTCTTTTTCACCTCTAGTTATCCCACATTACAAGTCAATCCGGGAGCGTTTTGTTATTGTAAAGGGTATCTCAATTTGAGGCTATTTGTCAGAGTAATGCTTAGTAGTATAGGTCTAAGAAATACAAGAGTAAACGGATGCTAAGCTATGGCTAAATTACTTTTGCATAAAGAAATCACACGCGGCAACTTTATCAGTCAAGGGTACGGAAATAGTAACCCATCCCTCTAGAAATTGATGAAGGAAAAGGAATTAGAGTATGGATCATGGATCTGGGAGCATAATAGCGTCTGTTGTGTCTCACGATAGCCTTGACCCTCCTCCCACACCAAACCAATGAATGCAAGTAAAAAGGAACAGCAAGAAAGCAGAATGGAACGACAATTCAGAAATGGAACAGCGGTAAAAGGAACGGCAGTAAAGAAACTAAATCTCGCGAGTTCAACACTCTCAATTCTTGGCATCAACTTACATACAAAGAAAGAGCAATCTTTTGTACAAGTAGACAGCTTAATCAAATGGAACAGCAAACCACCATAAACAGGAAACGTCAATCATATGTACACATAATCTGAAATGATCACCAGTAGTCCACACACAACGTTAATTCCATCTTCTTATGATCGTCACTCCAACCATATGTAGCTAAAACATTCCACTTACAAATTCTGTAACAGAAGTGAACAACTCCGAACAATGTTATGTGATCAATTCTGGAAATATGATGTAAACTTGTTACAAAGATTTACAAAAGGAAAACTACTGATGAACGAGTATGGAACAACATGTAAGTATATCAGATTATTAAGAAAAATAAACAAACCACACAAAGCCAAACTGTAATGATACAATCAGCCAGTGTCTGTTGGAGCCAGGCCCTTAGCTTCCAATGGCACACCGCCGTAACTTACTTCAGATGCAGGGAGAAAGTAACACCAAATATATTATATTAACGCATCAATGATAGTACAGCAAAACTAAGTCTCAAAGAGACTCGATAGTCTGAGTCTAACCAACTGTGAAGTCTGTAAACAGAAAGTAAAGATACAAGATAATCAAAAGTCCCTGAAGTCTTCGATGCTGCCCCTTTTTATACAAGTAATGGCGGAGTTAACTAAACAACAAAATAATTGAAAGTAACGATCCGTCAGGATCAAAGATCCTGAGGGATCTGTTAAACTGTTAACTCCTCTCTTTTCTCTACCTAGCCTTCCGAACTGACAGTCCTTCATCTCGTCCCGGATTGATCTGCCTTGATTTACTCACCCTGGTATGGATTTTATTTGGTTTTGGAGGGACAGCCATTATCTCCTCATGGAACTCTCGTTTTGCACCGCGCCTTCCTACTTTTGTCTTTTCCTGCATAGAGAAGATAACTATTAGTGATTGGGTCATTCGTGCTCATTCTCATTACATTCTCCTTATTTTATAACAAAGAAAAGGTTACAACTATTGCTTGAAACACCACTAAGTTATTCGTTAAAACATACCTTTCCAATGCTCTACAGCTATGCCAAACTTCACAAAAATCTTTATTGTGGAATTTGATGCATCAGGAAATGGAATTAATGATGTTTTAATGCAAGAAGAAAGACCCATTTCTTTCGAAATTCGTCCAATAAAAGGAAAGTATTTACAAAAATATATTTATTAGAAGGAGATCTTTGCAAAAGTACATGCACTTAAGAAATGGTGACCTTACATAATGAGAAGATCCTAGTTCAAACAATATTGCCAGAACTTGATGAGGAAGGAAAAATCATATTGGAACCCGGAGTTGTCACAAAAACAAGAACTCGATAGCTATGAAATCAATAAATTTTAGAGTATCTTATCAAGTGAAAGGACTTACCCACTTAAGATTCCACATGGGAGGACACAAATTCTATACAAAAGCATCAAGAACTACTCAAGCGTTGAGGACAACAAGTTTTGAAGGAGAGGGGCATGTTAGGTCTCTATACTACTATTGTAACCCCTTATTGTTATTAGTGCAATCCCCTTATTATATTTTTGTGTTGTGTAGTACCCATATTGTTATTATTGCGCCCCATAGAAGCCCACTATTATTACTGTTATGCCCTTACATTGTTATTGTTATGTTGACTTTGATTATATTATGACCCTTAGTCTCCTATATATAGAAATGACGTCTTGTCATTTGTATCATTGAAGAATTATTCATTTTTGTAATGTAAAGGAGGTTTCCCCCTCAAAGAGGCTGATTTCTAAGTCGTTGATATATCTTTTCTATATTTTTGTGAGCTAATTTCATAACATTTGGTATCAGAGCTTTGGATTCTAGGGTTTTGCTACTACAAATAGGTCATCGTGGAATTTTGATTATAACATCTTTTTGTGTGACATTTCTGAAGCTAAAAAAAAACCATTTGAGCCGAAATCTACTAAAACCCATTTGATCCGCAATCGTGGTGAAGCTCAAACAAAAATGTCAAATCTTGTTTTGCTATATTTACGAAGATACAATCCAAGACATTTAGGATTTCAACAGGTTTTGGAATTACATTCCAAACAAGTGACCTTCGAAAAATTGTCATATTTCTCTCTCTGAGCATCTGATTCAAATTTCACAAAAATTGATAGAAATTTGATGGACTATAGTTTGTCTGACATCATTTTGAGAATTTAAGGTCCAAACAGTGACACGTGGCATGTTGTAGAAGTTCTCTCTACTGATCTAGTATATAATTAGGTCATTGCGGGAGATTAGACATAGCTCTTTCTTCGGGAATCCAATTGCAATAAAACTTACGGGACTAGAAAGAGGACTCAAAGGGCTATCCTAGACCCAAATTTCTGAATATAAAGATTCGAAATTACAAAGTTACAATCATTTCAAGATTGAGCTCCTAAAAACAAGGAAAAATGATATGAGGAATTTTGATGGCAAGGATTCGATAAATTGGACACTACAAATGGAGCAATATTTTGATCTACATGAGGTGCAACTGATACAAAAGGTATGCATTTCATCTTTGTATTTAGAATCGAATCAATTTTTATGGTATGAAGGGCTTTTTTCTCGTAAACTACTTGTCACATGGTCAATTTTCATGGAGGAAATGATAGCACATTATGAGGACACAAAGAGAAACACCTTCTTTAGCCAATTGATAAATCTGAAACAAAAGAGATCAATGATAGATCACATTGAAGACTTTCAAAAATTGAATATAATGGTAAATGATACTCCAGAGAAGCAAAGGATTGATGTCTTCATAGGGACTTTAAAGGATAACATTCAACATGAGGTTCGTGTTTGGGACCATGATTCATTAGAGAAGGCATTCAGGGTTGCAAGAAAAATTGAATTGGAATTGTGGAAACAAGGAATCACATGAGTCACAACTATAAATATGGAATATTTTCTGCTCTGAGTACTCCACAACCTACAAGGTTTACACCACAACAATTGGAAGAATAAAGAGAAGAAGGTCTTTGTTACATTTGTGATAGCAAATACACTAAAGGTCATAAGTGTGCTGAGAAGAAATTATTCTATATAGATTGTGAAGAGGAGGAATAAAAGGATAAAGAAACATTAAAAGAAGAGGATATACACCAGTTACCAACCCTAGAGAAAGAATAAATGAGTCCGATCATATCTTGTAAAGCATTGGTAAGAATTACCACTCCTCAAACTCTCAAGATAGAAGGACATATCAAGAAGAAAAAGGGTTCAAGAAGTGAAAGATCACATCAAGAAAGAAGAAATGAATCCGACCATATCTTGTTATGCATTGGGTGGAATTACCACTCCTCAAACTATCAACATAAAAGGACATATCAAGAATAAAAAGGCAATAGTGTTGATTGATTCAGGTAGTACGCATAACTTTATTCATTGTAAGATAGCCAAGGAATTGAATTGCTTCCTATATCGAGCACTAGAGTGTCAAGTGATGTTTGCAAGTGGAGGAACAATAAATTGCACTAGAAAGTACCATAATACCAAGCTATCCATAGGATTATATGTATTGAATAGCCCAATGCTTCCCATTCCAATGCGTGGTGTTGATGTTGTACTAGGAGTCCAATGGATACAATCCTTGGATACAGTAGCTTTTAATTTACAAGAAATTTTCGTGAAATTTTCTTTGGAAGGAAAGGAAGTTGAATTAAGGGCTATCAAAGGGAAATTGGAAAATATAATCAGCTCTAATGGAATGACAAAGCTTCTAGAGAAATAAAAATGAGTTGTAATTGCACAATCATGTTCGCTAGAGGTTCCCACATCGAAATCATCTATTTCTCTAGATCTCCAAAAAATATTGGAAAATCATTCTAAGGGATTTGAGACTCCCAAAAGCTTCCCACCTATTCATGATCATGAACATTCTACTCATTTGATTCCAAGAAGTGTTCATACAACCATCAAGCCTTACATATACCCTAATGCCCAAAAGAGTGAAATTGAACGTATGGTTGCAGAATGCTAGAGGTTGGTACAATTCAACCTAGTCAAAGTTCTCTCTCTGCTCTAGTAGTATTGATGCACAAGAAGGATGAGTCATGGCACATGTGTCTGGATTATAGAGAGCTCAGCAAACTCACTATTAAAGAGAAATTTCCCATTCCTGTCATTGATGAATTATTGGATGAATTGCATGGATTAATTTACTTCAACAAGTTGGACCTTTGTTCAGGATATATCAAATAAGAATGAAGACTAAAGTCATTACGAAAACAAAACTATTGAAGAAATATGAATTTTCATGGACTCCAGAAGCAATGAAAACCTTTCAAAATATTAAATAGGCAATGTGCCAAGCACCAATATTTTCTACGTCAGACTTCACAAAAACCTTTATTGTGGAATATGTTGCATTAGGAAATGGAATTGGTGATGTTTTAACACACGAAGAAAGACCCATTACTTTCGAAAGTCATCCAATCAAAGGAAAGTATTTACACAGAGCTATTTATGATAAGGAAATATTGGCAAGACTACATGCACTTAAGAAATGACGACGTTACATAATGAGAAGGTCCCAGTTCAAACAATATTTTCAAAAATTGACGAACAAGGAAAAATCATATTGGAACTTGGAGCAGTCACAGAAACAAAAACCTGGCAGCTACGAAATCGATCAATTTCAGAGTATCTCATCAAGTGGAAGAACTTACCAGTTGAAGATTCCACATGGGAGGACAAGAATTTTATACAGAAGCATCAAGAACTACTCAAGCATTGAGGACTACACCTTTTGAAGGAGAGGGGCATGTTAGGTCCCTATACTACTATTTTAACCCCTTACTTTTATTAGTGCAACCCCCTTATTATATTTTGTGCCCATGTAGTAACCATATTGTTATCATTGTGCCCCATAGAAGCCCACTATTGTTATTGTTGTGCCCTCACATTATTATTGTTATGTCGGTTTTGATTATATTATGACCCTTAGTCTCCTATATATAGAAAGGAGCTCCTATCATTTGCATCATCGAAGAATTGTTCATTTTTGTAATGTAAAAGAGGTTGCCCCCTCAAAGAGTTTTCTAAGTCGTTGATCTAACTTTTCTATCCTTTTGTGAGCTAGTTTCATTTCCTGTTGCCATTAATAAGGGTAACAATTCCATTTCCAACAATTTTGGCAAACCCACTCCCAAAGGTAGAGGTGATTTTAGGGGCGAATGTTCGCCCTTTGGCGAAATTAAGTGGTTTTAAATTTTTAGTGGGCGATTATTTTGTATCATACTACACTTTTACAAATCACCTCAAATAGCCCACCTTTTTTTAAGGGAGAGGGTAAAAAAGGTAAATTTAGCCCTTGAAATTAGGAGTTACAACCTTCCATTCACCCATTTTCAAGAATAGGTTTTATTTAAGTGAATCCATTCGCCCATTTTCAAGAATAGGTTTTATTTAAGTGAATCCTATGGGCCAAAGACCCAAATACCATATTTATAAAAGAGGTATGGTAAATTAATAAAAATATAAATAAATGAGAAGTATGGTAAATAAATAAATAAAAAATTATATTTACTCCATAAATCACCTTATATACATGCAAGGGTGTAAACAAATAAAAATATAAGTAAAGTGGAGGTATGGCAAATAAATAAAACATTTTTTTGTAAGGTAAACTTGACTCGGGATAGAGTCAAAGTTGACGAGGTTAAACAGTGATGGTTTTGGGGCACATGGTATTGTGCACCCATAGTATTATGCCCCTGGTATTATATGTAATGGAGCTTATAAAAGACTGGAAGGACTTCATTGTAATGCAAGACCTGGAGGTGAGCGGCGAAGACTCACTTGGTCGGATTAGCCAGGGTTTTGGCCAATGCTAATGAGATCTTATTAGGTTGAGCTTTTCACCGGATTTGGGGTTTTCCTGGATAAACATTTGTGTTAATATGTTTATGGTTGTTGCTGGTTATTTTTATATTTATTCCTCTTAGTAATTATTTATGTTATGCAGTAAATTTATTAACATTTTTATACTTACTCAAAAGGTATGGTAAATAAATAAAAATATAAATAAACTAGATGCATGGTAAATAAATAAAACCTCTTTTTATATTTAGTCCATAACCCTCGTTCTATTTATGAAGGCTCAAGAAAGAGGTTTTATTTAAGTGAATCCTATGGGCCAAATACCATATTTGTAAAAGAGGTATGGTAATTAATAAAAATATAAATAAACGAGAGGTATGGTAAACAAATAAAACATTTTTTTATATTTACTCCATAAGTCACCTTATATTTATGAACACTCAAAAAATGCGTTATATTTAGGTGAAACCTATGTGCAAAATACTATGGGACAAATACCATGGACTAGATTGTTATTAATACCATGCAAAAAAACATTATTAACCCTAATATTAGTATTAATAAAAATAAAAATGGCACATGGTATTGACCCATGGTATTCACCAAAATGGCACATGGTATTGACCCATGGTATTCACCTGGAATGTAGCCTATTTAAATGGCGGAATTAAACCAGCATAGATCCATCTTTACTCTAGATCTACTAACCCCCGAAAGGTATCAAATATCAGTAATTTTGATTTCAAAAGATATTTTAAAGAAATGCAATGATTTCATTTGTGTATTCAATAAACACAAGATTTTATATTTGAGTAAAATATTTGCCATGCCTGGTGAGAGATTCGCCAAAAAATTATATACACATATCATATTATTGATAAAATCGCCTTCCATTTTTCCTATATACCATGGAGATTCGCCCATTTATTATACATGTAAATTTAGGGGGGCTTCTTAAAATTTTCCCTGCCCAAAGGATACATTTCATTCCTTTCTGTTTAATGAGTCAAATTTCCTTTTTTCACCTATGATGTGTTTGGAGCACCCACTGTCCACAAACTAAATATTTTCCTCACTATGAGCACATAGAGCTAGACCACATTTATCTGTATTGGGATTTTCATCTTTTGCTTCTCTACTTTTTAGGGGGAAATTTTGTTCGCTATGTCCAATATCATTACATAATGGGCATATTGGATCAAATTTGGTGAAAGGATCAAAAGAGTTGAAGGTCTTGATTTGTCCTTGCCCTTTGAGATGACATGGTTTGTTTGTCTGATCCTTCAATCTTGGCGCTTCATTCTTACGAGCCATTCAATGTTTAGCTTGATGAACAAAATTTTTACAATAATAACAATGCCCAAGAATGATTTTTTGGTACCTATTATAATAGCCATGATTTGAATAAAACTTCTTTCTTGGAGTTGCACTTTCTTTGTTCTTTGGGTTTGAGTCGGGCCTTTAATGAGATGATTTTTCTTTTTTTGGATTGCTACAAAGTACAACGTCATAGCTTCTTGAATTATCCTTAGCACTTGATTATTCTTCTTTAAAACCAATCCTAGACTTGTCGCTTTGAGATTTAGAAGTGTTGAGGATGTGATCAAGTGTTTGAGAACATTTCCAACTTCTTTTGATTTGTTCCAATTATTTCTTGAGAGATACTATTTCAGCTTCATGTCTTTCATATATGGCATCCTCCCTTATTTTAGCTTCCTCTTTATCCATTTTAAGTGAGATGACCTTCTTTCGTAACTTTTCATTTTATTCAATTGCACTAATTAGTAATTTGTTTGTATCTTCTTTGTTTTCCCGTCTTGATTCATAATCTTTACTGAATGCCATAAATAGTACTTCCTTGCTTTCAGCATAGTAATTTTCTTCATTTTATTCATAATTACTAGCTTTGGATGATTTCCTTTTTATGAACACATATTCATCCTCATCATATTCATCTTGTTTAGAGAGGATATTCTTCTTAGTAAATCCTTTATTTTTGTATATCCTCCCTTTTTAATCTTCCTCATCATCACTGTCATGCTTATGAGTACATTTTGTAGCATAATGACCTATTCTTACACATCATAAACAAATAAGAGGGTGCTTACCTTTTATCTTGGATCCTTTCTTTAGTCTTCATACAAATTGCGCTAATTCAGATTCAACATCAGATTCATCACTGCTAGTATTACGTCCTTTCCCATTTTTTGATTTTGAGGCCTCGAATGCTACATCTTTGGAACTTGGAATTCCTTTTCTCATCTCATAGGAAATGATGATTCCTTGAATTTCATCCATCTGAAAAGTGTCTATGTCCTTCATTTCTTCTATAACACTTATTTTGGAGTCAAATTTGTTTGGGAGAGATCATAAGACTTTTTGAACAACAATGCTTTCTTCAATATCTTCTCCCAATCCTTTAAGAGAGTTGACTACTTCAGCTACTCAGAGGAAGTATGATGTAGGTTTTAACCCTGTACAAAAATTACCTGCATACAAATTCTAAAGCACAGAAAATAAACAATGTGAGAGCATAACACATAAAACACATATACATAGAGATTTCCCTTGCATCCCAAAACTGGGACTACCAACTTGATTTTTCATCATGTTCCTTTCAATGTTATAATACATATTTATACATGTCAAAGCATCCAATACCATGGATTAAAAACCAATACCATGGACTGAAAACCATCACGTCCAAAAAACATGTGCGAAAATCATGCACAAAACCATAGGTGGGTCCGCCCAACCTAACATAGGGTCCAAAACCAAAATTTTCTGGGGTGCTGCCTTGGACCAAATAAAGTGGGGTTACGAGTACACCTCAAACCCCCTGTGACCCCCCCCTCACTACACAATCAGCGCAACAAAGTGGGGCTCTGCCCCCCCTCTAACCCCCCTGGTTAACTACGTGGGCTAGTCGTGGAAAGAATATAACACAACCCAACATATGATGCAATATCTTCTTCATCATCCATTTTCAGAATTTTGAATTTCCTCCTATGAGTTTGAATATTTTCCTTCTTAACTTTGGAATCCCCATCATATAAGATAACCAGCTTATCACATAATTTCTTTGGTCGAGTCACTATTCAAGACTTCCATAAACTCAGAATCAGTAATTCCACTGGTAATGGAATTTAGAGATTTGGCATTTTCAATATACGCTTTCCTTTCATATTGATTAGTAGGAAGAGTGGGAGGCGAATTGTACCCATTCAAAACAATGTTCCAAACTTTAGGTCCAAGGGACATTAAGTAGTAGGAAATTCTCTTTTTCCAAAAACCAAAATTAATACCAATGAACAAGGGAAGCCTTCATGTCATTTCTTGATTCTTCAGTGTAACTAAGAATCCTTCTTCCAACTGTTAGGCTTATTTTAAACAAGCTAGCTCTGATACCAATTGTTGGAAATCCTGATAAAGGGGTGAAGTAGTATTTCTTTTCAATTGTTAATGTTATAAGTTAATATTCATTACAATTTTAATAAAATAAATGATTTTATCAAAATATAGAAACATATTGAATACAATATCTGCTGAATTTTTCTAAGCACCAACTTGGACTTTGATGAGGCTCCAACCTATAGGTCTCTAACTCTATCTAGTAAAGACACCAACCTTGGATTTAGGAGCACAAACTCGAAGGAGGCCAATCCTTCCAATTCTGAGGCATCAACCCCAAAGGCTCTGACCATATAGTTTTTCTTTGTCAAGAAATGTATTGATTGTATTACACTACTCCCTGTACTTGTGACCTTTGTAACAGATCATTGTCTACACTACATAGCTACTTCATAATTGACTGCTTCTCAGGAGCCCTTTTAGAGATTAACCCAACCAACAGACTTGCTCGACCTTCAGCTTCCTTCCTTTTGCAAGACCTTCAACTTTCTTATTCAACACTAGACCTTTGGCTTCCATCTTCGACCTTTAGCTCTCTTTGTTTCATTGAGTTTAGAAGTTGTGACTGTCAATTCTACTTTGTGCCTCATGTTGAGATCGATGCTTGAGGAGAGGCATTTTACCTCATATTTATATGAGTCTCAACAATAACCAAGATACACGTTCATTGGAGGGAGAGGATGACTTATGAATATTCATCCAATTATTCACAGACTTGTTTATTTACATAAAATCTAATAGGAGAGGCTATACCCACATGAGGTCCCACATCCATGTCATTAACTGAATCACAATCATAGCTTTTAGAGGCCTTTTACAAGTCATGCTCATAACACAACTGGTTTTTTATTTCCCCTACTGGATGCGATATTATATTAAATTGTTTTAGTAAATCCGTTGGGTCCACCACACTATCACAATCGGTGGTCTAGGGTCGACCACTCTATTGTAATCGACAGTTTATCAAGTCCACAGTAATATAACAATCAACATTTTTGGTGAGGAATTTCTTCAAGACTTGGGGCACATGTGATATTTTAATAAATAGTTTAATAAATCCATCGAGTCCACATATTATATTGCAATTACAGTTTTGGTGGGAAATTTCTTTAAGACTTGGGGTACATAAATTCTTATGTGAAGGTTCCAGTATGGTGAAAGTGATATAACAATAGAGCATATTGGAATGGTGCAGTGGGTCTGTAATACTATATCGCAATCAGCGGATTTGAACGTGACATCCTTTAAGACTTGTGATATGACAACTCTGATATAGCGGACGCAATGCTTCATTAAGTCATATTGTAATGGAGCTATCGGGTATGTGTCGTATATTGCAATCGAGGGTTTTGAGTAGTGCTACATAACTCAATATAGTACAACCGTCGATAAAGTTACTCCGATATAAATTCTCTGTTGCGGTGTTATTACATGGTTTTATTTCTCTGATGCTATTTGTTACTTCTGTTGATATGGCTCTTACTCCTGGGTTCTTGCTCTTCTAACTTCTCTTCACTCTTCCGCTCTTACGATAGTTTTTACTCTTATGCCTTATCTTCTTGTGACCTCTAGTAACTCGTCTTTGATGACTTCTGATGAATTGCTACTCTTTTGACGTAATGCTCCTGTTGCTTCACAGATCTTCTCTACACATAATGTTGTTGGGTTTGCTCTGCTTGGCTTCACATTATCATTTAATATCCCAGAATACTACCATATTGACATCAATGACAATCTAGATCAATAGTCTTCCACATTGATTTCTATGTCATGGTTGCTATCTCATCCTAGTGATGTTGAAGGTTATGTTTGAGTTGTTTTTACCACGTACACATCTATCGCACTCACATAAGAAGTTGTATGCATTGTTGCGCAAGTGTATATCACAAGTGTCGCGCTTGTCGCTCATACCATTAGTTAGTCACACTAAGTAAATGTTTTCTTGATGATTTGAGGTGTCTTTTCATCGATTCATGTTGTTGTGTGTTGCCAAGGTCATGTATGCACGAGTTCACGCACCCACACACTTAGTCATTTTGATTAAATTCTGACGACTGGATCACCCTCCAACATTGGAACCTTCGTTGAGTTGCATTTCGTAGTTTTGGCCCTTATTGATCATGTACTACTGCTCAGAATTGTGTAGAGTTTGAGGCTGTCTCTGATGCAACCTGCACTGCACTATTCTAGAATTGATCAGATTGAATGTCACCGAGAACAATGAAAAAGTTTCTCAGCAAGCCATTTCAATCTGCACTTCCCACAAGCACATCAACCATGCCTCCAACTGGTCAAGTGAAGAGTTTGACTAGGCAATGACCATGAGACTCACTCCCCCAAAAAATTGTTCAAAAGCTCCAAATATTGCCCGCTCTACTGATTGAAGAGACTGTGTAGAAATACTAGACAAATACCCTATGTCTGTCACTCTCTCCCTCAAAAATTTTCATTGTTTTTCAAGCCAGACACTGAGTAAGCTGGTTTGCTACTCACCCGAAAAACTATACAGTTTTCATGAGAATTCACCCAACTTCCAAGTATCCCACTCAGCTCAAAAACTACACAAGGATGTTTAGCATGCCAGCCTCCTAGCAATCATGCATTTTTTCTAGTAGACTCCCACAACCTGCTACATCTCTAGAGAAAATTTGTGGAATTTTTCCAAGCAAGCCTCCTATAGCCCGCTACCAGCTCCTCAGAGAAATTGAATAGTTTTTGCTTCCAAGCCCCTTCTACTGCCTGCACTGCCTCCCTAAAAAAATTTCATAGATAAGCCCTCCAACGGAGCCAGATCCAACACACAGTCAATGCTGATTTGAATTGTCCACCTTAGTCTCCTAGTGACCTCTAAGCAATTTTCACCGGCAGTACCTAGAGTTGTCATCCCAACTTGAAATCTCCCTTATGCTATTTTAGAGCCTTGTCCTCTCTCCTAGTCACATGCATCTAAAATCGAATGATAATGCATCACGGTAGAATAGGATATTTCTGGATTTGTTTTCGTCTTGTCATGAGTGATTGTAGATAGAGTTACACAGATGATATATGACATGACGATGAACGGGATGAAAAAGGAATGCATGCGAGGAGATTCACTCGTGAACGGATGAACTAGGAATGCATGCAACAATATTTGTTCACAAACAAATGAAGAAGGAACGCATGCGAGGAGATTGTTTCGTGAACAAACAAATGATGAATGAATGCAAGGATATTTGTTTGTTAATGAGTGAGCACATGAAGCATGTCAAAGTACAAGCGAAGGAGGAAAATTCACATGCAAACATCAAGAAAATACCAATACCATTGAAGAATTCACACACCTTGCCATGCGAAGCTAAAGCTATGAGACACCAAGAGCACATCCATCACTCAACAGTACTGCAACTCAAAATAGACACCACCAACAACATTAACATACCAGCATTGTTGTGTCAAGTTCTGTCATGAGTCATCTCAGCCACATTACTACTGTAGGCCATACTGTTGTAATCAATGTAATGTAATGTGGAAGTCCAAGAGACCCACATGTAAAGTTGAAGAGTCATGTAAGTCAAATAGTCATGAGGTAAGGTTTTTTTCTCCTTTTTTTCACGTGTGGTTCACAGACACCCATGGCCACTGGGTGGACGTTACATCCACGGAAATATCTGAGCTTGATTAAGAGTATCAAGCCCCATGACTAATAGCTAGGCATAACCCCAAGGGCTTCGGGGAGAATTGACCCTGTGACCCCCCGAACAGTGAGCCACTTATTTGACCAATTGAGCTAACACTTGGGGATATTCATGAGGGAAGTGGAACAATCAAAAGGGTTAGTTTCACCTGTGGCTATAAATACCCCTCATTTGTACATGCAAAATACTTTTCACCTTGGTTCCTCCCACATTGCCTTGAGGGTGTGTAGTCTTTTCTTTGAGGAGTGAGCAGTGTCTCAAACGCCCCTCTTACTGGGTTAGTGATGTATGGTGTACTGATGTGTCTTGGAACTTTTGCTTAATTCAAAAGCCTGATAACATGCCAGCACGTTTTCACACATGTATTGCAATTTTTTGTAAGACTAATCTTGGAACACTTCTAATGCATGTTTCTTTAAGACGTGTTAAAACAATTGAACTATTTCAGTTACTCTAATACATTTGTTTATGAAAATATGTTGTATAAGTTGTTAGTATTGTCTTGCCCATGTGGGCTACCTCACTAGACATCAGACATAACCTTTCCCATAAACTTGTTATAAATACCATTCCACAAGTGCAGATTACTCCGTTGAGTGTTGTACGTGCTATCTCTTATTTTGTGTTTGTGGGTGCTGCATCTGTGTGGACTACTCTGCTGGAAGATGTGGACATCCTATTATGTTGTGTGTCTCTAAAAAAGTTGGGACTCTTCCCTTTCGACTTGGCACTGAGTTCGACCCTCTCCCTCTGTGACAAAAGAACCTTGACACAAGTAACATTGACACTCACTAGGCACACGAATCTCGTTGTTTGGACCAAAAGTAGACCACTCTCATGTGCTGACAAGGAAGAACTAAGGAAAACCTTTAAGATAATCTTAACTGGATCATCATACCAGATGGGACTCCTACATCAAACTGTGTGAGGCCTAGTTGGGACTTCATATTGGGGAGATCCCCTTAATGTTAGTCGGCCCAACACTGTCAGCACACAACCAAAATCTTGCGTAAGAAATCTGTTGCTCAACAATTTTGTGAAGTGAATGTGCACACAAATATTTTCTCACGACCAATGAAGAGGGACTATTCATAATAGTTGTGTGCACTATTTTTGAAACACTTTTCTCTTGATAACGTATTCAAGTTAATTGTGTAGTGTGATCTAATTTAAGTTTGTATTAGTGCTATACCTTTTGTTTTCCAAAAATTATAGTATATGAAGACCAATTATTGAATAGATTAGGACAATTCAAATTAGTGGTTCTTTATGTTCTGGAACGTATCGCTAATTTTGTTTTCTGAGTCTATTCTTCGCTGATGGGTCTTGTTGTGATTCAGACTTCAAGAGCATCAGTTACAAGTTATGTTATGAGATCCATGTTTGTAAAAGGTTCATTTGTATTTCTTGAACGTATCACTAATTTTGTTGTGTGAGTGTGTTATTCGCTGATGGATCTTGTTGTGCTTCGGGCTTCAAAAGCATTAGTTACAGGTTATGTTATGAGATCCATGTTTGGAGAAAGGTTAGTAGCCTAATTGACTATTGAATATGCCCAGTAATTAAACAACTCACCCAAATACCTACAAAAAAGGTGTAATTCGCTACACTTTGATAGATGGGGGATTGTCAATAAGGTGGTCTAGTATCAAGATTTTCCTTCGAAAGATCGAAAACTGTCAATTATACAAAATTCATCAAATATGGTCATAGGTGATTATGTCTTAAATGAGTTGAATGGGAAACTTGAAGATTGTGGTAATGAAAAGAGCATTGTTTGGAGACTTCAGGGTGGGGATAAGTGCCAAGGAAGACCAATGAGACATGAGATGTGACATGTGAATTGTGATTTGTCACTTTTTATATTAATCTTTGTAATGATGTAATGTAAACATTAAAGAAGGGCTTAAAATAATGCTTACATTAACAATACTCTCCTTGTTTGAGGTGTGATGGATCTCATGAGCACTATTTATATGACTTGTAATTTGGCTTTGTTGTCGATTATATGAATTATTGTGTATGAAAAATATGTTCTATATTTCCTCTATCAATTTTTTTATTTTATTTGATGTCTTCTAAAATTTAAATGATTTGTAAATTAATTTATTAAAATAATCTCTTAATCTTTGTTAATATTTATATATAATTTTATAATATCATGTTACATTTAATTTTGGAATAATTTTATATTATTTATAGTTTTATTTATTTATCGACATAATTCGATATCTACAATGAAATTAACAAAAACATATACACATTGAATATGATTATATATATATATATATATATATATATATATATATATATATATATATGATAAATTCCCAATATCTAAGGTCCCAAAGATGGGGATATGGTCTCACAGGGGCGAATACCAAAGGGATGACAGAGAGAAGGCATCGAGCTCTTTCTTGCCAGCGGAAGGAGATTAAACCTCCATGATCCTAGTTACCATAAACTAAAAACTAAAAACTGATTTTGCTGGGAATTGGATAATCCAACACCCCATCAACATGGTTCCTATCTGTATGGATCTTTTCTAAGGATAACTGTTCTTCCTCCAACACATGCCAGATCCAATGGTACCTTAAGTCAATGTGCTTGGTTTTTGAATGAAATGTTGGGTTTTTTGCCATGTTAATGGCACTCTGACTATCACAATATAACACATACTTATCCTTCTTTATTCCTATCTCTCCTAGGAATCGTTGCATCCACAACATCTCTTTATAAGCTTATGTTGCAAGTATGTACTATGCTTCGATTGTAGAGAGGGCTACTATTCTTTGTAGCCTTGACAGCCAAGATACTGTTGCACCTGCAAATGTATACAAATAACCTGTAATGGAATTTCTGGTGTCCATATCTCCAGCCATATCTGCATCTGTAAATCCTTCAAGCATAGTCTTATTATGACCAAAACATAAACAATAATGACTAGTACCCTTGAGATACCTCAAAATCCATTTTACTGCTTGCCAATGTTGTTTTCCTGGATTTCCAAGGAACCTGCTCACTACTCCCACTGAATATGCAATGTTTGGTCATGTGCATACCATGGCATACAACAAGCTTCCAACTACTGAAGCATAAGGAATGTTGCTAATTTCTTCTTTCTCCTTGACGTCACTAGGACATAATTCAGTGCTCAACTTGAAGTGGGTTGCAAGGGGTGTACCACCTAGCTTGCCATCCTTCATATTAAACCTGTCAAGAACCTTCTTGATATATTTTTCTTCTGATATCCACAACCTTTTGTTTTTCCTATCACGCATAATCCGCATGCCCAATATCTATTACGTTGGTCCCAAATCCTTGATTGCAAATTTGCTACCCAAATATTTCTTCAATCTATTGATCTTATTCTTATCATGCCCAGCAATCACCATGTCATCCACATATACCAATAATATGATATACTTTCCTTGATCATACCTCTTGGTATAGACACATGGTCAGTTTCCAACCTCTTAAAACCATGTTCCAACATGAATGACTCAAATTTCTTGTACCATTGTTAAGGTGGCTATTTTAACCCGTAGAGACTCTTCTTCAAGCTACAAACAAGGCCTTCTTTTCCTTTTTCTATGATGCCTTATGGCTGCTCCATATAAATTTCTTCCTCCAATTCACCATGAAGGAAAGCAGTTTTTACATCTAACTATTCACATTCTAAGTCTAAAGCAACAACTAGACCAAGAATGAATCTAATGGATGAGATTTTAATAGCCCTGTCAATCACTTCTTCGTGAATAATCTATAGTGTGCTTCATATTTTTGGCTGTTGCATCTTGTTCTGATTCTCTATTCTAGGACTGGTGTGTGCTGGGGTAAGCTGCATCTCATAAGTCTGCACCCATCGGGAAACGTGGGCGCACAAGTTGTTTTATCCCTCACAACTGGCTCTCATCCCTAACTGTGGCTTTCCAAATCATAGGTGCATCATCCTTTTGCATTCATGCTAGTTCTCAAAAATTCCTTGATGCGTACCCCACCATCCTCTGAGCATCACGTGCAGTGCCCATTTCAGTGCATCGAATCATTGATGTTCTGGTACCACACTCTCAAATTTGTTTAGAAATTCCTCCACCTTTGTCAACCCATTATACATTCGTAGATCTCGTACCTCTATTGTCACATAGTGCAGTGATCTCATCATTGTATTACAGTTGAGCGTCATTACTTCGTGTAGCCAATTCTACCATCGCTTTATTTCTTTAATCAAATTCGAAGTGGAGGAGCTTTCGTGCTCCCATGAAATTCTACCATCTGCAGTTGGATTCACTCAATCCTATTCTCATGCAGTTATCTTGTAGATGCAATCGATATTGTCATCACTATCATCATCGTGCACCAGTTCAATGTATCACACTCCTTCGGCAAGGTCTAGTAGTATTATGACGCATAGTGACTTTTTCTCAAAAACCATTTTGTGCTTCTTCAAATTTATGACTCTGTTCATATTAGTGGCCCAGTCTATGACCAGTAGCATGGGATAGGGATTGCTATTGTCGAAAATATCTATCACTTCAAAATCAACCAATGCGCTCGCACCTTCAATATCCACTATTACCCCTTTCAATCTCCCCATCGGTAGGATCTTCTGTTGATTAATCATCCGTAATTGAATAGGAGACCACTGCAATGTGAGCCTTCCCATGAGTTCCCATGTCTGTTTTGGTAATACATCACATCCTACCATAAATCTAGAATCACCTGATCCATTTCATATTCTTCGATTTGCGCAGTCAATATCAGTTCCCTTCCTATATGTAATGCATGCTTTCCAACCTTTCGGACCACGCGTGGTTATTTTGACCCCGTGCACCTAGTGATGAGATCCTGTAGCCCTTTTACCACACTGCTGTCGCGCAACAACTTCATGCATGTCTCTAGAAAGGTAGTGAGCATTGAAGGATCCATCGCTGATTCTGATTGATCCTTAATACCTAAAGTGGAGGCCTCCATGAAGCTCTTCTTAGCTTCCATGAATGTCTCCTTCGCGTGCTCTAAATCAAATTCAGGTTCCTTTGCAGGATCCTTGTGAACCCACGCAGTTTCCTCAGCCTACTAACCCTTGTCATCTCCTATTGTGATACCACTTCTAAGCATGATTTTTACATTCAGATCCTCTTTGCATGGTTCAGACCTCATCATTTGTAAATTTTGAGTTAGGGGAGACTGGAGTACCCATTTTTCGCACAACTTTGCTATCAATGTAGGGCATTCTTCTACCTCTTGATCAAACTAAGTAAAATACAAACATGATGTTCTGGTCGGATTCATAGAATTGTAGGTGTAGTGTCCTAACCTTCTGCAATTGTAACAAGTTAGTTTTCTGTGACCCCTTCCTAGTCCCATTCTTCCTCGTACTTGTCCGCACCCCTGAAATCCAGTGTGTGCCATCACTACATTCGGATCGAGGGCTCACATTTAGGTTTTCATCCTATAGGAATGAGTCGATCCATCATTAGTTCATAGCTTCTGCAGGGGCGTTCATCATGGCCTACCGACCTGCAAAAATTATAGAACAATTGTTGGGATGTCTGTGTATACTTTTGCAATAGGTGACAATTATCTATGTTGTGTTTCTCTCCTATTTGACAGATCACGCACGATAATGTAGGCACCATCCTAGGCCCTACTTGTGCCTTTGGTCTTAGTGACATTGGCCCTTATGTCGCTAAGCAGTTTAGGAAAACTGGACAATGGTCTTTATCATGCCCCTGACCTTTACATTTTATGCACCATACTTCCTCGCGCACCTCTAGCTGAGGTGTCCTGTCCTATTTCAAGCTCTGCATTTCCAAACATAGGTTTCGTAATTGCACATGGATTTGATAGACTTGCAGACTAGGATCTTGTATAGGGATCTCATGCAATCTCATTGCCATCTCCAACACTTTAGCCTGGGTGGAAAGCTTTTGTTGTGACAGTGTCGTCCTTAAATAAGGTGATAGTGACGCTACAAACCATGCGTGGTGATGCACATCTATCAATGTCATGTTGGCTTTGTGAATCATGCTCTTCAGTCTTTGATATAGATCCTAGGGGGTCTCTCTTAGGAGCATCGCGATCTCCTTAAATCCAATAATGTATTATGTCTCTGAATTTGGCCTACTAAATTCCCTGTTCGGTGTCACCTGAATTTCTGCGATTCTTGCATTTGGATGATCATTAGAGTTTTTAATGTACCATGTTAAGGTGTGATCCTGAAATGTGCTGACCAATGGATCCTTCTTTATATGGTCATCCACAACCTCTTGTGATTCCCATGCTGCCCTCACGACAAACCAAAATTGCTTCGGGTCTTCATTTCCTACTCCTCTGAATACCGAGAGTTTGATCATGCTTGCCATACTGAACTGCGAGGGTTGCGGAGGTAAAGTGGGTGGAGATGGAGGTAAATATGTTTAGACGGGGGGCGGTTTAGGTGGAGGTGGTAAATGTGAAATCTGTTGTCTTATCAGACTAACTATGCTTCTTGGTGAAACTTTCGTGAGCTCTTCCTCGCTTTCTTGTTGCGGTGAAATCAAGGGGCTATTCTCTATCCCTGTGCTAACTTTATTTATATATATCTCACGGTCCTTTGAGGATGCATTTTCTGCCTCACTGTAGCTAATGGTCGTATCTACTGTGAACTCAATGATAAATCCTCCTAACACTCAGTCTAGCTAATAGTCAGCAACGCACGCGATCTTATCTTCTGAGGCTTCTACTCTACGTACTAACTCTGGGGTCCACGTGATCGCTTTATCAAGCCTACATCTTCCTTGACTGTCTGCTAGCCTTGCGATCCACTTATATATCTCAGAAGGAAAGGAAGTGAAGAAAATTTCATGGATTTCTATATATAAGTAGCGTTTCAACCACTTCTCCTTAGATACTTGCGGATTCGTATTTTCCTGTGTCTCGAACTCTTGAGTCTTCTTGTCCAACCACTCTTTAATTTATTTTTTCATTGGATTCTAGTGCCACGATATTAGACATCTCTTATGTAGATCCCAGTCCTGGCAACCGAACCATTTTTTGGCTACTAGGGGCCTAGCCTAGGTTTAGAGATGATTTAGCCAAACAAATCCCAGTACTACTAACCCTTTCGGCAATAGTCCGTGAACCATGGACTAAGGTCTCAACCAAAGTAGTATGTGAGGGTGCTAGAACTAGGTTTCCACACCTGAGAGATGTCTGATGATTTCTGGCGATCAACGATTTGACCATGCACGCACGTCGCTACGCGCAGCTATCAGTCCCTCATAGCCTGCGATGCTACCTTTGCATAGCCCTAGTCACGGTGCCATCCATGATATTAACCCAATTCCTTATCCTTACTGTGTTATTATTCAATTACTTAACTTATCTGTGTGAGCCTAATTATACTTAACAGTGTTTAGCATTCATATAAGCACGTGTGATAAGAAAAACAATATAAAGCATAGAAAGTAATACAAGAACAGATACATAGTAATTGGAATCAAACTTCTCTTTATTATATCTTCCCTCAGTTACAGACTCGACTCCACCCCATGCACTCAGCTACAGGGGTTTGCGCACTCAGTTGCAGACTCTACTAGGCCTTTGTGCACTGAGTTGCAGAGCCTCTTCCTACTACTACGAACCAAGACTTAGACTTACAAACTCAGTCTCTCTTCAAAACGCCATTGCAACTATGAATTTTTTACAACTTAGAGCCTCATTCTATTTATACAATCCCATGGTCCATGGACCATGGGTATGTTGACATTACATTACATTATATTACAATACTTAGGGCAAACAACCCTATGACTCAATCATACACTTCGCGCTCCATGCACCGCTCTATGGGGTTCGAGGCAACACCCTAGAAAATTTTGTTTAGGACCCTATATTAGGTTGGGCAAACCTACCTATGGTTTTGTGCATGGTTTTTGCACATGGTTTTGGAGGCAATGGTTTTTGGTCCATGGTTTCAGATGCGATGGTTTTTAGTCCATGGTTTTGGACACGATGGTTTTCGATCCATGGTATTGGATGCTTTGCCATGTATAAATATGTCAATTGTAACATTGAAAGGAATATAATAAAAAATCAAGCTAGTAGTCCCGATTTTGGGATCCAAGGATAAATCTTTGTGTATTTGAGTTTTATGTGTTATGCTCTCACATCATTTATTTTCTGTGTTTTAGAATTCGTATCCAGGTAATTTATGTACAGGGTTAAAACCTACAATATTATATTAAATTGTTTTTTTAACTTGTTGGATCCACCACACTATCGTAATCTGTGATCTGGGGTCCACCACTCTATCATAATTGGCAGTCTGTCGGGTGTACAGTAATATTGCAATTGGCATTTTTGGAGAGACATTTGTTTAAGACTTGGAGTACATGCGATATTTTAATAAATCATTTAATAAATCCATCAGGTCCACATATTATATCACAATCGTAGTTTTGGTGGGGTATTTCTTTAAGACTTGGGGTGCATAACTTCTGATGCAAAGGTTCTAGTATGGAAGATGCAATATAAAAATAGAGCATATTGTAGCGGTGCAACGTGTCTGCAATATTATATCGTAATTGGTGGATTTGAATGTGATATCCTTTAAGAGTTGTCATATGACAACTCTGATACATCAGAAGTGATGTTTCATTAAGTTATATTGCAATGGAGCTATCAAGTCCATGTTGTATATCGTAATGAACGGTTTTGAGTAGTGTTACATAACTCAATATAATAGAATTGTTGATAAAGTTCCTCCGATATAAATTCTCTAATGCGGTGTTATTAAATAGTTTTATTTCTCCGATGCAGTTTGTTACTTCCTTAGATATGGATCTTACTCTTGGGTTCTTTTTGTTGTAACTTCTCCTCGGTGTTCTTCTCTTTCGATAGTTGTTTCTTCTGTGGCTTATCTTCCTGTGACCTCCGATAACTCTTCTCTGATGAATTCTGGCGAATTGCTACTCTTGCGACATAATTCTCTTGTTGCTTCACAGGTCTTCTCTACACATAATGTTGTTGGATCTGCTCTGCTTGGCTTCACATTATCATTTAGTATCCAAGAATATTTCCATATTGACATCAATGACAATCTATATCAACAATCACCCCCTCTTTCATTGATGGCAATATTCTTCTTCTCTCCCCCTTTGACATCAATGGAAAAGGAGTGCACAAGGACTCCCCCTGTCGAACTGCTTCCCCTGTGATGTGACATCTTAAGAATTTGTTTAGTGTGATGCTAAAGAAATAACCCCCATGTTTCGATGGAGATGTTCAAATGATTCTTGAGGAAGAGATTTGGTGAAAATATTTTCAATCTATTCCTTAGTATTGACATATTCCAACTTGATTTTTTTTTCAGCCAGCTCATCATGGAGAAAATGATCCCTAATTGGTATATGTTTGGTTTTTGAGAGCATCACTAGATTTTTACTGAGACTGATAGCACTTGTGTTGTCACAATAGATGGTCATTGGATGTTTAGTTTATATGTTGACATCCTTCAAAGCTTCCTTGATCCATAGTATTTGTGTACAATAGTTAGCTGCAGCTATATATTCAGCCTCAACTGCAGAGAGAGATATAGATGATCATTTTTTGTTGAGCCAAGCTACTAGGAAATCTCCCTTAAAAAATGCATTTCCACTTGTTTTTTTAAGATCACCCATGCTTCCATCCCAATAAACATTGGTATAAGTTGTTCCTGTAATATTTGTGCTTTTGGGATACCAAACACCAAAGTCAGGAGTTCCTTTCAAGTATTTGAGAATTCTTTTCACAGTTAACAGGTGGGATTTCTTAGGATCTAATTGAAATATTCCCACCATTCCCACTACTTGCATAATGTCGGGTCTTGTAGAAGTTAAGTATAAGAGAGATCCAATTATTTACCAGTAAAAAGTTCCATCTACCGAGAGGGATTCATCATCTTTACTTAATTTGCAGTTTGTGGTCATTAGTGTTCTCATAGGTGCGCATTCTTTGATTCCATGTCTTTTAAGCATGTCTTTGACATATTTTGTTTGATAGATAAACATACCTACTATGGTTTGCGATACTTGTAGTCCAAGGAAGTAGGATAGCTCACAAATCATTGAAATTTCAAATTCTTTTGATATATTTTGAGCAAACGCATGGCTCATTTCACCATTATTTCTAGCAAAAATCAGATCATCAACATATAGAAGGGTGATTCATAATTTATCCTTATCCATATTCATCTAGAGATTACTTCCTGCCACCCCCGTTTTGAAGTTTTGTTGTTTTATATAGTGATTCAATCTTGCATACCACACTCTAGGAGCTCGTTTCAAGCTATACAATTCCTTTTTCAACTTACATACAAAGGATTTTCCTTATGCTAGATCAAAACCTTCTCGTTTCTCCATGTAGACTTCTTCCTTGAGTTCCCCATACAGAAATGTTGATTTTATGTCCATTTGATAGAATTTCAATCCTTTTGAGAAAGCAAATGCTAAGAACATCCTTATAGCTTCCATATGAGCTATCGGTGCAAAGGTTTCTTCAAAATCGATTCCTTCAATTTGTGAATAACCCTTACAGACAAGTCTTACCTTATTTCTGATGATTTATCCATCTTAATTCATTTTTTTTGAACACCCACTTAGTTCCAATTATATTTTTTATGCTTTGGACGAGGTACCAGCTCCCATGTATCATTTTTCTCGATTTGAGACTTTTCTTCTTCCATGGCTTCCACCCAATGAGGATCCTTATTTGCTTGAGTAAATTTTTATGGTTCTATCATAGAGAGGAGAGAAACATCATTTTTCTTAGGTATACTTCTCATCCGTCTTTGGGTATGTATTCCTTCATCTACATTGCCAATAATCTGCTCTTCTGGGTGATTTCTTTGGAGTAATTTCACTTTTGAAGGAGTTTGAGATGGTTCTTTTTCTTTTCGTTTTTCTTGGTATTTTTCCTCCTTTTCAGGTTCTTCTTCATTTTCTCCAATAAAGGGGTCAACTTCATGATCTTCAATTTTCTTTTGTGGAAGGCCTTCATCAATATTTACATCAATAATTTCCACTATTTTCCATAGTCGATTATTGTAACACTTGTAACCATTGCTTCTAGTAGAATATCCAAGAAATATTCCTTCGTCAACTTGAGAATCACATTTTCCTGGTGAGTCATCATTGATCTTTATGAAGCATTTGCTTCCAAAAATTGTGAAGTATTTTACTGAAGCAGGTCTTCCTCTCCATAATTCATAAGGATTCTTGTAATTATTTGTTCTTAGATGAGTTCAATTCAAGGTATAAATTGTTGTCCCAACTACTTCCTTCCAAAATTTTGGCTGCAAGTCAGTTGCTAGTAACATAGTTCTTTCAATTTCTTGAATAATTTGATTTCTTCTTTCTATTACCGCATTTTTCTTAGGTGTTATAGCAGCAAAGAGTTATATTTTGATTCCATTTCCTTTACAAAATTCATCAAATTCTTTTGATGTGAATTCCCCCCCTCTATTCATTCTAAGACATTTAGTTTTGGAGTCCTTTTCATTTTCTACAAGAGCTTTAAGATTCTTAAAGCATTCAAAGGCTTCAGATTTATATTTTATGAAATATACACACATAATTCTAGTATAGTCATCAACAAATAAAGAAAAGTACCTTTATCCATGGAGTTTTGGAGTCCTGGTTGGCCCACATAAATCTGCATGAATGATCTGTAGAGGTTTTGATGTGGAGAAGTCCTTAGTCTTATGGCTTGTACTAGTTTGCTTGCTACATTGACATGATCCACATACAACTTGATCTGGTTTGAACATATTTGGAATGTCCCTTATTGCATTGATTTTATTGATATTGATCAAGTTATCAAAACTTGTATTGCCCAGTCACTTATGCCCCAACAAACTTTCATCTGTTTGTCTTAGATGACATTTATCTTCTTCAATTTTTTTCAGAATGTAGACAATATCTGATGTTATAACTCCTTTCGCCACAAGTTATCTTAAGGAAGAGTTCCTTATTTCAAAATTTTTAGTGTTGAAGAAAATATTATGTCCTTGATCACAATTTAGCTAACACTCAAGAGATTTTGTTTGAGCCCATCTACCAGCAAAGCATTTTGAGCATTTCTGTTAGGTCCCTATACTACTATTGTAACCCCTTACTGTTACTACTGCAACCCCCTTATTATATTTTTGTGCCCATGTAGTACCCATATTATTATTATTTTTCCCCATAGAAGCTCACTATTGTTATTGTTCTGCCCCTACATTATTATTGTTATGTAAGCTATGATTATATTATGAACCTTAATCCCTATATATAGAAAGGAGGTCTTGTCATTTGTATCATCCAAGAATTGTTCATTTGTGTAATGTCAAGGAGGTTGCCCCCTCGAAGAGGCTGATTTTGAATTCATTGATTTATTTTTTCTATCTTTTTGTGAGCTAGTTTCATAACATTTGGTATCAAAGCTTTGGATTCTAGGGTTTCACCACTCTAAATAGGTCATCATGGAATTTTCGCTATAATTTTTTTTTTGCAATGTTTCAAAAGATAAAAAAAACCCGTTTGAGATGAAATCTCACTAAAACCCATTTGATTGCAATCTTGGTGAATCTCAAGCCCAATTTTTAGATCTTGTTTTTCTATATTTATGGAGATATAGTAGAAGACATTTGGGATTTTTGTAGGCTTCGTAATTACATCCCAAACAGGTGACCTTGGGAAAATTGTCCTAACTCTGTCTCCAAGCATCTAATTCAAATTTCATCAGAAGTGACAAGACGCAGATGGACTTTAGTTCTTTCAGTATCATTTTCTTAACCTAAGGTCAAAATAGTGACATGTGGCATGTTGTATAATTTCTCTCTACCGAACTCGTCTATAATTAGGTCATCACGGGATATTGGAAATAATTGTTTCTTTGCGAATTCAATTGCAATAAAACATGCAAGGCTAGAAAGAGGACTCAGAGGGCTATCCCAGACTAAAATTTTAGAACTTAAAGATTCAAAATTACAGAGCTACAGTCATTTCAAGGTTGAGCTCCTAAAAAAAGAAAAAGCAATATGGGGAAGTTTGAAGGCAAGGATCCAGTAAATTGGATACTATAGATGGAGAAATATTTTGATCTACATCAGGTGAAACTATTACAAAAGGTATGTATTGCATATTTATCTCTAGAACCGAATTAATTTTTATTGTATGAAGGGATTTGTTATCATAAACTACTTGTCACGTGGTCAATTTTCGCAGAGGAAATGATAGCACATTATGAGGATACAAAGAGAAACACCTTCCTTATCCAATTGATAAATCTAAAAAGAAATGGTTGAATGGAAGAGCACATTGAGGAATTTCAAAAATTAAATATAAGGGTAAATTATATTCCAAAGAAGAAAATGATTGATGTCTTAATAGGGACTTTAAAGGATAACATTCAACATGAGGTTCGTCTTTGGGAACCTGATTCATTGGAGAAGGCATTTAGGTTGGAAAGAAAAATTGAAAGAAAAATGATGGAGACAAGGAATCCCACCAGTAACAACTATAAATATCGAAGTGTTTTTTCTCCTAGCTTTCCATAGCCTACAAGGTTTAGACCACAAATATTGGAATAAAAAGGATAAAAAGGGCTTTGTTACATTTGTGATAGAAAATACACAAAAGTTCATAAGTGTGTTGAGAAGAAATTATTTAACATAGATTGTGAAGAGGAGGATGAAACGGATCAAGGAATATCAAAAGAAGAGGATATGCACCAAGAACCAACCCCAGAGAAAGAAGAAATGAATCCGATCATATCTTGGAAAGCATTGGTATGAATTACCACTCCACAAACTCTAAAGATAGAAGGACATATCAAGAAGAAAAAGGTTCAAGAAATGAAAGATCATATTGAGAAAGAAGAAATGAATCCAACCATATCTTGTAATGCATTGACAGGAATTACCACTCCTCAAACTACTAATATAGAAGTACATATAAAGAAGAATATGGTAATAGTTCTTATTAATTCATGCAGTACCCAAAATTTTATTCATTGTAAGATAGCCAGGGAATTGAATTGCTTCCCATATCTAGCACCAAAGTTTCAAGTGATGGTTGCAAATGGAGGAACCATAAATTTCTCTAGGAAGTGTCATAATATCAAGCTATCCAGGGAGAATATGTATTGAATACCCCAATGCTTTCATTTCCAATGGGTGGTGCAAATGTTGTACTAGGAGTCCAATGGCTACAATCCTTGGGTACAATAGCCTCTAATTTTCAAGAACTTTTAATTACATTTTCTTCAGAAGCAAAGGAAGTTGAATTAATGGGTATCACAAGGAAACTAGGAAATATAATTAGCTCTACTAGAATGACAAATCTTCTAGAGAAATAAAAATGAGGTGCAATTGCATAATTATGTTTGCTAAAGGTTCCCACATTAAAATCATCTATTTCTCCAGATCTCCAAATGTCTTGGAAAATCATTTCAAGCTATTTGAGACTCCCAAAGGCCTCCCACCTATTCATGATAATGATCATTCTATTCATTTGATTCTAGGCAGTGTTTCTCCAAACATCAGACCTTATAGATACCCATATGCCCAAAAGAGTGAAATTGATCGTATGGTTGGAGAAATGCTAGAGGCTAGAATAATTCAACCCAATCAAAGTTATTTCTTTGCTCTAGTAGTATTGATGCATAAGAAGGATGGGTCATGGAAAACATGTCCGGATTATGGAGAGATCAAAAAACTCACTATTAAAAATAAATTTTCCATTCCTGTCATTGATAAATTATTGGATGAATTTAATGGATTAATTTACTTCACCAAGTTGAATCTTCATTTAGGATATCATCAAATAAGAATGAAGACTGAAGACATTCCCAAAAAAACATTATTGAAGAAAGATGCATTTTCATGGACTCCAGAAGCAATGAAGGGTTTTGAACATCTTAAAGAGGCAATGTGCCAAGCACCGACCTTAGCTATGCCAGACTTCACAAAAACTTTTATTGTGGAAATGATGCATTAGGAAATGGAATTGGTGATGTTTTAACACAAGAAGAAAGACCCATTGCTTTCTAAAGTTGTCCAATCAAAGGAAAGTATTTACACAAAGCTCTTTATGAGAAGGAAATCTTGGCAAGACTACATGCACTTAAGAAATGGTGACCTTACATAATGAGAACGTCCCAGTTCAAACAATATTGTCAGAAATTGACGAGGAAGGAGAAATCATATTGGAACCTAGAGCAGTCACAATAACAAGAACCTGGCAGCTATGAAATCAATCAATTTCAGAGTATCTCATCAAGTGGAAGAACTTAGCTGCTGAAGATTCCACATGGGAGGACAAGAATTTGATACATAAGCCTCAAGAACTACTCAAGCATTGAAGACAACACTTTTTGAAGGAGAGGGGCATGTTAGGTCACTATACTACTATTGTAACCCCTTATTGTTATTAGTGCAACCCCCTTATTATATTTTTGTGCCCATGTGGTACACATATTTTTATTATTATGCCCCATAGAAGCCCACTATTGTTATTGTTGTGCCCTTACACTATTATTGTTATGTCAGCTCTAACTATATTATGACCCTTAGTCTCCTATATATAGAAAGGAGGTCTTGACATTTGTATCGTCCAAGAATTATATATTTGTGTAATGTAGAGGAGGTTTCCACCTCGAAGATGTTGATTTCTAAGTTGTTGATCTATATTTTCTATCTTTTGGTGAGCTAGTTTCATAACATTCGGTATAAAAGCTTTGGATTCTACGGTTTCATTGCTCCAAACAGGTCATCGTGGCATTTTTTCTATAACATTTTTCCTGCGATGTTTCCGAAGCTAGAAAAAAAAACCATTTGAGCCTAAATATCACTGAAACCCATTTGATCGTAAATATTGTTGAAGCTCGAGCCCAAATTTAAGATATTGTTTAACTATATTTACGGAGATATGGTCCAAGACATTTAGGATTTCAGTAGGCTTCATAATTACATCCCAAATAGGAGACCTTGGGAAAATCGTCATAACTCTTTCTCTGAGCATCTGATTGAAATTTTATAAAATGTGACAGAAATCTGTCAGACTGTAGTCTGTTCAATATCATTTTCAGAACCTAAGGTATAAACAGTATCACGTGGCATGTCGCAGAATTTCTCTCTAACGAACTAGACTATAATTAGGTCATCACGGGAGATTGGACATAACTCTTTCTTCGGGAATGAAATTGCAATCAAAATTTTGGAGATATAAATAGGACTTAGAGGGTTATCCCAAACCAAAATCTTAGAACTTAAAGATCAAAAATTATAGAGTTACAGTCGTTTCAAGATCGAACTCCTAAAAACAAGAAAACATGATATGAGGAAGCCTGATGGCAAGGATCTGTTACACTAAAAAATGTCACCTTGACTACTTACAGTTAGTATGGCTCAAATCAACAGTCATGCTACCCTCTTAGGCAAGTCTCATGCCTCTGTTATCCATCTCAAACTCAAAGAAGAGAGAAAGTCTTGTAAAAACTATGTTTATCTCTGGGGTCGCAGGTTCTCTCTAGCCTTACCTGCGGGGACGCTGACCATGTTCACAAAATCTGCGTCCATGGACACTCTGTATGTTAAGGGACAGGTGCGTCCCTCTGTAAAAGGCAAAATGCGCGAGTTTTATCTTGAAAAAGTTACTTGTGGTTACTTCTAGAACATTCTAGAGGTCGGTTTGATGAAATGGATGCGCCTCCAGTTGGTTCATGTATCTCTATTAAGGGGGAACTTATCCCATCAATAAGGGAGCTATCCCACCCAAAGAGGGGGATGATCCCATTGATAGTGGACCTGAATAACCTCTTTACAGCACTATAAATAAAGACATTGAGCCAGAGGGAGAGGAGGTTGGAGCTATACATTTTCTTTGGGTAAATGCTGCAGGAATTAGGACTCCCATTTAGAACCTTGTGAGGAGAGATTGTCTTTTCTTGATTCTACTTGGAAGTGGGTGAGCTTTGTCAAAGTAGAGGAAAACCCTTGATGGACCCTGGGAGGAACTTGCACAACACCAAGGCCAGGTTGTAAGAGTTTCTTTGTTTCGTTATTAATACAAACTGGTTTATTTTTCTCAATAGCTTGTGTTAATGAGTTATTTCATGTGTTCCTTGGTCTGCATGTTGAATATATGTTTTATTATATGAAATGCAAGTGCTTGGTAATTGTTTGATTGTTTGTGGTTGCAGGAATTGACTTGAAGGAGGAGCTCATCCGGATCGGCAAGGACGGACTACAACAACAGCGTTTTGGAATAAGGTAAGCCTAAACACTTGTAGTTTTCATGTTTTAAAAGGTATATTTAGAGAAAGATCACTCCATTTTGTCTTGTTTGTCATTATAATGTCTTAGACTTCTAGGAAGGTCAGCTGTGTCCGCACCCTTGACCAATTCCGTGTGACAAATTGGCGACTCCGCTGGGGATAGATTCCATTGATGAGAAAAGTCTTTTCCTTTATGTGAACTTTGCTTTGAGAAAATTGGTTTATTTTTCTGGTTTTGGCTCTGTGATTCTGTCTCTGGGTGGGTTAGCTTAGGATTAGTTTTATTTTGGTTTTTCTTGAGTTTTTCAGACGGACGCACCCTCTGAGTGCTGCACAGTGCGTCCCTGGACGCACTTTTGCTGTGTGCACAGAGCGGGCCCGCACCTGTGCTAACGGGTTACCTGCGTCTTCCTGTAAAAATTTAGGAAAACTCCATTTTTGCTTTAATTGCTCTTAGATTTTGTTTTTTCTTAGTTTTTTCTGCCCAGATTCATTAATCCCTTGTCCAGAATCTTCACCTAAGCTTGTTCCTGCTTTTAGCTTTCATCAATTGGGTGTTTTGAGTCTCTTTTTTGAGAAATTCTTAATTTGATTTCCTTTGGTCATTACTTGGAGGTTTCTCTCAGTCCTTTCACAATTTTGTATGAGTGTTAATCGCCTTTGAGTGTTTTTATTTTTGATCTTTGGAACTCTCACCCAATTTTCTCAACTTGCACTTGATTGGTTCTTAGATTACATTAGAATCGTCTTGTGTTTGAGAATTCTCTTGCATAGATCACATTTGCATGATTAGAATTCTCATTTTCGGAATATTAATGGAAAATGTGCATAGATTACATTTGCATACTTTTCAAGTGAATTGTGCCTAGATTACAATTACATAGTTTACATTCTGAAAAATCTATTGTAGATTTAGATCAGCTTTCTTTGATTTGAATTTACACAAAAATAAAAATAAAAAAAATGGTTTGGAATTGATTTGCATTAGTTTTTCTTGATAAAATTAGTGCATCAATTTTTTGCATTGTCGGAAGTGAATGGAAACTCTTTCCTTACTTTAGTTAGGATTCATCGAATTGAAAGGATTGCATTATCATATTCGATTGCATTCAGTTGAGTCGGGTCATAACACCATTGGTTTCATCTCCATTTACCCTTTTGAGTAATAACAGCCTTAATAACACAGCGCTTAATTAAAATTCATCTAGTAATTTTTACATTTCTAGGGCTCTGAAACACCAACATAGCTTAGGCTAGGGTCTTGGAGTAGGTGAGTACTTAACTCTCCAAGACTACAAAACCAAACAGATAGTTTATCTTGAGTAGAATCAAATCCAATTGTTACATTTACACTCTGGGAAAGCTCCTCTTAAAGGAGAAGCACGAGCTCGTGTCCGAACCAGTGAGGGGATCATTCCCCCCTCGTTGGGAACGACGCCAGACAGTACGTATTACAAACGGTAAACCTCGGATTAACCATTGTCAAGGAGCCAGGGGTCACTTATCGGTAAACCTTGGATTGTTGTCAAGGAGCCGGTAAGGGGATTGAGCTTGCTACTCTGCCCTTGCGTGCTGTCGGAGTTTAGACTGTTCCCCCAGGTGTATTTGTTACTGTTGGTGACCTTAGTGACCATAATCTTTAGGGTTCTACCGAGGTGACGGTGGAGGGAAGGTCCCACTGTACCTGGAGCAGACGTCGGTTATACTCACTTGGATTTTCCGGGGGGTTCACTTCACTTCGAGATGGTTAAAGTGGAGGAACTTGGTCCAGTCTATTCATTAAGCAGGTTGCCGGGGTAACTGTTCCACCCACCACTTCTGTACTGAATTCGGCGATGTTGGGCTTCATCACCAACTAGTGTTTTCGGTCCGGAAGGCTACTGTTTGTGTATGGTTTGACTCCTAGATTTGATAGCGCGTGTTAATTTGTTTGTTTTTACTTTTAGAGACCATAGGTGTGAAGTGTGAATTGTGAATTGTTAATTTTAGTTTTAAATTGTTAATAAAATTCACTGAAGTTTAATATAATGGCAAATGTTCCGAAATTTATCAACCTAGGAACCCCTCCTAATGAGAATCCTAGTACTTTTCCTTACTTTGGAAATGTTGGTCCTCCTTACATGGCTACTTTGTCATTACCTGGATTTACAATATGATTACCGATATGGTTATTTTCAACTTCGTTGGCCCAAAGTACTCCAATTGTTCCACCTCAACCGGATGCTTCACCTCAACAGAGTTCACCATCTCAACATCACCAACCTTCTGTTGACCCTTTACCTTCTTCGCCTAATTTTTCTTCCTCCATTTCTTCCTCTTCGCCTGGTAAAAGCCTTGATGCTAGTAACCAGGAGGCTAAGAAGAAGAAGAAAGGGAAGAAGAAGAAGAAGAAGAAGAAGCAGGATAAGAAAGAAGTCAACCAACCAACCATGGCTGTAAATGTTAGTGGTGTTGAGGAAAATTCCGACATGCATCGTAAACCCAAATACCCTTGCAGGCTTTGTAAGGGTGACCACTTCCTTGTCAATTGTCCTGGTATTCCAAAGGTCTTGGAAGTATGGTCAGAAAAATTTCATCAACTTTCCATTGATCCATCAACCAGTGATAGTCAGGTTCCTGGGAAAAAGGGTAAAGTTAGGTTTCCTTGTAAGTTATGCAAAGGGAGTCATCAAACTCACATTTGCCCTCACATGGATGAAGCCTCAACATTGTTGGAAAATCTTACTGTTCCACAGCAAGAATTTCCAACTGGTTACCGTAAACTTTCTCCCAACCTACCGTTAACTGACGGAGTGATTGATCTAAATTCAAGTACAGTCGATCACACTCTCCCATTGGAGAGTGAAACTCATGTCACTCAGGTTGATGATCCATTAGTTGATCAAGTGGTCAATTCAATTTCACATTTGGTCGATCACACTCTCCTTTTCGAGAGTAAATTTCATACCGCTGATGTTCTTCTTGTTACATCGGATTCTTCTATGCCGGGGGGCATTTCACCTGTTTCTACAGAACCCCCTCCAAGTACTGAGGTCTTTTCCTTTGATTGGAATAGACTGACAGAACCTCGTCTTCCTTCCTCCATCCCTTTCCAAATCATTGTCAAGGCTGGTGGTAGGGACATACATCGTACTCAGGTAGATGAAGGTGCTTCTGTTAGTATTTTATCCTCAGCTGTTTGGAAAGCTTTGGGTTCCCCTCAGCTTGCGCCTATTACGCAGAATCTGAAAGCTTTTAACAGAACAATTAGTGAACCTTTAGGGATCCTTCCTAAGTTTTCTATTACCTTGGAAGGTAAAACTGTCTGTATTGATCTTATGGTAGTTCGAGGTCCCTTGGATTTCAATTTACTCCTTGGGCGAGACTATGTTTATGCAATGAAAGCTGTCGTATCGACACTCTTTCGCGTGATGTCTTTCCCTCACAATGGCAGTATTGTGACTGTAGACCAGCTTTCATTCCCTAGTCTTGTCTCAACTACCAATACTATGACACCCCTAAATGTTCCTGATTCTAAAGTGGTATCTACCCTGCCACGTGTTAATTATGTGGCAACTGGTCCCATGTTTTCAGTTACCAATGTAAGTGAGCCTCTCACTGTTGATTTAGATCCGGTAATTGACATGGAAAACTCTATGGGATTACTTGAACACGATGTTCTTATCCCTTTTGAGTCCCTTGACATGTGTTCCTTCCAAAGAACTGTTCTTCCTTCTGATGAAGATCTCTTGGAAGCCATGATCAAGGTGTGTCCATTGACATGTCTTTCTTCCAGTTAGAAGCCATGCTCAGTGTTTACGAGGATAGTTTGTTCCTGTGTCAACCTCGTTAAAAAATGAAACTGGATGTCGTGAGGAAAGTTCCTTTTACTGAGTCAACCTCGTTAAAAAATGAATCAGTGTGTCATGAGGAAAGTTCCTTTTACTGTGTCAACCTCGTTAAAAAATGAATCAGTGAGCGTGAGGAAAGTTCCTTCTACTGTGTCAACCTCGTTAAAAAATGAATCAGTGTGAACGAGGATAGTTTTTTCCTGTATCAACCTCGTTAAAAAATGAAACAGGCTAGCCCGAGGAAAGTTCCTTTTACTGTGTCAACCTCGTTAAAAAATGAATCAGTGTGTACGAGGATAGTTTGTTCCTGAATCAACCTCATTAAAAAATGAATCAGGTTTGAGGATAGTTCCTGTTACTGAGTCAACCTCGTTAAAAAATGAATCAGGTACGAGGATAGTTTGTTCCTCTCTCAACCTCGTTAAAAAATGAAATAGGCTGTAATGAGGATAGTTCTTTTACTGAGTCAACCTCATTAAAAAATGAATCAGCTAGATTTTAGGATATGTAGATAGATTGTAGAAAGTAGGATTCCGAGGAAAGTTCCTTGTACTGAGTCAACCTCGTTAAAAAATGAATCAGGTATGAGGATAGTTCTTTTCTTGTGTCAACCTCCTTAAAAATGAAACAACTCCCTTTTCAAGTTAAATATTGAAAGTAAACCTTCATTTCATCCAGCCGGTTGAATGCAATGAAGCCTGGGGGGCATGTACCTTGCTTTGCATCATTATGCTAGGGGCATGTGAACTTCTTGAGCATAGTTCCTTGTCTTGTGTCAAGCTCTTTAAAAAATGAAACAAGGGTAGGTTAAATAGGTAGATTGTAGAGCGTAGTCATGAGCATAGTTCCTTGTCTTGCGTCAAGCTCATTAAAAAATGAATCAAGGATTTTAGAGCATAGTTCCTTGTCTTGTGTCAAGCTCGTTAAAAAAAGAAACAAGGATTTTAGAGCATAGTTCCTTGTCTTGTGTCAAGCTCATTAAAAAATGAATCAAGGATTTTAGAGCATAATTCCTTGTCTTGGGTCAAGCTCGTTAAAAAATGAATCAAGGTTTTTACAGTAAAGTTTTTGTTAGGTAGATTGTAGAGAGTAGTTATGAGCATAGTTCCTTGTCTTGTGTCAAGCTCGTTAAAAAATGAAACAACTCCCACAAGTCTTTCCAAGATCTTGAAAGTAAAGCTTCATTCCATCCACCTCATTGAATGCAATGAAGCTTGGGGGGCATGTACCTTGATTTGCGTCATTATGCTGGGGGCATGTGAACTTATAACAAGCATAGTTTTTCGTTTCAAGCTTGCGTAAACATGAAACCGAATCCGAGCATAGTTCTTTTCCTGTGTCAAGCTCGTTAAAAAATGAAATCCGAGCATAGTTCTTTTCCTGTGTCAAGCTCGTTAAAAAATGAAACAAATCCTCCTTCAGATTTGAGTCGAGAGATTGACTAGATCTCATAGATGTTAAGTTGTATATTTAGGTTAGTTATTTCAATTTTTGCATAATTTTCTTACAGTTTTAGGTCGAGTCTTTCAAATGATCTCGTACACGAGCCTTCATTTCATCCAACTGGTTGAATGAAATGAAGCTGGGGGGGCATGCGCTCTAGCAGTTATGCTTAGGGGGCATCAAGCACAGTTTTATCTCTGTTTCAAGCTTGCGTAAAAATGAAACTACTTTGAAGCATAGTTTTTATCTGTTTCAAGCTTTTGTAAAAATGAAACCTATCTCGAGTCAATTTCAGTTATTTTCAAGACTCGCTAAACTCATGAAAATCTCGAGATGATTTTGCCATCTTTCATTCTCGTAAAACAAATGAAAATGCCGAGTTCTTTCCGTCTTTTCCTGCTCGTAAATTAAATTGAAAGTCGGCCATATGAGTACATTTTTATCATTTTTTCGAACTCATTAAAACTTACGAAAAAGTGAAAACCATGAGTACATTTTTATCCCTTTTTCGAACTCGTTAAAACTTACGAAAAAGTGAAACCTTGGAGTTCTCTTTTAAGCCCTTTTCAGACTCTTAAAACATGAAAAGATTGCCGAGCGTTTCTTTTACACTCGTTAAAACGGAATTAAAAGACGGTCCCCTTTTAGCTCTTTTCTGACCGCAAAATCAGGAAAAGATTGCCGGGTTTTTGTCGTTTCAAACTCGATAAGGAAATAAAACGACGTGTCCTTGATCGCTTTTTACTTTTCAGGTCAACGACACTATTATGAAAGTACTCCTTGGTCGCAAGATCAAGCGGTTCCCCCAGGTATTATTTTATACTTTTTCGGGCTTGAGGGACACAAATGTACGAAAAAGTTCAACGTAGAGTCTCCTTTAGTTTTTTCAGACTCTCTAAAATTGAAAAACGCCGAGTTTCTCCTATACTGGGCTCGTTAAACTTTTACAGTAGAGGACCTGTTCAATTACAAACAGGAACGAACCACTCCTTCCTGGGGTTCGAATTTAAACTAGGTTGGACTCGTCCGAAGGATGAGCTTATAATCAAGCATATGTTATCCTCCTCAAGCTTGTTAAAAATAAAGAGGTACTTGCCAGAAATGGTGGGGGAAAAGAGAGAAGAATGAACCTGTTTGTTACCTTTTGTCTCAAAAGAAACTTTATTACCACTCTTGAACACGACACTTTTCATTCACCTGGGTTGGGAAATCTTTTACCTCACAGTTGACCAAACCACTTTGAAAGTCTTTAACCGGGTTCCGGGGATTAACTTTGAGTTATTCGTCACCAAGCCATATATTGTGTCGTTATGTGTTCAAGAGGTCTGCAAGCAAAACTTTCATCTGCAAAATACTTGTCATCCATTTGACCATCCCTGAGTCAGTCCTTACAGCAACATTTCTTCAACTTGAACAATGATTTCGTGTTGTGGGCTTGCCTACAACGGGTCGCTTTCTATCGACATCGACACATTATCTAGAAAGATGACTTAGGAATCGACAGTACCTTGAAGTCTGCATGCATCAATGGCAGGTTTCTCGCCTTTGACATCAGTTTACATCATTGACTTTCGATCAAAGGATTCCGTGAAGTGTTCGACATCAAAACATCTATTCACATTTCACAGGTTGTGCTTGGTACTTTGAGAACCATTGACATTACTGGTGGTTTCTCTCACGCTTGTTAACAGTTTACATCATCGACTGGTAATCAAGTGGTTTCTAACATGTTCGACATCAAATCATTTAATCACATGGCTAGAATCGTACCAATTCGGGAAGTAGAAGTGAAGACCCTGGATCTAGTTTCTACCATCCAGGCTGCGAGGAGTTTTGTATTCATTATCTATGTAGACTAATCATAAACAGATGGCTGCGTCCATACTGTGTCTACAAAAGTCTATAAAAATAATGTACTGCAAGATCATTCCTGTATCAGAATAGTTAGTCCATTAGTTAAAGTTTTGAATCTGAGTATGGGAATGCCTACCTCAGTGATGATATAATCTCATCCATGTATTTTGTGTTGAAAATTGCAGGTTCCAACCAGGCCATCCACAAGACAATCCTTGAAATGATAAAGCACTTCACCCTTCCTAGAATTACAAAACCCTACTCTATTCCAGGCTTCGCACTTTAGGGGGCAATCTGTTACACTAAAAAATGTCACCTTGACTACTTACAGTTAGTATGGCTCAAATCAACAGTCATGCTACCCTCTTAGGCAAGTCTCATGCCTCTGTTATCCATCTCAAACTCAAAGAAGAGAGAAAGTCTTGTAAAAACTATGTTTATCTCTGGGGTCGCAGGTTCTCTCTAGCCTTACCTGCGGGGACGCTGACCATGTTCACAAAATCTGCGTCCATGGACGCTCTGTATGTTAAGGGACAGGTGCGTCCCTCTGTAAAAGGCAAAATGCGCGAGTTTTATCTTGAAAAAGTTACTTGTGGTTACTTCTAGAACATTCTAGAGGTCGGTTTGATGAAATGGATGCGCCTCCAATTGGTTCATGTATCTCTATTAAGGGGGAACTTATCCCATCAATAAGGGAGCTATCCCACCCAAAGAGGGGGATGATCCCATTGATAGTGGACCTGAATAACCTCTTTACAGCACTATAAATAAAGACATTGAGCCAGAGGGAGAGGAGGTTGGAGCTATACATTTTCTTTGGGTAAATGCTGCAGGAATTAGGACTCCCATTTAGAACCTTGTGAGGAGAGATTGTCTTTGCTTGATTCTACTTGGAAGTGGGTGAGCTTTGTCAAAGTAGAGGAAAACCCTTGATGGACCCTGGGAGGAACTTGCACAACACCAAGGCCAGGTTGTAAGAGTTTCTTTGTTTCGTTATTAATACAAACTGGTTTATTTTTCTCAATAGCTTGTGTTAATGAGTTATTTCATGTGTTCCTTGGTCTGCGTGTTGAATATATGTTTTATTATATGAAATGCAAGTGCTTGGTAATTGTTTGATTGTTTGTGGTTGCAGGAATTGACTTGAAGGAGGAGCTCATCCGGATCGGCAAGGACGGACTACAACAACAGCGTTTTGGAATAAGGTAAGCCTAAACACTTGTAGTTTTCATGTTTTAAAAGGTATATTTAGAGAAAGATCACTCCATTTTGTCTTGTTTGTCATTAGAATGTCTTAGACTTCTAGGAAGGTCAGCTGTGTCCGCACCCTTGACCAATTCCGTGTGACAGGATCCGGTAAATTGGATACTACAGATGGAGCAATATTTTTATCTACATGAGGTGCAACTATTAAAAAAGGTATGTATTGCATCTTTATATTTATAACCGAATTAATTTTTATGATATGAAGGGCTTTGTTCTTGTAAAATACTTGTCACGTGGTCAATTTTCATTGAGGAAATGATAGCACATTATGAATATGCAAAGAGAAACACCTTCTTTAGCCAATTGATAAATCTAAAACAAAAGGGTTCAATGGCAGAGGACATTGAGGACTTTAAAAAATTGAATATAAGGGTAAATGATATTCCAGAGAAGCAAAGGGTTGATTTCTTCATAGGGAATTTAAATGATAACATTCAACATGAGGTTGGCCTTTGGGAACCTGATTCATTGGAGAAGGTATTCAGGTTGGCAAGAAAAATTGAAAGCGGAATTATGGAAATGAGGAATCCCACCAGTCACAAATATATATATGGAAGTTTTTTTTCTCCTAGCCTTCCACAACCTACAAGGTATACACAACAACAATTGGAAGAAAAAATAGAAAAAGGGCTTTGTTACATTTGTGATAGAAAATACACTAAAGGTCATAAGTGTTCTGAGAAGAAATTATTTTACATAGATTGTGAAGTGGAGGAAGAAAAGGATCAAGAAACATCAAAATAAGAGGATATACACCAGGAAGCAACCCCAGAGAAAGAAGAAATAAGTCTGACCATAACTTGTAAAGCATTGGTAAGAATTACCACTCCTCAAACTCTCAAGACAAAAGGACATATCAAGAAGAATAAGGTTCAAGAAGTGAAACATCACATCGAGAAAGAAGAAATGAATCCAACCACATCTTATAATGCATTGGCTAGAATTACTACTCCTCAAACTATCAATATAGAAGGACATATCAAGAAGAAAAAGGTAATAGTGTTGATTGATTCAGGTTGTACCCATAATTTTATTCATTGTAAGATAGCCAAGGAATTGAATTGCTTCCTATATCCATCACCAAAGTGTCAAGTGATGGTTGCAAGTGGAGGAACCATAAATTTGTCTAGAAATTTCCATAATATAAAGCTATCCATGGGAGAATATGTATTGAATAGACCAATGCTTTCCATTCCAATGTGTGGTGCTAATGTTGTACTACGATTCCAATGGCTACAATCCTTGGGTACAATAGCTTTTAATTTTCAAGAACTTTTCATGAAATTTTCTTCGAAAGGAAAATAAGTTGAATTAAGGGGTATCACAGAGAAATCGAGAAAGATAATAAATTATAAGGGAATGAAAAATCTTCTAAAGAAAGAAAAACGAGGCATAATTGCACAATTATGTTCACTAGAGGTTTCGGCATTGAAATCATCTATTTCATTAGATCTCCAAAAAGTCTTGGAAAATAATTCCAAGGTCTTTGAGTCTCCCACAGGCCTACCACCTATTCATGATCATGATCATTCTATTCATTTGATTCCAGGAAGTGTTCATCCAAACATTAGGCCTTACAAATATCCCTACGCCCAAAAGAGTGAAATTGAACATATGGTTGCAGAAATGATAGAGGCTGGTATAATTCAACCTAGTAAAAGTTCTTTCGCTACTCTAGTAGTATTGATGCATAAGAAGGATGAGACATGACACATGTGTCCAGATTATAGAGAGCTCAACAAACTCACTATTAAAGATAAATTTTCCATTCCTGTCATTGATGAATTATTGGTGACTTGCATGGATTAATTTACTTCAGCAAGTTGGATCTTCGTTTAGGATATCATCAAATAAGAATGAAGACTAAAGAAATTCTGAAAGCAACATTATCGAAGAAAGATGCATTTTCATGGACTCCAGAAGCAACAAAGGCCTTTGAACATCTTAAAGAGGCAATGTGCCAAGCATTGGTCTGAGCTACGCCAGACTTCACAAAAACCTTTATTGTGGAATATGATGCATCAAGAAATGGAATTGGTGATGTTTTAACGTAAGAAGAAAGACCCATTTCTTGCGAAAGTTTTCTAATCAAAGGAAAGTATTTACACAAAGCTATTTATGAGAAGGAGATCTTGGCAAGACTACATGCACTTAAGAAATGGCGACCTTACATAATGAGAAGATCCTATTTCAAACAATATTTCCAGAACTTAACGAGGAAGGAAAAATCATATTGGAACCTGGAGCACTTACAGAAACAAGAAACCGACAGCTACAAAATCGATCAATTTCATAGTATCTCATCAAGTGGAAGAACTTAACCACTGAAGATTGTTATAGACATTTTTTTGCCTTGCAGCTCCAGCATGAAATGTCCTTAAACCAAGGGATCCCAAGTCTCTAAAAGTGTTGTTCCGACCCCTAAAGGAACAAGGTCAAAAAATTACAGCTTCTGCCAGAAGTTCTCCACCAGAAAATGCTCAGAATCAGTCAAATCAAGATCATTTCAGCTGCTCCACTGGCTAGCTGCGTTGCATAGCACCCAAATACACTAGCTAGGTGCATTGCAACGCACCTAAATTCACTATTAGGGTGCGTTGAGCGGGAAATGACAAATGGCAGTGCCATTCCGCGAGGTGGAAAGATAATGGAAGCTTCCAGAATCTTCTCCAATGACACTTGCCTCACTGAGTTCGACCAAGGATGAGTAAGAGGCTCTCAGTCTCCAAGTGGAAGCAAGAACTGACAGAGAGAAGCCACTAGTCAAATCATAAGCTGACTCATCTTCCTTGCATACATCTATATATGGATCCCTCATCCCAGAGATCCAGAGGCTGGAATTTTGTACATTGCAAATAATTGATGTTGGTTTTGAGATAGATATCAGAGTATTGGGTGATTTATGCTTTGTTGGAGGTGAAGAGGGGCTTCTTTGGTGGGAGGTTGATGCTGGATCAGGAATCATCGGTTGTAACTCCTCCTGGATCTTCTTGTTATATCAATAAAAGTATTTGAGTTTCTCCTACATGCTTGTGTATCATTGATGCTTGTTACATTTGTATGTTTAGCTTAAATCTAATCCTAAGCTTTTTATGAATATAAACCCATGTCTTTGTATAGTTTCCTTCTTCTGTGATCTTGCAGGTATTTGGCAAAGCTGGGCAAGTAAGGGAATAAGTCAAATCAGGATCATTTCAGCTGCTCCACTAGCCAAGTGCGTTGCATAGCACCTAAGTCCACTAGCTAGGTGCGTTGCAACGCACCTAAATGCACTACCCGGGTGCGTTGAGCGGGAAATGACAAATGGCAGTGTCATTCCGCGAGGTGGAGAGACAATGGAAGCTTCCAGAATCTTCTCCAATGACACTTGCCTCACTGAATTCGACCAAGGATGAGTAAGAGGATTTCAGTCTCCAAGTGGAAGCAAGAACTGACAGAGAAAAGCCACTAATCAAATCATGGGCTGACTCATCCTCCTTGCATACATCTATATATGGATCCCTCATCCCAGAGATCCAGAGGCTGGAAGTTTGCACATTGTAAGGAATTGCTGTTGGTTTTGAGATACATATTAGAGAATTGGGTGATCTATGCTTTGTTGGGGTTGAAGAAGGGATTTCTTTGCTGGGAGGTTGATGCTGGGTCAGGAATCATCGGTTGTAACTCCTCCTGGATCTTCTTGTATATCAATAAAACTATTTGAGTTTCTTCTCCATGCTTGTGTTTCATTGATGCTTGTTACATTTGTATGGTTAACTTAAATCTGATCCTAAGTTATTTATGAATATAAACCCATGTCTTTGTATAGTTTCCTTCTTCTGTGATCTTACAGGTACTTGGTGAAGCTGGATAAGTAAGGGAGCAAGTAGCTGGAAGCTGTCAAAGAGGAGAGAGATTGGATCAAAGGACTAGCGCAAGATACAGGTTGGTTCATCCTATTCCTCTTTGTTTATAGTTCATAAAGAAGAATACAAAAGTAGTTTTCTCTGTTTGTTTCTAAGGTCACTGTCACACCTTAGTGGGATAGGGTCGTTCTGAATATACACTTTTCCCGTTAACAAAATGGCGACTCCAGTGGGAGCCATTGTCTAATTAGTTTGTTTGTGTTTCTCTTGTTGTTTGTTTCATAAACTTAGAAGTAGCAATCGAACTGAATTTTCCATTAACAAATGCAAAGTAGACATCTGCTACTTCAATCCATTCACTGGATCTGTTTATGATCTGAACAGCTGATTCAAAAATGATCTGATTTCCCTTTGTGATAGCTCTTACACCTCCTTTAAATCTACCCTCTGATTGTGCATCACTGATTTCTTTTACTCGGCCAAAAACCAGAGATTAAACTGCAAACCGTGACCCAGAACCCGGATAGAATTCTCGTTTTTGCCCCAGCGCAGGCACTGTGAAGAGTTCCTGCATTTCAGCGCAGTTCCCGAGAGGGATACCTGTGCTACAATCCAGTTTCTCTGTGTTATAGGTGCGCTGATCAGCCTAGCCCTGTGCAGTTGAGGTTCTTGTGCTTCATTCTTTCCAGTTTTGTCTCTGTTTTTTGCAGCCTGTGATCAGTGTATGTGATGGTTTAAAAACCCCTTTTCCTTGTCGTAATTCGGCCTCCTTTGTACAAAAAGATTGTAGATGTTTTTGTGTGTTTGTTACATCATTTACAGTTTTCCATTGCAAAAGTAGAATAGTCATATGTCGTCCTTTGATTTAGATCTGTCACAAGTGTCGATTTTGATCATAGGAGAAAGTTTATTTGCTGTTGACAGTCGATTATGCTTTTACTTTTGCCTTTGGTTTGAATTTGTAACTTTCTAGTGTCGAAACGAGTATTTATTTCAAAATCATAAAGTGTCGTAATCATCTCTACCTTTTGCTTTTGAAAAGAAGCTTGTTTGTGTTGGTCACTTAAAAGCAAATTCAGATTTGGACATCAACTTTCTTTTTAGGCATCAATATTAAGAAAGTGAAAAACAAATACATGCACATGTGCATTTTCATATTGACAGTCTGTTTGGCTTGATTTAGGAAAGTGCATTTACAGTGTGCTCTTTGCTCTTTGTGAAAAGATTGTGTCTTTCTTTTCCCCTTGTAGCTAGGATTTTCATTGCTGAAAAGAGATAAAAGTTTGCTTATCATCTTTAGATTGCATTTTAGGAATTACATCTACATCTCATGGTGAACCCAAAAGTCAAACTTCATAAGAAAGATCAACTTAAAATAAGTTCAACGAACTTAACAACGCTTTGGAACTTAACGCACAACATTTAGAGGTCTAGGCTAGAGACGTATTCCGGCGTCGTAAAACCTGGTAACTGTTGTCCTCACTGATGGTTGGGTGATTCATCCACTTTGAGACGATAAGTGCCAGTACGGACTTGTGCTCCCACGTACCGTCGAGTATATATTGGGAGACCCCTATAGGCTTAAAACATTTTATCCTTAGGAAGCCGTGTCGGCCGCCCTACTGATCGCAATGCACCGAACACAGCATTCGGGAAGATTGACTGCCGTACCATAAAAAGTATTCTGCAGTTTTGCGATTGGTTTGGTACTCCCTCTAGCTAGATCTCAAGAGCAGTCCCTTTCGTTCCTTTTCAGACTCTTTAACGGAAAAGGTCCATCTGAGCACTTGTCACTTCAGGCTCATTAAAAATCGAAGGAGACTAGAGTCATCTTTTGTTTTTTCTCGACTCTTAAAAACTGAAAAAACAATTGTGTCAAAGCATCTTAAAATTTATTGTAAACGGAATATTCATTACCCCGTTTCCTACGTTGATCTTAGGTTGAGAAAATGGAGTCTACCAACCAAGGAATTCCCCTTGGTGGAAATCCTAGTCCCTTCTCCTCTTGGGGAGATGTTGGTGCGCCCCATATGGCCACATTGTCGCTTCCAGGACTGACAATTGGCTTGTCGGTATGGCTCTTCTCAACCAATTTCGTTCAGAACACCACTATTCCTGAACAATCGAATCAGCAATTAGACGAGTCCAGAGTTACCCACTAACCTTCTACTTCCTCCAATTCTTCCTCTCCTCCTTCCTCTTCGCTTGATGGGGCTGGCAAAGTAAAAAGTCAAGTTCCTAAGGAGAAGAAGGAAAAGAAGAAGAAAGAGAAGAAGAAGAAGAAGGAGCCAAAGGCGAATGGGGGAAAACAAGTGTTGTCTAACGAAAATCCACACACTGCACCGACTAGGCCTAAATCGCCATGTGTCATTTGCAAAGGAGACCACTTTCACAGAGATTGTCCTTGCATCCCCCGGATACTAAGGGACTGGTCTCCTCGTTTGCACAATCCGGTGTCATCAACCTCTGGTGATCATGTTGAAAGCACACGGTCAACTAGCGAAAGTAAAGCCCCAGGACAAAAAGGGAAAGCTAGATTTCCTTGTAAACTGTGCGAAGGCAATCATGTCGTCCACTGTTGTCCCTTCTTAGATGAAGCTAAAAGAGTTTTGGATGATCGTCCAGTTTCACCGTTACGATTTCCTCCTGGATATAAAAAACTCTTGCCGAGTCCGTCGCTAGTTGAGAATCCAGCTCGCCCACTCAAGTGGTCGGCTGAAGCGCCTATCATTGAATATAAACCAACTGAATCCATACCAGACGAAAGTCAAAAGGTCGAGGCTGTAGTTGACCTGGTCTTGCCTTCAGAGGTTTTATCTTCATATGATACAGTCACTGAAGAGAACAAAGATGACACCGTTCAAATTCTCTTCATCAACATAGACTCCGACAAACATGGGGGCAATCTACCCATTCCTTTACCGCAGGAAGGAAGTTCGTCAGAGCCATACCCAGCCGTCTACTCGGTCCCACCTCCAATCAACCTAGTTTTCTCCTTCGACTAGAATCAACTAGGTAGATCCCGTTTACCAGCAAGCATACCATTCCGAATTATTGTTCAAATATATAGAATGGTCATGGTTGGTACCATCGTAGATGAGGGGGCTTCTGTGAGTATGCTTTCCTCTACTGCTTGGAAAGCGCTTGGTTCGCCATCGCTTTTGCGTGAGATGAGAAATCTGACAGGCTTTGATAAAGGAACCAGTCGACCTTTAGGGATCCTTCCTGATGTGCCCATAACATTGAGAGGGAAGACAGTTCGCATGAACGTAATGGTAGTTCAAGGACCCTTGTATTATAACCTACTCCTTGGACGAGACTATATTTACTGCATGGGAGCCATCGTCTCCTCACTCTTTAGAGTAATGTGTTTTCCGCACGAAGGGAGAGTGGTCAAGCTCATGGACCAGCTTTCATTTCCTGGATCACACATAGCAAATAGTCATATACCATCCCTAAATGGTCTCTTCATGCAAGAAATGTCTCAATCCCCATTCCGTCCTCCCGATAATCACGAGTAATTCGGAGGGATATGACTGAAACCTAGGGGGCATGCATCCTGGTCTGCTTCGGCAGGAAAACTTCGGGTATAGAGTAGGTTTTCGTGGGAGAATATGACTAGTCTGTACCCCGTCCGTCAGTGGAAGAGGGGTTATTCTATAATAAGATTCTCTTGTCAAAGTTATGTGAGTTGGCGGGCATCGTTGCTCACCTTTGTTTATCTTGGTAGACATCGCTGAAGAAACGTTTCATTCGCAACGCGAATAAGACAATCTTTGGTAACCTGTAAGAGGTAGGCCTCTCCTGATAGAACAAATGTTTTGTCTGCAAATTGAGGGGTAACCTTGAAACCATATTTTATACCTGGGGGCATGCAAACCTTTTGGAGTGCAAGCGAGGGGCGGCTATTTATTTTTTAAATTTTTAGGACCTCTAACCCGTTAAACTCATAGGATTAGTCGTCACCTAACTTGCATAAAGAAAGGATGTGGGGCAAAAATCTAAAAATTGCCATTTTTATATGAGACATTCCTATCATATGACTGGATTAATCGAGTAGTTTTAGCACATAGTTCAAGCTCGTTAAAAAATAAACATAAGACATGAGCAAATGTTTCCACCCGCGTTTAAGCTCGTTAAAAAATGAACTATTCCCTGGTAAATAACCCGCGTGAATGTAGTACTTCAACCATTAAATCCTTGGTCGTGTTTGCACCGTCACCTCCACTTTTTCGTTGGCCGATCATTCACCTCCACTTGATTATTTACCCATTTTGAGGAACAGCTGCGAAGAGTGATTTCACTAGCCATCCTTGTGACACTGCCGTGATTGGAAAATTCCAAACCTTACCTAGAATCAGCTGCTACCCATTTTATCACTCGTTCCTCAAAAGACGAGTCTTCTTTAAGCTCTTTTCAACTGACTCGTAAAATATGAAAAGATTGCCGAGTTTTGGCCTTCCAGCTCGTTAAAGCGACCGGAAGTGCTATCCCTCCTCTAGATTTTAATCTTTTTGGACCTGAGGGATTATTGCACAAAAAGATCGAGCGCTTGTTTTGTTCAACTCGTTAAAACTATCGAAAGTTCATCCCTTCTGTATTGTTTTATACTTTTTCGGACCTAAGGGATTAGATGACGAAAAAGGAATTTTGGAGTTACCTTTATGTACCTTTTCAGACTCTCTAAAAATGAAAAGGAACGAGCTATCTTTGTTGTTAAACTCGTTAAAAAGATTAATAGCGACAAACTTGTCTTTAGACGAGAACGAGTTTCACTATCGCTAGGCTCGTTAAAACATAGCGATGGGTTTGCCCGAAGGGAAAATTATAGAACAAGCATATGTTATCCTCCTCAAGCTTGACAAAAATAAAGAGGTACTGGTCAGAAATGACTGGGGAAAAGTTGGGAAGAAAACTCAGAAGAATCTTTATTGGTAGCAAGTCGCTCTTGAACATGACACTTCCACTCCGTGTCCGAGTCGGGTTGGGTTGTTTCATTCACCGATCACATCACCATGGTCACGCCATACCATCCACATTTGGGGTAAACGCTACCAATCCATCACATAAGTGTCGCCGACATGTTCAAGAGAAGTCATCCAGAGAAGTCACCTGTGTCCCATTCACTACCATACATTATACTTCATTCTTTCATGACCGCCACCCTGAACCATATATCATCAGACTGTTTTCACCTCCATCAAAATCATTTGCTCTGTTCTGTGTCATTGATGTGGGATTCATTAAGGCCCTACTTTGACAGATCGCTTCTTGTCGACATCAGCTCATTATCCAAGAAGTTGATCTAGGAACACCCCGTTCAGTACTTTAAAGCTTGCATGCCTCAATGGCAAGTTTCTCACTTCCGGCGACAGGTATACATCAATGACCTTCGACCAAAAGATTTTGCGTGGTGTTCGATGCCAAGTCCTTTATTCACACCACGTGAATTGTACTGCAATACCTTGAGGGTCATCATCATTATCGGTGATTCCTCTCGCGCTTGTTAACAGTTTACATCATTGACTGGTAATCAAGCGATGTCTTTCCATGTTCAACTTCAAAACATTTCTCACATGGATCGACTTGTACTTCGAGTGAAGATCGGACGAGATTGAAGACCCCAAATCTAGTTTCATCCATCCGGGCTGCGATATATATTCAGGAAAATAAAGACATTGAAATGTACAGCATTGCAGCACAGATAATCATCCTACCAAAAGGATGATGGCTCTATCAGAATCATCAGTCTACCATCAGATGATTGTCTGTCCTATGTACATGAAAATGAATTTATAAAGCTGAGCATGGGAATGCCCGCCTCAGCTAGATCATGAAAACAGTATGAAGATAATGTATTGTATTGTATCTTATTACAAGTCTCCTCCCAGCATTGAAAGAACTTCGGATCCTCCTAATAAAGCATTTCACCCGATAAACGGCCTCATACTTTAGGGGGCAACTGTTATAGACATTTTTGTGCATTGCAACTCCAAGCATGAAATGTCCTTAAACCAAGGGATCCCAAGTCTCTAAAAGTGTTGTTCCGACCCCTAAAGGAACAAGGCCAACAAATTACAGCTTCTCCCAGAAGTTCTCCACCAGAAAATGCTCAGAATCAGTCAAATCAGGATCATTTCAGCTGCTCCACTGGCTAGCTGCGTTGCATAGCACCCAAATACACTAGTTAGGTGCGTTGCAACACACCTAAATGCACTATCAGGGTGCGTTGAGTGGGAAATGACAAATGGCAGTGCCATTCCGCGAGGTGGAAAGACAATGGAAGCTTCCAGAATATTCTCCAATGACACTTGCCTCACTGAGTTCGACCAAGGATGAGTAAGAGGCTCTCAGTCTCCAAGTGGAAGCAAGAACTGACAGAGAGAAGCCACTAGTCAAATCATAAGATGACTCATCTTCCTTGCATACATCTATATATGGATCCCTCATCCCAGAGATCCAGAGGCTGGAATTTTGTACATTGCAAAGAATTGTTGTTGGTTTTGAGATAGATATCAGAGTATTGGGTGATTTATGCTTTGTTGGAGTTGAAGAGGGGCTTCTTTGCTGGGAGGTTGATGCTGGATCAGGAATCATCGGTTGTAACTCCTCCTGGATCTTCTTGTTATATCAGTAAAACTATTTGAGTTTCTCCTACATGCTTGTGTATCATTGATGCTTGTTACATTTGTATGTTTAGCTTAAATCTGATCCTAAGCTTTTTATGAATATAAACCCATGTCTTTGAATAGTTTCCTCCTTCTGTGATCTTGCAGGTATTTGGCGAAGCTGGGCAAGTAACGGAGCAGGTAGCTGGAAGCTATCAAAGAGGAGAGAGATTGGATCAAAGGACTAGCGCAAGATACAGGTTGGTTCATCCTATTCCTCTTTGTTTATAGTTCATAAAGAAGAATACAAAAGTAGTTTTCTCTGTTTGTTTCTAACGTCACTGTCACACCTTAGTGGGATAGGGTTGTTCTGAATAGAAACTTTTCCCGTTAACAAAGATTCCACATGGGAGGACAAGAATTATATATTTATGAACATACAGTCCAATACATTTAGGATTTCGAAAGGCTTCAGAATTGCATCACAAACATGTGACCTTGGAGAAATCATCATAACTCTCTCTCTCTGAGCATCTGATTCAAATTTCATAAAAAATGACAGAAATCCGACAGACTGTAGTTTTTCCGGTATCATTTTAACAACCTAAGGTCGAAACAGTGACACGCAGAATGTCGTAGAAGTTCTCTCTACCGAACTAGTCTATAATTAGGTCATCGTGGGAGATTAGACAAAAATCTTTTTTTAGGAATCCAATTGCAATCAAACTTGTGGGGCTAGAAAGAGGACTCGTACAACTATCCCAAACCGAAATTTTAGAACCTAAAGATCCAAAATTATAGAGTTACAGTCATTTCAATATCGAGCTCCTTAAAATAAGGAAAAATTATATGAGGAAATTTGATGGCAAGGATCCAGTAAATTGGATACTACAAATGGAGCAATATTTTGATCTACATGAGGTGCAACTATTAAAAAAGGTATGTATTTCATCTTTGTATTTGGAACCAAATCAATTTTTATGGTATGAAGGGCTTTGTTCTCGTAAACTACTTGTCATGTGGTCAATTTTCATGGAGGAAATGATAGCACATTATGAGGATACAAAGAGAAACACCTTCTTTAACAAATTGATAAATCTAAAAAAAAAGGTTCAATGACAGAGCACATTGAAGACTTTCAAAAATTGAATATAAGGATAAATGATACTCCAGAGAAGCAAAGGGTTGATGTATTAATAGGGACTTTAAAGGATAACATTCAACATGAGGTTCCTCTTTGGGAACATGATTCATTGGGGAAGGCATTCAGGTTGGCAAGAAAAATTGAGAGCGGAATTGTGGAAACAAGGAATCCCACGAGTCACAACTATAAATATGGAAGTGTTTTTGCTCCTAGTCTTCCATAACCTACAAGGTTTTCACCACAACAATTGGAAGAAGAAAGAGAAGAAGGTCTTTGTTACATTTGTGATAACAGATATAATAAATGTCATAAGTATGCTGAGAAGAAATTATTTTACATAGATTGTGAAAAGGAGGAAGAAAAGGATCAATAAACATCAAAATAAGAGGGTATACACTAGTTACCAACCCCAAAGAAAGGAGAAATGAATCTGACCATCTCTTGTAAAGAATTGGTAAGAATTACCACTCCTCAAACTCTCAAGATAGAAGGACATATCAATAAGAAAAAGGTTCAAGAAGTGAAAGATCACATCAAGAAAGAAGAAATGAATCTGACCATGTCTTGTAATGCATTGGCCAAAATTACCACTTCCTCAAACTATCAAGATAGAAGGACATATCAAGAATAAAAAGGTAATGGTGTTGATTGATTCGGGCAGTACCCATAATTTTATTCATTGTAAGATAGGCAAGGAATGGAATTGCTTCCTATATCCAACACCAGAGTGTCAAGTGATGGTTGCAAGTGGAGGAACCATAATTTTTTGTAGAAAGTGCCATAATATTAAGCTATCCATGGGATAATATTTATTGAATAGCTGAATTCTTTCCATTCCAAAGGATGGTGCTCATGTTGTACTAGGAGTCCAATGGCTATAATCCTTGGATACAAAAGCTTTTAATTTACAAGAAATTTTCGTGAAATTTTCTTTGGAAGGAAAGGAAGTTGAATTAAGGGGTATCATAGGGAAACCGGGAAATATAATCAGCTCTAATGGAATGACAAAGCTTCTAGAGAAATAAAAATGAGGCGTAATTTCACATTTATGTTCGCTAGAGGTTCCCACATCGAAATCATCTATTCCTCCAGATCTCCAAAAAGTCTTGGAAAATCATTCCAAGGTATTTGAGACTCCCAAAGCCGTCCCACCTATTCATGATCATGGTCATTCTATTCATTTGATTCCAAGAAGTTTTCCTCCAAACATCAGGCCTTACAGATATCCCTATGCCCAAAAGAGTGAAATTGAATGTATGGTTCTAGAAATGCTAGAGGCTAGTATAATTCAACCTAGTCAAAGTTCTCCGCTAGTTCAAGAGACCTCTGCTTTCAAGTCCCTGCTCAATCTCTTCTCAGAAGCTTCTGGCACCTCTATCAATGCCTCTAAATCCTAGCTCTTCTTCTTGCATACTCCCATTCTGACTCAAAGAAATATAGTAAGGATTCTGGGCTTTTCGATAGCCATGCTTCCTTCGAAATATCTTCAAGCTCCCCTGTTTGATTCAGCCATTAAACATGCCTCCTAGAGAACCCTCCTTGACAATTTAGAAACCAGGCTCTCCTCTTGGACCTACCGCTCGCTCAATATTGCAGGCAGGCTTATTCTAATCAAATTCATTCTCCAAGCCATGCCTCTGTATTTATTTTCAATCCTGGCTGCCCCTAAATGGGTTCTTAAAAATATCCATAATCTTCAAAGAAAATTTCTTTGGGGTTCCTCTGGCCACAACAGAAAATGGGCTCTAGTCAAATGGAAGGAGGTTTGTCTTCCAAATTCGGCTGGTGGGCTTGGTCTGAGGGATACCCTCCACAACAGCGACACCATGGGCGCCTGCATCTGGTGGAATTGGATCTCAAAACCGCTCACTCCCTGGGCACGTCTCTGGCGGGCCAAATATGCTCTCGGCAGTCTATTGGAGAATCTCATCCGCATCAGCACGACCACCCCTCGCTCGTTGATCTGGAATGCAGCCAAGCAACATAGTGCCTTTATTCAAGAACACAGTTTTTGGGAAATCCACTCGGGTACCACTGCAAGATTCTGGGAGGACTCTTGGCAACAACTTCCCAAACTCGCCTCTCTCTTTCACAAATCTAAGTGGCAAGAAACTATGCAAAAAAATGATCAAATCCATGTCCATCAATTTTGGCAGCAGCAATGTCCTCAAGGTTTTCATCTCTGGCGAACAGCTAACACCTGGCAAGCCAACTGGTAGGAGGAAACCTATGAGGAGATCGATCAAGAGCTCAATCTTAGGAAAATAATAGTCCCAAAGGTATGTTCACTAGCAAGGAAGAATACCATCTTTTCTATCAACCCACGCAGAACATAAAGGATCAACTATCGGATCAGGTCTAGCAACCAAGTATCTGGCCTAAGGTCTCCACTTTCCTCTGGATACTAAGCAAAAAACGGATCCTCACTTGGGATAATCTACAAAAACGAGGATTCATTGGGCCTTCCAGATGTCCCAATTGTAATCTTCACATAGAGACCATCTTGCATCTCTTGGACACCTACCCATTAGCAGATCAACTTTGGGGGAGAACAGCATAATGTAATAGAAGAACGGGTAGATGTGTGGGAGATATTTTAAATACCATCAAGAATTGGCCCTGGCATCCTTTCCAAAGTCCTCTACTCAATTCCCTTTGGAACCTTTTACCAAGATTTGTCTACTAGACCATTTGGAAGGAAAGAAATAACAGAATCTTCAAAAATCTTAGCAAGCCCCTAGACACTCTTTGGCTACTTCTCAAGCAAAACCTTCAAGAAACTCTAGCTCTAAGACATTGGCAAGACTCAGATATGCCAGTTTCACCCTAGGAATACCTCCTTCTTGCCAATTGGAACATGGATCTCACCTTCTTAGCTCATATCAAGCCTAGCTACTCCATTTGCTCTGAGTCTCCCCAATTCTTTTCCCCCCCGCCATCCACCCTTAGAAGCTGAACTTTGACGGAGCTGCTAAGCGAAATCCTAGGCCAGCTGGCTATGGTGGTATCTTCAGAGATGCTGCAAGCTCTGTTCCGCACATATATCATGGTTCGCTTGGAAGAGACACCAACAACGTTGCCAAACTTGAAGGTTTATAGAAGGGCATCTGTATAGAAGAAATAAACAATTTTTTCCCCTCTAGAGGTGGAAGGGGATTCTCAAGTTTTAATAGAGGTTGCCATTTGGATTCAATCAGGCTCTTCAACAACAAATATCGCTTCGCGCTGGTGGCTCCTAAGCAGACTAGAACAAATTGAAGAATGGTTCAGGGCTCCACACACCATCACCTTCAAGCATATTCGGCGAACAACCAATAAGGTAGCAGATAGACTAGCAAATCAAGGAGCCAATCAGTAACTCCCTTTCTTCTCTGGCCCCTTGAACAGTTCCAATGATATACAACTCCAACAAGACTGCACTCTCCTGGTGCAACAAGATCTATTGCTCTCGGATCCGGGTGTTTAATTGCTCGAATGGTACGTGGGCGGCTATAGGGGTTGGCACATGGCTCATTACCACCGCCACCCAGCCTCACGCATTTACAGTTTTTAATGCTGCATTAACGTAGCCTATCCCTCCCTATCTGTCGGTTCATTCTTCAATCATGTCGCCCCTTCCTGGTTTCATTTGCGCTCTGCCTCTGCACTCGCGTCATTCCTTCACTGTTGCAGAGCTGAGCTCCCGGACTAGCCCTGGGAATCGTTGGACTCTGGATCGCTGGGTGGATTTATTGCTGGCCCTTCAGGTACCTCTCCGCCATTTCTACATGTGTAATAACAACTCGTCCTCTGTCCCTCCCACTGCCCCTCTGGGTGCTGAAGCTCAGCTACTCTTAGTCCCCTTCTGCCTCCTCAGTATTGCAGTCATTTCCGAACCTCCTGCTCTTCCCACTATGCCCAGACTGTGCCAGAGAATGAGTTGCAGGAGGGGAAGCTCCCGGGGGCAAGTTAACCGCCAAGCCTCCTCCTCCACGACGGACCCCTCGTCATTCTCCTCAGACTTCTACTCTGACCGTTATCCTATTACCAGGAGTGGTCGTGGACAGGGCCGTGGGCAATTCAATTTGGTAGCGTGCTCTCTCAATTCTCCTCCTAACACAACTCATCTTCAGTTCCCTTGTACTCTCAGCAATTTCTCCCTTTTAGCCTCTATCATCATCGAGCTTAGTGCGGTTACCTCTAGTTAGGATGCTGTGACCTCTGGGACGACTCAGGAGTTGAGGATGGAAGACAGGCATGACACTACTTAGTTTGATAACAAGCAAAGCAAGGCTCTGGGTCCAAGTAAATGCATTACAACCCAGGTCAAGGATAATCAGGCTGGTCCGAGCGTTCCTTCTAGCCGTGGTTCTTCAAGTAAAGAGGGTCATCCCTCCGAGGAGGAAGACCTCTACAATTATGGGTGCCGCATCATTGAAGAGCATCCCTCCACCTCTCATTAAGCCTATCCAAGTCTGCATTCAATGGTTTTTGTCTTTCCATGGCTCGAAGGTGCTCAATTTCCTCCTGTTTTATCGCCATGATATGCTAAATGGTTTTCATGTTCAGTCCTTGGTTCCAAAGTCCAAAAGCCGGTTTCCCCTGCGTGGGCGACATTGTTCGGGCAATATGTTTTGGTCTCGAATTCAGTCACAAATGTTTTTCAGGTCTGACTTCATTTTTGTTCTAGGCAGCGCCTTTCTGGTTTCTTGCCTGAGCCCAGTCATCTTGTTTTGGTTGTTGAATTTACACGGGTCAGCCTTCAGTTTTAGTCACGATAATGGTGTTTTTCTTGCTCATGTTCCCAGAAGCCCTTACGGCTGGTCTTCAACAGGTTTTTTGGATAGTGTTTGGCTTTGCAATGTGAGCATGCCACATATCTGGGCTAGACATCTCAATGGTGTGGCCTCTCTCTAAATTTATTCTATATCAATATAGGAGTAGACTAATTTAGAAAAAAAAAACCTAGTCAAAGTTCCCATTCCTATATGAATTATTGGATGAATTTCATGGATTAATTTACTTTAGCAAGTTGGATCTTTGTTCAGGATATATCAAATAAGAATGAATACTGAAGACATTCTGAAAACAACATTATTGAAGAAAGATGCATTTTCATGGACTCCAGAAGCAACGGAAGCCTTTGAACATCTTAAAGAGGCAATGTGCCAAGCTCCGGTCTTGGCTACATCAGATTTCACAAAAATATTTATTGTGGAATATATTGCATTAGGAAATGGAATTGGTGATGTTGTAATGCAAGAAGAATGACACATTGCTTTCGAAAGTCATCCAATCAAAGGAAAGTATTTACGCAAATCTATTTATGAGAAGGAAATGTTAGCAAGACTACATGCACTAAAGAAATGACGACCTTACATAATGAGAAGATCCCAGTTCAAACAAAATTGCTAGAAATTGACGAGGAAGAAAAAATCATATTGGAACTTGGAGCATTCATAGAAACAAGAACCCGACAGCTATGAAATTTATCAATTTCAAAGTATCTCATCAAGTGAAAGAACTTACCGGCTGAAGATTCTGCATGGGAGGACAATAATTTTATATAAAAGCATCAAGAACTACTCAAGCATTGAGGACAACACTTTTTGAAGGAGAGGGGCGTGTTAGGTCCCTATTTTACTATTGTAACCCCTTATTGATATTAGTGCATCCCCCTTATTCTATTTTTGTGCCCATGTAGTACCCATATTGTTATTATTGTGCCCCATAGAAGATCACTATTGTTATTGTCGTTCCCTTACATTATTATTGATATGTCAGTTTCATTATATTATGACCCTTTATCTCCTATATATAGAAAGGAGGTCGGTTCATTTGTATCATCCAAGAATTGTTCATTTGTGTAATGTAAAGGAGGTTGCCCCGTCGAAGAGGCTGAATTATAAGTCGTTGATCTATCTTTTCTATCTTTTTGTGAGCTCGTTTCATAACATTTTTGTGTTGCCATTAATAAGGGTAACAATTCCTTTTCCAGCAATTTTGGCAGAGCCACTCCCAAAGGATACATTTCATTCCTTTTTGTTTAATGAGACAAAATTCCTTTTGTCACCTATGATATGTTTGGAGCACCCACTATCCACAAACTAAAGATTTTTCTCACTGTGAGAAAATAGAGCTAGACCACATTTATCCCTATTGGGATTTTCATATTTTTCTTCTCTACTTTTGAGGGGGGAATTTTTTTTTGCTATGTCCGCTATCATTACATAATGAGCATATTGGATCAAATTTTGCTAAAGGATCGAAAGAATTGAAGGTCTTGATTTGTCCTTGCCCTTTGAGACAACATGGTTTTTTTTCTGATCCTTCAATCTTGGTGCTTCATTCTTACGAGCCATGTAATGTTTAGCTTGATGAACAAAATTTTTACAATAATAACAATGCCCAAGAAAGATATTTTGGTACCTGTTATAATAGCGATGATTTGGAGTTGCTCTTTCTTCGTTCTTTGGATTTGAGTTAGGCCTTTGATGAGATGATTTTTCTTCTTTTGGATTGCTACAAAGTACAATGACATAACTTCTTGCATTATCCTTAGCACTTGATAATTCTTCTTTAAAACCAATCCCAGACTTGTCACTTTGAGATTTCTGAGTGTTGAGGATGTGATCAAGTGTTTGAGAACTTTTCCAACTTCTTTTGATTTGTTCCAATTATTTCTTGAGAGATACTATTTCAGCTTCATGTCTTTCATATATGGCGTCCTCCCTTATTTTAGCTTCCTCTTTATCCATTTTTAGTGATATGACCTTATTTCGTAACTTTTCATTTTCTTCAATGCCACTAATTAGTAATTCGTTTGTATCTTCTTTGTTTTCCTGCCTTGATTCATCATCTTTCGTGAATTCCATAAATAGTACTTCCTTGCTTTCAGCATAGTAATTTTCTTCATCTAATTCATAAATACTAGCTTTGGATGATTTCTTTTTTATAACCACATATTCATCCTCATCATATTCATCTTGTTTAGAGAGGAAATTCTTCTTAGTAAATATTTTATTTTTGTATATCCTCCTTTTTTAATCTTCCTACATCATCACTGTCATGCTTATGAGTACATTTTGTAGCATAATGACCTATTCTTCCACATCAGAAACAAATAAGAGGGTTCTTACCTCTAAGCTTTGATCCTTTCTTTAGTCTTCATGAGTCATCACTGCTAGTATTCCATCCTTTCCCCTTTTTTGATTTTGAGGCCTTGAATGCTGCATCTTTGGAACTTGGAATTCCTTTTCTCATCTCATAGGCAATGAGGATTCCATGAAGTTCATCCATCTTGAGATTTTCTATGTCCTTCATTTATTCTATAGAACTTATTTTGGAGTAAAATTTGTCTGGGATAGATCTTAATACTTTTTGAACAACAATGCTTTCTTCAATATTTTCTCCCAATCGTTTAAGAGAGTTGACTACTTTAGCTACTTAGAGGAAGTATGATGCAACATCTTCTTCATCATCCATTTTCAGAATTTCGAATTTCCTCCTATGAGTTTGAAGCTTTTCCTTCTTAACTTTGGAGTCCTCATCATATAAGCTAACCATCTTATCCCATACATCTTTGGTTGAGTCACAATTCAAGACTTTTGTAAACTTAGAATCAATAATTCCACTGGTAATGGAATTTAGAGATTTTCCATTTGCAATGTATGCTTTCCTTTCATCCTGATCAATAGGAAGAGTGGGAGGGGCATTGAACCCATTCAAAACAATGTTCCAAACTTTAGGTCCAAGGGACATTAAGTAGTAGGAAATTCCCTTTTTCCAAAAACCAAAATTAGTACCATCAAACAAGGGAAGCCTTCATGTCATTTCTCGATTCTTCATTGTAACTAAAAATCCTTCTTCTAACTGTTCGGTTGATTCTAAAGAAGCTAGCTCTAATACCAATTGTTAAAAATACTGAGAAGGGGGTGAATTAGTATTTATTTTCAATTGTTATTATTATAAGTTTAGATTCTTTACAATTTTAATCAAAGAAGTGATTTTATTAAAATATAGAAAAAGATTGAATACAATATCTGTTGAATTTTTCCAAGCACCAACTTGGACTTTGATGAGGCTCCAACCTCTAGGGCTCCGAACCTATCTAGTCAAGGCACCAACCTTTGATTTAGGAGCACAAACTCCAACGACCCAATCCTTCCAATTCTGAGGCATCAACCCCAAAGGCTCTAACCCTATAGCTTTTCTTTGTCAAGAAATGTATTGATAGTATTACACTGCTCCCTATCATTATGACCTTTGTAATAGATCATTGTTTTCACTACATAATTGCTTCAATATTGACTACTTCTCAAGAGCCCTTTTAGAGATTAACCCAAACAACAGACTTTCTCGACCTTCGGCTTCCTTCCTTTCTCTGGACCTTCAGCTTTGTTATTCAACGCTATACCTTCAGCTTCCATCTTTGACCTCTGGCTCTCTTTGTTTCTTTGAGTTCACAAGTTGTGACTATCAATTCTACTTTGTGCCCGATGTTGAGATTGATGCTTGAGGAGAGGCATTTTAACTTGTATTTATACGAGTCTCAACAATAACTAAGAGACATGTTCATTAGAGGGAGAGGACGACTTATGAATATTCATCCAATTATTCATAGGCTTGTTTATTTATAGAAAAATATAATAGGAGAGGCTATACCCACATGAGGTCCCACATCCATGTCATTAACTCAATCACAATCGCAACTTTCAAAGGTCTTTTACAAGTCATGCTCATAACACAACCGATTGTTGATTTCCCCTATTGGATGCGATATTATATTAAATTGTTTTGATAAATCCATTGGGTCCACCACACTATCGCAATCGGTGGTTTGGGGTCCACCACTCTATTACAATCAACGATCTGTTGGGTCCATAGTAATATCACAATCAACGTTTTTGGTGAGGAATTTCTTTAAGACATGGGGTACATGTGATATTTTAATAAATAGTTCAATAAACCCATCGGGTCCATATATTATATCACAATTGCATTTTTGGAGGGGAATTTCTTTAAGACTTAGGGTACATAACTTCTGATGCAAAGGTTCCATTATGGCAGATGTGATATAACAATAGAGAATATTTTAATGGTGGAGTGGGTTGCAATATTATATTGCAATCAGCGGATTTGAACATGACATCCTTTAAGACTTGTGATATGATAGCTCCCATACAACAGACATAATGTTTCATTAAGTCATATTGTAATGGAGCTATCAGGTTCATATTGTATATTGCAATTGAGGGTTTTGAGCAATGTTACATAACTCAATATAATAGAATTGCTGGTAAAGTTCCTCCAATACAAATTCTTAGATGTGGTGTTATTACATGGTTTTATTTCTCCGATGCGATTTGTTACTTCCATCGATATGGCTCTTACTCTTGGGTTCTTGCTCTTGTGACTTCTCTTCACTCTTCTGCTCTTACGATAGTTGTTACTCCTGTGGCTTATCTTCCTATGACCTCTGATATCTCTTCTTTGATGACTTCTGATGAATTGCTACTCTTTCTACGTAATTCTCCTGTTGCTTCATGAATCGTCTCTGCACGTAATGTTGTTGGATCTTCTTTGCTTGGCTTCACATTATCATTTAATATCCCAGAATGATGCCATATTGACATCAATGACAATCTAGATCAACAGTCTTCTGCATGTTGATTTATATGTCAAGCTTACGATCTCGTTCTAGTTATGTTGAAGGTTTTGTTTTATTTCTGTTCACCATGTAAACATCTATCACACTCACACAAGAAGTTGTATGCATTATTGTCCAAGTGTGTATCACAAGTGTCACGCTTGTCACTCATACCATCGGTCAATCACACTAAGTAAATTTTTTCTTGATGGTTTGAGGTGTCTTGTCCTCGATTGATGTTGAGTGTGTGTTCTCAAGGTCATGTATGCACAAGTTCACTCATCCACACACTTAGTTGTTTTGATGAAATTATGACAACCGGATCACCCTCCAACAGTCGAACCTTCAATGAGTTGCATTTTGTAGTATTGGCCCTTATTGATCATGTACTGCTTCTCAAAATTGTGTAGAGTTTGAGGCTATCTCTGTGGAAACCTGCACTACGCTATCCTAGAATTGATTGGATTGACTGTCACCCAGAACAATGCAAAAGTTTCTCAGCAATCCATTTCAATATGTGCTTCCCAGAAGCACATCAACCATGCCTCCAACTAGTCAAGCGAAGAGTTTGACTAGGCAGTGACCATGAGACTCACTCCACCAAAAAGTTGTGCAAAATATGGAAAGATTTCTCACTCTGCTGATTGAAGAAACTACATAGACATACTGAACAGACACCCTGTGTCTGTCACTCTCTCCCTCAAAAATTTGTGTTGTTTTTCAATCCGGATACTGAGTCAGCTAGTGTGCTACTCACCCAGAAAACTAAGTTTTCATGAGCAATCACCCAATTTCCAAGAATCCCACTCAGCTCAGAAACTGTACAAGGATGTTTAGCACAACAACCTCCTAGGAACGACGTAGTTCTTCTAGAAGACTCCCGCAGCCCACTACCAGCTGCAGAGAAAATTTGCACAATTTTTCCAAGGAATCCTCTTATAGCCCGCTACCAGCTCCTTGGAGAAATTGAATATTTTTTTCTTCTAGGCCCCTTCTCCTGCTTGCACTACCTCCCTGAAAAATTTCACAGATATGCCCTCCAACTGAGCCAGATCCAGCAGATAGTCAACGCTGGTCTGGATTGTCTACCTTAGTCTCTTAGTGACCTCTAAGCAACTTTCACTGGTAGTGCCCAAAGTCGTCATCCTAGCTTCAAATCTTGCTTATGCCGTTTCAAAGCCTTATCCTCTCTCCTGGTCACCTGCATTTGAAAATGAACGATAATGGGTCATTGTAGACTAAGATATTTCTGGATTTGTTTTCATCTCGTCATGAGTGATTGCAGATACAGGTACATGGATGAGACATGACACAATGACGAACGAGATGAACAAGGAATGAATGCAAGGAGATTAGTTCGTGAACAGATGAACTAGGAATGCATGCAAGGATATTTTTGCACAGACGAACAAACAAGGAATGCATGCGAGGAGATTGTTTCGCAAACATACGAATGAGGAATGCATGCAAGGAGATTTGTTCGTGAATAAATGAACACATGAAGCATGTCAAAGTACAAGTGAAGGAGGAAAATTCACATGCAAACATCAAGAAAACACCAAGACCATCAAAGACTTCACACACCTTACCATGTAAAGCTAAAGCTATGAGACACCAAGAGCACATCCATCACTCAGCAGTACTGCAACTCGACATCAACACCACCAACAACATGAACATACTAGAATTGTCGTTTTGAGTTGTGTCATGAGTCATCTCTGCAAAATCACTACTGTGGGCCATACTATTGTAATCAATGTAATGTCACATGGAAGTCCAAGGGACCCACATGTAAAGCTGAAGAGTCATGTAAGTCAAACAGTCATGAGGGATTTGTTTTCTTTTTTTTCATGTGTGGGTCACGGATGCTCACAGTCATTGGGTGGTTGTTACATCCACAGAAATACCTGAGCTTGATTAAGGTTATCAAGCCCCGCGGCCAATAGCTAGGCCTAACTTGAAGGGCTTCGGGGAGAATTGACCTTGTGACCTTGTGAATGGCGAGGCACTTATTTGACCAACTGAGCTAACCCTTGGGGCTAGTCATGAGAGCAGTTGAATAGTCACAAGGGTCAATTTCACCCTTGGCTAAAAATACCCCTCATTTGTACATGCAAAATACTTTTCACCTTGGTTCCTCCCACATAGCCTTGACAGTATGTAGTATTTTCTTTGAGGAGAGAGTAGCGGCTCCAATGCTCCTCTTATGGGGTTAGTGATGTATGGTGTACCTATGTGTCTTGGAACTTTCGCTTCATTCAAAAGCCTAATAACATGCCAACACGTTTTCACACATGTATTATAATTGTTTGTAAGACTAATCTTGGAACACTTCTAATGCATGTTGCTTTAACTTGTGTTAAACCAACTGAACTATTTCAATTGGTCTAATACATTTGTTTATGAAAAGATGTTGTATAAGTTGTTAACGTTGTCTTGCCCACATGGGATACCTCACCGGACATCAGACACAACCTTTCCCATAAACTTGTTATAAATACGGTTTCACTCGCACAAACTACTCAGTTGAGTGTTGTACGTGCTATCTCTTCTTTTGTATTTGTGAGTGCTCCATCCATGTGGACTACTCTACTGAAAGTTGCACATGTCTTGTTGTGTTGTGTGTCTCTGACAAAGTTGGGACTCTTCCTTTTCGACTAGGGCTGAGTTCCACCCTCTCCCTTTGTGGTGAAAGAACCTTGACACAGGTAACACTAACACTCAGTAAGCATGTGAATCTCGTTGTTCAAACCAAAAGCAGACCACTCTCATGTGCTGACAAGGAAGAGCTAAGGCAAACCTTTAAGATAATTGCAACCAGGTCATCATACCAGATGGGACTCCTACATCAAACGATGTGAGGCCTAGTTGGGACTTCATACCGGGGAGATCCCATGAATGTTGGCATGTCCAACACCGTCAAGACAACCAAAATCTTGTGTAAGAAATCTGTTGCTCAACAATTTTGTGAAGTGAATGTGCACACAAATATTTTCTCACGATCAATGAAGAGGGACTATTTATAATAGTTGTGTGCACTATTTTTGGAACATTTTTCTCTTGATAATATATACAGGTTAATTGTGTAGCATGATCCAATTTAAGTTTGTATTAGTGCTATATATTTTGTTTTGCAAAAGTTATAGTATATGAAGACCAATTATTGAATAGATTAGCACAATTCAAATTAGTGGTTCTCTACACTCTAAAACGTATCGCTAATTTTGTTGTGTGAGTTTGTTATTCGCTGATGGATCTTGCTATGCTTCGGGCTTCAAGAGCATCAGTTATAGGTTATGTTATGAGATCATGTTTGTAAAAGGGTTAGATGCATTTTTTGAACATATCACTAAATTTTTCGCATGAGTCTGTCATTCGCTGATGGATCTTATTGTGTTTTGGGCTTCAAAAGCATTAGTTACATGTTATGTTATGAGATCCATGTTTGGAGAAAGGTCAGTTGCATAATTGACTATTGAATATGCCCAGTAATTTAACAACTCACCTATATAACTATAAAATAGGTGTAATTCACTGCACTTTGATGGATGGGGGATTGTCCATAAGGTGGTCCAGTATCTATATTTTCCTTCGAAAGATCACAAAGTGTCAATTATACAAAATTCATCAAAGATGGTCATAGGTGATTATGTCTAAAATGAGTTGAATGGGAAGCTCAAAGATTGCGGTAGTGAAAAGAGTGTTGTTTGGGAGACTTCAGGGTGAGGATAAGTGCCGAGGAAGGCCAATGAGACATGAGATGTGACATGTGAATTGTAAATTGTCATTTTTTATATTAATCTTTGTAATAATGTAATGTAAGCATTAAAGGAGGGCTTAAAAATAATACCTACATTAACAATATTCTCCTTGTTTGAAATGTGTTGGATCTTATGAGCACTATTAATGTGACTTGTAATTTGGCTTTGTTGTCAAATATATGAATTATTGTGTATGAAAAATGTGTTCTATATTTCCTCTATCAAATTTTTTATTTTTATTTAATGTTTTCTAAAATTTAAATGATGTGTAAATTAATTTAATAAAACATTCTCTTAATCTTTGTTAATATTTATATATAATTTTGTATTATCATGTTACATTTAATTTTATAATAATTTTATATTATCTACTATTATATTTAATTATCAAGCTAACTTGATATCTACAACGAAATTAACAAAAACATATACCCATTGAATATATATATATATTGATAAAGTCCCAATAGCTAAGGCCCGAAAAATGGGGATATGGTCTCACGGGGCGAATACCAGAGGGATGAGAGAGGAGGCGCCGGGCTCTTTCTTGCCAGCGAAAGGAGATTAAACCTCCATGATCCTAGTTACCATAAACTAAAAACCAGAAACCGATTTCACAATGCTTATGACATTTGGGTGCACGATTGATGGCCTACTTTTAGGAGATATAAATTCTACTTCATCTATAAAATATTGATGCACGAACAATTACATCTAAATGCATTAATAATTGCCCAGTTTTAGAAGATAAGCATACTATGGAATTCTAAATTCTATTTCATATATGGATCTCCTTTAACATTAAACGAAACAATAGTTTCGTAGATAATAGCTCCTAAGAAACATTTTCTAAATAAAGTAAAACATAACACACTGACCAACCAGACTCGGTATATTCTCTAGCATTATATGAATTTGTAACATATTTTTTCTGTCATTTGTTTAATATCTGAAAGTGCTTTCTCTTCTATTCATCCTTTCGTGTTGTTCTGGTTGCCTTTCCATGATTTCGTTTTTCCTTTTCATCAGTTCGCTTTTGTTCCACGTTGCTTTCACGTCTGGTGTTGACCTGCGTGAAATGAGTATCGATGAATACATCAATTTTGTTAACCCTCCAGCCGTGTACAAATATCAGGTCATATTATATTTAAAAAAATACATTTTCGTGATAAAATTTTAGATACTCTGTTTACTTATTTTAACGTTTTGGAAATTGGTAATACACTCTGTGAGATTATATTTTTATGGGTATATAAGAAATTCAACCATTTCATAGCTAAAAAATTCTCCGTTTTCTTTTGACCATAGAGGTTGGATGGATAGTAAGTGGATGAGAGACGAAATATTTAATGTTCAAAGCTTAGTGTAGTGATTAAGGGAACAACCACTAAATTAAATACTACCAACTATTAATCAATTGTTATATGATTATTGCAGGTCTATCCGAGGAAATATCATACAGATGAACCAACGTTATTTGTTTACTGGACGGTAATTACATATTCCCAAGTTTGGTTTGGTTGGTTTGCGTCATGATTGCTGATAAGTGAATGCCTTGATACAGTCCGATGTAGAATGTCCAGGATATGTGCCAGCTGATGGCACCGAATATACGGCCCCTACACAACTGGGGCCGGCATCGATGTTTGGAGAGACACAGTTTGAGTTTCTTCTAGTGGTTGAACTCGTAAGCCATGTGTATTTTGATTCGTCAATTTTATGTAAAGTTTCGGAAAAGCTAAATAAGTAAAATATTAGATATTATTTTTGGGATAACTGCATTAAGTTATTTAGGTATGATTATTGTTGGAAGTGATGATGGATCGTGTGCGATTCATTTCACTAGTTTCAATCCCATTTCTTCATATTTCTCAGCATCACTGGATACAATGAGTGCTAACGGATCTCTGCTTGAATCGTTCATGAGGCACAATACTTGCGAAGGTTTTGCAAATGAGTCACAATACTTGCTAAGTTTTCGCAAATGGGGTAGCAAGCTAAGTGGGCTTGATTGTGGGGAAAAATCCACAGTTAAGCGCGTTTGAGCCAAAGGGGATCTAGGATGCATGGCCTCCCGAGAAGTCCTTGTTATTGGGTGTAAGCGAGGAAGTGATGATTGGTGCTATGTGATTCATTTCACTAGTTTCAATCCCACTTCCTGACCCTTGTGAGCATCACCAGATGCAATGAGTGCTAAGTGAACTATTCAAAAATCATAATAATTTCTCATTGAAATTGAAATAGCCATACGTGAATGACTTACTTAACACAGTGAAATCCCAAAAATAATATCTAACATAATACACTCCATAAAAAACCTTAATAAAATAAAATATTATTCCATGCACAAAGATATGGGCTAAAACACCCTAATAAATTTAAATATTATTCGATGCACAGGGATTGACCGAAGACGGAGGTCTAGTATGGGCTTTGTTTTACGACGGCCAGAAAATAGGTCATTGGCCAGCCTCATTGTCCAATGATCTTTCTCATGGCGCGTGTCAGTTGGATGTTGGAGAAGTTGCTCATAACTCAAAACCCCCGGGGCCCATGGCTAAGACAGAGATGGGTAGCGGTGGCTTTGCTGAGAAACGCTTCGGTTATGCCACATATACCAGGGCGTTTAGTCACAGTGGGGTTGACTTTGATCCCTATCATTATGACGTTATTGTAGAGAAGCCCAGATGTTATAAGGTACTATACTTCCACAGCCCGAGGAAGAATCAGGAGGGGCTGATGATAGGATTCCTATAATCAGAAGGGGTTGATGATAGGCGGTTCCTATTTCCGCTACAGTTTTTTAATTAATGCTCTTTGATATGGGGTGTTATAGGAAAATATAAAGCTAGAAAAAAACGCGAAAAAATAAATTGGAAGAAAAAAAAAAAAAATCTCACGTTATATTTCCCTATCACGTCCCCATGTTAAAGGACATTAATTAAAAAACTGTGACAGAAATAGAAATCGCCCTGCTTGATAATCCTCTCTACGTAGCTTGATATCTATGAAAAATAATATCATAGGACTACTATGGCCTACAGTACTCTGTCCTACCGTAGATTCATAAAAATACTTCCGACTTCTTCTATTTAGAATTAATAACTCAGAAAGTGCTGGCATTCAAATGCCATTACATACCATTATAGTAGTGGCTTTACACGAGGCTATTTGGTTTGTTTTTAGTTTTTCAAAACTATATTTAGTTTTTCTGAAAAGACGAAATTTAATTGCATAAGATATTTAATTCAAATAAAGATCGATTAGTTTTTCTGAAAAGACGAAATTTAATTGCATAAGATATTTAATTCAAATAAAGATCGATTAGATGTGTATTCATGCTTTAATCATAAATTTATAGTCTTTGCCTTTACATCTGAGAACTCGGAGGGCCAATATATATTTCTAAGTGATGTGATGTGTTCCTATTATTTATATATAATAAAAATTTAAATAATAGGTTTATATAACTTAGTCAGTTTTGTTGTTGATTTTTTATTAGTTTGTTTTTATTAATTTTTTTTAGTTTATTTTGTTTTTGGTTTTTTATTAGTTTTTTTTAAATTAAATTTTTTTGTGTAGTTTATTTATAGTTTAGCATTAGTAAATTATTTATTATTATTATTTAAATTTATTTATTTGTAAATTGATTGGTTGAGATTTTATTATAAAAAATTAATAATTTATTAATTTAATACTCATTATTTTTCGTTTTATTTATTTTTATGATTTTTTTATTATTTACCTTTTTATTGTAGAAATAAACTGTATTTAATTTTTATGAATTTTTAAAAAAAAAAATTTGTCTTCTAAACAAACCTATAAAGAAATCCATATTAATCATGATTTTAGAAATAATTAATGATGTTATATATATATATATATATATATATATATATATATATATATATATATATATATATATATATATTTTCATTCTCCATATGAATATAAAAAAAATAATTCATTCAAAGTGGATATGAAATTTTAATATTACAATAAAAAAAAGCTATAAAAAATCAATATTAATCTTGATTTTATAAATGATTTATGATCTAATAATTTTAATTAGAAAATTGTTAATGATAAAAGATAGTGAAAACATATTACTTTCAAGAATTTATGAGCAAATATGATATGAGCAAATTCAAATGACAAAAACCATAAAACCAATGCATTATAAGGAATTTGTTCAACAATTTAAAGATATATTTGATCAAAGTAAAATGCAATGCTCTCAAACGAGAAAGCAAAATAACCTTGAATGTAAACAAAAATGGTTACCACAAAATATCTCATATACAAAATGTTTTTGAGATAATCAACTTTATAAATCAAAACATATGAAACAAATCTTGCCAAAATCCAAAATTTATTAATTAAATTGGAAATGTAAAATAAAGGAAATGCTAAACCAAGTCATCAATATGCAATTAGACTTGAGGCATGAAAAGAAAGTACTTTTTTGAAAGGATTACAATACTTGCTTTTGGAATAGACTTTGCATATGAAAACTCAAACCATCAAGAGACAAGTAAAGTAAATGTAATGGAAAGTTTTTGGTTAATTTTATTAACTATCTCTACGACAAGATTGCAATTTAACTCTTCAATCCTCATACCTCACCCTTGCCCAAAGATATAGATCTCACAGTGAGGAGTCAATAGAGGAGTAGGGGATCCCTAAGATGTCTACTTCAACCAAATTATGTTCGATGTAAAATTTTAATGAGGCTTAGGGTCTTCTTATACTAAAATGCCTAGATGAAACACGAATTATGTTAATTCCCTAAACTAAAATAATGCTACATGAAAATGCTTGAAAGAGATTGATTTGAAATGCTTGAAAATGAAATAGTGTTCAACATAAGTTGCAGTTATAACTTCAATTGGAGGAATAAAATTAGCTCACAAGTGTTTGATGTGTCTCATCAATGAATTAAAATGATACAAGTAATTTGACTGGAAGTAAAATTTGTTTCAAATAGACAATGACAATAAGTTGATAGCAATGTGACATAAAAATGAAGCATGTATTCAAGTGCTCACGAAACACTTTACCAATGTAAATGACAACGAACCAAAGTTTGTTAAGAATATAAAATGCTTGTTAAAATGTTAATTTTCTAATTTTCCATTAAAACAAAATATATAAAATGCATATGAATATAAAAATAATAATTAATTTGGATGTGAAATTTTAATGTTGCAATCTGGACTTTCATATAAATGAAATTAAATATAATTTATTTTCTAATTATCACTATTTTTTGTTACTATTTCTTTTGTTTTTTGGTTTTATAATAGAAATATTAGGCTAAGTGGAAGTGGAAGACACTCAAGTTACTCTTAAGATTATGGATTTAGCTCCCTTGGATAAGATCATTGCCAACATTTGGATAGGTTACTATATTTTTAATGAATTACCTAAAAACATATGTAACCTTCAAATCACCATTCTTATTAAGAAAATTCAAAGGTTTGGTGAAAACGTGAAAGTTATAAATCGATAGAGGAAGAAAAATAGATTGATAAGGTTTGGTGTTTTATGGTTATAAGGTTTGGTGTTTTATGGTTGTTGCTTGGACGCACATCAGCCATTTACAGTGCTATTCAATCTCTTCAGGCTAGGATTGAGATTTTGAGATCTTTCAATTAGTAAATGTTTTATTTTTTGAATTTTCCATTTCAAAATTATTCGGCTTATTTATATTTTCTGGGTTTGTTTTGATTTTGTCATATGTCGACTTGGAATTCCTCAATTTTGAACATATTTTTGATCTTTTGATATCCTGGTTATGTCTGTGCGTTGTTTGAATGTGAAGCCATTGTCAAATATACCAAAATTCTATTGAAGTAACACATCCTCATTCAATTGCTTTGTTGTTTTGCAAGAAAAACCCAATTATCATCTAGAAATTATAATTACCTTAAATAACCTACAATTTCAACAAAATAAAAATAATACAAAAACGAAATAGAAAAACAATAAAAATTAGAATTAAGGATAACAATTTAAACAAAAATAACTATAATATAGTCCATGTATTTGGAAATCTTCAAACTTAATAAAAAACCATTTTTTATGCTTTCAAAAGATAAGTAAAACTTTTTCCTGACGTATTAAGACACAATAGTTTTCACCTAGCAATCACAATTTATGTAAAACAAATTATAGAATTGTAATGTCGAATGGTATTTCTTTACTTGAAAATCTTATATTGTACCCACACATACAGTGCAAGCCTCAAATAGTTTTATCATATTTAAGGTATCCATCCATAGCGGATAAAATGGGATACACAACCCAGATGATGATGGCCTAATAATTTAAGTATTTCAGACAGAAGATACACAGTGTATGTTGCAGATAGCATGCCCGTTCGAAGCTTTCCCGCCAAATGTTGTCCTTCGGCTTCTCTCGATGTCTCCCCCTCACTGCGTACCCCGAGTTATGGATGTTGCATAAGTGTTCTAACTGGGATCGTTTAAGCTTTTTCATTAAAAAGAAATTACAAAATAAAAAATAATAATAATAAGATATAAAGATGTTTGTCCACAATATATTGATCGTGTCAGCTTTTTCGTTAAAAAAATATAAAATAAAAATAAATAATAATAATAAAGAAGATATGAACATGTTTGTCCGCAATATATTGACCATGCCTAGGACGGAGGATCATTGTTTGAACCATGCTAACTATTAATTAAAGGTTCTAAATCGAGATCGTAATTTTTATTTACTCTTTATTTTATATTATTATTATTATTATTATTATTTATTTATTCAGTTTTATTTTTGATATTTGTTTTTTTTAACTAATATTTTTCTTTTATCTATAATATAATATTAGTAAATTATTTTTTATTATTATTCAAATTTATTTATTTGTAAATTAATTGGTTGACATTTTATTATGAGTTTTTTAGTAACTCTTTTGTCATTTATATATAATTAAATAATAGTAAATCATACGAGTTTTTTTAGTAACTTCTTTATGTAATAGTTGTTATTGTTTTTCATTTTGTTTTTTTTATTATTTAATTTTATGATTAAATAAAAAAGTATATGAAATTTTATGATTAAAAGAAAAAATCTCAAAACAAACTATAAAAAAAATCAATATTAATCTTCATTTTATAAATGATTTATGATCTAATAAATTTTATTAGAATATTGTTAATTTATAATTTTCTATTGAAACAAAATATATAAAATCCTTTTAAATATATATATATATATATATATATATTATTCATTCAAAGGTCGATGTGATAATACAATTTGGACTTTCATGTCAATTAAATTAAATATAATTCTTTTTTTAATTTCATTGGTTTTTTAATTTTTAGAATTAAAAAGAAATAAGAAAGTCATATCAATTAAATATAAATATAATTCTTTTTCTAGTTTTGTTGGTATTTTTATTTTTAGAAGTAAAAGGAAATAAGAAAGTATAAGATATTTCAGGATTTTTTTTTTTTTTTTTTTTTTTTTAATGAAAAAACTTTATAAAAAAATCAATATTATTTCTAATTTTATTGATTTTATAAATGATTTGTGATCTATAGTTGTTAATTTTGTATTAAAACAAAATATATAAAATCAATATGAATATAAAAAAAAACTAATAATAATATATATAAAAAAAAAAATGGAAAAGGAGTTTTTTTGTTTTATAATAGAATTATTAGGGTAAGTGGAAGTGGAAATGGAAGAGGAAGAGGACTCGAGTTGGTCCAAAGATTATGGATTTAGCTCCATTTCCAACATTTGGATACATTACTGTATTTTTAATGAATTACAAAAAAACATATGTAACCTCCAAATCACAACATATTCAAGGGTTTGGTGAAAATGTGAAAGTTACATATCCACAGAGGAAGGAAAAAAGAGTGGTATGGTTTGGTGTTTTATGGTTGCTGCTTGGATGCACATCGACCATTGATAATGCTATTCAATCTCTTCAAATCAGGGTTCATATTTTTGGATCTTTCAATGACTAAATGTTTTATTTTTTGAATTCCCCATTTCAAAAGTATCAGATTTATTTATATTTTAGGTTTGTTTTTATTTGGTTATATGTCTACTTGGAATTCTTCAATTCAGAACATATTTTCGGTCTTTTGATATCTTGTTCTTTTGACATGCCTTATTAAATTCAAATACCTTCTATTTATCTTAGCCGAATTACATTTGATTATTCTATTACATTATATTTTGTTACAGTTTACACACTATCTATCTATATATATCTATATATAGCGTGTGTGAGAATATATGAAGATTGTATTCGAAGATTTTTATTAATTTAAAATTTAATAATAAAATATTCAAATAATTTTTTGATGGGTTCAATTGTATAAGTTAAGTGTCTTGAGATTTTAAAATATATTGACTAGATCTATTTAAATAATAATGATTTTAATTCAAAATTAAAATATAAACTATTCAATAAATATTGTTATTAATTTTTTTATTATATATTATTACTATTTTTTAAAAAATATTATTACTCATTTCTTTAAACGATATAGAACTAATAAATTTAGAATCTCAACAAAACTTATAAATATCTTGATTTTTGTTCTATTTATATTAATTACAATAGTCAACTTAAAATAAATTCACTTAAATTACTATAATTTCAGAGTCAGTAGATACATTAATTTAATTGTTATTAAAAAATGTATTCCCTAACTTAAACTTATCACTAAATAAAAATATAATTTCATAACAAATTCAATTTTTAACGATCTAAATTTCAATTTCCTTATCCCTAATATGGTTTATCATTATTATACAATATTAATTTATCATTATTATACAATATTAATTTATATGGTCATATTGGTTGAGAGAGCATTTTAACTAATCACTCAAATCCAACCTCAAACTTTAATAGTTCGAGAGGATGCACTATATGAATCACAATAGGAGTTACCTTGACAAAATATATATTCCATCCTTGTGATTTTGTACTTTCATAAAATATATATCGGAAATGGAAAATAGCACATCAATTATATATTTTTTCAAGATTTTATAATTAAGAATTGCATTGAATATATAGTTTGAAGAATATTTCATTATTATTGGTTTTAATTATGGAAAAATGTAAAAATAATAATATTTTTGATATTTGAATTTAAATAATAATATTATTTTAATTAAAGGATGAGATTAAAATAGTGTTTATGAGATTAATGGTCAACATAATTAATGTGTTTGATGAGATTAATTGTGAAAATAATTAATGAAAAACACAATGCAGATTTATTTTATTTGTAAAGCAAACATTAAAAATAGCAATCCAAAATTTTGATGAATAATTTTAAAATTATATGTAATATAAAATTTATTTAATATATAAAAAATTTAAAATGTCAAATATAAATTATAAATTCGTTAAATGAATTGAGAATAAAGATTATTTGTCTATAAAATATTAATTTAAAAACAAAAAATATAATTAATTGATTTCAAAGGCACAAAAAAAATTAATTATCCATACTATAGTATCGTTTATAAATTTATATTCAATAAATTAAAATAAAAATTTTAACCAAGTGAAATTTATATTATTTATAAATAATTATATTTTAATTAAGAGAAAAATTATTTTATAAACAAATTTGATAATTATAATATTATTTTTTAATGAAAGTAAAGTTATTACATCATTTATTATTATTATGGCTATAAATATCTATTAAAAATTTAGAAAAATGTAAATATTATTGTAGATTTTAAAAAACTGTTGTCTAATCCTTTTACTTTTTAGTAGGGAATTAAGCGATACAATTTTGAATGGGATTTTAGATTTCATTATTGAAAAATATGTTTTTAAATCTATAAATGGAATGAATGCCCTCAAAAACTTGTGAGACAATAAGATGAAACTACATCGCATAAACTTGTGATTCTAATGTATCTTTACTAGATTTTAGGTGAAATTGACTGAAAAATATGCCAAAAAAATTAGACTATACTTTTTAAAATATTAATTTAACTAATCATATATTTTTATTTATAAAATAATTAAATAATCTAATAATTTAAAAACATAATTTAACCATAAAAAAATTAAAAAATAATTTAAATGTATAATTTTAAAATCATATTAAAAAAATACAAAAAAATACATACTTATTACAAAAATAACATATCCATATAAAATAAAACAAACATGGAAATTAAATATTTCATATTACTATATCTTTATAATATTATTTTTCATTATCCCCTGATCGGGGTGACGAAGTGGGAGGGCACCGGCATTAAGACAAACAAAATGAGAAGACGACAAGGACGGTTGACCACAGTCCTCATGCTTGAACAACAGGGCATGGTGGCGCCTGCATGAACGTGGGAGCACAGATGGAGAGAAGTGGCACGATCATGAGGAGAGAAGTTGGCAAGAACGGCGGCGGCAGGCGGATGGGACATGGGGTAGGTGGGAAGCGATGCATGAGGATGGCGATGGTAGGGAGAGAGCACAGAACACGGAGAAGGGAAGACGGGAGCAAGGCTGCAAAAATGTTGGGGTATTTCCGGGAGTCTGAAAACAAAGAGATGGCTTGCCTAGACAGAGGCAGGGGTAGAGGCAAGGGACGAGGGGGCTGAGGGGAGAATGCAAGGCCCAAAAAGGGGAGGAAACCCATCACGATGGTGGTCAATGAAGCAACAAGAGCATGCAAAGAAGGAACGGATTTTGACATTCGTAAACTGATCCAAGAAATGGAGAACAACATCATGGAGGAAGACTCAGAGTCGGAAATGGAGGAATGTGGGGGCCTTTTTCTTGACCTAGGGCATACCAGGGGTAGGATGACTCTATTCAAACAAACCCTGCACATTTACTGGGTCATGAAATGCTTGTTGGCTAGAGCTTTGGAACATGTGGCAGAGAAGATGGGGGAAATCACCCAAGGCATGCCCAACCTCAAAAAGGAAATGAAGAATCTCCAAATGATGATGTTAATGCAGGATAGCAATCTGGATATGATCCAGCAACGAATGATGGAGTTGCCACTGTGTCAGGTGACTCTGCTACAGCACCGACTATTGTGGACTCCAAACAGAATGATAGCAAGGAATAGCTTTTTACCTTCTAGGTTTTACCAGTCTTTTTAGTGGATAGCCTTTACTTTTCTTATCTTTGTATGTTAGTTCAGACCTTAAAACGTGTATCTAGTTGTCAAGTGTATCTAGTTTGGGTTGAAAGACTTTTAAATTTTTGCTACTGGATGGCTTATAATAAACTAAAGTGGCCAACAGACTTGGTTTCCCAAGTGAGCAAGTTGAGGCCACCAAGATTTTGTATTTGGAACAACTTTCTTTTATAAATAGAAAAAAGAAAAAACTACCAGAACGTACAAAAAATATTATTTTCATTATAATATATAATATAAATTTTAACTTTGATAATAATTTTCATTATAATATATTATATAAAATTTAACCTTATATAATATTTTTAAATATAATATATTATATAAAATTTAACTTAAAAATTGGCATGTATATAAATTTATAGGTATAAATAATTTAATATATACAAATAAATAATATTCAAAATTAATTTGATTTTAATGTAAGTTGTAAATTGAATTAAATTTATGTATTATTATTATACAAAAATTAAAATAATACAAATTTTGATTTTTTTAAATGTAATGTATTATAATAAATAAATTCATAGAGCTTTTTTAATATAACGTATTATAATAATTAAATTCATAGAGTTCTTTACACTTTTATATGAGCAAGAATATACTTTCATACAATAAAGATTAATTTTATTTATTTGGTTAACCATAATTCTTAGCATGGTAGTCAATTTGGTATGGGTAAGGGCCGGCTAGATTTGGTTGCATTATATTAAAAAAGGTATTATTCTTTATTTATTTGGTTAACCACAATGCTTGGCAGGGTAGTGAATTTGGTATGGGTAAGGGCCGGCTAGATTTGGTTGCGTTGTAGTCAAAAAGGTATTGATGTGAAGTAAAGAGGGGTATATGTTCTTGGATTTAGATGTGGTTGTGTTATACTAAAGAAAAGGTATTGATGTGAAGTAAAGAAGGGGTATATGTTTTTGGATTTAGATACTATTTGTAGATATCACTTGTGATATTATAGTGGATAAGATTAGAAATTTTTACATTTTTGTTGAGTTAATAATGTAAGAGTGATTAACATAAAATTTTAAATAAATATATAATATTTTAAATATAAAAATATAATGGTATTATTATAATGTTGTGTTTCCTTTTTTGGTTTTGTTTTATATTTTAAATCTTAATCATATTATATTTCTTTAATGTTATATTCTATAAATTGACATGATTTTGAGTGGTATTAGATTTTTTTAATGTGTTTTTAGTTTATTTTATCATTAATTTATTAAAAATATACATTAAGTGTATTTATTGGATATGAAATTTAATAAATTAATAAATAGTTATACTAAATATATTTAATAATGAAAAATATGATAAAATTAATCACTTATGTTCTTTTTAATTATTATTATTATTATTATTATTATTTTTTTTTTTTCTAGATTTTAAATTTCTTTGAAGCTCTAAGTGGAGTTAACTTTTATTAATTATTCAAGCAGAGTTTATGTCAGCCTGAAGCAAGCATTCGTTTAGGTCAGCCTAAAGCAAGCATTCACTAGAGAAAATAAGACAAAAAAAAGGCATAAATAAGAGGAATAATAAATAGCCACTAGCCAAGTCTTTAGGTTTGTTAGGATGAACAAAAGGGTATGTTATCAAAAAGAGACCATCGAATACTTCTGCATTGGATGAAGTTTCGAAAAATTTGGTGTAACATTCCTTCAATAGGTTGATAAAGAGCATAATAACTATATACATATCACCAACAACGAAAAAGACAAATGAGATAACTAAGTGGTGGTGATCAATCAGACAAACTCTTGCTAAGAAGAGTGAGAATGGTAGTTCAGGTTTAATTTGTACCTATAGTATGCTTTTGGTTCCTTCCTCGGACATGCAATTATGTAATTGCTTTTTTTAATATCATAGGCTCACTTTAAAAGATCAACCCAATATCATTGTTAATGATGTAAATTTCACTCAATCCATATTTTGTATTTTAAATATAACACATGCATAATATATGGTTTAAAAAAAACAAAAAAATTTAAGGTTGAAATATTATATTTTGTCAGTTTATTAATTGAAGCTTGTTGTGGCCAGCAACAACCCCCTTCTTATTTAGTGTTATTCCTAATACTAAATAAGTGGGGACCTTTAGTTAAAAAGATAAAAAATCAAGTTAGTGCTTGAATTTCCTTTTCGAATAAAACTTACCATTATAAGCTTAACAAATCCCCTTGAAAAATCTAAAAAAATGTAAGTTCTATGATAAGGTAAGACAAAATCTTTCCTTACGAAATATCACATCGCAAAAAGATAATAGGATACCTCTTTACAAGCCAAATTCTAACATTGCGAGATCGCGATACGCGATAAAAAAAAAATATCACATTGCACACATCAAAGACAACTTACGCTGAAACACCTTAAATTGCCGATATGCGATGATTCATATCGCAAATCGCATTTCGCAGAAAACAAATTAACGAAGATTGTCATAAATTACATTCCTGTGATATTGCGATATCGCAGTTTTGCGATAAAAGCGGCAATACGATAGCACGATTATGCGATAATGCGATATTGAAAGTTCGCGATATGACAAGCAAGCAATGTTGTGATTCTGCAATGTTGCGATCTGCGTATTGCAAAGCAAATTGCAAAATCGCTTCATCGCAAATCTTTCGGGCTCGCAGTTCAAAAAAGTATTTTCCATAAACCGACACCTGGTTATGCACTTTAATGCTAATTAATGAGTTAGTTGCCAGTTATTAATGGAATATGGTTTCGTCCGTATCGAAAAGTCATTTCACGTAAGGTGATATATTTTATACGTCTTCAGCATTTAAAACTTTCCCACCACCTTTCTGATCATTATTATCACTTCACTTGTAAATTGTAGGAACGGAGAATAGAGAACGATACAAAGCAGTACGCAGGATATTATGGGAAAGAAAAGCAAGGCTCCAAGTTCTGAAGAGAAAGAAATGGTGCCATTGTATATAGACATGGCCTGTAACAGAGATGCTAGTATTGCTACGTGGGAAGGCATGTATAATCTACTTGAGGAGGAGAATCCCAGAGTAATGGAAGTTAATGCTACTGCGGGCTGACATAGTTCTTCTGAGGCATCTATCACAGAGCTATTTTGTTCATTCTTACATCGGATAGCAGCAAGGCCCAAAATTCTCCCATACACAGACATGGTTAAATGGATACTGAACAAGGTTGATATTAGAAATAGACAGTTTAAGACATAGGGTCAAGGACTTATTGGCTCATTTGCTACACAGGATTTGAAGCTCATGTATCATTTACCAGAGCCATAGGCAACTTATAACAAGTAGTTCATGGAGAAATTTTCAAAAGAAAATCAAGACCTGGCAGAAACCACTAAAGACTGTCGAGGAGGGACGAACCGCTGAAGAAAGATAAACATGGTATGTATAGTACTGGTTCTCTCACCTCCCCGTATTGCCTTGCTGCTACCATGCTCTGTAGACTTTTTGGAATGCCAGACATTAACAAATTTTCATCTGAATGGCTACCATTATTGGATGCCGCCATGAATGCCACTATTGTGGATTGGGCTAAAACATTGTCTGATAACCCAGTCACAGCCATTGTGAATTACTAGTCTAAAAGAACTGTTTCTCAGATAATTTACCCCAATTTTTACCTATCTGCTTATGTGATGGATGTGATATGTTATGTGTCTAAGTTTCCTGTGATGGGTTGGAAATGGACAACTCAAGACCCCTTAGCCATTCATATCTATCATAGAGAATTGTAGGACTCTAAGTTCGCTGCGCACTTCTACCAGATTTTTCATGGAATCATGTTGCCCCTATACAGAATGTTGTTTGATAAGGATACTCCAAGATTCTCTCCTAAAGAAGAAGTAGACATACTCCCTGTCGCAAGATGGCTTGGGGAGGAATTGTTTACATATGTCAGGGTATTCGGAAGTTCTGCTTCCCCTCATGTCCTACCTTTGTATGTCCCTGATAAACTCATGGCACGAGAAATTGCATATCAAACCTATGGAGAAGGAGGTTTGACTAAAGATTTGAAAGAAAAAAAGAAGGCTATCTGGCCACAATTTCCTGTAGCCTGTGAGGCCTTTTCACTATTTGATGTAGGCCATGCATTCACAGAAGTAAAAAACATAACGTGTTTACAGTTATTCAAATTTTCAGGAAGACCATTCGACCCTCATGACATTGCTAAGAATTTCACTACTGCAGTCAAGATAAAGGTGTTTTCTAGAGAAGATGATATGTTCGATGACATATTTCAATAGAAAAGCACACTTGAAGAAATTTTGCATGTGGCCCAAATGCAATTCTCTCCAGAAGAATTTCAACAGTTCAAAATATACAAGGAAAGAAGGTTAGCCAGTGAAAAAGAGCAGGCGCACCAATAATCAATGGAAATCACAAAGAAATGCTCTTTAACAAATGGGACAAACAAATCAGGGAAGCAGAGAAAGCAACAGAAGGAGCATCCACGGCAGCAAACAACATTATTGACTGTGTAAATGAAAATTTGCACAGGGCAAATTTGATCGTAGAAACCACTCCATGGTATTTACCTAAAGTACAACAACTACAAACAAACTGGAAGTAGAAGGCTCAAGAAAAGGTAGAAGCAATCCAAAGGTTAACCAAATTGAATTGGGATTCTTACTGGATGTACTTGGTAAAACCACACAGCCAGTGGATGACTCTGAAGTGCATCATCAATTCTGCCAAGAAGATGGCGCCAACTCTCGCCAATTCTGTTTTCTCAACTCAGCTAAAGTTTGAAGTCGGCTAGCTAACTCTTCTCAAACAGATGCTGAATGCGTGCGATTTCAAGGAGCAAATACAGAAGTAGTTTTAATTTTAGATTCAATTTTAGTTTTACTTTTGTTTTATTTTTTCATGAAATGAGGACGCTCATTTAAACCGCATCCTACATTTTTGTAACAAGTTATTTTTAGATTTAGTTAGTAGTATTTAAACTCTTCTCATGCATTTAAAGAAGGGTCCTGAAATTTGTCAAAAATGTATCCCCAGAACATGCACTTTTGTACCCTCTGAGGAGGTTTTGATGAATGAATGGAATAGGATTTATTGATATTTGCATTTGATATCTGCTACTAATGTTGCACTTTTGTACTCTTAGTGGATGTTAGATCAAGAAGAGATAAATCATTATCACTTGAAGCTCATGAGTAGGACTAGTTATAAATGGTACTTTTATCTCTTAACTATTTCTGCCTTTGTGTTAAAGTGATATTCATGTTCAGTTATTTATATACTGATGCGTGAATGCTTGAGTTATCATTTGGCACTTTTGTATGGTGATAGCTATTTATTTATGCTTAATGTATGAGTAGCTTATTATGCGATATGTTTTTCACAACTGTTTCGTCTAACTTTTTATACGAAGTGGTTCATCCTTATTGAATTCTTTTCTCATAACAGTTGAATGATCTTTATCACCAGTTGTTATTTGAAGTCATTTTAGATCGCATAACGGAAGGATTACACCCCGGGTTAGTGTAGACTTAGATATTTCTGCATATTAGAATACAATTTCTATATTATTAGATTAGAGTTAGAGTAAAAGTCTTCCATTTAGAAACTGTTAGAAAGAGAAGTATTAGTCCTTCACACATACACACATAAATTAGGAAACTAGTCCCATATCCCCAGTCAGACCCACTATACCAAACAAAAAAGGAGCTTCTAACCAAGGTTCGGATAGGGTGAGTATCCCCCTTGTTGTAGACCCAATTTTCGGGGATTCAACATATTTGGCGCTAGAAGGAGGGCCCCGAACTGTGAATGGAAAACAAATCTAAATCTAAAAACCATTATAAGAGTAAATCGCCCTCACCGTCTCCCCCGACTTCTCCGTTGCATTTAAATCCAGAGTCAGAAGTCACTAGAGCAACAACCGCTACTACAGACCCTAACATTTTAGAACAATCTACTATTGAACCTCCTGAAGTTGAATCTTTAATTCACAAACTTCAGCAATTTTCTATATCTCCTCAAAAATCTGATAAATCTCAAGGCAATGTGACTTCGCAATATAATCCTTCTCATCCTCTTACCAGATTAAAGAGAGAAAAGTTTGCTCAGTCAACCAAGTTACCTCTACCTACAAGAAAGAGAGCAAGGAAGTCTCCTAAAGGGTCCAATAGTGAGACTCTTTCATCATCATCATCCATCTAAACCTCTTCACTGTGAAGTCAACCATCCACTCGTCCACTTCAGATCATTGTCCATCAGCCTACTGGAACTTCCACAACTCCTTCTCAACCATCTAGAGTCGTAATATCCTCATCTCCTCAACCGCAGGGATCATCTTCTACACTTTCCTCTGTTAGTAGTTCAGCGATGGCCCAATCTCCATGGAATAACCCAGGGGGAGTCTTAATGCCTGCACCCTTGAGTCAGTTACTAGCCCATCCTGAAAAATGGATGCCTAAGTTTAATCCTAAGACAGGCATGCTAGCGGAAGAACATATAAATAACTTTATGCTATCCATAAATCTCAATGGAGTCACCAACGAAGATGTTGTTGTTCAACTTTTTCCTTATACTCTGCAAGGAATAGCTGGATCATGGTATTTCTCATTACCATCAGGATCTATTACTTGTTGAGACATCTTCCAAGAACAATTCCTGACCAACTTTCGTGATGATAGGTCTATGGCGACACTGATCAACGACTTGTCTAACTTTAAATCCGAGTTAAGAGAACCTATCAAAGATTTCAATTTACATTTCAATAAAATCTTAAACAAAATTCCTATTGCTTCCTAGCCTAGCGAAGAAGTGCGAAGTGAATGGTACGTTACTGATTTACCATCAAACTTAGTAATATTTGTTGATAGGGCTAACAAAACAACCTTAGTTGAAAATATGAAAAAAGCAATAGTAGTAGAAAAACGTATTATGGCCCTAGAAAAGAAAAATGTGATAGAGGAATGAAAATCTAAGAAGGTTTCTTTCAAATAAGATCCCAAGAAAAAATAATCAAAAGATCCATTCGATTTAGAAGGATTACAAAAAGTTTTGAAAACCATGTCTAACGAGATGGCCAACATTAAGAAACGAGTGGCAAAAACTTCTTCTAAAAAGCCATCAAGGCCTTTTAAAAGAAATCATTCAACCGATTCCAAACCCCCTAATGCTATTACAAGTGTTGAATCAGAAGAAGAAGAAGAGGAAATCGCTACTGAAGAACATACCAATGAAGAAGAAGCTGTAGAGTTAGAAGGTATGTGAGATTTCATCCTCCCAAATGAAGAGGATCAAGCCGAATTCTCAGTTAGTACTCGTACCAGAAATCAACTTGATCTTCCTCAACCTACACCTAAGCCAAAGAGCGCAAGCTCAATGACTAAGGATAAAGTCGCAACCAAGAAAACATCGCCTAAAGCGACTCAAACCATCCCAATTCAAACAGACACATCAACTTCATCTAAAACACTAATTGTTTAAGATGAAATGGAGTATAATATCATAGAAGACATGAAAAATACTAGGCCCAATATCACTTTTCATGATTTGAGTAAGTTAAAACACCAGCAAAAAGTACTTTTGAAAGAATTGCATGCTATACCAGTTGCAACTTTACCAGCCGCTGTAATCTCTCAAGCTTCCCATGACATGGGAAGACCTCCAACTAATGCGATTAATAAAGTTGATCCAAATGATATCGCCTTAATTGGAGGAAGATCGAGATCTCATACTCCCCCATTTTTCCTTACTTACGAAATTTTCAATAAAAATGTGCATAATTGCTTAGTAGATTCTGGAGCTTCATCAAATATTTTACCAAGATCAATATGTGAAAAATTGAACGTTCAACCATAGAAATCTGTTGTGCACATAGTTCAACTAGATCAATTGGAAGTCGAAGTGATTGGCGAATTAAATCAGGTTACCATAAGGCTGTCATCCAACCCAAAGGTATGTCAAATTATCGACATTTTAGTTGCTGATATTCCAGAATTTTGTGGCTTAATTCTTAGCAGATATCGGTCAGAAAAACTTCATGGATACTTTGCAACTAACTGGTCGCATATGTGGCTACCTTATAATGGTAAACCAAATCAGATAAAAGTTGAGTGGAAAAAACATCAAAAATACATAGTAATAGAACTCGAGGGAGAAAATGAGCTAGTAGCATATAATTCTAACACCATTGGCAACTATTCAGTAGATTCTTTCCTAGGAAATTTTAATGCTCATACTTCACCTTACTTAGAACATTTTGTTTTATCTCAAGTAGAAAATTTCTCTCAAACAGATAGTTCTAAATGCATTAATTTTATAGATAGTCCTGTAAATAAATCTTTGTTTTGGAAGTTATTTTTTGATGGTTCTAAGTCTAATGAAGAAGCAAGAGCAGGATGCGTGTTAATAAGCCCAGAGGGAGATAAAACTATGCTAACTTGTAGACTCGAATTTGATTGCACCAACAACACCACAGAATACGAGGCTTTAATCTAAGGGTTATACAAAGCAATCAGATTAGACATCAAATACCTTCAAGTTTTTGGAAATTTTGAAATTTTAATCAGATAGGTAAGTAATACTATACACTGTTTATCAGGTCATTTAAAACATTACCGATCTCTAGTTCAAGATCTGGCTGAACACTTTATAGCATTTAATATTTCCTCAATTCCCAGACTCCAGAATGCTAGCGCATACCTCTTAGCCAATGTAGCTTCCAAGCTCATTCCTTCAAAAGATTTTAGCCCTGATCGATTTTCAATTGAGTTAATCTTTGGACCATCTATTCCTGATAACATTACCAATTGGAGGATTTTCAACGACGATCCTGATATCGTGAGTTTTCTCACATCTGAAGGATCCTACACCAATCAAATAATTGACAAAGACCAACATGACCAACAATTGCAACAGGATAGTACTAACAATGCTATACCTAAATTAGTAGTCAAGTTAGAAGAGCTTTATGATTTGAAAGATCGATTCAAAAGATATACCAATTCAAAACTCCAAAGTTCAACTTTAAATTATGAATTAGTAAATCTAGGAACTGATGCCAAACCACAAAATATCAACCTAGGCCTTGGCCTAGCTCCTGAAGAAAAATTAGCATATATTCGTCTCTTGAGACAATACAAAAGCATCTTTGCTTGGAATTACGATGAACTCAAAACATACGACACTTCCATCATCCAAAATACTATTCCAATGATCGATAATGAAAAACCTGTCCAACAAAAGTTGAGAAGGATCCATCCCAATTTAAAAAACCAGATAAAAAATAAACTCAATAAGTTATTGAAAGCCAAAATAATTTTTCCCGTTATACATTCCAAATGGGTCTCCAATATCGTCCCTGTTAGAAAGAAAAATGGAGACATTAGAATCTGCATTGACTTTCGAAATCTTAACAAAGCCTACCAAAAGGATAATTTTCCTCTGCCCCCCATGGAACAAATACTGTAGGCAGTTGCGGGCTCAGAATTAATATCATTCTTGGATGGATTCTCAGGATACAATAAAGTGTTGGTACATCCTGATGATCAATTAAAAACTACATTCAGAACTAAATGGGGCACATACACATATCAAAAGATGCCATTTGGTTTGATTAATGTGGGTGCCACATTTTAGAGAGCGATGGACATCGCATTTAAGGGGTTAGTTAATAAATCAATGGTAATCTATTTGGATGATATAATTGTGTATTCCAAGAAACGAAACAACCATCTTAGAGATTTAAAACAAATCTTCCAACGTTGTTTAAGGTATGGAATTTCACTTAACCCGAAAAAATCCTTTTTTCGCATTAAGTGAAGGAAAACTTCTCAGATTCATAGTGTCAAAATCTGGGATTCACATTGATCCTGACAGAATCAAGAAAATTTTCACAGTACCCCTACCTCACAACAAGAAAGCCATGCAATCTTTTCTTGGCCAGACCAACTTTGTAAAGAGGTTCATTCCAGATTTTGCAAGAATCGTGTCTCCTTTACAAGCCATGATTAAAAAGAACACAAACTTTAAATGGGGCCAAGATGAACATGAGGCATTCAATCTAATCAAACAAGCAATTATTAATGCTCCATCTTTAGCAACTCCAAAGTTTTCCAACCCTTTTATTTTGTATACATTTGCCTTGGATAGATCATATGCTGCGATACTCACTCAAGAAAATCAAGAAAAGGCGGAAGCCCTAATTGCCTTTTTCAGTTCCAATTTACAAGGAGCTGAGTTGAATTATTCAGACGTGGAGAAACAAGTTTATGATTTTTCGAAAGCAATTAAATATTTCAAACCTTTTTTACTCAAAACACATACCAAAATCATAGTATCGTTTCCAGCTGTAAGAAATCTTCTAGCACAGAAGGATGTGGGTGAGAAAAGGGCCAATTGGGTTACTGCCTTACAGGAATATGACGTAGAAATCAAACCAGCAAGTATTGTAAAAGGTCAAGGCTTTTGAAAAATGTTGGCCGAAGCATCGCTAATGTCCGAAAATCCATATGCAGAGGTACAAGTATACGAGGAACTCCACGATGGGCTAGCAGGCGGACACTATGTTGGAGATGCAACTGCTCACAAAATTTTGCACACAGGCTATTACTGGCCCACATTATTCAAAGATGCACATAATTACGTAACGAAATGTCAAATCTGTCAAATCGCTGCTGGGAGACAAAAGAAACCATCATTGCCACTGCAACCAGTTAACATTGAACAGCCTTTCGATCAGTGGCGATTGGACATAATAGGTGAGATCGTTCGTCACTCTTCTAAACAACATAGATATATCCTTACAACAACAGATTACTTCACTAAATGGGTAGAAGCAGTTCCAATCAAGACGGCTAATGCCGAAAATATCATTGAGTTCATAGATCAGTTCATAATCACCAGGTTTGGGTTGCCTTCCGCTTTAATGTTTAATAATGCATCATATTTTTCTGGTAATACAATGATTGAATTTGCACTCAAAAGGGGTTTCAAGCTTAAATACTCTACCAATTATTACCCACAAGGGAATGGGTTAGCTGAATCTACAAATAAGAATTTAATCAAAATCATTAAGCAAACCATTGACCAAAATCATAAAAATTGGCATAAGTCTTTAATATATGCTTTATGGGTAGATCGAATAACGCAGAAAGCCTCCATTGGAACTTCTCCCTTTAATTTAGTTTATGGGAAAGAAGTGGTTCTTCCAACACATCTGGCAATTCCCTCTTTAGCCTTGGTTCAATATATTGATGAAGCACCAACTTCTTCCTTACAACTAAGGCAGCTGGAATTAATCGAGTTAGAAGAACAATGAGAACAGGCTAAAATAACTCACGCTCATCATCAAGCATTAGTGAAAGCCTCTTTTGATTCCAATATGATACCCAGAAAGGATTTTCAGATAAGAGATCTAGTTTTAAAATGGGACAAGGCTCATGAAGAAAAAGGGAAACATACAAAATTTCAAAGAATGTGGCTTGGTCCTTTTCAAATCATAAAAGTCATAGGTCCGTCTACTTTCATGTTACAAGATTTAATAGGGAAAATAGATTCTTTACCTATTAATGGTCAGATCCTCAAAAAATATTTTCCATAGAAGATCATTCTTCTATTTTTGTAAAGTAGTTGCTTTTCTTTTCATAATAAAATCAGTTGTAAATGGCTACATTTGAGATTCATAAAAAAGACACAAATTCTCTTCTGGATTTTGTTTTTTCACTTGTATAAATAGCATTCTTTTTGAAACATTGATCATTACTATTGAAAGATACAGTTAAAGACTATAGACCTAGAAATGATACTAGTTTCAACTGTATAAATTTTGATAAAAAGCTACCTTTAGTTAGAAATTTTTTTATATCAGTCCAATGAAAGGTATCAATAATAAAATAAAGACTCTCTGTAGAAAGGCTCTTTTGTTGTGGGGAAAAATGCCTATGCAGGACGATCCTATCCACCTAAGGTGTGACAGTGCCTTAGCAACAAACGAGTACAGCTATTCTGGTTTCTTCCTTTATGAAATGTGAAAGAAGAGAGATCAATAGACTTACCGGTGTCTTCCGTTTGTCCCTCGATCCGGTCTCTCTTCCCTTTGGGTGTTCACAGCTACTTGCCTTCTTGCTCGTCCAGCTTCAACGGGTTCCTGCAAGATCACAAGAGAACAGCTACTTGTGACAAGAGAACAGCTACTTGAGACAAGAGAAGAACACTACACAAAGACAGATGTTCACATTCATAACTAGTTTAGGATTAGAAATAAACCAAACATGCTAATACATTCATACATCAAAATACATCAGCATATATGAGAAACCAAGATAGCTTTATTGATGAATAACAAGGTTCAGGAAGAGATACAACCCAGAGGGCTCCAATCGAGCATCTCCTTCCCAGCAAATGGAATTCCTATCTTCAGCCCCTTCAAAGCATTAAGCACCCAATGATTCTAGTCTCAAACCAACAGCAATTCTTTGCAATAACAAAATTCCAGCCCCTAGATCTCATGGAGGAGAGATCCATATATAGATGTTTGGAGAGAGGATGAGTCAGCTTGAGATCTGACTAGTGTCCTCTCCCTCTGTTAGTTCTTGAGTCCACTTGGAGGTTCTTGCTTCCACTTGGAGATTTGGAACCTCTTACTCATCACCAGTCGAATTCCCTGAGGCAAGTGTCATTTTGGAAGCTTCCTGGGTTTTGACACCTTGAGAAATGAGCGCCACTTGTCCATTCTCGTTCAGCGCAGGTAGCCAGTGTTCCAGTTGACATTCAACGCAGGTAGCCAGTGTTGGCTTTGACATTCAGCGCAAACAACTAGTGTAGCCACTGAAATGATCCTGAATTGACTTGTTTTTGAGCAGTTTCTGGTGGAGAACTTCTGTGAATTGCTGTGGTTTGTTAGCCTTGTTCCTCTAGGGGTAGGAACAACATGTTTAGGGACTTTGGATCCCTTAGATTATGGACATTTCATGCTCAATGCTGTAAGGCACAAAAATGTCTATAACAGTTGCCCCTTAAAGTATGAGGCTGTTTATCGGGCGAAATGCTTTATCAGGGGGATCCGAAGTTCATCCAGTGCTGGGAGGAGACCTGTAATAAGATACAATACAATACATTATTTTTCATACTGCTTTCATGATCTAGCTGAGGTGGGCATTCCCATGCTCAGCTTTATAAATTCATTTTTCTGTACATAGAACAGACAATCGTCTGATGGTAGACTGATAATTTTGATGAAATTATCATCCTTTGAGTAGGATGATAATCTGCTGCAATGATGTACATGTCAATGTCTTTATCTTTCTTGAATAGATATCGCAGCCCGGATGGATGAAACTAGATCCGGGGTCTTCAAAACTCGTTCGATCTTCACTCTAAGTACAAGTCGATCCATGTGAGAAATGTTCTGAAGTCGAACATGGAAAGACATCGCTTGATTACCGGTCAATGATGTAAACCGTTAACAAGCGCGAGAGGAATCACCGATAATGATAATGACCCTCAAGGTACTGCAGTACAATTCACGTGGTGTGAATAAAGGACTTGGCATCGAACACCATGCAAAATCTTTCGGTCGAAGGTCATTGATGTATACCTGTCGCCGGAAGTGAGAAACTTGCCATTGTGGCATGCAAGCTTCAAAGTACTGAAGGGGTTGTTCCTAGATCAACTTCTTGGATAATGAGCTGATGTCGACAAGAAGCGATCCGTCAAAGGAGGGCCTTAATGAATCCCACATCAGTGACACGGAACGGAGTTAATGATTTTAATGGAGGCGAAAACGATCTGTGACATATGATTCAGGATGGCGGTCATGAAAGGATGAAGGATAATGTATGGCAGTGGATGGGACACGGTTGACTTTTCTGAACGACTTCTCTTGAACATATGGCGACACTGATATGATGGATCGGTAGCATTACCCCAAATATGGATGGTATGGCGAGACCATGGATGTGACCGGTGAATGAAACAACCCAACCCGATTGTGGTACGGAGGAAAGGTGTCATGTTCAAGAGCGACTTGCTACCATCAAAGTTTTCTTTAGTTTCTCCCAATTTTTCCCCAGTCATTGCTGACCAGTAGCTCTTTATTTTTGTCAAGCTTGAGGAGGATAACATATGCTTGTTCTATAACCTTCCCTTCGGGCAAGCCCATCGCTATGTTTTAACGAGCCTAGCGATAGTGAAACTCGTTCTCGTCTAAAGACAAGTTTGTCGCTATTTAATGATTTTAACGAGTCTAACGACAAGGATAACTCGGTCCTTTTCATTTTTAGAGAATCTGAAAAGGTACATAAAGTTAACTCCAAAAGTCCTTTTTCGTCATCTAATCCCTTAAGTCCGAAAAGGTATAAAACAATACAGAAGGGATGAGTTTTCGATAGTTTTAACGAGCCGAACAAAACAAGCGCTCGATCTTTTTGTGCAATAATCCCTCAGGTCCAAAAAGATTAAAATCTAGAGGAGGGATAGCACTTTCTGTCCCTTTAACGAGCTGGAAGGCCAAGGACTCGACAATCTTTTCATATTTTACGAGTCAGATGAAAAGAGCTTAAAGAAGACTCGTCTTTTGAGGAACGAGTGATAAGTAGGGTTAGCAGCTGATTCCAGGTACAGGTTGGAATTTTCCAATCACGGCAGTGTCACAAGGATGGCTAGGTGAAATCACTCTTCGCAGCTATTCCTCAAAATGGGTAAACAAACATATGGAGGTGAACGATCGGCCAATGGAAAAGTGGAGGTGACGGTGCAAACACGACCAAGGCTTTAATGGCTGATGATATTACATTCACAGTGGTTATTTACCGGGATAGTTCATTTTTTAACGAGCTTAAACGCTGGTGGAAACACTTACTCATTGCTTATGTTTATTTTTTAACGAGCATGAAGTCCACGTTAAAACTGCTCGGATCTTGCGTTTATTTTTTAACGAGCATGAACTTTGTGCTAAATCTGCTCGATTATATATGGTCAAATTTTTCGATTTTTACCATCACTAGCTTTGCCTTTTTCAAAGATAGTACTGTATCTTCAATTGCTGCATCAAACTAGTTAGAAATGAATAACATTTGCATGAAAATGAGATTAGAACCCTAATATTTCACTTTGAACTACGTAAAAAGCAATTAAAAGGTGTTTTTACCTCTCATTTTACCATTTCATTTGAACTTGGTTTGTTGGAGCTTTGGAGGTGCCTCTTCCCCCTTGATTTTCACCAGCTGATTCCGGGAGATTTTGCGGACGATTTTTGGCGCCGTCTGGACCAGGTAGGAGCTAAACTCTAGCTCTTTCTTTTCATGGTTTCCTTTTTCCATTCTGTGCCTGTTTTCCTGTTCCATGAGCCCCTGGGGTTTTGCTAGGGCACTCTGCCATCAGCGCAGGCAGTCCATTCGAAACCTGCGTTGAATGTCAAGCTGCATGAAGGCAGTTTGACCTTCAACGTAGGTAGGACACTAGCCAGTTGCGTTGATCATAGAAAAGCAGTTCTATTGCACAGTTTTTCATCAAATCCAGGATCTTACTCCTTCTCTTGTTTGTTTTGCAGGGACTTTTGAGCAAAATGACCCTCACATGGTGAGAACGAGAACATGAAGAAGAGGACATGACTGCCCTCCATGACCCTGTCACGGTGAACGCGTTGCGGAACTGTGGCCTGCTGAAGTTCTTCTACATCTCTAGTATGAGAGCACATATCTCTTTACTGCAGTATATGCTTGATGCTTGGGATCCTATTAACCAAGTATTTCAGATCAGGAGCAAATCCATCCCTTTAACCGTGGTAGACATTTACTTCTTGACTGGTTTGTCGAGGCGAGGTGCCCCCATTTCTTTGTCAGGTTCGGCCCGAGGGAATGACTCCGTGAGAGATTATGTCTGCCAGTATTGCAGGGAGGGATCCCAGCCGAGCAGAGACGGCAAGGTTGTTATCCGTGAGATTACTGACAGGTCTCTCAGGTCCATTCTGTATACTATTGGTAGGATGGCCGGTAGTGCATCTCTACATGTTGCCAACAGATCTTATGTGCAACATGCCTTGGAGTGTCTCCAACCGAAAGTATTCAACTGGTGTGATGCAGTACTTCTTCAGATGAAAAGTCAGTTGAACAAGGTAAAGGACAGGAAGCTGAAGAACTTTGGATTTGGTTCTATTCTGACTGCCTTTGCCTTGGAGAAAATACCACTGATGCAGCCTCAGTATATTGCACTCGACTTGCCTTCTCCTACCGAGCCACGCATGTAGAGATGGGTTGATCACATGTCTAGGCATGCTGGTCAATCTCAGATTTCTTTCACTGATACCTTCTTCAGGTGGTTCGAGCGTCAGGAGATGGTCTATTCTGAGTATCCATATGTTGGTATGGATTTCCGAGGTGATCCGGACTTGGTACTGCCGGATGGCGAACAGTGGGGCGCTATTGGTAAAATCTTTGACCATATTACTGTTTACTGTTTTTATTTATAATGTCCTTGTGCTTTATTCTATCAAGAATTTAATCAAACTCATGTGTGCATGCAGATGTTGATCCTGTTCATCCAGCAGTTCGCCCGAGAGCGCCAGTTGCTGCCCCAGCAGGGGAGACTGCTGGGAGAGTTATTCTCCGCGATCTTGACGTAGCCGAGACCCTTACAGCTGTGCAGGAGTAGGTTGAGAGCCTTACTCTCGGCATTCCCGATGTGAGGATTGATGAGTTACCTTTACAGTTGCAGCGGTATACTACTGGTGTGCCTAGATGATGGACTCGTCTCTTGCGCATGATTGCACAGGCCGTGACGTGCTATCATGAGCATCACTAGACTAGGGTGCCCCCTAGCATTTCGAGCTTTTGGGTCATGCGACCGATTTTGTCTTGGTTATAGAACATTATGTATGAACGATAAACAGCTTATATATATATTTTGATTTTCGAGTTTTATTCTAGTTGAGTTATATGATCTATATGTACAACATTGATGATGTGTCTCTTTTTATAAATGTCACAAATGTCTATCTAACACATAGTTTGCTAATGAGTCGGTTAATGTGTTTAAGTTTCTGGAAATATGTTGGTATTGAATTGAATCAAATTGTCTTTCCAAAATCTTAACCCTTAGGAACATGCGATAAATAGTTGGATTGCAAACGGAATATATACCATTGAGTTGTAGTATTACGAGCTGTGAGTCTAGCCTGACAATTAGTCGGCGTATACCATGGGTGATGGCATCAGAGAGTAGTTCTATCAACGCGCTATACTCAGCGATGTTATTCGTTGATTGCCCAATACATACACCTCTGAAACTTACTAACTCGCCGCTTGGATCAAAAATGGCCCAGGCTGCGGAGGATAGGATCCGCGAACTACGACTCGCTCCGTCGGCATATCCAACACATGTCTCCAGAAGGTTTGACATCTGCAATAAATGTAAAAAGGTGGATCATTCGACCAAAACAAACACTTTAGCGAAAACAAAATACAACAAAAGCATACAGGTTACTATTTAAGCATAGTAACGCTTGAGGTACAACCCATTACGGGGTTGTGCCAGTGGAATTCCATCATAATCCATTAACTCGTAGGCTCCTTTTGCTAACACTCGTTTAACAATATAGGGGCCCATCCATAAAGAATTAAATTTACCTACTCCCAATTTATCGGATTCTTGGTCATAAAGCAAGACCAAGTCACCTTCTGAGAAGACACGGGGTTTGACATTTTTGTCGAACTGCGCCTTGACTCGTTTCTTATGGGCTTCGTTAGCCAGAGCGGCGTCACGATGGGTTTCATCCAATTGGATTAATTCCAAGAAATGGGCCTCTTCTTCCAAAGTTCCGGGGAGGAGATCAATTGCGAGTTTAAGAGACGAGATTTCACACTGGATTGGCAAGACTGCTTCCAAGCCATACACCAGTTGGAAAGGTGTGAACCCGGTTGCGTTCTTTACCGATGTTCGGTAAGCCCACAAGGCTGAGTACAGGATTAGGTGCCACCTTCTTTTGTGAACCCCGATCATCCTTTGCAACATATGCTTCAGGACCTTGTTGATTGCTTCAACTTGTCCGTTGGCTTGCGGATAATACGGGGTAGAGCTGTCGTGAGATAGCCCTATCTTGACAGCTAATTCAACCATCATGTGATTGCAAAAATGTGATCCATGATCTGTAACTATAGCCTGTGGTACGCCGAACCTGGCGACTACATGATTGAAAAAGAAAAGGGCAGCTATTTCACCAGTGTTATCTAATGTAGGCATCGCCTCGGCCCATTTGGTAAAATAGTCAACAGCGACTATAATATACCCATGCCCCCCGGTCGAGGTGGGGTTACATTGCATGAAATTGATGCCCCATTTGGTGAAAGGCCCGACAGCAACTATTGGCTGTAAAGATGCGGGTGGTCTTCTGGTTTTGCTACCAAAAATTTGACAAGCGTGGCAACTCCTGACTGCGGTTATGCAATCTTTGAACATGGTTGGCCAGAAGTATCCTGCTCGTAAGATTTTTTGTGCTGTAGCATATCCAGATTGATGCCCTGCACACGCGCCTAAATGACACTCATTCAGGGCTTTTTCGGCCTCTTCATGGGTGAGGCACCTCCTCAGAACTGTATCGATACCACGACGGTAAAGCGTATCACCGACGATCATGTAGTCTTTCGCTTGGTATCGTATACGTCTCTGTTCTGAGTGAGAGGTGTCAGGCCTGAATTTTTGGGTTTGGAGATAAATTATGATATCTCCATACCACTCATTGCTTGCAGATATCAGAAACAAACTTTCGTCCACGATTGACTCTTCTGATGTTTCATCGCTGGACGATGATGGGAGATCGCACAATAATTCTGCGAAAACTAAAGCTTTCTTTGATTTGGATTTTAGAAATTCCAGATCAAACTCTTGAAGGATGGCTATCCATTTTGAATACTTGCCCCCTAGCAACTGTCGTGATAATATATAAGTCATGGGGTTGCAATCTGATAGAATGGTAGTTTTCCGAAAGAGGACATAATGTCGAAATCTTTGTATCGCTTGAACAGCAGCGAGTGCTAGCTTTTCAACATAAGAATATTTTCTTTCTATAACATTCAAGTTTTTACTTAAATAATATATAGGATGTTCAATTCCATCGACTTCTTGAACTAAAACCATCGCAATGGTCGTATCTGCTGCAGCCAGATACAGGTTAAAATCTCTTTGATAGTATGGGGCATACATTAATGATTCTTTTACTAGAGAATCTTTCAGAGCATCAAAGGAAGCTTGCACCACCTGATCCCAGACGAAAGGTACATCCTTTTTCAAAAGACGAGTATAACCTTTAGCAAGTTCTGCGTAATTTGGAATGAACCTCCTCAGAAAGTTTGCTTTCCCTTGGAGTTTCTGAATCTGAAGCAAATTTGAAGGTGGAGGCAAATTAATGATTGCCTGAACCTTGCAAGGGTCGAGCTGAATCCCATCCTTAGAGACTACAAAGCTAAGTAAACGACCAAAACCGACGCAAAACACACATTTGTGCGGATTGAGTCTTATCTTGTAGTGTCAGCAACGTAGAAATATCGCTCTTAAATGCTGCGGATGATCAGTCTGCTTTCGCGAATGAGCCGGAAGGTCGTCGAGATAAGGTTGAACGATGTTCTTGATGTCATGGAAGGAATAATTCATTGCCCTATGAAACGTCGCCCCTGCATTCTTTAAACCAAAGGGTAATTTTCGATAAGCGAATGTGCCCCACGGACAGATGAATGCAGTCTTTGACTGGTCTTGTGGGTGGATATTTATTTGATTATACCCGGAAAATCCATCCATAAATGAAAAGATTTCACATCCGGTGCATTCATCAATTATCTGGTCGATGAAGGGTGTAGGGTAGTTGTCCTTCAGACAATCTTGGTTTACATCCCTATAATCGACACACACTCTAATTGTCCCTTGTTTCTTCATAACAGGGACAATAGTCGATACCCAATCGGTTAGAGGAACCGGGTAGATGAATCCAGCATGGAGAATTTTTTCAACTTCTGCCTTAATGGCAGCGGCTTTCTTGGGGTGCACCTGCTGAAGCCGTTGTCTTACTGGTTTGACATCAGGATACATTTTAATTTCATGTTCAACGATACTCGAGTCAATGCCTGGCATTTCATCATATGACCAAGCAAAGACATCTCTGAATTCGCGAAAAAGAGCGTTATATATTTCCAGTTCTGAAGGAGAACATCTTTTGCCGACATAAATATTCTCTACAACATTTGTCTTAGTCGAGATATTTATGGCTATAGTCTCTTCAATATTGGATAAGTTTCGCTCGGAATCCACCGTATTTATAGTATTTGATAGGAATTCAAAAACTGAAGGGTGATAAAGGTCATGTTGAGTATCTTCTTCATATTCTGGAAGAAGGGAACGATGGTGGAAATCATTCCATGGTGCCCCTTCAATCAACATTGATTGTAGAATTCCTTCGTCAGTCCCATGTACTTTTGACCAAGGATCTAATGGGGTACCATATTCTCTAGACCTATCTACCTAAACGCTTGATGAGCATTGACTTGGGTTCGCCTCCCATGCCCGAAACATTGATTGCTACAATATTTCAATGGGGCTTGGGGGCAAAACCATTGCATGATCCATTTCGACATCGTCTTCTGAGATCTTCGTGGAAGATATCATGTTGCAGGTTCTTACGAATGCTACTTCTCCTATATAGAATGGAGGCCGAAGTGCGAAAGTTCCCATTAATGTGGGGTCTTTCAATAGGCCTACTCCGATGTCTTGAAGCAAGTAGTTGCTTCCATGGATCATGGGAATGCTTCCTGTAACTTGTGAACCATTAGGGAGGAAGTCTTGTTGGTCGACGATCGTAATCCTTGCTTGAAAAGGGAATGTGTTCTTCCTAAAATAAGTCGACACTACAGCTGCCATGGCATATATCCACGGTCTTCCCAGTAGAATGTTGTAGTCCAGATTCCCATCGATGACTTCAACATCTATTTCTACTGTTTTTCCTCACAGTTCAACTTTCAAGTTATTAAGGATACTGCACGGGGTATATGTCCTTCTGTCGAATGCTTTTAATTTCGTCGAAGATCGCGACAAGGTTGGAGATCCTAAAGTTTTCCAGCAACTCATCGACATAATACATGTAGATGCCCCCTCATCAATAATTGTTCGGTGAACAGTTTTGTTGAGGGCTTTCACTTGAATAAGGAAAGCTAGTTGAGCTGGTAACTGAGGATCGTATCCTTTGTGATCGAAGTATACAAGATTGGAATCCTTAGGATCAACCCCACCAATAGCCGATAACAAAGCATGCCTTTGGGATGGGAAATTTTGTAGTACTTCAAGGGTCGACATAGCGGATGGCGATTGGGCCAAATCTTCCACTATGTTATAATGCTGCGCCGCTCTGGCGCGAGGATTAAATGTCGACTTGTGTACTACTCCCTTTGGCAGTTTTATTGTTAATTCATGAATGATGGGCGGTACAACTTCTGTCGAAGTTGTTGTCGAACTACTTGGTTGATCTTTACCTTTGTCGTTCGACAGCTGCGGATTCCCGTAATCTTTGTTCCTTGTCGAAATCAAAGCGCCATTCTGCTGTTTTGAAACTGACAACATAAGCACTTGCGACGGGGAAGCACTTCCACTATCAACCAGATTTTGACCTAGGTTTGGGAAAGGATCAGTTAACACAGCTGAGGTTTGCGAACTTTTGAAGAACCTTTTTATCTCAGCTTTGTACGGACATTCATATGTCCGATGATCCTCATCACATATCTGACATGGATATTTCCTATTTCCAGGAGGGTTTGAAGAATTTTTTCCAGGAGATGACTCACCCTGTTTCTTCTTCTTCCCTTTGTTTTGATTCTTCTTGCTTCCTAGTTGATTGGTTTCTTTGCCTTTATCTGCTGATACGACATTTACTTCCGAAGCAAGAATTTCATCTTTTGCATTTTGATCCGAATTCTTACGGGCTTTCTTAGATGAAGCCTTTGTCGATTTCGCGTTTTCTGTGCCAATCACGCCATCACCGGCATGAGAGTCACTATTTGATTTAGGAGGAGGAGGAATTGAAAATTCTGGTCTAGGGGCGTCAGGTATTTTGTCGTAGAGCGTGCTAGACTGAGTATAAACTAAGTCTAGATATTGTGCACGAGCAATAACTTGCTCCTCTGTTACGACTCCCCCCTTTGCCACATCTTCTGTTATAGCAGGAAGTAACGACTTTATAAACCATTCAGCTAACAGCTGATCGGGAACGTATGTTTTCACCATCCTACGACGACGACGCCACTCATGTATATGATCGGATATATGAGTGGCCATTGTCTGCTTGAAGTTGGTTAATATTTCTGTTCCCATTTCATACCTTATCGGTAATTGAAAATTGGTTAAGAAAGTCGTGGCTAGGGAGCTAAAATTGTCGAACGAGGCTCTAGGTAATTCAATATACCATTTTGTTGCTGGACCCGTTAATGTCCTCTCGAAAAGGCGAAGCCTTATCGAATCATCATTCAGAGTGTTTGATGAACACCACAGATGAAAAGTCATCACGTGATTCGATGGGTCTTCACCTGGATTTCCATTGAATTTAGGAATGTCAGATGGAAGTTTGTGAGGAATCGCTGGCCACCAAGGGGTGTAAGCAATCGGATCGTTGGTTAACCGGTGTAAATCGGGTAACTCTAAAGTTGCCACGAATGGTAACTGTTGATTCAGGTTAGGTGAAGCATATCCAGGGTACGATGGAATCGCTTGAGCAGTGGGCCTTTGCATACCAGCATAATGTAATTGATGTTGGTATGACTGATACGGTTGGCAGTCTTGACCACTGTAAAGCGGTTGGTTTTGACCGTTTTGAATATACGGTTGTCCACTGTTCGCAAAGATCTGCTGCTCAGAACCTTGGTACACTTGCTGGAATTGTGGTTGTTGGTATTGCACCAGCCACGATTGTGAAGCCATGTTCTGTTGCGCTATGCTAACCGTTGGACCAAGGTGTGGGGTAATTGTACCCGTTTGGACCTGTGTCGCCCCACCAGTTGGCGATTGTGGTTGTGTCACAGGGTCAAAGGGCTGTTGCATTACAACCTGAGAAATCTGAGGTTGACATACAACAGGCAACATTTGAACTTGCGACACTGTCACAATAGCCGGTGTGGTCGGGATGTTCGACATGGGTACACACTGTTGCATAGAATATACAACTCTTGGTTGTTGAGGTAGCATAGGTACCCAACCACTTGTTGTAATTCCAGTATAACCTGAATACTGTTGTAAACTCCCGTATGGATACCCTCCCGGAGGGGGTAATGAAAGGGCATACTGCCCCCCATATGGTAGCAATCCGGAACTCAAGGGGATTGTTTGTCCTTGGGGACTGGATTGCCCAAATTGACCTCCAAATGGATCAATCTGGTGAGTCTCAACATAAGAGTTGCCGGATATTATTCCGGATGAACAAACTGGAACGGACCACACTGTCGAAATAGTCCCTTGGTGGACTCCTTCTAGCGGTTGTGAGCTAGTCGGGACAGATGGTATGCCGGCAAACATTTTCGGAGTGACGGCAGGGGCTTCTGTTGTCGTTGTGTCGTTCGACACAGTCCTAGATGTTGACGGTTGTTCAGACATTTTGAGTCTATCCAATAGATCGCCTAGCGATTCTACAGGAACTTCCACTTGTGGTGGACTAACTTCTGATGAAGGAAATAGAGTGACCCCGACTCCAAAATGGGTTGGAGTACTTGCTTGCGGATCCTCTACAATTTCCTCTATCACAATCAAACCCGGTTGAAGAGGAAGACTGTCAGGTCCGTAAAATATTTTGGTACCGAAGAAGGGGTTGAATCGACAACGACAGTTGTTTGAGGAGCAAGACTCTATAAACCGGTTACAGATGGAACTGGTTCAGTAATGCAAGTATTTGCTCCCAGACTAGGATCAGTATTACTGTCCCTCTGTGGCTGTTGAACTTCTTCTATAGAGGCAGGGTTTCCAGAAATGTTTGGAGTAACCAGAATCTCAGATGTGGTTGGAACACTTGTTCTAACTTTGATAGGAGATTTCGAACCGGTTAAACGAGTTCGCTTTTTCCGTACTGTTTTTGATTCCGGAGACAAAGACGGTTGACTCGTAAGCCTCCGCGAACGACGGGGTTTCAATTGACTTTCTTCCACGATTGCGGATTACTCGATCAACCAAAATACAAAAGGGGAAAGAGTGTTTCCGAATTAAATGAATTTTTTAGACGCTTTTAGACATAACTTGCTTTTTCATTTTTAAAGAGTCGAGAAAAAGCTAAAGATGACTCTAGTCTCCTTCGATGTTTTAACGAGCCCGAAGTGACAAATGCTCGGATGGAATTTTTCTGTTATAGAGTCTGAAAAAGGCCAAAAGGAACTGCTCTGGAGTTCTAGGCAGAGGGTGTGCCAAACTTTTCGCAAAACTGCAGAATACTTTTTAGGGTACGGGCGGTCGATCTTCCTGAATGCTGTGTCCAGTGCATTGCGATCAGTAGGGCGGCCGACACGGCTTCCTAAGGATAAAGGTTTTATGCCTATAGGGGTCTCCCAATATATACGCGACGGTACGTGGGAGCACAATCCGTATTGGCGCTATCGTCCCTCAGGAGGAATCACCCACCTTCCACGAGATCGACAGTCACCAGGCTTAACGACGCCGGAACACGTCTCTAGCCTAGACCTCTATGTTATGCGTTATGTTGCAAAGCGTTGTTAAGTTCATTCAATTTATTTTAGGTTGATCTTTTTTAAAGTTTTCCTTTCAAGGTTCACCACGAGATGTATGATACAAATTCCTAAATGCAGTCTAAAGATGATAAGCAAGCTTTATATCTTTTCAACTTTGAAAATCCTAGCTACTAAGGGAAAAGAAAGACACCATCTTTTCTCAAAGAGCAATCAACACACTCTAATGCACTTTTCCTAAATCCAACATGCAAACTATCAAATGCAAATGCACAATGCAGGTGTTTGTTTTCCGCTTTCTTAGTATTGATGCCTACAAAGAAAGCTTTTTTTACAACTTTGAATTTGCTTTTAAATGATCAACACAAACAAGTTTACTTTTTCGAAATCAGAGAAGATAGAAGAGATTACAACACTTAACGATTTTCAAAATAAAGACTTGTTTCGACACTTAAAAGAGACAAATTCAAACCAATAAGCAAAAGTAAATGTATAATCAATCTGCAAACAGCCAATGAACTCTCTTCTAAGATCACAATCAACAGATCTGAATCAATGGCTACAGGATGACTATTTCACTCATGCAAAGGAAAACTGTAAATGACGCCACAAACACATAAAAACACTCACAGTCTTTTTGTACAAAAGGAGGCGGAATCTAAGCAGAGAAAAGGAGTTATTAGACTGGTAACTATGTTGGTTACAGGCTGCAAAAAACAGAGATCAAAACAAGGCAAAACAGAGCAGAGAACCCCAGCTGCACAAGGACAAACTGGTTCAGCGCAACCTCAACACAGGGGTTTTGACATTCAGCGCAGGTAACCTTCACGGGACCTGCGTTGAAATGCAGAATCCCTTCACTGGGTCTGCGCTGAAGGAGAAACTCTCATTTCCCTCAAGTTTTGGGTCACAGATTGCTCTTTAATTCACTGTTTTAGGCCAAATAAAAGCAACAAGCAAGGTGTAATCAAAGGGATGCTTTGAAGGGCTACTAAGATCTATCACAACGATCATCAAATCATTTGTGAATCCATTGTTCAGATCATAGACAAGTCCAGCAATTGGATCAAAGCAACAACTGTCTACTTTGCATCCGGGAAAGATGCAGTTCGATTGTTGCTGTCAAGTCTATGAAACAAACAATGATAGAAACACAAATAAAATGACTAAGCAGATCTCCCCAGCGGAGTCGCCAATTTTTTGTGGGGAAAAATGCCTATGTAGGATGATCCTATCAACCTAAGGTGTGACAGTGCCTTAGCAACAAACGAGTACAGCTATTCTGGTTTCTTCCTTTATGAAATGTGAAAGAAGAGAGATCAATAGACTTACTGGTGTCTTCCATTTGTCCCTCGATCTGGTCTCTCTTCCCTTTGGGTGTTCACAACTACTTTCCTTCTTGCTTGTCCAGCTTCAACGGGTTCCTGCAAGATCACAAGAGAATAGCTACTTGCGACAAGAGAAAAACTACTTGAGACAAGAGAAGGACACTACACAAAGACAGATGTTCACATTCATAACTAGTTTAGGATTAGAAATAAACCAAACATGCTAATACATTCATACATCAAACTACATCAGCATATAGGAGAAACCAAGATAGCTTTATTGATGAATAACAAGGTTCAGGAAGAGATACAACCCAGAGGGCTCCAATCCAGCATCTCCTTCCCAGCAAATGGAATTCCTATCTTCAGCCCCTTCAAAGCATTAAGCACCCAATGATTCCAGTCTCAAACCAACAACAATTCTTTGCAATAACAAAATTCCAGCCCCTAGATCTCATGGAGGAGAGATCCATATATAGATGTTTGGAGAGAGGATGAGTCAGCTTGAGATCTGACTAGTGTCCTCTCCCTCTGTCAGTTCTTGAGTCCACTTGGAGGTTCTTGCTTCCACTTGGAGATTTGGAACCTCTTACTCATCACCAGTCGAATTCCCTGAGGCAAGTGTCATTTTGGAAGCTTCCTGGGTTTTGACACCTTGAGAAATGAGCGCCACTTGTCCATTCTCGTTCAGCGCAGGTAGCCAGTGTTCCAGTTGACATTCAACGCAGGTAGCCAGTGTTGGCATTGACATTCAGCGCAAACAGCTAGTGTAGCCACTGAAATGATCCTGAATTGACTTGTTTTTGAGAAGTTTCTGGTGGAGAACTTCTGTGAATTGTTGTGGTTTTTTAGCCTTGTTCCTCTAGGGGTAGGAACAACATGTTTAGGGACTTTGGATCCCTTAGATTATGGACATTTCATGCTCAATGCTGTAAGGCACAAAAATGTCTATAACATCTTTCCAAAAACTCTATCATTGTCGTCCAAAGGTATCTTAGGGAAACAATGACTTCCTCCCCACCTAGGAAACTACAATGTTCAGAGAATAATCCAAAGATACACTTCAACTTAAAGAGTAAGAGGTCTCATCACAAGCCGACTTATCATGATCATAGGTATTATAGCTTGTTGACTTTGCCAATACTGCATACCACAACAAGGAAATGACTCAGGATTGTTGCAATCAAAAGAAAAGGGGTCTCATCACGAGCCAGCTTGTTCAGCAAAGTTATAAATCAGTGAATGGTTGTGTCATGAATTGGCTACCAAACCAAGACATTGTTCTTTAAGGATAAAAAGAAAATGAAAGCAAAAAGTGTGGAAATGGATTCCTCTTTGAAAGTTTTAAATTTCTCTAAGTAGGATACAGGATCATTGCTGGGTAACAGGTAACCCTGTCGAAGCTATAAACGCTTGCTGGCAGTAGAGGCCCTACCTACGACAAATGAGCATATTTCAAACTGATTTCCAGAGAAGGCTTTGTTTTTAACTTTATGAACCAAGTAATGACTGATGCAGAGACAAGGACTAGCTTGAGGGAGTAAATAATCAAAGTTGAAAATAGAAGAAACAAAATATCATTGATAGGTAAGAGAATAAAGTACTTAGTCTTTCTATAGTAAAGTTTAATTTTCTGGAAAATTTTCTGTTTTGGAAGTTTTGAAAATTCAAAAGAATAGCAGAGATAACTGGTTCTTCCAAGTGAATCGCCAATTTTTGTGGCCAGCAACAACGCCCCTTCTTATTTAGTGTTATTCCTAATACTAAATAAGTGGGGACCCTTAGTTAAAAATTAAAAAAATCAAGTTAGTGCTTGAATTTCCTTTTCGAATAAAACTTACCATCATAAGCTTAGGAAATCCCCTTGAAAAATCTAAAAAAATCTAAGTTCTATGATAAGGTAAGACAAAATCTTTCCTTAGGAAATATCACATCGCAAAAAGATAACAGGATACCTCCTTACAAGCCGAATTCTAACATTCCGAGATCGCGATACGTGATAATAAAAAATAAACCATCGCATACATCAAAGAAAACTTACGTTGAAACACCTTAATTTTCCAATATACAATGACACATATCGAAAATCACATTTTGCAGAAAATAGATTAACGAAGATTGTCATAAATTACGTTCCTGCGATATTATGATATTGTGATATCGCAGTTTTCTGATAAAAGCGGCAATATGATAGCACGATTATGTGATAATGCGATATTGAAAGTTTGTGATATGACAAGCAAGCAATGTTGTGTTTCTACGATGTTGCGATCTGCGATATTGCAAAGCAAATCACAAAATCACTTCATCGCAGATCTTTTGGGCTCACGGTTCAAAAAAGTATTTTCCATAAACCGACACCTGGTTATGTGCTTTAATGCTAATTAATGAGTTAGTTGCTAGATATTAATGGAATATGGTTTCGCGTGTATCGAAAATTCATTTCACGTAAGGTGATATATTTTATACGTCTTCGGCATTTAAAACTTTCCCATCACCTTCCTTATCATTATTCTCACTTCACTTGTAAATTGCAGGAATGGAGAATAGAGAATGATACAAAGTAGTACGCAATATATTATGGGAAAGAAAAGCAAGGCTCCAAGTTCTGAAGAGAAAGAAATGGCGCCACTGTATACAGACATGGCTTGCAACATAGACACTGGTATTGCTACGTGGGAAGGCATGTATAATCTACTTGAGGAGGAGAATCCTAGAGTAATGGAAGTTACTGCTACTGCGGGCTCACATAGTTCTTCTGAGGCATCTATCACGGAGCTATTTTGTTCATTCTTAAACCGGATAGAAGTAAGACCCAAAATTCTCCCATACATGGACATGGTTAAATGTATACTGAACAACATTGTTATCAGAAATAGACAGTTTAAGACTCAGGGTCAAGGACTTATTGGCTCATTCGCTGCATAGGATTTGAAGCTCATGTATCATTTACCAGAGCCACAGGAAACTTATAACAAGAAGTTCATGGAGAAATTTGCAAAAGAAAATCAAGACCTGGCAGAAACCACTAAAGACTGGTCGAGGAGGGACGAACCGTTGAAGAAAGATAAACATGGTATGTATAGTATTGGTTCTCTCACCTCCCTGTATTGCTTTGCTGCTGCCATGCTCTGTAGACTTTTTGGAATGCCAGACATTAACAAATTTTCATCTGAATGGCTACCATTATTGGATTCCACCACGAATGCCACTATTGTGGATTGGGCTAAAACATTGTCTGATAACCCAGTCATAGCCATTGTAAATTGCTGGTCTAAAAGAACTGTTTCTCAGAGAATTTGCCCCCCTGTTTACCTATCTGCTTATGTGATGGATGCGATATGTTATGTGTCTAAGTTTACTAGTGTTGGTCCCATTTCGAAGACCTTGCAAATACCTTAACAAATATGTATAAAACCAGAAGTTGAACCTGACAATGAAGCAAATTTAGTTCAATTCCCAATTCCCCGCCGGGGACATTAATGCCATGCTTCGGGTTGACTTATTGATTCAGGGTTGAAATGGCTTCTATAGGCTATTGAGGGGCTTAATGGCTTATCTCTCTTCCCCGCTGCTCCCAACGGTGGTGCTTAAGCTGGTAGCCATGGATCCACTCGAATAAGGCCCCTTAAGGTATAAGGTAACTTGTATTATATCTGATATTCTCCGTTTGATCATAAATAAAGAAATTGTTGCTCTTGTGGATATCAGCGTGAAGCCACTTAATTGGTTCGATCAGTGGGTCGAGGAGGGAGAATTGAGTGGGTCTAGCAGCGCTATGTTTTCAGTTCTAAACTGATCAATGAACACGAAGGTGAATCAGCGTATATAACAAGCTGTAGTAAATCATAATGTGTGTGATGACGTTTGCCAGTATAGGTTAGGATATTTTAGTTCTAGCCGTCCGTGTTGGACTTGATGGACTTGTTGGACTTGGTGAGGTTCAAGATTACAGGCTAAGGCCCTGGGTTACAGGCTTTTGACTGAAGGCTGAAGGCTTATGGTTACTGGTGAATGGGTCATGTCTCCTGGTGAATGGCTTTTGGCTAGAGCTGTGATGGGTTGGAAATGGACAACTCAAGACCCCTTACCCATTCATATCTATCATAAAGAATTGTGGGACTCTAAGTTCGCTCTGCAATTCTACCAGATTTGTCATGGAATCATGTTGCCCCTCTACAAAATGTTGTTTGATAAAGATGCTCCAAGATGCTGTCCAGAAGTAGAAGTAGACATACTCCCTGTCATGAGAAGGTTTGGGGAGGAATTGTTTACATATGTTAGGGTAATCGGAAGTTCTGCTTCCCCTCACATCCTACCTTTATATCTCCTTGATAAACTCATGGCACGAGAAATTGCATATCAAACCTATGGAGAAGGAGGTTTGAATAAAGATTTGAAAGACAAAAAGAAGGCTATCTGGCCACAATTTCCTGTAGCTTGTGGGGCCTTCTCACTGTTTAATGTAGGCCATGCATTCACAGAAGTAAAAAACATAACGTGTTTACAGTTATTCAAATTTTTCAGGAAGACTGTTCGACCCTCATGATATTTCTAAGAATTTCACTACTGCAGTCAAGATAAAGGTGTTTTCTAGAGAAGATGATATGTTCGATGACATATTTCAACAAAAAAGCACACATGAAGAAATTCTGCATGCGGCCCAAATGCAATTCTCCCAGAATAATTTCAACAGTTCAAAATATACAAGGAAAGAAGGTTAGTCAGTGTAGAAGAGTAGGCGCACCAATAATCAATGAAATTCACAAAGAAATTCTCTTTAACGAATGGGATGAACAAATCAGGGAAGCAGAGCAAGTAGCAGAAAGAGCAGCCATGGCAACAAATAACATTATTGACTGTGTAAATGAAAATTTGCACAAGGAAAGTTTGATCATAGAAACCACTCCAGGGTATTTACCTAAAATACAACAACTACAAACAGACTGGAAGCAGAAGGCTTAAGAAAATGCAGAAGCAATGCAAAGGTTAACCAAATTGAATTGGGATTCTTACTAGATGTACTTGGTAAAACTACACAGCCAGTGGATGACTCTCAAGTGCATCATCAATTTTGCCGAGAATATGGCACCAGCTCTCGCCGATTCTCTTTTCTCAGCTCAGCTAAAGTCGGAAGTCGGCCAGCCAACTCTTCTCAAATAGATGCTAAATGCGTGCGATTTCAAGGAGAAGATACAGAAGTAGTTTATTTTTAGATTCAATTTTAGTTTTAATTTAGTTTTATTTTTGCCTGAAATGAGGACAGTCATTTAAACCTCATCCTACATTTTTGTAACAAGTTATTTTTAGATTTAGTTAGTAGTATTTAAACCCTTCTCATGCATTTAAATAAGGCTCCTGAAATTTGTCAAAAAATTATCCCCAGAACATGCAATTTTGTACCCTCTGAGGAGGTTTCGATGAATGAATGGAATAGGATTTATTGATATTTGCATTTGATATCTACTACTGATGTTTCACTTTTGTACTCTTAGTGGATGTTAGATCAAGAAGAGATAAATCATTATCGCTTGAAGCTCATGAGTAGGACTAGTTATAAATGGTACATCTATCTCTTAACTATTTCTGCCTTTGTGTTAAAGTGATATTCATGCTCAATTGTTTATATATTGATGCATGAATGCTTCAGTTATCATTTGGCACTTTTGTACAGTGATAGCTGTTTATTTATGCTTAATGTATGAGTAGCTTATTATGCGATATGTTTTTCACAACTGTTTCGTCTAACTTATATACGAAGTGGTTCATCCTTATTAAATTCTTTTCTCATAACAGTTGAATGATCTTTCTTATCAGTTGTTATTTGAAATCATTTTAGATCGCATAATGGAAGGATTACACCCCTGGTTAGTGTAGACTTAGATATTTCTGCTTATTAGAATACAATTTCTATATTATTAGATTAGATTTAGAGTAAAATTATTCCATTTAGAAACTGTTAGAAAGAGAAGTATCAGTCCTTCACACACACACACACACATAAATTGGGAAACTGGTCCCATATCGCCAGTCGGACCCACTATACCAAACAGAAAAGGAGCTGCTAACCAAGGTCCGGACTAGGTCGGTATCCACCTTGTTGTAGACCTTATTTTTGGGGCTTCAACAAATCTTTGCATCGTGATTCACTACAACAAGAGTTTGAATTTCCTGGCACTAGTTTTCATGAAACTTGGAATGGTTTTAGAGTCACTCAACATTTGAGCACTATTTCAAGGGAAACCTGCAATAGGTAGACTATGAAAAAAGTTTAACTACTTTATAGAGTTAGTGCTTTTTAACTTTGATAGATGTGAAGACGATAAGTGTAGCATGCCAATTCAATGACATAGGTTGACCTAATTTTTCATTTTCATCTAACTATTGTATTGTTCTATATCAAAATATTATTCATGAATTATTTAGTTCCTCTTTCAATGTGTTTGAGTCTTATTCATAGTCATGCTTAAAAAGAATATTGAAATGATTGATATCGGTGATAGTATAATTTGCAATATCATTAGAATGTTATTCATTAGATTTTTTTTTTATATTATTGATTAATTGTTTAGTTCCTCTCTCAATGAATGTGAACCTTATCTATAGTCACTCTTAAAACAATATTAAAATGCGTAATATTGGTGATAGTATAATTTTAAATACCATTAGGATGTTTTTCATTAATTTTTTTCCAAAAGTTAATCTTACTCATATTATAAAATTATAAGTTTAATCTTAATCTTATTCACTTAAAGTGTATTGGAATTTTCAAGTATTTTCAGTTTATTTTATAATGTACTTACTAAAAATATGGGTTGAATTTAAGATTTAATTTTATAATAAGTGAATACGTACATTTAATACATCGAATTTTTTTATAAATAAATAATAAACAATAGGATAAAAATACAAGTTTTCATTTTCCCCCAAAATTTTGAACTCTCATTTTATTATTCGTACACTTATTTTATTATTTCTCATGCAAGATCCATTTTAGAAATCAAATTTCTCCTAATTAGGATATCGTAACAACATTTTGGTTTCTCAAAGTAAGTTACGTTGGCATTATTTTGGGTTTAGATATTATTGTGTTGGGTTGGGAAATAAGTTATAAGAAAGAGTTCATACTTAACATAAACTACTTGTATACTATCATCATTCAACAAACAAACAAAAATAGAGAGCTTATCTATAATTATTTTAAAATGGAGATTTAAGAACTTGTCTAAACATTCAGCTGTAAACAAAAAGGGTTCAACAAAAAATAAAATAGAGAGCTTGTCTATAACTATTTGAAGATGGAGATTTAAGAACTTGTCTAACCATTCAGTTGTAAACAAAAAGGGTTGACAAAACAATATACTATCAATCTGTTATTTTCGATAACCAACAACCTGGTCATGGAGTTATTTTTGCATCAAATTTTTCGATATCTACATCATTCTACATACAAGTTGGATTTTTCACCAAAAATAATAGCCCATCTTATTTTGTGAGACAAATTTGCTATTATGTTATTATTTTCTTCTTTTTTTATTTTCCCCTCTATATTGTTTTGTATTTAGATGTCAAGATTTGGATTTCTCGTCCCCTATTTAACATAGTTAGATGAACATTTTTTATATCCTAACTTTTCATTTGGTACAAGAAACTATATTTCTTATTTTCACAACAAAAAAATATAAAAATAGCACATGTCTTCCCTTGATTGTCATGTGGGATGGAATATAAACAATGAACTGAGTGTATATAATCTATCCTTAAAAAAATGATATTTTCTTGTTGTTGGCCTTTGATAGTATTAGTTTCAGGAGTTTTATTTATTAAACTAGGAACAATCCAAGACCTACATGAATACCTTGTATTATTGGAAAAACTTGTATGTCATTTGCTTTCGTGCACGAATACCACTTTGGTTTCTTTCTTGCTTGACATTTTAGATAAATGGATTAAGCCTATTTTTTACTATATGAGTCTTTTTTCATACTGAATGTTAATGGCTTGCCTCAAATATATTTTCTTTATGGTTCATTTTACTTAAGTTTTTTATACATGCAAGGAGAGTCTAAAATTATTATTTTTAAAGAATATTGTAACAATGGTGTTTGTTTCAGTTATGAAATGTATATACTTTAATGTAGGTTTGTTCACAAAATGAGAAAAATTGTATATTATTGTGATAAAACAAGATCCAGATTTGGTATATATTATCATTTCATTTACGATGTAGATAATTTGATGGTGATTTAAAGGATTTGGTGCAAGAGATTTCTAGCCAAGGGAAAGACACAGTGATCTATGTAGGTGTCCTTGATTTTCGTATCATTGATAGTCTGACTCAAATAATAGATGGGATTTTTAGTACCTACATCGTCTTGCTGGACAAATACCATTTCTATAGAGATGCCTGAACTAGTACATCTTCCAAGATATCAAATAGATTTTGAGCAGCGTTTTCCCAATGGAACAGAGCCCCTTTTTTGAGTATGTGAGTGAATCCTTTGGTCAACTCAGTGTAATTAGGGAGAAACCTCTGCATAAATTTAGCCTTCCCTTGGAGTCACTGAGGTTGAACGAGGGAAGAAGGTGTAGGAAGATTGATGATTTCCTGAACTTTCAAAGGATTGATACGAATTCCATGTTTCAAAATTATAAAACTAAGAGGTCGACCAAAACTAATGCAAAAAAAACATTTTTGAGGATTAATTTGAAATATCATAGTGTTTACACCATAAGGAAATGGACCTATGGTGCATCGAGTGGCCAACTCGATGTTTAGAGTGAGCAGGGAGATCATCCAAATAAGGATGCATGATATGTTTAATGTTGTGAAAATCATAATCCATTTCCCATTGAAATCTATCCCCAACATTATTTAAACCGAAAGGGAGTTTTTGATAAGAAAATGTACCTCAGAGACAGATAAATGTAGTTTTACGTTGATCCACTACTAGAATGTTGATTTGATTATATCAAGAGAAACCATCCATGAAAAAATATATCTCACAACTAGCACAATCATCAACGATTTGGTCAATGAATGGGATTAGATAATTTTCCTTCTACCAAGCATAATTTATATCCCAATAATCGATGCATACATTGATTGTCCCTTATTTTTTCATGACAAGAATGACATTTGACACCCAATCGGTCAAAGGAATGGGGTAGATGAAACTAGCATGAAGAATTTTCTCAACTTCGTCTTTAATTTTGACAACCTTCTTGGGATGGATCAAATGTAGGTGATGCCAAATTGGTTTAGCATTAAGATACATTTTAGTCTCATTCACAAATATATTTGGGTCAATACTTGGAATTTCTTCATAACTCTAGGCAAAGACATCTCAAAAAACCTTGAAATAGGGCCTTATAGGTCTTAGTCTCATCTAGAGAATAGGATGCACCAATCTGTATATTTTTTAAAATACTTGGTTTAACAAAGATCTCAAGAAGTATCATCTCTTTGATATTCGAGAGTATTTTTAGAATCTATTTCATGAATAGATATGGAACTTGTAGAAAATCCAATGATATTGTGTAGATATAGGTCACTAAAATTATCCTCAACGAAGTTTAGTAAGGAGGGATGATGATTATCATCCCATGGTAGATTATGTGACATCATGATTTCAATGATACTCTCATATGTAGGTAATGTGAGAAAGAAAAATATCAAAAGACGTGCCACAATCCAATGAATGGTCGACCTAATTAATCAAAGAGGACGAATGAGAACAAGCCACATAAGCCAAATAAATGGCTTCATAATCAAGCTTTATGGGGATAAGAAGAATTTAATTGCCAAAAATATCAATTTTAGTTTCATTTGGTACAATACATGAACCGGTTGGACTAGTAGAATAAGATATCATATTGATATAAGAAACCAAAGGTGAGATGTTGGGAAGCAAAGAAGGAGGGAGCAAAAAGGTTCCCATAAGCGAGGAATCCTTAAGTAGTCCAACCCTGAAATTTTGATAAGGATGTAGAGTTTCAACTATAATAGGGGCACTCCTTGTAACATGAGAATCATAGGTAAAGAAGGCGAGTTGGTCGATGGCCACAATCTCATCCTTATGAGGAAAGGAGATCATACGGAAATAGGTTGAAATGAAAACAACCATGGCATAAAACCACATGCTACCAGATGAAATATTATAATCAAGGGGTCCATCAATAACTTAGACTTATTTGGATACTGTTTTCCTCCTAATTCTACTTGTAAAGAGTTAAAAATATCACAAGTTTATATGTCTGTCCATCAAAATCTTTCAATGTGGTTGGTGACTGACTCAATTAAGGAGAAACAATTGCCTTCCAATAAGACAAAGACATGATACTGGTGGAGGCTCCCTTATCCATAATAGAAATATGGATGGTCTTACCGTAGACAATAACCTTGATCATAAAATCCTATTGGGATGGAAGTTGACGAGAATACTTCTCATGATTTAAAATGACTAAGTTGGAATCTGAAGGATCATCACATCTGAAAGCAGAAAGAAAATCCTTCTTATGGGCAGGACAATTTTGCAACACCTCGAGAGTTGACATAGATGATGGAGACTGAGCCAATCTTCAATTATGTTATAATTTTGAAGAGCTCTCACATGAGGGTTGAGAACAAATTTACAAATAACACCCTTTAGAGGCTTAATATTTAATTCCATAGGAATTATTGGAGGAGTGGGATTCAATGAAGATGGTGCCAAATAGGTAGGTTGATCAATAGACTGACCATTCAAAGGATTCACATTACCATATTATTTACTTTGGGTAGCAACCATAACATTGAATTTTGGATTTGTGGAGGAAAGAATTAAAACCAAGTTAGAGGAAGTAAGATCTAGGGCAACCATGTGAGTCTCTTGATTGGGAAATGGGTCAGTCAACACAGAGGGTGGAGTGGAAGATTTCAAGAACTAGTTCACTTCCACATAGCGAGGATAGTCATGAGTAAAGTGATCCTTATTACAAATCAGACATGGATAACTAGGCTTTCATTTCTCATTAGAGTACTGACTTGTTTTTTTATCCTACGACGAAGAATCTTTCCTCTTTTTTAGTTTACCTTTATTATTACTTCTTTTTTTCTATAGAGAGGTTCCTTTATCATAATGAATGACATTTATCTCGTAAGTAGAAGCCGTAAAAGGATTGGATGGATGGTTTTGGTCATATGCAGTGAGAGATATACCAAATGGTTTACTCATTGACTATGAACAGGAAGAGCCAATCACACCATCATCGACATGAGATTATTTACTAGAAGCTCGGTGAACAGTATTCGAAGGTCTCACAGTGTTTAGTATATTAACATAAAGTGTGTTTGATTAGGTATACATGATATATAAATATTGTGCACAAGTAATCACTTTAGCCACATCTTCTGTTACAGGTGAAAACATAGAGTTAGTAAACCATTCCCCAAACAATTGATCGAGAACATATGCTTTAACCAACCGATGATGATGCCACATATTATGAATATGATATGATATGTGAGTGGAATCAAATTGTTTGAAATTGGTCAAAAGTTTTGTTACAATCTCATATTGGATGGGAAACTAGACATGTTTGAGGAATGTAGTGGCTGAAATCGTGAGATGAATCTCTAGGTAATTTAGTATACGATTTAGTTGTGGTACCTGTAATCATACTTTCGAAAAGACATAATCAAATGGAATCATCATTAAGGGAGTTCAAAGAACACCACATATGATAAGTCATCACATGCGTCAAAGGATATTATCTAGGATTCCCAATAAATTTTTGGATATCACAAGGAAATTTGGTAGTAAATATCGACCATCGAGGAGGATGAGCGATGGGGTCATTCGTGAGCCAAGTCAAATATGGCCGTTCAGGAGTGGACACAAAAGATAACTTCCTATTGAAATCTGGAGGAGGATAACCTGGATAAGATGGGATGGCCCAAGAAAAAGGTATTTGTGTTCCATAATAAGGATGGTTATGATAAAGAGGAACCTGGGTACTAAGATATTGATGATTCTGATAACCAATATATGCATATCCTTGTTTTCAAGATCTAGGATAACCTTGCAAATTTTGGAATGGTTTTCTTTATATTTGTTGCCCTAAATAAGGTGTTTGAGGGATACCTTTTAAAGGTCAATATTATTTCCTTGTCATATTTTTAATCATTCCCTGATAACTTGAAGTCAGTGGGGGTTGTGCCATACCATACATGGTTTTTCCTACTAGAATTTGATGGATACCTTGTCCAAGCTATGGATACTATAAGGTACCCTCTAAAGGTTTAATGAGAAGGACCTGGGAGTTACTAGATACTAATGGAATAGATTGATTCATAGAAGCATCCTATAAATGTTGGCTTACATTTATTTGAGCTTGTTGAGGTATAGATTTATGGGTAGGGGTTTGGGAAGTAGATTGTATAGGTTGAGAATGTACATATGTACCCATAACGAAACCAAACTGGATGGGTGAAGTAGATCTCCGAACATTAACAGTCAAATGAGACTGAAGAGGATTTAATGAAGGTTGAGCATTAAATTGTGGTATACTGATGACAAGTTTCCCCCCTGCTAAAGGAGGAATGTATAATGGAGGAAATTTCCCACCAGATGAAGGGTACCCAATATAAGGATAATTGGGTTGTTGAAGGTGTCCACTAATATAAGGATTAGCAAGTTGTTCAATTGTAGGTGTATGTGGAGGAGAAGGATAAAACTATATAACACTCATTATAGAAGTTCCAAAAGGAATTCTAGAAACAAATGTCATGGGAGAAGTCCAAGGATTGTATGCTGCACTAGAGAAGGTACCAGAAAATGTCTAATAACTAGGTGGGACAGATGAGTCACCATAGATATGTGTCTCTGGTGATGTTGCGAACATGGATGAAGAAGCAACATTTTATGTATCAGTCATAGTGGAGTCAGATTGGGAAACCATAGTGAATTCATTCATGGCTAATGATCCCAAAGATGATTGTTGTGAGAAACTCACAGGTGAACTGAAAGGGGGAGAAACAGATAATGGACCTTCATATGCAGTTTAGAGAGGAGGAAAAATATGATCCTAATAAATATGTAACCCTCTCAAATGAACATGAGAGGAGGGATGAGGTTCTTCCTATGTCATCTCTTCAATACTCACAATGCCATATAATGGAAGGGGATCATTGTTTGCTTCAAGATATATAATTTGCAGTTGTGTTTGAGACAAAGGAAGAGAAGAGGAATGCCCTAAAGTAACAGGTAAATATGACTAAGGTACCTCAAGTTGAATAACCTCAGGTGATAAGGTATTTGATTCAATGAAGTCAATTCATTGACCTCGGGAAATAAAGGTTCACGTACTTTCATTCGATTGTGTTAGATTCACCGACAAGAGTAGATGTAATCTCACGTTCAGTACTCAAAGGGAATGATGATTCTGTTGGATCAATTTCAGGAGGAGGACTACAAATAGCTCCCAAATTTCCTGATTCAGTAGTTTTCATCTTCTTATGCTTTTGGTGACGACCAGGAGTTTCCTCTAGTGGAAGAGGAGGCTTATTTTTCATTCTACATGAATGGAAAGGAGTGGGTGTTTGTTCTTCCATGTTGTATTAATACATTTTAATAATTAACATATAAAATGAATCAAAAAGGAGTAAAACTAGGCATAAAGTTTTACCAAGCAACTGTGAACTACAGTATACAATTTGGCAAACCAAGGACTTAATGTACATGTAGGAAATATCTATGAATGGTGTGTTTTGTGTATCATGGTATATAAGGTTATCGAATCGGTTACCTATGGGGAGGATGGAAACCTATAAGGGACTTCCAAAATATAATCAATGATACATGGAAGTGCAGTCCATAGTAGTGTTGTCTAATGCGTAAATATTCAATGAGAGAATTTCCATATACTTTTCGTGCATGGATCACCATCTAATATACCTAAAGGCATGTGATATATGATATGATACACTTATGTACGTGGAGCAGGATATCTCCCCCAGGATACAAAGCTAGAAAACAATGACAAATCGTGCGTTCAATGACATCATAACTGTTAATTTTAGGTATGTTCTATGCTAGAGAAATTTATTTAATTTTTCACAGTTAGCAATTGGTGGGCTCCAGTATTGTAGCAATAATGCTACAACTCCTTGAGCTTCCTTCTCTAATTTTATCAACCCGATAGTTCGTAACAAACTTGGAAGCGACGGTGCTGTATGCACAAGTACTAGCTCTTGTCGCAGCTGTCACTTGGTCAGATGGCACAAGTCCGCTAGGGCTCAAGCCAACTTCTATGAGTTCTCAGAAGAAGCTTTTTAACCGATGAATGAAAGCTATCTCAAAGGGAATTAACCTACTGTAGGAAGAAACTGAAAGCCAACAAGAAATGAAAACCCTAGCAAACCGTAATTCTACCAGCTAGTCCTACTGATGCAGAGGTGGGAATGCAAAATACTGAAAGAGGTGCCATTACTTCTAGGAAGGTGAGATGCATGTGTCTAGTCTACTTTGATCTAAAGAAAGCATGTTTTTGGTTTTTTTTTCAAGTTGTTGGAATTATTATGTGTGTGCTTCTAACTAGGTCTTGACTGTGCAGGGATATATCAAGGAGGGAAATGCTTGAAAAAGGTCAGGAAGGCTCAGAGAGGGTCTAAGGGATCCCTAGCTTCCTTTCATAGAAGTTCATAAAGTTCAGATGCTTGGCAACCGTGTTTACAAGCTTCTACAGGAAGTCTGCAGGGGTTCTACAGGATGTTTAGGATTTCTACAGGAAGTTCACTAATTCCTACAGGATGTTCTGCAATAGGATTTTTGGGTGATGAATGAGTGGAAGAGGCTATATGGATGGTCAAGGAGGTAGGAGGCGAGCTTTTGATGGCTTATGGACATAGAGAGGAGATGAAGAGGGGGTGTGCAAAGCTGGTTGGCCTAGAGGAGGTTAGAGGAAATGGAAGGCCGAAAAGGTAGAATCATGTGGGTGATAGAAGAGTTTAGGAGGTAAGCGGTCTAACTGAGGGATGAGTGGATAGCCTAGGCACGGATTAGAAGGATAAGGGAATGAGGGAGAAGTACTGCACAGTGTAAATGAAACAAATCATCCGTGTCTTGCACAAAACCGAGATTTCATCAACCTATTCTAACTGTTTTTATAAAACCATAGAACAACAACGTGATTTTGTAAGGAAACTCTTGCATGGTACTGAAACAAAGATTTATTCCACAAGATCTGAACGCATGGATGCTGCTACAACCGAGAACATTTCATCAAAGCTTGCATGAACGTATAAAAAAATGTTTTTGGTGGGTGGCACGGTCTGCAATTCCAGTCTCTAAACAGAGGTGGAAGTGAGTGTGCAGTCAAACCTTTTTGGAACTCTGATTAACTCTAAGCTCCTTACTCTAATCTAAACTACTGAAAGCAACTTTGTTCATAAAACCAACCTACTTAACCACACCAAGAAATTCAACTCAGCAAACTGTGTTTCCAAATGCATGCAAAGGGAAAGAAATACAATGCTGAAAGAAAAGTAACAATACAAAGAAAGGAGGCCTATTGCTCTCAGGTTGGGCCCAACCCTGAGAGCTATGGCTCCTCTAAGAACTCAGAACTAAACTCAAATCTGCCTGCTTTTCATTAAAAGATAATAGTCATAAGTCTCATAACATGCCAAAAATGGCTTACAAAGGGCAAAACAGAGCTATCAGCTCGTAGTCCAGAATAAACAACAAAGTTTCAAAATTCCCCCTCGAAGGCTACAGCCTCATCATTTATACATTACAAGGGCCAAGCTGGCCTCCTAAATTAGTGGGGTTTGGCTGTCCAAACTAAGAGTAATCTGCTGTTTCCTCACAATCCATTTGGCTGGCTTCTAGCTCGGTGGTCGTTGGAGCTCGAAGTTGGGGTGGAGATCACGAGGAAGGCCATTCAATGTTGTGGACAACCTTCCTACAAAACCTCAATCCCATCTTGGTTGTCTCCTAGCCCTCATCTGCGTGGTTTTGCTCCATTAAATGTCAAAAAACCTGAAATAAACATGTGTTAGCCACCTAGGAATAGTGACTACCCTCCTTCGTACAAAGGACATGAATATACTAAAAAAATGATGCATAAGTGATGAAAAATGAAGGGTTGAGCAAGGGTAAGTAGGCCAAATGAGCCCAAAATGTTACCGAATTTGGGGCTCATCATCACCCCCCAGCTAAAGTGATTGATCATGCTTGAGCAACTAATCTAGCTCCTCATCCTTCATTGCCTTTACTGCCACCCTCACATCCCAAGCCTCTGCAATAGTGTCCTCCTTACTGACATGGAACCCAACCTTTCTCTCCACCTCTTCCTCCAATGCAAAGAATAGTGCCACAGTGAACTTTTGTGGTATAATTTTGCCAGCTTCCAAGAAGTTATAGTATGAGCTCAAACTTGGCTGAGGGCTAGGCTCCGGAATATGCTCTTTTTCTTCTTCTCTTGGTGGCTCTACTTCGCCCTCCCTCGGTGGTGATGAGGGTGCTTCTCCTTCCATTCTCTCTGTTTCCTTAAGCTGGGCTAAGGTTTCCTGTAGAGCAGCTTCAGCATCCTGTAGCCGGGATTTTGAAGCCAATTGGTCTAACCTTTCTTTCCAAGTAGTTGTTTTCAGGATCCCCCTCTCATAGGTGACCTATATCTTTGAGGGGGACCTCTCCTTGGGCGAAGTAGGGGCATCATCTATAGTGATTGGGCTGCTGGATGGAGGTTGTGGCTTGCCCGTCTTTATTCTCACACTTCTCCTAGCTTTAAAATATAGAGGGGCCTCCCTCTTTCTCTTTTCCTTGGGCTTAAGAGGTGTACTGAGGGCGGCCAGCATAGCTGCTGCCTCCCTTGCAAGATCGTCGGCTTTCTTTTCCTTTGGTTTTCTTTTCTCAGGGCTTCCTGTAGAAGGCCCTTTTTCAGCTGATTTCGGGCTTCCTGTAGAAGCCGGTTTTGGTTTTCCTGTAGGAATAGGTGGCACCACTTTAGTTTTCTTTGCTGAGGGTGTTTTACTTTTTGACTTGGTCGAGGCTGGTGTCGAGGTGCCTTTGCTGATGTGGACCTGCTCAGTCTTGTCCACCCTGCTTTGTAATCTCTTCTCTCGGGGTGTCAATATGGGTGTGTCCTCTTTCTCTTTGGCACCCTTTTTCTCTTGTTTCTCCTTTTTCTCTGTCTTCGGTGTTTTGGACGTGGGTCTCTGGCCTTTTTCTTTCTTCCCTGTGGGTACTGACTCCTTCTCCTCGCTGCTGGAGGAACCAAGCTCTTCAGTCAAAATTTTTATATTGCCATCCTTGGTCAGATTTCGGAAGGCTTCCCATGAGAGAGGGACTTTGTATGTGTGGAGTGCATCCTCCACGAGGAGCTTAATGAGCCCGTGATGAGCTACCTAGTCTGGTGTGCCTTCCCTCAACTTGGTGGCACATTCAGTCATATACTGCAGTAGAAAGTAGGGAATGCTTAATTTGTTTTCTACAGGTAGGTCCACCTGATGCCTTAATTCTGTGTGTAGCCGAAAATGGTACCCATACACAATGCTAAACCGACCTTCGCAGGTGATGTATTTCATAATTTGGAGGCTGACTTCGCTCCAAAGTGGCAGTAAGCTAGTCCTGTGAACCCCATTCTTATCTTCTGAGAACTACTCCTCTGGTGGAAAGAATTCCTTCTTAGCTTGTTGGCCTAATTTCCTCTCTTCTTTGTCCCATGGTACCCCCATTGGGAGCTCGGTAACTCGGCTGATGAACTGTGGGGTGAGCCTGAGACTCAAACCCCTGAAATTCACGGTGGCTAATGTCTTTGATTTCGGCTTCAGAGCCTGCAAGAACTCCTCTACCACCTCATCATCATACCCTTGCAATTTGTCACAGAACGACATCCATTGCGCGCGGGTGAACAGCTCCACCACCTCAGGGTTCTCTCTTAGTTTCTTGGAGTCGGTTGGTTCCTTTATGATGAACCCACCCGGCATGGTGAAAAACTGCTACGTTGGCTGGAGGTGGCGGATGAAAAAAGACTAGCCTTTTGGGACAGAGTGTAGAATTACACCTCTGCCACGCGTACAATTAACAAAGACTATCTCTAGATGAGCTTTAACAGAGCTTGATTACAAATTATATCCTGTAGGAGACTTTACATACACCCCGACGACAATTCATGCAAACGACAGACAATACTTGCATTCCTTTATGAGCAGACTGTACAACGTCAACTCCGCCACCCTCGAAACCAATTGCATGGGAGGCAAGGTTCAGGCTTACCTTTTTAATTCTCCACCTTTGACGTGAAGAGCCCAATTTTCCCGTGGCAGTGAGCTTCCTGTAAAAGCAGCTTTCCTGTAGAAACAGCGCACGGGTTCTGGAGAACACTGCAGTGGTTCTACGCTCTCTGTGCTGCTTAACAGACGTTCGAACGGCCGAAGACTTGGAGTGTCGAGCTCCAGAGGAATCCAGATGCTCACTTGACTTTCAAACGGCTGATGATAAATGCGTGGGGTGGCAATCTAGCCGATAGATTTGAATCCGGCGGAATCTGTGGCGCGGGGGTGAGCTGTCCCTGCCAGACCGTTGGGCGACGTCACTTAATCATTCTACTGCAAGTTCCTTGACTGCCGCATCATTCCCCGCAGATCTCCCACCGTCATTTCTGTTAAAACGCGCTTCTCCCCGACTGGATGGCTCTCACGTGTCCATTACCCCTTCCTTTTGCCACGGCCACCTTTTACACATCCGACTAGACCATCTGACTGGTCGACGTGGCCAATCGAATGGCCATACGACCGCTCAACCCATTCACTTCACACTTGCAAACATTTCAAAGTAATATTCATGTAATTCGACGAAAGAAAGGGCGAGGCACTTACCTGTGCGACCGTGACATGATTTTTCAGGCTCTTGGACGACGATGACTTGATTTGCTTGCTGCTGCTTAATTGCACAGGCCCGAAGGTTCCTCTTCACAGGCTGCTGATGATGAAGCTTATGATTCGGCTGCATGTGCCCGCGTTATCATTGCATGTTGCAGGCGATTGAATGGTGTACACTCTAGTTGGCTTAACTGCTACGGGACTCCTGCAGGATGTCCTGTGGCAGTTTTTCCTCCTCGGGTGCATGCTGAACGATGAAGACAGTGGCATCATGATCACGCTCACAGGGCCCTTGGATAGCTGTGATGGGTATTGCATGGCATCTCAGCATCTTTTTCATTTAAAAATCCCTTCCTCTTGATAACTCAATGATTTGTTTTGATTGTGCAGGTATTTTTATTGCATGTCAACTGGGGTGGCAGCAGGAGGTGACAGCAGTGTGGGATGGAGGAAATAGTAGCTTGCATGCCTCCATGTCGAACCTTGGTCGTTAGATCTCCCCACACAATGAATTCTGGGCCGTCCCGAACTTCTACAGGAAGTTTCCTGTAGAAATACAGAACTTCCTATAGAAAGTCTGCAGCTCCCTGTAGAAGACTAGGCTATGATGAAGTCGTGCCCATACCTTGGAGAAGATGAGTGTTTTTGGAGGAGGTGCTGGTGAGGTCTCCTGGCAGCATGATAAGGATCCTTGACTTTGAGTTGAGAGAACTCCTCTCCTTCATACGATACCTGCAACCTGCATGCATTGCCACATTATAAACTTGTTGTCCCTGTTTTTTTGCTTATTGTTTTTTTTTTCTTCTTTCTTTTGAAAGATAGCAGGGGTGCCTCAATGAGGTTTTCACCCTTCCCATCTGCCTTAAGCACCTCAGAGAGGTTTTCACTCAAGGATCTTGTTCAAATCCTTTTTTTTTTTTTTTGAAAGACAATAGGGGCGCCTCAATGAGGTTTTCACCCCTGCCACCTGCCTTGGGAGCCTCAGAAAGGTTTTCACCCAAGGATCTTTATTTTTTTCTTCTTTTTATTCCTATTTTTTTTTTTTTTTGAACTTTCAGGGTATGCCCAAAACAGAGGCAGAACCCTTCTCTATGACCAACACTGATTTCTCCACAGTTTTGATGAACTCTTGTCTTGAGAGAGGTTTCCTGTAGATCTTCAGTCGATGCCCATTGACAAGAATGGGGATGGCCTCCTCATCAATGGTCCGAATAAGAACAGATCCATTGTCATGACAATTTTCCACTGCATATGGTCCGAGCCATCTAGTTCTCAGCTTCCCCTTGAAATCTTTATGCCTGGAATCATACAACAGCGCCCAATCTCCTGGCTGGAATTGCTTGTCATTGAGGTGTTGGTCTTGCCACACCTTTCTCTGAAGTTGAACCACTTCTGAGTGAAGGAGGGCCTGCATTCGGTGCTCATCCAGTCCATTCAGCTGCAATAACCTTTCTTGTTGGGCATGGCTGAGATCTAGGTCCAGCTGAGCTGCCATCCTCAAAGTGTTGTATTCAAATTCAATTGACAGCAAAGCTTTCTTCCCATAGACTAGCTCATAAGGTGAGAAGCCGGTTGAGGTCTTCCAAGTGGTGTTGTAAGCCCATGTGGCCTCAACCAGGCGATTTGCCCAATCTTTCCTACTGCTGCTCACCACCTTAGTCAAAATCCCTTCCAATGCTCTGTTGGTGACTTCCACTTGCCCATTTTCCTGAGGATGATAGGGGGTGGAAGTCCTATGCTTGATTTTGTGATGAGCTAGTAGGTCTTCAATTAAGTTGGATGTGAACTGGCTTCCTTGATCGGTGGCCAGCTCTCTTGGGTAGCCAAATTTGCAGAAGATGTTTTCTCTTAAGAACTCAGCCACCCTTTCTTCTGTTGCTGCTTTGATTGCCTTAGTTTCTGCCCACTTTGTCAGGTAGTCAGTGCACACAATGATGTAAGACCTTTTCCTCGAAGGAGGGTTGATTGGACCCACAAAGTCCATACCCCACTTCTCAAATGGCTCAAGAGTCACTTGAGGTTGGAGAGGCATCTCATCCCTTTGAGTCGGTTTCCCCATTCTTTGTCATCGGTCACATTGGCTGATATACCTTCTGACATCTTGATGAAGTGTGGGCCAATAGTAGCCTGCCTGCAGGATTTTGAAGGCAGTCCTCTTTGCTGCAAAATGTCCTCCATAAGGCCCATCATGACAGGTGAGGAGGATATCAAAGACTTCCTCCTCCCTTACACAACGCCTTAAGATCTGATCAGGGCCAAGCTTGAATAGGTTGCCCCCGATCCAAGTGAATGAGGCACTTTTTCTGATGATTCTGCTCTTCTCTCTTGAGGATAGGTGCGGAGGGAACTGTGCTGAAACAAGGTAGTTTGCTATATCAGCAAACCATGGAGAGAGTGCTGAGATAGCAAACAGATGTTCATCGAGCATCTGGTCATCCACTGTTCCATCCTCATCTGCAGATAGATCCAATCTAGATAAAAAGTCAGCAACAACATTTTCTTTACCTGGTTTGTCAACGATAGTCAAATCAAACTGCTGCAACAAAAGTAACCATCTAATAATACGAGCATTCGCATCTGGTTTATTCATTAAATATCTAATTGCAGCATGGTCAGTATGTATAAATGTTTGATAGCCCGTGATATAATGTCAAAACTTGTTCAGTGCATGGACCACAGCCAAGAATTCTTTCTCGGTTACAGTGTAATTCAATTCTGCTTTGGATAAGTTTTTGCTAACAAAGTAAATGGCATACGGAAGTTTTTGTTCAACTTGTCCTAAGGCTACCCCTATGGCTTTGTTCGAGGCATCACTGTGGATGTGGAAAGGTAGGGCCCAGTTTGGACCTCTCAAGATTGGGGCAGACACCAACTTGTCCTTTAATTCATTCAAAGCCCTCTGACAATCATCAGTCAAATTAAACTCCACATCTTTTGCCAACAGGCCAAACAATGGTGAGGCTAGCTTGCTGAAGTCTTTAATGAATCTCCTATAATACCCTGCTAATCCTAAGAAACTCCGAACATCCCTTACCTTTTGGGGAGGTGGAACCTTCTTGATGAGAGAAATTTTGTTAGGATCCACCTGTAACCCCTGGCAAGAAATGGTATGGCCTAGTACGGTCCCTTCAGTCATCAAGAATTCACATTTTTCAGGACTAAGGGACAGGTTCGTCTCAATGCATTTGGTTAGGACTTTTCCCAAATTGGACAATGCTTCCTGGATGTTGGACCCATAAGGAGTGAAGTCATCCATATAGATTTCCACCGCATCATGGAACAACTCAGAAAAGATGCTCAAGACGGCTCTCTGGAAGGTAGCAGGAGCATTGCATAGCCCAAAGGGAAGAACTCAGTAGGCAAAGGTACCCCAAGGACAAGTGAAGGTGGTCTTATCCTGGTCTTCCGGGCTGATTTGGATTTGGTTGTACCCGCTAAATCCATCTAGGAAAGAGAAAAAATTCTTTCCTACCAATCCATCCAACACTTGATCTATGAAAGGTAGAGGGAAATGGTCTTTCTTGCTAGCTTTGTTTAGTTCTCGGTAGTCCACACAGATTCTCCACTTCCCATTTTTCTTGGGAACCAACACCAGAGGGGACACCCATTCCCTATCTGAGATAGGGTAAATGAATCCGGCATCCAACAGGTTTTGCAATTCTTCCTTGACAATGTCCTTAAGGGCTGGATTCATCCTCCTCTGGGGTTGTCTAACCAGTTTACAATCCTCTTTGATGTAGATGTGATGGGTACAGACCGAAGGATGGACTCCTTTCATCTCCTTATAGCTCTAAGCAAAAGCATCTAGATGACTCGCCAACAGACTACACAGCTCCTTTTCCTGAGAAGGAGATAGGGAGGAGCTGATCTTTAACGTCCTCTCAGGGCCGAACTCCACATTCTTGACTCTGGGAGTGACAGGGTTGGTCGCACAAAGGTCCACTAAGGTGCTAGCTTGGGCATCCTCCACCAATTCCTCTAAGGTCAGTGCACTGGGAGGTCGATTCTGGATCAAGGTCTCAATCAAATCATCCTCGGTTGGGGGGTCTCCCCTAGTGGTGTCTAGGGTGCACAAAGGTGCTGAGTACACCTCACCCTCTTCTCCTTCCTCCAACCAAAGTGGTAAGTCATGCTCTAATGAGGGTTGGGCAGGAGGGTATAGGACTAGCTGCTTGGACATAGGACCATTTTTGATGGTCATGTTTCCTGCACGACAGCTTATGTAAGCATCTGCAGTGGCTAAGCAAGGCCTTCCCAAAATAAGAGGATATCCAGTGAGCTTTGCCTTTGGTTGCAGCACCAAGAAATCTGCAGGGTATTCCCAAGAGTCAACAGAGACCAAGACATCCTCCACAATCCCTTCGGGAGTCATGATGGAGCGATCTGCTAGTTGTAGGACTGTCAAGCTCTTCCTCAAGGAACCCTAAAGGTTTAGTTTGAGCATGGTATCCTTGGTCATCACATTAATGGTAGCCCCCAGATCAATCAAGGTGTGAGGTATGATGGTGCCATTGATGTGGACATCTACTACAGGACTCCCAGGATCTAGGTACTTTGGGCAGATGACTTGTCCCAACATAAGGTCAGACAGTTGTCCTATGACATTGATGGTTGAAGCATCCCTCTTTTGCCTGCCTGTGTGTCTGAAACACTTTTCCTTAACCAGTTTGTTGTATATTGGCACATCCTTGATGGCTTGGAGAAGTGGTATTTTCACACACAACTGCTTGAGCTCTCCCAGAAGCTCATCCTCCTCTGGGTTGGGTTGTGTGGTGGCTGTTAGTCTCTCAAGAAAGGGTGGAATAGCGTTTGGTTCACTTTCCTGTTTATCTTCCTCGTCCTCTGGGGGAGGAGGTTGGCGATCCGGAAGAGTCTTTGTAGATCGCAGATTGATCTCCTGGATCTCCACAGCATAGGTAGGGCATGATGCTTCCCCAGTATATACCTGCTGGGCCTATCTGTTATTGGGGTTCAAGTTCGGTTGAGCAGGCATTTGAGGTTGCCTTGGGGGAGCAAGAGGTAATGGTTGTGGTTGAACTGGTGGTGGAGGCAAAATGGCGGGAGGAGTGTTGTACTGGGGCCTCCACCCCGACTGAGGTGCATTCCACTGAGGCTGTGGCTGGGCATGTGAGTGATACGAATGAGTAGTGGGTTGAGTATGGTACTGAGGTGGGTAAGACCATGGAGGAGGCACAGACCAGGAAGGACAAGCAGGGGGACCCCAAGAAGGCATAGGAGTAGATTGGTTGGGGATGTAATAAGCTTGGGGTGCCCCTTGCATCCCCTGCTGGTAAGGTCTAGGTCCTTGTGGCCTCCTTTGGTTGAGGAGATAGAGAGGTTCGGTGGGGGCTTCTGTCCCTTGATATATGGATTTAAGCCCATGTAAGGTTGGACATTGGTTTGTGGGATGGTCCTCCTCACAAACGAAACATACTTCAACCGAATGTAATGGGCATTCGTTCTTAGGGTGTCTCCTTATACACCTAGGGCAGAAGATAGCCAAGGCCCTCTCAGCTTCTTCCTTCTTCTGCTGGATCCTGAATGTATCAAGTTGCATGGCAATGGTCTATCTCACCTCACTTTTGAGATCCTCTAATTGATTTGCAAACTCATGTTTGGAGAAAGGAATACCAGCTGAGAGGAGGTTTCCTCTACCTCGTTTCTGGGCTGCCCTAGAGTGGTTTCTAAACACAGTCTTTATGTCCTAATAAGGTAGTTGGTAAATATCTCCTCGAGCTAACATGTGAAGGGTATCTAAGAGGTCTTCAGGGACTCCTCGGAGTAGGACCAACTTGAGGGATTCAGGGTCAAGTGTGCACCTGGCCCGTTTATAGCTAAGTTGGAACCTTTCCTCGTAATCCTCTAAGGACTCATCATTTCCCATAGTCATCCGAAAGATCTCTCCCTTGGTTTCCTTGGACCTATAGTAGTCCCGGTACTTGGTATTGAAAGCTTGCTGCATCTGATCCCAAGTGGTGATACTGTTCCCAGGTAAGCCCAAACCAGCGTAATGCTGCATCCTTAAGGGTTGAGGGGAAGAGTTTCAACTTCTGTTCATCTTCAGTATAGTCATAGGTTCGACAAAGGACAACAAACTCAAACAAGAAGGTATCAGGATCTTCAATAGTCAGTCCATGGAAGTGAGGTAAAGCGGAGGGGCTAATGTTCTTCATTTTCATGTCTCCATTGGTCTCTCGGATGGGGAAGGCACCTCCTATTCTATTATCTTCTCTCTTATTGTCAGCCATAGCTTCAGATGGAATGGTCTCTAACTCTTCTTCTGCTATAGGATCTTCGTATATCTCAGGAGGTTCACTTATAGGTTCTTCTGGATCACTGTCACTGAAGAAGAGAGAAGGGTGACTCAGTGATGTAGTGGGGGTGTTGGGTAAGAATTTGCCTGTTTTATCTCGATTCCTATGAGGCATGAAATGGAAAGACTTTTGATTGCTTTTGTTTTTTTTTCTGGTACCTGCAAAAACTGAACAAATTGATCTACAACTAACTATCTTGCTGAAATGAAAATGCAGAATTGAAATGAAAGCAGGAAAGAACTAATCTACTTTGCTCAAATGAAATTGCGGGAATGGAAAGGCTAGTCTACACTTGCAGGATTGAAATGCTAATCTATGCTTGCAAAAAATGAAATTGCGGAATTGAAATGTTAATCTATGAAAGAAGGAAATGTCTATGCTACTTTTGTAGAATGGAAATGAAGTAAACTACTTGGCAGAAGGCGAGAGTAGGAAAATAGAAGAAAAGCAACAATTACTAATACTCTGGCACTTCCCCGGCAACGGCGCCAAAAAGATGGTGGGCTCCAGTATTGTAGCAATAATGCTACAACTCCTAGAGCTTCCTTCTCTAATTTTATCAACCCAGTAGTTCGTAACAAACTTGGAAGCGACGGTGCTGTATGTACAAGTACTAGCTCTTGTCGCAGCTGTCACTTGGTCAGCTGGCACAAGTTCGCTAGGGCTCAAGCCAACTTCTATGAGTTCTCAGAAGAATCTTTTTAACCGATGAATGAAAGCTATCTCAAAGGGAATTAACCTACTGCAGGAAGAAACTGAAAGCCAACAAGAAATGAAAACCCTAGCAAACCCTAATTCTACCAGCTAGTCCTACTGATGCAGAGGTGGGAATGCAAAATACTGAAAGAGGTGCCATTACTTCTAGGAAGGTGAGATGCATGTGTCTAGTCTACTTTGATCTAAAGAAAGCATGTTTTTGGTATTTTTGTTCAAGTTGTTGGAATTATTAGGTGTGTGCTTCTAACTGGGTCTTGACTGTGCAGGGATAGATCAAGGAGGGAAATGCTTGAAAAAGGCCAGGAAGGCTCAGAGAGGGTCTAAGGGATCCCTAGCATCCTTTCAGAGAAGCTCATAAAGTTCATATGCTTGGCAACCGTGTTTACAAGCTTCAACAGGAAGTCTGCAGGGGTTCTACAGGATGCTCAGGATTTCTACAGGAAGTTCACTAATTCCTACAGGATGTTCTGCAATAGGATTTTTGGGTGATGGATGAGTGGAAGAGGCTATATGGATGGTCAAGGAGGTAGGAGGGGAGCTTTTGATGGCTTATGGACAGAGAGAGGAGATGAAGAGGGGGTGTGCAAAGCTGGTTGGCCTAGAGGAGGTTAGAGGAAATGGAAGGCCGAAAAGGTAGAATCACGTGGGTGATAGAAGAGTTTAGGAGGTAAGCGGTCTAACTTAGGGATGAGTGGATGGCCTAGGCACGACTTAGAAGGATAAGGGAATGAGGGAGAAGTACTGCACAGTGTAAATGAAACAAATCATCCGTGTCTTGCACAAAACCGAGATTTCATCAACCTATTCTAACTGTTTTTATAAAACCATAGAACAACAACGTGATTTTGTAAGGAAACTCTTGCATGGTACTGAAAAAAAGATTTATTCCACAAGATCTGAACGCATCGATGCTGCTACAACCGAGAACATTTCATCAAAGCTTGCATGAACGTATAAAATAGTGTTTTTGGTGGGTGGCACGGTCTGCAATTCCAGTCTCTCAACAGAGGTGGAAGTGAGTGTGCAGTCAACCCTTTTTGGAACTCTGATTAACACTAAGCTCCTTACTCTAATCGAAACTACTGAAAGAAACTTTATTCATAAAACCAACCTACTTAACCACACCAAGAAATTCAACTCAGCAAACTGTGTTTCCAAATGCATGCAAAGGGAAAGAAATACAATGCTGAAAGAAAAGTAACAATACAAAGAAAGGAGGCATATTGCTCTCAGGTTGGGCCCAACCCCAAGAGCTATGGCTCCTCTAAGAACTCAGAACAGAACTCAAATCTGCCTGCTTTTCATTAAAAGATAATAGTTATAAGTCTCATAACATGCCAAAAATGGCTTACAAAGAGAAAAACAGAGCTATCAGCTCGTAGTCCAGAATAAACAACAAAGTTTCAAAAGTCCCCCTCGAAGGCTACAGCCTAATCATTTATACATTACAAGGGCCAAGCTGGCCTCCTAAATCTGTTGTTTCCTCACAATCCATTTGGCTGCCTTCTAGCTCGGTGGTTGTTGGAGCTCGGAGTTGGGGTGGAGATCACGAGGAAGGCCATTCAATGCTGTGGACAACCTTCCTACAAAACCTCAATCCCATCTTGTCTGTCTCCTAGCCCTCATCTGCGTGGTTTTGCTCCATTAAATGTCAAAAAACCTGAAATAAACATGTGTTAGCCACCTAGGAATAATGACTACCCTCCTTCGTACAAATGACATGAATATACTAAAAAAATGATGCATAAGTGATGAAAAGTGAAGGGTTGAGCAAGGGTAAGTAGGCCAAATGAGCCCAAAATGTTACCAAATTTGGGGCTCATCATCCAAGCACATCAGCATTACGATAAACTGCAGATAGAACATAAATATAGAACGCAGAAGACAAGCCAAGACAAGAGAACACAAGATGTGGCGCAAGCCAGGGACAAACCCCACAATGTGTGGGGAAACCCTTTGATCAAATCTTCTTTTATCTTCAAAGTTCAGCAGAGAAAGAGAGAGAGAGAGAGAGAGAGAGAGAGATAATACATTTACAACAGAAGTCAACACTTTGACTTATCTGGATCTGAGCAAAAATCATTTCCTACAATGATGAGATCAGTTGAAGACATTCTGCTTCAACTGAATCTCCTAGGTGATAACTTCACCTATCCATTTCATTCCTCAGTTGCACCTTACCGTGTAGCACCATCATGCTACATCATGTTCATGATCTTATCCATCCTCATGCTTCATGCTGCCCATGCTGCCCATGATCTCATCATGCTGCTCCTTGCTCATGCTGCCCTTTACATCATCATGATCATGCTGCCCTTTACATCATTATGCAGTCTTATTACATCATGCTCCTATACATATATATGACGATGATCTATAATTAATCTGATCCCTGCGACTGAGATCATTGATGTCACATCTCTTCTGCACCTTGTTGCACGAAGATCATTACCCTGAGATCACAGGAATACGAGATCATGATTCATGTCTAGTTTTATCAGGACCTCGACTATGATATTTGTTACTGCTCTTCATAACACATCAGGACTGCATTATGCTATATTTGAATACTGTGACAGTGAGTAAGACTCCCATCACAAGTATGCTGAGAATCAACGAAATCTTCTTTTATCTTCAGATTGTGTCTATTATGCCAAGATAGTCATTTATACATGCAAGACTGAGATAATCATTTTAACGTGATCTCTATTTGGCTGAGACAGTGTTAGTGGCTGTCGAGATAGCACGCTATTCAAAGTGACGTTTATGTAGTGCAAGCTGCAAGGGTTTCCTCTTCACCAAAACCCTTATCATATATGGAACTTGCACCTTGACATATGAGATCAGCATCATTTTTCCTACAGTGTGGATCTGCTCCAATACATGCGAGGTCATGACTGCGGCTACCTCGGCCTCATATACCTTGGCTCTCTGCATCTAGGTGTCTTCCTCACCGCGGCTCTTCTTCATAAGTGAGTTGCTTAGCATATACTCAAACGTGGAATGGTAGAGAGGAGTGTGAGGTTCAGATGCATGAACAGGTCCTGATGACTTGACCCATTGACTGCATTTACCTCTTTATAAGCATGCAGCTCCTCTTCCATACTGGATTGCGGTTATGACAACAGCTTCTTCATTGACTGCATGGGTATATTGTATGACTTCCCAACATATGTATTTCTATGAATGTCCAATGTCAGCGTATATATATAATGCCCAACGTATCCACCTGCGTTGTGCATAAATATATTACTGTAGCGTATATACTCCAACGTTTATATTATAGCGGTGTATATTATATGACTACATGACATTCATTCCCATATGTGTATTATAACTGCATGGTATGATTGCTTTCCCATATGTGTATTATAACTGCATGGTATGATTGCTTTCCCATATGTGTGGTATTATATGACTGCGAAGTATGCCTTCTTTGACTGCAGCTAGGGTAAGGCTAGATCAGCCTTTAGAGAAACGTATTCTCCTTTAGATCTCTCTGTCCACAAAACCAAAACACGTGGAGAGAGATCACAAGAGATGTGTGTAAATGATATCAAATCCTCATCTATTTATACTAAAACGAGGATGATGAATAGACACGTCGGTTGGGCTTCTAGAGCCTATATAAGAGCTGGTCGGCTTGATAATAATTACATAAACAAGATAAATTCATATCTCCATAAATACTTATCAGAATCGGATTATCTTTGGATCAATCCTACACCTCTCGACGAGGGGGATCCAATAAAAATATCAGCTTCCATAAATAAGCCGACCCACATGGAGTTTGGCCCTAGTTTCCAATTTAACAATAACGCATATCTAGCCCAAACTTATAAATGTTTGTGTTAATGTTACACATGATCCTTAGGTTGATTTAGTAAATTTTAAAGTTTATATTCAATTAAGTTTTAGTTTTAGGTCTCACCATGAGTTTCCCCTGAATTCCCTAAAATTCAAGCTATCATAAGGAAATGAAATCTTTCGCTTTCAATGAAAATATATCTAAATGAGGGAATAGACAAAGAGTATGCAACATACAAAATGAAAAAGGAAATATGCTAAGTGTAGTTCCCTTTTAATTCAATTGTTCCAATTTTTATCCATGCATAAAACCCTATATGCCAATGGAAATATTTTTCTTTTCAATTCCACTTAATTTTCAAATATGATGAAAACTAAAATGCATGTCGAATCACTGGTAAAAGAAAACTTTTCATAGTGATGACTAAAACACCAATTCATTCAAGCACTCAATGATCAAACAAAATTAGTTTGGCGATGACCTAGTGATAATATCAAAGGAAAATCTAAAAAAATCCTTATCAAAGGCACTCAAAAACAAAAGAAAACCAGAAGGAGGCTTCAAAGAGACAACAAGAGACTAAAAGACTTAAGGAAGAGAAGATGGAACAAATTTGTACAGAGAGAAAATAAAAATAAAAAGCACATTTGTTCATGAAAAGGGGCCAATGAAGGTGTTGAAGAGGCACCAGTGTTATGCAACGTAGACACGGAGAAGGCTCAAGAGTGGTGGAAGCTCCATCTCTAGACCAGAAAGGGCGTTGGTCAGGGAATGCAAAATTCAAACACAAAATTTGAAATTGAAAGACAATGAATGGTATTCCTAGGTTTTTTTTTGACTAAGTAAGACAGTGAAGGTCTAAAGAAGAGGTAGAAAAAGAACTAAGGACAAGGAAATGACCAAATGAATACTACATTCCTGAGTGGAGTTTCCATTTTTTTATGTATAATCTGTGACTACAATCAGAAGTATCTTCCCTAGACTTGATTGCCTAGTCTAGAACAATAAAATATTAAAGAAGCTAATTGATTTGTTACATAAAATAGACAATGGGATGAAGCCTACTTGGAACCCATCGTATTCTTAACTCCTCTCTTAGCTTGTACACTCTGATCACTATAATTATAACGCACACCAACAAACAACACCAGCCAATGATCTACGACATATTTGTAGCATCATCTAATCACTTCATTCAATGGATCAACATGGCATCAAAATATAACATCACATATAGGAAAACAAAGAACTCTTTTGCATTAATATAAATGGAGAGAGTTATAACCAAATATATGATTTGATCTTGTATAAGAGTACCTCTATGTCACCTTAACTCATAGACTAATGACTCTCACAACAACAACATGAGGGTAGAATCTATCTCCAAAACCCAACCCCTACCTTGTGGATGGTCACAAATATATATAAGAGGATGGTAAGTTGAGATTTCTTATTCATTTACCAATCTAGGTTTGAGATCCACTCTTGATGGGAGGATGAGATCAAGGGATAAGGGATGAAAAATCCAAGGTAGGATTGGATAGGATTCGAGACTTTCATCCAAGGTAAATAATTATAACCACTCTTGGAATATTCTAGAATAGGAAGCTTCAATATTCTTTTTATTTTTCTAAAATTTCTAGAATCAACACACCCCCATCAAGGGAAAACATATTGGTGATCATTGGACATCTAGAGAGGGCCAACCTGTTGGTAAATATTGGTCTTTGAGGAGCCAAATTATGTTGGACCTAAAAATCACTAAAATGAAGCAACTTTAGGCAAAAATTCAGGGTTATGAGAGATTCATGGTTAGGGCTTTGTGTAGGGAGGATGAAAAAGTGTTAAAACGAAGTGAATGATATTTTTTGAAGGCCTATTGAAAAAATACGAAAAATGGCATATAATATAATGATTCAATCATGTTCTCGTGGGTCTTAGTAAAAAACCATGACCCTGCTTTTTCTATTGTCAATTGATTTATGGGTTTATAATTATTTAGGTAGTTATTGATCCCCCTCTCTAATAACCCATGCATATCTTCTAGGCTCAACATTTATGCGTCCATTGTTAGATCGACTTGCATTTAAGAACTATAGGGAATAAAACCAATGTTGTAATCCATGGAATTGTATACAAGTGTTAGCAAGAGATCCATACATCACGAAAAACAATATATAAATAGATATGTGAAACACATACAGAAGAGATAATATAAGAGAACAAGAATTAGTGGTAGACTAGAAAAAAAATCATTTACATTAATACACAATAGTCATTTTTTTCTTCATCAAGTACATACACATCTATACTAGAATCTAAAAGTTAAAAATGGAGTAATTGTCTAAATTGACATAGTTAGTTTACCCAATAGGGAAATTGAAGTAAGTTACATCTTGATTTGAGTACGAGATTAGTCGACTACCTCGACATATTGGGTCTGGTTGACTAGGTCAACTAGCCCGTTTAAAATATCATATCACAAAGCATTGATTTTTCTCATTAGGACCATATAACCTTACCTTGTTCAAATATAACCATAATTTATCTCCCATTTTGAATTATTTATTTATTTTTATGTTGATCATGTGTAGCCTTGTATTTTTCCTGTGCCTTTTTAATCATCTAATGTCCTTGGAAATAGATCCATCTAATTTTCTAGATAAATTTTTTTACCTTTAAACCATTCCATGTAAAAGCCTCCCTGCAGGGGCTCCACTGGTGGAGAAATACCATACCACTTGCATTCATATTGTGGGATATATATTAAGGAAAATATTACATAATATATTGAGCATATAATAAGGGGTGAATGGTTTTTATATTGGCAGGCATAAAAAATGAAGCTCAAAGTTATTAAAAAAATATAAAGGGGTATAAAAAATGTTAATGAAAAATGGATACCTACAAAATCTAGTGATAGTAGGGATTTTTTAATTTGGAAGGTGTATTGGGTTCATATTGGTAGGGGGTTAAATAGTGTGATTTTTAGAGGTATTTTGCAATATGTACTCAAATTAAGCATATTGTTTAATATGCCATGAATGCACATGATATGTTAGAGGTTCATTGATTGAAACCCTCATGAGCCTCTCTCACCCCTTACTTCTCGTTTGAAATATCCAAAGATAAAGGTGGAAAATATTCATAATAAATTTCTTATTGGACTTACTAGTAGAAATGCGTATTAGTTTGTTATAAGAGTGTGGCATGCATACCCGATTTGTTTCATCCAAGGTTCTCAGATTATTCAAATTAGAAGCCAATAAAAAGCTACACTATTGACTACTTCTATTTTTCTATCTACTAGTGGATGGAATGTCGTATAAATCTTATAATATTTGTCCACATTATCCCACAAAGTAGTCCAAAATTTTGTGACAAATCTAGTGCCCATACTTGTAACAATTCTCCTTAGTATTTGAAACTGTAGACCTATTCAGATAATTGTTTCTCTACCTTTTTCCCTCCAATGGTGTTTTTATAGGGCATGAGAATGAACATGTTTTTTAACATTTCAACTACGATGAACATATAGTCATGTCCCTTCTTGGTTGTTAGTAAACCTCCTATAAAATCCATGGAAGTTCTCTCCAAGGATGATTTGCAATAATTAAGGGATAGTACAAATCCTATTTCCCATTAATAGGCTTGTGGTACAACAAAATATACATCCTTTAATGAACCTAACTACATATTCTTCCATTTTGGCCTAGCACACATACCTCTATAGGTTAGCCATTTTATTCCCTACACCAAAATTCCCCACTACCTTTGAGGTGTGAGACTTTCTAATTAGCTACTTGTTAATGTTTAGGAACACATAGATTAACCCATTTTGGATATGATAGTAAAATGTGCTATCTCCATTTCCTTATTGACTTTAGCTTTGAAATTGTTGAGAAAACTTGCTTGAACTCCTCATCCTTTGTATGTGCCTCTATGTATGCATCACAGGTGAAAGGATCTATCTACATTAGTGTTCCCAAAGGTATAATTTTTTGTGTTGGTGGAATTAAAAGAATGTAAACTAACTTATTTATGCTACTATTCTTATTCCTAATCATGAAATGAAACTATTGTAAGATGCCCATCCACTTGTAGTTTCTTCTCTTTAAATTTCTTTGGGCATATAGACATTATATTTGCTGTTGAGACATGTGAAAGACTATATTCTTACCCATCAAATAGTTTTTTAACCTTTTGACATATTACATTATAGAATAAAGTTCCTTATCATAAGTAGGGTATCTTAGAACCACCCAATGAAATAATTGAAAATGGTAGCATATAGACCTAGAATTCTACATCAAGCTCACTCCAATAACATACCCACTAATATCCATATTCACTTTGAGTGGCCACTACATGGTAGGGAATGCAAGAATTAAGGCTTGAATTATTTTCATTTTGAATTCTTGAAAGGCATTCTATTGATTCTTTCCCCACTAGAATATTTTTTCACTTATTATCATGGAATGGGGTGTTGACTTGTGTAGATTGGGATGTAGTCCAAGCCCTAGAGTTCAGGGTTTGGAGGAAAAATCACCTCAAGCATCAGTTCTCGGCTTGGAACCCAAGTATGGGGATTTTTACCCATCAGGATTTGGGACAAAACTGTGATGAATTTGAGCTTGAGAAAATTTAAATTGGTAGAGCTCGGTGGTCTAATTCTAATGCTCCAAATATCACTCAAATTCGAGTTGTAGAAATGAAGTTATGGATTTTGGAAGTTGAAAAATAATTATGGACAGTCAAGTCATGTACACTTGAAGTGAATTAATCCAAGAGACATGTATCTTCATCAATTCAATGATGTCCCTTTGTTTGGTATAAATAAAGGGTGAGATGATTCATTTTAGACATCCATTTGTGTGCAACATTCATCCAAGATATCTCTGAAATTTGGATGCCAGCCGCAACAAGGAGAGGTCAAGGGACAACGTGGATTAAGTTTTTCTTGAGGATAATGTGAATAGGTCTGTTTGGAGGCCAATTTATGCATAAAAGTTGGGATTGGGTTGAGGTTTTGTTTTGTGGTCAAAATATGTCCGAAGTTATTTGTTTCTAGGGCCGAGTTTGTTGGCTAGTAGGCTGAGTTTAGGAGATGGAAATATATTATTATTTGGGCTAACTGTTTGGGCCTTTTGGAGGATACTACAGCTACAACTAACTACTTTTCTAAGCCACAGGTCATAGAAGGCATCTACGGCTCTTCAATGGAATTGTTGAGGTGGAAAAAATTCGATGAGGTAGTGTGGCATAAAGGGAGAATCTCGTAGGTAGACCACAACCCTAGAAGGGCTTAGTTTGCTAACACTGTGGACATTTAAGGGCTACATATCGTTCCCTAACCATAATTACAGGAGAAACAAGAAAATAGTGGAGGGAAACAACATTTTATGGAGGTGTGTTGGGTAAAAGTTTTGACTTGATTGGCATGATGTAGCAGCGTGTTGGTGCCATGTGGAGGATATTCCAAGGAAATGAAGAGTCTTCCTAGGAGAAGAATTGGTAGTGACATGATTGGGTGTAATTGATCTGATTTGAGGGTAGTATGTTGCCTACAAAAAGTAGCCATAGAGCAGTAGACAAGAAGGATGTTTATGGTGTGAGATTAGGTGAAGTTTGCAGTGATCCAAGTTGACTCAACTCCCAAATTTAACCAAGATATTTTGCTTGCATGATGTGATTATAATTGCACATAAAATAGCATAAAGGAACATAAACACATGTTGTAAAGAAGAAGGGACATGACAATCATCACCAACATAAAATAATAAAATATTGATGACAGAGTTCATCCAAGAGGGCTATGTCTCCGGGCCCCAGTGTAAAGATTGTGTAGGCTACTGCATTAAGTGTTGTCAACAGTGATGATGTACATAGGTGGTGACGTCGCCATCCTACAAGGAAAATTCCCTCACAAAAGAGTGGGTCCAAGATATGCCCCACTATAGGAACTCTCATTCAAGAAGGACTCCTATCAGTATGACCTACAGTCATGCATGATGATAATGATCATCCTGCCAACATGGCATACAAGGGATCTCAATGTAAACATACATGGCGACACATGAGTATCCCATCAACATAACAACAAAGGGATCTCAAACAAAACATGATGATCCATGACATCAATTACATCCCACAAATGATTCTACGTCACATCAAGAAGGAATCATGAAACAAGTAAGAAAACAAGATCCCATATCAAACATCAAATAGGGATCTATGTAGCACAATTCATCTCATAACAAAAGAAGTACATGAACACACCGCACATACCTCACATCTTGGGGTCATCTAAAGAAAACGTTGTCAAACTACTAAAGTTGGTTGTACCATCAATCTTGCGGTGTTGAATCACATGGAAATGACTACTCACACATGTATGCTAACACCTACACTCCACTTTGAAAAGTAGCCGAAAAATGAAATGACTAGATGGAAAACCGAAATGTACCATCAGATTTGTGGCCTCAAATAGGGTAAAATTGACTGTCAAATTTCTGAATTCTAAGAAAACGCAAATTTGAGACCTAAGGAAAGTTTTAGATTCCCCCTAGATTCTTAAAAGATTCCTTCCTCTGGGTCACCTAAAGATTTGCTGCTTAGATCAAAATTCTAACTATGCCACCAGGTCATGTCACTAAGAGGTGTTAGATCGACATAAAATTTGTCCAATTTGGAAAATGGAAAAATATTGCCCTCCTGGAAATTGGCACAATAATGGTTCTGCCTGCCTCTTCTCTGGGCTCATGGTTCCACCTACAAATTAATAAAAAAATATTATGTCTCGAAAAATGTGCTCTCCTCCCCCTGGGCACACTGACATAAAGCGTTTAAATATTATATCGTGGGAAAATGTCTCAAGGAGGACCGTTGGCGGATTGGTAAAGAATGTCGAGTTATAAGGAGGAGGTCAGGTGGTCAAACCTTGACCCCTCCATATTAACACACATCTATTTTTAAAAAAACACACACACACACACATATATATATATATATATATATATATATATATATATATATATATATATATATATATATATGTATATATATATATATATATATATATATAGATATATATTTGGGGTCGGGTCCGCATTAGGCAGCCCGCCCCTTAACCTCCCCAAATATGTGCGTTGGGTGGATGATTTGTTGTATTAAATGGGGGGATGGTTGGCGTATTAATAGTGTGGTTGGGCCGCCCATGGAGTGGGCCACCCATGTGTCCGTGCGGGTTCGATTCCCTCTGACCCAAAGATATACATGGCACATTTTAGTGTGGTGGGGCATGGGCAGGGTCCACTAGAGGTGGCCTGTCCACAATCCAAATGTATTCATTTAATGCAGTTGGGTGTATTAAACAGGAGTTTTTTGGAGGGCTCAGTGGGGTAATGGTCATCGAACTACATTTTAAATTTAAATTATGTTATGTGGTTGAGGGAGTGCTAACAGGGGACATGGCCCATTAGCCCATAATTAAAATATTGGTTTTTTTTTTAGATTATTATGTTTGTTTTTGGGGGGGTGGCGGGGTTGGTGGCCCACCACCCCATAAGATATATATATATATATATATATATATATATATATATATATATATGTATGTATGTATATATTCTTTTTTAACAAACACATTTTTTTAAAATTTTTCTAATATAGGGGATATTAGAAAAATTAATGATCCAACAAATTCACCCACTTTCAAGACCTAGGTTTCATGTCCCGGGGTAAGTCAAATTGTAGGATACTTAATCCTGGCCCACAACCCAACTTTGACCAAATTTTGACTGGATCGTTGTCTCATATGAGCTCAGATTAACAAACCATTCACACTATTGCGATCAGGATAGTAAAATCTATACTTTGGTCCTAGTTTGAAAGCATTTTGATAATTTTTAGTTTTTAGCTTCCATAAGCCCTCTTTGTCCTATGTATTTCCCTGGAGTCACCTGGATCAATCCTCCCCACCGAGGAGCTTTTGGTCCTCCAGAAACATGAAAAATAATCTGCAACTTCTCTATACCTTCTCTGCATCAAAATCATCCTGAAAATGTCACATTTCTATCTCTTTCACCTTTGTTCATGAGAGCATTAAGCAATGAACTGACACCTACAATATCTACAATCCTGTAGTACATTGTTTTGAAAATCACATGCTTGACTTACATGACGAATCTAATGACCCAAGAATCCCATACTTGCCATGAGTTTATAACACATACTCGATGGTCAAGTTTGCATCAAAATGGAAATAATACCCCAGCTACGAAACAAGGCCAACATATCATTATTGCTTCAACAAGTGATGGAAAACACATCATCATTGTAACACATGATTTACAACAATAAGACCAAACAATATTTTTTCTTTGACAAGTGATGGAAACATGACATCACTTTCATAGTTTAAAATACAACAAAAAGTAAGACCAGACATCATTGTTGCTTAACAGGTGATGGAGAACACATCATCACTTTTACATTTTAAAATGCAACAAATGATTTACAGAAGCACGCCCATGGCAAGCTAACATATCTAGAAACCAATTTTCACTCATCAAGGTGAATGGTTCCTCTCCCTAAGGTAGTTTCACTCGTTGACCAACCATTTTATCTAGCTCATGCACCGACGCTTTGTCTTTGAGGTGCTACTCTGCATTTAGCCTCCAAAAAGTGGCTCTTTGATGGCCACCATTTTTGCAGTGACTGTAATACATATTCTTCCTCTAGATCTTCTTAACATGTTTCTTTTCATTCTATTGAGAGGTTCTTTCACACCTCATCCTTTTGTGCACTACTATTATTTTCCAACACTTAGAAAATGCATGGTTATGTAATACACAAAAGGTACATTTTTCTTGATCCCATGATTTATGTTCATATTTAACAACATGATTATAATCGAAATGAATATTCGAATATCGAAACTGGTTATACCTTTCCTTGTTGCCTCTAGTTTCATTATGGTAATAAGAGCTTGCCTTGGCTCTCTCTCTGCAATGGAAACTACCATGGGATGATGGGGATGTCTTCCCATCATTCTCTTTCTTCGATGATTTCAATGATGTCTTGGAAGCATATGAAAGCTTTGAGCATTCTACTTCTGTTTATCCGAAGCCTCCAAATCAAGGTCTCTGCACAACCTCCAATGGTTGAGTTATGCCTTGGTTATTAACACTAAGTTCTTTTTCCTCCTCATGCATCATCCTGATAAGGAGCCTCATGTTTGTCCCTATAACTGGGATCTAGAAATATCCAATAGAAATCATACTATGTGAAGATGAAACTGAAGGGAAAACAACATCTTTTACCTCCTCTGCCGATTTGGAAAGAACTGATGAGGTCTTCTCATCATCTGTTGTTGGTGGTTCACTAGCTATCTCGGTGCATTCCCCAACTTCTTTCTTGACATACCCAAGTCCTGCCTGAAGAGGTAATTTTTCTACTTTGATCTGATTGACAATGCCTTGGCCTTTAATGCCCAAGACTTTTCGTTCATACCCCATTCTCTTCAACAGTTTGGAGCCAATTCCTGTGGCATGATTTTGAAAAACAGTGAAATCATAATCAGGACACGTACATGCATTTATAGAATTACATTTTACCTCACATGGGTCACGCCACATCTTTCCCTAGGCCTCGACCTTATCTTGCAACTATGGTAGAAAACTCTATTTTTCCTCTTTGTCTTCATGCAGAAGCATATTCAATTCAACATTATCTGTTTAAAAATTCTGTTTGTTGTGCTTCAGTTCTTCTAGGGCCTCTTTCATGGCTCATAACTAAAGGTCCAATCACTCATTTTCCTCTGTCTCTTTTCGTAGAGCTTCATACATTATTTCCACCCATTTGGAAATTTTTAGCCTGGTCTCGTACATTGATTTTTCATCCTCTGTCGCTACATATTCCATTTTTCATGCTTGCAATTCACATCCATGCAAAGATTGCTTTGATATCAAACTTGATCCAAGTTGTCTCGACTCTCGGATTTAGCCAAGATCTTTTACTTTTGTGATGTGATTAGAATTGCATTTAAAATAGCATAAAGGAACATAAATGCATGCTGTAAAGAAGAAGGAACATGACAATCATCAGCAACATAAAATAAAAAGACATTGATGATGGAGTTCATCCAGGAGGGACTACATCTCCGGGCCCTAGTGTCTAGATGGTGTAGGCTACTGCATTAAGTGTTGTCAACAGTGATGATGTACATAGGTGGTGACATCGCTATCATACAAGGAAAATTCCCTCACGTAGGAGTGGCCCCAAGAGATGTTCCACTGCAGGAACTCTCATTTAAAAAGGACCCCTATCAGTATGACCTAAACTCATGGATGATGAAATGAGCATCCCACCAACATGGCATAAAAGGGATCTCAATGCAAACATATATAGCGACAGATGAGTATCCCATCAACATAACAACAAAGGGATCTCAAACAAAACATGATGACTCATGATAGCAAGTATGTCCCACAAATAATTCTGCATCACATCAATTAGGAATTATGAAACAAGTAAGAAAACAAGATCCCACATCAAACATCAAATAGGGATTTATGCAACATAATGCCTCTCATAGCAAAATAAGTACATGAATGCACTACATATACCTCACATCCTAGGGCCATATGAAGAAAAGGATGTCAAACTATTGAAGTTGTTTGTACCATCAATCTCGCGACATCGAATCGCTTGGAAATGAATGTTGGCACATGAATGCTAACACCTACAGTCCACTTTGAAAAGTGGCAGAAAAATGAAATGATCAAATAGAAAATCTAAATTTACCATCAGATTTGTGACGTCGAATATGGTAAAATTGACTGTCAAATTTCTGAATTTTGAGAAAATGAAAATCTAGGGCTTAAGGAATCTTTTAGATTCCTCAAAGATTCCTTCCTCCAGGTCACCTAAAGATCTGCTACATAGATCAAAATTCTGACTACTCCATCAAGTTTGTGTCGCTGAGAGGTGTAAGATCGACATAAAATTTGTCCAATTTGGACAATATAAAAATCTCGCCCTGCTGGAAATTGGCTCAATCATGGTTCCACCTACCTCTTCTTTGACCTTATGGTTCCACCTGAAAATTAATAAAAAATATTCTGTCTTAAAAAAAACACTCTCATCCTCCTAGGCGTACTGAAAAAAGGAGTTTAAATATTATTATGTGGATGGATGTCCCAAGGAGGACCACTGGCAGATTGGTAAAGAATGTCGAGTTATAAGGAGGAGGTTGGGTGGACAGACCCCGACCCCTCCATATTAACACACATTTGTTTTTAAGACCGCATATATATATATATAACCAAAGATATTTATGACACGTTTTAGTGTGGTGGGGCATGGTTCAAATCCATCGGAGGTGGCTCGTCTACAACCCAAATGTATTCATTTAATATGATTGGGTGTATTAAACGAGAGTTCATTGGAGGGCTTAGCAGGGTAGTGGCTACAGAGCCACATTTAAAGTTTAATTATGTTATGTCGTTGAGGTAGGGCCAACGGGGGTCATGTCCCGTTGGCCCATAATTAAAATTTTGTTTTTTTTTAATTATTATATTGGTCGTTCGGGGGGTGGCGAGGTTGGTGGTCTGCCACCCCATAAGATATATATATATATATATATATATATATATATATATATATATATATATATATATATATATATATATATATACATACATATACATACATATACATACATATATATACACACATATAGATATATATATATACATATATATACATACATATATATATATATATACATATATATACATACATATATATATATATATATATATATATATATATATATATATATATATATATATATATATATATATATAACAAACACATTTTTTTTTAACTTTGTCTAATATAGGTGATATTAGATAAATTAATGATCCAACAAATTCACCCGTTTTCAGGACCTAGGTTACATGCCCCGGGGTCAGTCCAATTGTAGGACACTTAAACTTGGCCCACATCCCAACTTTGACCAAAACTTTGACTGGCTCATTCTCCCTCATACGAGCTCAGATTGACGATTACCATTCACACCATTACAATTAAGATGGGAAGATCTATGATCTAGTCCTAGTTCGAAAGTATTCTGATGACTTTGATTTTTGAGCTTCCATAACCACTCTTTGTCCTATGTGTGTCCCTAGAGCCACCTGGATCATGCAGCCTAATGAGTAGGTATTTGATGGACGAAAGAGGTTACTGGAAGGTAGATTAGAGCTCAGTTATTGGCCAACCTAGAGAGCATATTGGATCAGTCTATGCACATTGCATCAAAGAAACATGCAACATTGTTAGGTGGCAACCCTCCTGGAGTCTCGTTGTGTAGTGGCCTTGATGGGCTAAGGCACTACTAGTGAGTAGTATGGGTGCAAAGAACCGAAAGGGCAACATTCAACATAGGAGATGCAGTTAAGTTTGTCATTGTATCTTGTATACCATAGACTATTGTATTATTCATATTTGGTTTAATATAATGAAGATTTGGATTGTATAATATTGTATAATTTTATTTAAAAACAAGTATATTTTTGCATATGTGATTTATTGCTTTGTATTTCCACTATGAAAAGTAGTTCATGATTGAGATTCTTGGTTTGGTAGGGTTAGTAATTTTAAGACTCTAACCTAGTCTCAATGTCATGGAAAATCAACATGGGGTGGTGCAACTACTATTGAAAATAAATATATGAATTTTATCATATATGATGTCACCCTAATGAAAATCCTAATATTAGAAACATTTGTATCTGTTGACCACTTCATGATGTCCTCCATGTTTTCATGATCCACATATAGCTTGTTTCCATCAATCACATAGCATAAATACACCAATGGTTGTCATACAAACTAGCATTTCATGAGAATTCTCAATAGTTGACGCTTCTTCATTGTCTCTTTCACCTACATCAAGTGTGATATGTGCTTCTCCCAAGTATCACTATAAACCAATATATCATCAAAATAAACAATAATAAATGAATCTAGATAAGCGAATAATACATCACTCATTAATCTCATGAATGTAGCTAGTGCACCGCATAGACCAAATTACATGACTAGCCACTCATATGAACTTTTTTTATATTTGAAGTGAACAGTTTAGGTGAATTAATTTTTGAATCAAACTTGGTGGCACCTTGATTTTTAATCCATCATGGTGAAATGTTTCACTTGATGACACATATATAATATATCATCATCCCTTGGTACAGGGTACTTATTATTGAGCGTAATGTTATTTAGTGCTACTTATAAATACAGATTTACAAAGTACCATCCTTCTTTAGCATAATTATGATGGGTGATACCCAAGGTGAATTACTTGGTCTAATCATACCTTTCGTTAATAGCTACTAAACATTCTTCTACACTTCACTTGCATCCAAAATAAACCATTTGTGCACCATAATATTTAGAAATGGAGAATTTTGAAACTACTATATCTTGTGCTTCACTTCCCTCTTGGTCAGATCCATTTAATATCCTAGAACACTCCCTTGCATACCTATATAAACCCTTCCAGTTATTGTGTCTTTCCCTGAGTACATCCCTTTTGGGATTCCTTTTCCCTTATTTCACTAGATTAACCCTAAAAAGTAATACGATATATATCTTACTAGAATTGATCAATTTGTGAAGTGTGTTGGTAGTTTGTTATCGTCACTGGTTTCAAGTGATGTTAGTTTCAAGAGGACCTTATTGATTTTTCATTACTCTAGTAATGCAATTATTGCTTAAGGTGTATAGTATCATTTATTTTTGAATGTAGGTTACAAATTGTTTAACTATGAGTAATGAACGTTGACCAATTAGATAACCCACTCAAAATATTTCCAATGGTATATGGCACATGAAAAAAATCCCAATTAATAGGGAGAAAAGTTGTTTTGATGTGAAGGAAGTTCGGTAGGGAGAAATGGATTCGAGGAATTTCAGCATCTAGACTCATCCAAGGATGCATAAAGGCATCCAAAATCATCCAAGGATGCACTAAGGAATCTGAGCATCCATTGATCTGAGATGCATTAGAATGTTGACCGAGTGAAATAAGGAGGTTGCTAGATCAACTATATTTATCTAGGATTCAAGAGCATCTAGGCATATAAGCCTCTAGGAGTGGAACAAGGAAGATGTTATTTGACATGCCATATGAATAGATAACAAGATTGATCTAGGATATTAGCATTTATCTAGGCATATATGTTAGATGATACAAAAATGCAATCTTATCATAGGTTATAAAATTAGAATAAAATAATTATTAATTTAAGATATTAAATTAATAATTATTATTCTAGAATGTTTAATTATTTAGAATTAGTATATTGTTGTAACTAGATATGACTCTCCAAATTTGTCGTATATTAGGCTCTATTTTAGGAGATTTGTTAGCTAGTTTGTTTAAATAACATTTATTGTAAATGGACACTTGTTATTTAAGAAAGTGATCCATAATTAGAGGTAGTTAGGACATGGAGGTTATAAATAGCTCATTGCAAGAGTGTTTGGATGTTCGGGTGTAAACTCTTGCAAAATCAAATTATGTAATTATTTTTTTCTGATTATAAAAATTACGTGTATGAGGACACTACTGCCAAGATAGTGTCTGAGGACACTATCTTGAGAACACTGTCTCTCCTTTCAGCTGACAAAGGGGGGAAATGTTAATGAAATTGACAAGTGGTTTTCAGACTGAAAGTCTCAACAACATCAGTGAAGCAACTAGTGGGCATCTTCATTAGCCAGTGGGCATTTTTCATCAACAGTGAGCATCAACAAATTCGCTAGTGGGCGTTCATCAAATTGTGTGAGTGGACACTGGATGTTGTTTTCAAGCAAAGGATAGTTGGATCCTTTTGCAGCTTGGCACATGATGGAGTTGTCAAGCGACACTCAGAGATGAATCAGGCATGCAGCTTATTCATGTTCTCTTCAGATTTGAGTTTTTTCCAGCATCCAGTTTTGGCGGTTTTTCCAGGCAATGTTTTTGAGGATCAACATGACAACTTGGAAGATGGTTCCTCGTTATTATTTTGGATTTATCATTGAGGGGGGGAATGTTAGCCTCTCTCACAAAACAATAATAAATCCAAAAATAAATAAATAAATTAAATATTCCAAGTTAGGAATTTGTGCCTAATTCTTGGGTTGTTCCTTTAAGATAGGAGTTAGTTTAGGTAACTCCTATATTGGTGTGTGTCTAGTGAGAAATTATCTCAACCGAAGGAGAAATTATCTCAACCAAAATTTTCTAAGATAGCACGCACTATCTTGAGAACATTGTCTCTCATCTATTTATTTGTAACACTATATTCAATTATTTTTGATGAAAATGAATGAGAATACGTGAGGCTTCAACATTTTTCCGCCAATATTTTGTGTCTGGTTTTTATATGTGCTTTCTCTATTTGTCTGAGTTAATTTCTTTTTTCAATAATATAGGGTTTTGAAGGCACAATAGGAAATGAGAAGCAAGTAGTGAAGCAAGAGATGGAGAATTTCCTGTCGTGTGAAACATCGTTAAGTGATAGTTTTGTCTATCAAACTATTAATTGAGGGAAGACAAGGCTTAATCTTAGGTGATGAGAGACAAATGGAAAAAAAAACATTTCCTTGTCATATGCAGTAGAAAAATTTGATGACATATAATAGTTTCATCTATCAAACTTCTTCTTGAAAGGTCCTGCACACCAATAGGTGATGAGTGATGAGCGATGCGTGATAGGATAGCATGATATGGAATCACATGTTAAAAATTATATGTATCGAATAATGACACAAGACCATAAGAAGGGGCGATGTGATAGGTGGATTTGACATTTTTTGGTGACTAAGTGGATTTCTTATGATTGACATGTGGTATTGACTGGTGACAGAGAGATGATGTGGTACATATTAGTTGGTTGGCACAAGTGACATGATAGCTAAGTTAGATGACCATTTTGCATAAAAATTGCTAATTTAAACTTCAAAAGGTCTCCTAACCCCGTCGTTAAAGCTTAGATAATAAGGGGGCATGGTGGATAAGGAGGGGATAGGAGGGCGAAGTTTTGTTTGCACCATTAGATCTGATTTGCTCACAATATTAATTGATGAGCACAAAAGATGGAGAACTACATGAGCTTTTGGTATCAAATTCCTAGATATCAGATTGGTAATTGGTTATAGTTCATGGTCATGGGGACTAGGTATCACAACCCTCATAGTTTATGAAGTTGCATTAAAAGGTTAAGTTCCAAGTTGTGAGGTCATGGTTTTAGCCTTAGGTCACATGGATCCAAGGGATTAGTACTCAATATTAAACAATCTGGTTAGAAATGACATTATTAGCCCTTAGTCTTCGCCCATTGTAACATGAAGAGAAATTCAAATATAAGACGAGATATAGAACGATCATGCTATTAACAAGTTCATAGTTAATGGGGAAACATTTTTTGATATAATCAAGGAATATTCCATGGTTAAGTCATGGTATGATACCCAAGGTAAAATGAGGGCCCCAAGAATATATATATCAACATAATGATAGAACAACTACTGATGTGGAGAAAGTAGTCGTGACTGACAGATTAGAAATCATATAGAAGAAGAGAGAGTGAGCAAATATTATGTGTCTAGTGGGATCTCTATAAATGTGTAAGAAAAACAACAAGGATGGTAATGGTTGTGGCAAATATGTTCTGCAAGTGATAATAGTTGCTAATATGAGCAAGAGATAAGGAAAAGAAAGTACAGGATGGAGAATAGATCAAATTTTAATAAACTACATTCAAATGAGAGATAAAGAGGGCATCAATGTTCCCAGTATATGGGTGCCTAATAAATCTCAGGGATACGTGTCTCCAATGGGTTAGAGCCTGCAAAATAAGGAAGGTGATAATATCTCCTACAAGTGGGATCTTGGAAATTTTCTAAATGTTTTTCGATTCCTACAATATCCATTTAAACAAAAGAAAAACTTTGTGGTTCTATTGCTTTATGGGTTTCCAAATTAAATTCTTGGTGTCGTTTGTATTTGTTTAATGATCTTATTGTTTTCTATTAAATTCATAACAAATAAGGAATAATGATTTAAGTGAAATTTTATTTTAGGAAACTTGAATATTGATTCAGCCCCCTCTAATTATTTAGCAATTGATATCATAGTAGGTTCCTTCAGTAACAGAAGAAATATCAGATACACATTGGTTGGTTAGAATGATTTCTTCTCAGGAAGATCTCCATTACTCAAGGATCAAATTTTGCAATTGGAAAATTAGAATTGGAGACCAATATGATTTCATTTGGCATGGACTTTTGGAAAATTGTGTGAGTTTGTATCAGAACCAAGAAACGTAGGGAGGAAATTCTAAATCATTGTAGATATAAATTGAGGATTAATTATATTATATTTCTAAAAGTTAAGGTGAGCAACTCCAATAAAAATACTATCTCAATTAAAGTAGAAATCAAGAGAATTGAAAAACATTCCCAATCCACTCACAAACAATCTAGAAAACTTACCAAGTCTATCGTAATCCTACAATTGGTCTTATTGCAATATATTTCTATGTAAAATCAAAAGAAAGATTCCAAATAGGCTAATTGTGGAATGAAATCATCATGTGTGTAAAAAAATGTTCACTCAGATTAATATTCGATGCTCCTTCCGAAAGCAAATTAATGCATTTATAACTCAAAAGAATACCCTGCACCACTATGTTTTTCATGTATTATGAAAGCAACCATAAGGAAATAAGCACCACTATGCTTTTCATGTATTATGAAAGCCACATAAACAAATAGGGTCCTTTTATGAAATAACTCGAAACCCTAAGCAAATTGATGCTATTCAAAAGATTGAGATAGTCATGCTCTCTTCAAATAAGATTAACACCTTGATAGGGAAATAAGCTTTCTTTTCCAATTGAATATAGACTTCTGGACATAATGAGTTGCCAAGGATTATGTTTGAATAGTTAAATTCTTTCGTAAGGCATTCCTTCCATCCCAATCATGCCATGAGACATTTTATATGAAGTATAATTATATAAAATAACATTTCAACAAAGATTAAAATTTCATAAATCAATAAGAATGTGTGTGCGCGCGTGTTTGGATACTGTTTTAGGTATGTAAACATAAACACGTTGCAAGAAAACGTTACAGAACTTTAACATTTGCATTTTTGGTCAACCAATAATTCCAGGTCTTAATAAACTTAATACAACTCATGTTGATATTAATCAATGGACTTAATGAGTTTAACGTAATCTGGATTTATATTAATTATCATGAAGAAACCGGGCTGTAGCTTATGGATGGTACTTATACAATGATTTTAAAAGCGACCCATAAGACATATCACAAGAATGAAATATCTCATAAGTTACTAGATATAATGCATATCATTAAGAAATTATTCCAGATTTAGATAAAATTGATACATGCTTAAGTAGAATGCACCAAAACTCACCTTTGAATTGGAATTACATACATCAATACTACAAAATAGAGTGCAATAATTAACTCTTTGTTAGAATACAAACAAACAACACTTGTAGTGGTTGGTATGCAGAATCCAATAGTAATATGGTGCTTTTACATTCATTATGTTTCCATATCTGAGAGTGATAATCAATTACAAAAGGAAGATCCAAAATATTTGCAAGCAAATAAATGCAGAGGGAATGGAGAGTGTGGAGTTTTCACACAGGGGGTCTCTAAATCTGAGATCAAATGCACAAGTTTGCACACCCAATGAAAAAAAGACAAACATCAATTAACAGATCTAAGATTTAACTAAAATAATACACAAGAATGAAAGAAATAAGAGAGAGGACAACAAGATGGGTTTTGGGGCTCCCAATTAGCTTGTTGCCTGTTAAGAAAACTACAGAATCACAAGTTTAATAAAAACTAAAAAGCTAATCCTGGCATAAGATTTCTTTTGTATTGGAAGTAAAATTCAACCTTCTACATTTTGAAGATAGTTACACTTCACCTGAAGATGGAGTAGATTATGAATATAACACAAACCTTGATGAGAAGCTCGTTATGGAACTTGAAAGTCCAATTTTTAGTCTCAAAAAAACTAATTCAGAAGAATGAGAAGTGATTGTTTACATGGAAAGTGGTCTTCTAAGTGCATTGCGGGAAATAGATTGGTCCAGAAGAATTAAAAAACCAAAAATAAGAAATTCAAGACAAGGAAGAAGATAATAATTCAAATGAATAAATTGTGTTTTTAAGAGTCCATTTAAAGAAACCATGAAACCAAATGAGTTGGGGGAGTTTTAATTAAGAAATTATAAGAAAAAGAATGTTGTTGTAATAAATTGGATTGAGAAATTCTGTCCTTGAGAAAATAGCCCGAAAAGGCTAAGACACAATTTTATCTGAACTTGAACTTAAAATATGTAAATGGATCAAAACATTATTTAATATTATCAACAATCACTGACCTCCGTTAATTAAAATAGGACTCGGGTACAAGTAAACATCGGAACGATTCAAAGGAAATATAAGGGTTCAGAAAGCCATGTTAATGTTTTTAAGGGAATAAGTCGCTAGCCTAGCAAATCTAGTATAGGAAGTAATTATTAAAAAAAATAGGATACAGTGACATGAGTAGCATAGAAGAAAGTAACAAGAATCAAAGTTTCATCTGATCAATAGCTAAGGATTGATACTATCAAGAATATTTTTCACTTCCAAGTACCCATAGGTTTTCTATTTTCATTGTTTTGTCTGCCATAATTTTGGCTATAAAGTGGTACATTTCTGCACATAAAAATGTATCAAGACTAGAAATGCAAGAGTTAAGCCAAGTTTACGTTAAATGACAAGAATTATAAAATCATTGAACAATGCATTTTCTCCACTTACGAATGAAATTGATTGTTTTAGTTGCAACAAAATTGGCCATATGGCCAATGAATGTACAAGAAAACAGATTGACCCCATTAATATTATAGAAAGGAACAATTTACCAAAATATGGAAAAGGAAGAGGAAAAGGAAGAGGATTGTACATCTAGAAGAATCTGGATTGGTTTTTAATGCTAAGAATCAAGGAAAAAAGTGGCACATTGATAGTCGATTTTAAAGAAAACTGATAGGTGATAGATGTAATTTGTATACTACAACGAAGTTATAAGTGGAAATGTTGCTATTGCTAATAATGTACCAATAAGAATAAAGGGTACTGGGACAGTCTGATGCAGGAGCATCTAGCTAAGGGCACCATGACCAGGTGTTGGTCTCAGCTAAGGTGGAGAAATTTATCATCATTTGGTTTTCTTTATGTTTGATTGATCAAAACAGAGGGTAGGGATTTGTTTTCTTTTAATTTCATTATTAGTTATGGGGAACCTAGGAACAGTACAATTAGTTTAGGGTCGCTACCGACATTGTCTGTCTTTTTATTGTTAATTCATCTTACAACTATTTTCTTCATTTAGAATATATATATATATATATATATATATATATATATATATATATATATATATATATATATATATATATATATATATTGTATATCTTACAGCACAAGAAGATCTGAAATAAGTTATCGATTATGTAACTGAAAAAAAAGAAAAAAGAAAAAAAGAAAAAAGAAGCAATTAAAGAATAATTGTGAATAGTTCAGGTAACTGTGGGCAAACAATACAAAATCCAATATAATACATTTTGGAAAAGTTTGATTGACGAGAACAGTAATAGAATACACCAACAAACAATTATCAAAACTCTGAGTATCTGAGTCCATCTGTAGCAAGCAATCCTTCATTTCAATTTCTTTTCCTATTAATTACTGCATGACAATTAAACAAAGAGATGCATTCCTTTATTTCCTAACAATCATTTTCTAATAGGCAGAGACAAAGTTTTTAATTTTCGAATGACGAGAATAAGGAGCATAGCATTAACAAGAGAACAAAGTTACGTAATCCCAGAAACAATATAAGTTCCAGATACACAGTGCAAGCAACCACTAAAAAAGAGAGAAAATAGAATGTCAACCTTGTAGAATTCCTTCATGACAAAGGTAACCCATATGTAGCCAACACTTTCATTTCCATTATATACAATTCAATATTGGCATACCGAAATAAATAACTTTCATCAAAAGTGTAAGACCAGTAACAACAAACTAGAGTGACCACCACTTCAGACAATAACAAACAATGAAGCTAGGGTTTGAAACCCTATATAACTACAGTACTGCCAAAAGAAAAAAATTTAATTACAAGTTGCAGCCGAAGGTCATTGGACGCGAAACAACAGACAGAGGATCCAACCCTCTCATTCTTCTAACCTATTGGCAGACTAAACCAGCGAAGAACCCGGAGAAGAAAGACTACAAATGGAAAATCTACAACAGAGAACGACCCTACTGATTTCATTGATAGAATCCTAGCCAGGACTTCAACCTGGAGCCAAACCCCAACCTGCAACAGAAACAACAGAGAAAATTTGGTGATTGCGTTCCAGAAATAAGTGTGAGAACCAGCAACAAGAAGTGAAGGAAAGGGTGTTAACTTCATTTACCTGAAGGAAAGATATTGCTGGCAGAACGAGCTCGAAACTGGGTTGCAGACATAAGAGGGAGCCCTACTCACAAGGAGTGGCCACCCTTAGCATCACAATAAACTGAGCAGATAGCTATAACAAGGAAGGAGAAGACTTACCTTGCCAGAATCTGTCAAAGTCGAGCACAGGGGTCCGTTGTGAACACAACCTGATAACCACAGGGAGTCAACAACAGATTAACCAGAAATGTAACCAAAGTAAATCATGCAGTGAAAGTTAAAAAATAATAGAGATAGCAGCGTCCACGGAGAAGATCGATAACCAGGCAGAGGAATCCACAACCAAGAGTAGATAGAGTGCCATTATAGAGCTCAATACAGTGCATACAAACCCTCATTGCAGGTACAAACCCTCGCATTTTTTGCAGAGCGAAAACAAGAAATGACTGAATGAGAAAGAAACGAGGGTTTGGCAACATCAAAGAGCGGGATGGTAGAAATGGAGTTGGGTACAGCCAGCAAACCCCCATTAAATTCCGACATAAATTCCAACAAACAAATATCCATAATAATCATTTACATAGACCCTAATCATATGTATTGATCCCAAATTATTTGCTAATCACACATTTGCTGATTAAAGCATTGGTGTATTATTATTATTAGTATTAAAACATAAGTTACGGGTTGGTTCCATAATAGTGGTATCAGAGCAGGATTTAGATTTTTCCTGAGAAATGGAGATTTGAAAATGAGGTCGTGGAAGAGGTGCTCAAAGAGCAACAGAGGAAGGATTGCAGGAGGAAATCAGGATCCTTACTGCCTGCTTGGAGGTAGTCAAAGCAGGAAGGAGAAGGGATCCAGAGGTAGGAGATGATACTGAAGAAGAAGCCATAGTTACAACAGATGGATCGGATGAAGAAGGGACGGAAATGAGATTGTTGAGGTCGGTCCTACTAGCTAGTAGCAAGCCAAAACTGGAAATTCCAAATTATGACGACAGCTTGTCCAGAAAAGTTATGTTGGATTGGATCAACGAATTGGACAAATATTTTGAGTGTGAAGAGGTCAGTGAAGACCAGAAAGTTAAGTTTGCTGCAACGAAGCTGAAGGAACATGCAACTCTGTGGTGGGACAATGTCCAAGCAGAGAGAAGAATGATGAAAAAGTTGCCAATAAAGAAATGACCAAGAATGGTGGCCAAGTTGAAAGGTAGATTTCTACCAAAAGATTACCACATTGCACTGCATCGACAAGTGCAGAATTTGAGGCAAAAAAGGGATGAGAGTGAGGGAGTATACTGAAGAATTCTACCGGGTAAATTTAAGAGCTTGTTACATGGAGGATACCCTGAAAAAAACAACAAGGTATGTAAATGGTCCGAGATTGGAAATATTTGATGAAATCGGCATTCTTTCCCCAAAAAATATAGAGGAAGCTTACTAGAGTGCCATGAAGGCAGAGGAGAAGATCGCCATCAAGAAAAATGTTAGGAGGGGAACCAACAGAGGAAGAGGACAATCTTATGGCAGAGGACAAATTGCCAGCAATAGTGAAGACGGTAGCAGTTCCAAATCTTCTGGGATAGTAGAAAAAGGAGACAACACTATAGGTGGTAGGCCATATCAATGAGGAAGAGGAAATGGCTGAGGCAGAGGAGCTAACTATCAATGCTACAAGTGCCACAAGTGCGGGCACAAATATTTCGAGTGTCCTAAAGTGGAACAAGCTAGTCAAAGAGGAGCGTATATTGCACAGCCAGAGGAAGTAGAGGCACCTCCCTAGGAAGCAGAAAATGTGCTAAAAACAAGGGAAGCCTTAGTTATGAATAAAGTGTTGCTGAAACTAGCTAAAGAAATAGCTGAACAAACTCAAAGGAAAGCATTATTCCGAATAGTTTGTAAGTCACATGGAAAATGCTACAAGCTGATTATCGAGAGTGGGAGCACGGATAATCTGGTTGCCACAGAGATGGTAGAGAATTTGGGTTTGAAGCGGCTGAAGCACCCCACTCCTTACAAGGTGTCGTGGTTGCAGAAAGACCATCAGCTATTGGTGGACGAATAGTGTGAAGTTGAGTTCCATATTGGCAGGTATAAGGATAAGGTTATTTGTGATGTTATGCCGATGGACGTATGTCATATACTTCTAGAAAGGCCATGGCAGTATGATCAGAAGGTAGTGCATGATGGGAAGACAAATTGTTATAAGTTTGTTAAAGATGGGATCAAACACACACATGTGCCCATCAAGGAGTAGGAGACAGCAGAAATGAGCGGGACGAGAGTGTTACTAATGGGTGGAAAACAGCTTTTGCAGCAGATTGAAGATAGTGAAGTGAACTATGCTGTTGTGAGAAGAGTAAAAACAGTGCTGTTACACACGGAGGTGTCAAATTTGCCTGTGAAAATTCAGAAAATGTTTCAAGAATTTAGTGATATTGTAGTGGACGACTTACCAGATAAATTGCCTCCCAAGAGAAGTATAAGTCATCATATTGACTTTATACCTGGAGAAATTCTACCGAATATGGCAGCATATTAGATGAGCCCTAAAGACAATGAGAAAATCAGAAAAGAGGTGCAAGAATTACTAGATAAAGGGCTGATAAGGGAGAGCTTGATCCCCTGCGTAGTTCCAATAGTTCTCGCTCCCAAGAAAGGAGGAGAATGGCGAATGTGCATGGATTCGAGGGTCATTAGTAAAATTACCATCAGGTACAAATTTCCACTACCACAGATGGGCGATATGATGGACTGCCTGAGCGGGGCAGCATATTTCTCAAAGATTGATTTAAAGAGTGGTTATCATCAGTTTCGAATAAGGGAAGGGGATGAGTGGAAGACAGCCTTCAAGACCAATGAAGGGCTATATGAGTCGCTAGTAATGCCATTTGGATTGAGTAATGCACCCAATACCTTTATGTGACTGATGAACGAAACGCTAAAAGAATTTATTGGAAACTTTGTAATAGTGTATCTTGATGACATATTAATTTTCAACAAGATGATGAAGGAACACTTTCGACATGTTTGAAGTTTGCTAGAAAAATTGCAGTAGAATAAGTTGCTGATAAATCTAAAAAATGCACTTTTCTGCAAAAAGAACTGGTTTATCTAGGTTTTGTGATTGCACAAAATGAGTTGAATATGGACCTAGAGAAGATTGCAGAAATTTTTAACTAGTCATCCACAAAAAGTCTATTTGAGGTACGTAGTTTTCATGGGCTAGAAAGTTTTTACCGTAAATTTATAAAGAGTTCTAGTGAATCTGTGCACCTATGATGGACACTATAAAGAAGGAAAGTTAGCCTTTTCATTGGACCAAGGCAGCAAAGAGGAGTTTTCAGCTACAGAAGAAGAAGATCACAAAAAGACTGATCGTAAGATTGCCAGATTTTAAAAATCTTTTTCATGTTCGCTGTGATGCAAGCAGTATGGCCATTGGAGTTTTACTTAGCCAAGAAGACAAAATTGTTGCATTTTTCAACGAGAAGTTGAATGAGAGAAGGCAGAGGTATTCATCCTATGACAATGAATTCTATGTTGTCGTCCAAGCAATGAAGCATTGGAGACACTATCTCCTAGGGAATGAGTTTGTTTTATTTTCTAATAATTCTACACTGCAATACGTGATGCAACAACATAAGATGAATCACAAGCAATCTAAGTGGGTCGATTATTTGCAGAGTTTCACTTTTGTGTTGAAAAACATTAGCGGGCAGGCCAAAAAGGTGGCAGATGTGTTGAGCAGAAGAGCCTTTCTCTTGTAGGAGAGTGCGATACAAGTGCTGGGCTTTGAGCATTTGAAAAACTTGTATCAGACTGACATGGATTTCAAAGAAGCTTATGAAGCCTGTCATAATCCTTTGCTGAGAAACAATAGTCCATGGTTGGACTATAACTTGCAAGAGAAGCTATTGTTTAAAGGGGGACAGTTATGCATTCCCAATTGTTCAATGAGAGAAAATATCATTCGAGAGAAGCACAGTGGAGGTCTAGCCAGACATTTCGACATAGAAAAAACATTAGAGCAGCTCAACCATTTTTATTATTGGCCAAGAATGCGAAGGGATGTGCAGAGATTTGTGATCAGATGTAAAGTGTGTCAGTTGGCAAAAGGACACAGTCAGAATATGGGACTCTACACACCATTTCCCATTCTGAGTAGACCGCGGGACTCAGTTAGTTTGGACTTCATCTTGCGTCTACCGAGGACACAGTAGGGTTATGATTCGATGATGGTAGTAGTAGACCGGTTTTCAAAGATGGAACATTTCATCCCTTGTAGAAAAACCAGCGATGCCACTCATGTGGCCCACTTTTTTTTCACAGAGATCGTCAGGCTACATGGCCTACCTAATTCCATTCTTTCTGACAGGGACGTGAAGTTTATAGGGCACTTCTAGCACACCTTATGGAAGAAGATGGACACACAGTTAAGTTTCAACTCTGCTTATCACCCGCAGACCGACTGGAAAAGAGAGGTGGTAAACAAGAGCTTGGTTAACCTGCTACGAAGTTTGATTGGCCAAAATTCACGAATGTGGGATCATGTACTTGCACAGGCGGAGTTCGCTTACAATGAATCACCTAATCATAGCATATGTTACAGTCCTTTTCAGATCTTATATGGCATGCATCCTCGCGGAGTACATGAATCACAAGATCTAGGACAACAGGAAAGACAGAGTGCTGATGGGGAAGATTTTTCCAAAGCAATGAATGATCTACACGAGCAGGTAAAAATGAAGTTGCAGGACAGCAGTCAAAAGTATAAGCAACAGGCAGATTTGAAATGGTGAAAGGTACAATTTAATGTGGGGGATGAAGTCCTCACACATTTGCGCAAGGAATGTTTTCCTAGAGGTGCATAAAACAAACTGAAATACAAGAATATTGGCCCCTGTAAAATTCTGTGAAAGCTTTCAGAAAATTCTTATGAATTACAGCTACCACTCGGAATAGGCATCTCGCCCATCCTCAATGTGGCAGACCTGTTTCCATATACTACCTGTTTGGAGGAAGACAGTACAACATGGCCTACATGGGACACAGAGGAAGGGAGTGAGACTTGGATGAAACAAATGCCTTACGCACAGCCCCTTGAGGTCGAGAGGATCCTCGACACTCAGGTGGCCAAGTGAACTCGATAGAAAGAATATCTGCAATATCTAGTCAAGTGGGAGAACCGTCCCATTGAGGCCAGTTCATGGCTTAATGCCAGACAGATACAGCATGCGGGCAATTCAATCGAGAAGCTCATGGATGGGAGTCATGAATCTTTCTTGCCCCAGGAGCTTGATGTAGGAGCATCCAGCTAAGGACACCATGACCGGGTGTTGGTCTCAGCTAAGGTGGAGAGATTTATCATCATTTGGTTTTCTTTATGTTTGATTGATCAAAACAAAGTGTAAGGATTTGTTTTCTTTTAATTTCATTATTAGTTAGGGGAAACCTAGGAACATCACAGTTAGTTTAGGGTCGTTACCGACACAATCTATCTTTTTATTGTTAATTCATCTTACAGTTGTTTTCTTCATTTAGAAAATATATATATATATATATATATATATATATATATATATATATATATATATATATATATATATATATTGTATATCTTACAGCACAAGAAGACCCGAAATAAGTTATTGATTATGTAACTGAAAAAAAGCAATTGAAGAATAACTGTGAACAATTCAGGTAACTGTGGGCAAACAATACAAAAACCAATGTAATACATTTTGGAAAAGTTCGATTGAGGAGAACAGTAATAGAATACAATAGAAAACGATTATCAAAACCCTGAGTATCTGAGTCCATCTGTAGCAAGCAATCCTTCATTTCAATTTCTTTTCCTATTAATTACTGTGCATGACAAATTAAACAAAGAGATGCGTTCCTTTATTTCCTAGCAATATTTTTCTAATAGGCAAAGACAGAGTTCTTAATTTTTGAACGACGAGAATGAGAAGCATAGCATTAATACGAGAATAAATTTATGTAATCCCAGCAAACAATATAAGTTCCAGATACACGGCACAAGTAACCACTAAAGAAGAGAGCAAACAGAATGCAAACCCTGTAGAATTTCTTCACGACAGAGGTAACCCATATGTAACCAATACTTTCATTTCCATTATATACAATTCAACGTTGGCATACAGAAATAAATAACAGTTATCAAAAGCGTAAGACCAGCAACAATAAACTGGAGTGACCACCACTTCATACAATAGCAAACAACGAAGCTAGGGTTTGAAACCCTGTATAACTAGAGTACTGTCAAAAGAAAAAAAATTAATTACAAGTTGCAGCCAAAGGTCATTTGACGTGAAACAAAAGATAGAGGAATCAACCCTCTCATTCTTCTAATCGATTGGCAGACTAAACCAGCGAAGGACCCAGAGAAGAAAGACTACAAATGAAAAATCTACAACAGAGAATGACCCTAATATCCATAATAATGATTTGCTTAGAGCCTAATCATATGTATTGATCCCGAATTATTTTCTAATCACACATTTGTTTATTAAAGCGTTGGTGTATTATTATTATTAGTATTAAAACATAACCTACGGGCTGGTCCCATCATAGTCTGTTGCACATAGCATTGTCATTGAATCATTGATGTCAAAGATTGTTTGAGACAACATCATCATTCATGATACTTAATTAAGAAATGATATCCTCTATGAAGCAATATGATAGTTAGAATCTCATTAAGTGAAGTTAAAAGAGTTTGATGTTATTTGGTATTTTGATGCAGCTAAGGTTCCTTATTGATGATATAAATAGCATAATTGCATAGGCCACTTTAAGAACTTTCAAATGATATATCCTACTTTGAAGTTCTATCCGTTTGAAAGTTGGAATTAGTTGGATACCAAAATTATAGGGAAAAAACCACAAATATTAATATGTTAAAGAGAATGCACTTTTCGCGCATATTTATGGTCCATTAACTAGGTGAACCATGGATCTTAGCAAGACATGCATGACACTTATCTTTATTAAACTTCAAGGATCTATAGGAGATTAGATGGATCTGATAGTGGGATGAAGAGATTAAATGATGGATGACACCAAAGTTGCATGACATTTAACACATCCCACCAAGCTAATAAAAATTCAATACATGGAAAGAATTGGATGGGAAGTTAACTAGATGACCTAAATTATAACTTCATTATTATTATAATGATATTTATTATCAAAAATTTAGTATTGTAAATGAGCTAAATAATATTCTTTTTTCAATTTCCGAGAAGGCTAACCTACTTGTCGGATCTAACCTCAAGACTGTTCCGCCTGACTTCTAATACGAGTTGGTAACCTTAGTTGCTACTCCTAGGGATCTACACAAGTGGCTGTGGAGGGGAATCCCATGGCACCTGAGGTCGACGTTGTATCACTCTCAACGGTACTACTGGAGGGCACCCTTGCGAAGCTTGGGGTCTTGCACCGGTGCAGGCTGTTGTTAGGATGTAAGCGTAACTTCCTCTGTTACCTTTGTTGATAGGACTGGGCCGTCATTATCCCAGACTATCTTTGGAAGGCCCCTTACTTCACTTTCTTATATTTTGGTGTCTGGTCCTCATCACCCGGAGCGGAAATACTCGAAATTTGTTTGACTGGCTGATATCTTTTAGGGACTTTTTACTGTGTGCTCTGTGCTCCTAGTTGGCCTAGCTTTCAATTTTTTGAGTCTTTAGCTAGATCTTAATAAAAAATCCAAAGTGGTTGACTGATCACCTAGACGGTCTCAAAGACTTCGTGGTCTTTCAACACCAAGTTTAGAGCCTTCTCCTAGAAGGCGCAGAGGTAATGCTGCCAGTGGGTTTCATCCCGTGGCAGCTGACACATCAGGTATTGATCATCCTCTCGGGGGAATTAGTGTTCAAAATAGGCCTGGTACTTCCACAGAACAAGAGAGGAACACTCCAGTTATTTCTCGAGTTCTCTTTAAGACGGAATATAACATAGAAGTAGAAGAATTTCAAGAGTCGTTAGCGGCTCTGAATTCTCCCTTACCTTCTAGCTATCCGGAAGTATTACGATACATTGGGACTCCGACGCATAAACCGTCAAGTCTAGGTCACACTACGCACTTACCGTCGATGAACACTACTGGAAGCATGGCTTCTACTACAAGTGCTACAACTATGTAGACTCCAACATCATTACAAGGGGGAGGAACCATTTTCATCCCCTCTACATATTTATTTTGGTCTTTTGCTATCACATCTTTTGTTGGGTCTACGTCCATTCCTTCTACGAGTGGAAATTCCCAAGCCAATGCTTTTAGTACTAGATTCTTCCCATTTGGCACCCATTCACAGGGTATTCCATCAGTTTCGTTTAGTGCCTCCACATCCATGATGGGTGCATCAGCTTCATTCCAGGGTTTTCCTTTTGAAAGTGTTCATATACCCCATTCCAACCCAACAGTAGGATCTATGCTATTTTCTTCTACAGGACAAAGCAGCAGTCCTTTCCAAGGTTGGACTAACCCTGTGGTTAGTGGCATGGGAACTGGGAATCCATTTTTCAGCCAACATGGGAATGGGCCATACTCCACTGTTATTTCATTTTGAAGTATTCCTCCCTTAGCTACTTCTTGCAATCCTTATCAGGGGTTATCCACTCCTTATAATCATTTAGGAGGAAGATTCGCCGGTCATGGAGGTTTTGCAGCCGGAGTTGGTCAAACTCCGAGTTTTGCTGGATCGCAAGGCTTGCCTTTTGGTTTAGCTGGTTCTGCTGGATACTTCGGGCAGCCTGGTGCCTTTCAAAATCCAGGCCAATCTTCTTAGAACTTTGGGAACTCTTCTTAGTCATGGTGGAACCCCCAAGGTCCTCCTAGGCTTCCTTTTCTGGCAACTTTGAACTTGCTAGATTTCACGAAATTAACGAACAATCCAATCAAATACAACCCGGCCTGGCCTCCAGTCCCAACCAAACTCCCTTCAGACATTCCAAAATTCGAAGGGAAGGGCGGTGAAGACCTAGGCGACCATGTAACCACATTCCATTTGTGGTGCTCTTCAAACTCCCTTATTGATGACTCGATTAGGTTGAGACTTTTTCAACGCACCTTGACTGGTAATGTGGCCAAGTGGTATATAGAGTTTCCAAGGGGGCAGCTTTACATCTTTCGCTGACTCAGCTAATATTTTCTTAAATCATTTCCAGTTGCCCATCCATTATGATGCCGGAATGGAACTTCTAGACAATTTCCATCAGGACATGGCAACTCGCATTTCTGACCATATTCAGGAATGCAGACGGAGAAAGAGTCTCATTAAAGCCAAAATCCCTCCGTAATACCGTCTTGAATGGTTTTTGAAATCTTTACAACTTGAAATCTCTAAGGATGTCTCCATGTCCGGAGTCTATTATGAGGAGCAAGCTATTTTTAGTGCCTAGCAATTAGAATTAATTTATTCTCAGTCTGGGATCCTACAAAAAATCTTGCCAGATGCTCCTGGGTCTAAGGTTGATATAGCCAAGTCGAAGCCATGTCCCCATGCGGATGGTATCATTGGATCGGTAGACACAAATGTGGTGAACTTGTTGAGGTAATTGCAGCAGTCATCTTTGCAAACTACTCCTAACAACCAAGTCACATCATCTAACCCTTCGTCTTCCCAACCCTCTTCAGTCAATGCCGTCCAATCTACCAACCCCAAAGGAAATCAAAATTCCAATGGGAAGAAGAAAGGACGAGGTAAGAAAAAGAGTCAAGATGGGAAGACTGATGCAAATAATCCTGGCAATAATGTTGGTGGTGGTAGAAATGAGTCTAAAAAGAAAGTCAAGTTTCCATGCAAGTTATGCGGTGGAGACCATTTAACTCATCTCTGCCCCAAGATTGAAGATGCTTAGTGCTTGTTAGGGTAGCAAGGGACTTCTAATTCTCAAGCTGTGTTAACCAACCCTTTTCCCCAAGGGCAACAACTTCTTGCTGGTGCAAGTTCAAACCCTGGAACCTCCGCAGGGGGCAACTAGGAAGGGGAAAAGTCATAAAATGTTTTTATGATGGGTTCCAATGTCCATGTGGCCACTTGGTCACATGATTATGGTGAAGCCGAAACTTCCAAGGACAAAACTGCTCCCAGAAATACCGACCTTCATATTGAGCGACCCCCTGTCGAGACTACACCACAGATACTGAAAGGTTCCGCTAAATGCGCGACTATTAATCCTAATGCTAGGGCCGCCCAGAACTACTCTATAATTGAGGATTTGGCTCAGAGTCCATGCGCCATGTCTGATCTAGAGGTTCTCCAGTCGTGTCCAGCTCAACGAAGTGCTTTAGTTTCGGTGATTGGGGCAGTTGATCCAAATAACTCTTTAGTGCTCACTTTCGACATGTTAAATGTCAAAAAGTGACTCCCTCATCATATGGCTTTCCAAATAAAGTCTACATACTGGAAAGTTGACATTTTTTATACCGTTATTGATGAAGGAGCTTCCACATGCGTCATTTCGATGTCATGCTAGAAGGCTATTGGATCGTCTTCGGTTGTTCCTTCACCTATTGTCCTGACTACATTTGATGGGCATTCTCATAAGCCACATGGTATTATCCTGGCCTTTCCCATATGTGTTGGGGGGAACGTCGTCAATATTGAAGTAGAAGTCATTGATGCTAACCTAGACTACAATCTCCTTTTAGGAAGGAACTAGGTATATGAAATGGATGTCGTTGTTTCAACTCTGTTTCGTGTCATTTGCTTTCCTCATGAAGGGAAAATCATTAAGGTTGATCAATTGGATTATTTTGCAGTCGATCCTCAAGAAATCTCTGACTCTACTGTTCCTTTAGTGGATAACCCTCATCTGCCTACTAAGAATCTAGGAGTTGGGATGTATTCCTCATTGATGGGTACCTTTGATTTTCCCTCTCCTATCGCTAGAATCAATGTCATTTCATCATTTAAGGAGTCTCCTCAAAAAGAGTTCTTCTGAACTCATTATTTTTCAGACCCTTGGACCTTGCCTTCACCTACAAACACATTAGCTGAAGGACAAGTTAATGTAATGGAATTCCCTATATCTACAGCTGAGCTTAGATACCATTCTATTGTTAACTCTGCAGACGACCACTCTACTCCTTTTTCTGAAGAGGAGCTAGATGGTGATGTGGCCCTAGCATGGACACTTGATTCTACCTCCACCCTGGACTGCTTAGATACGGTTTTACCTTCTGAAGAAGCAATCCTAGAAGCAATGATGGGTATAGATCGACCTTGGGAAGACTTACACCATCGTTCATATTTTCTTCCTCCATTGTAGGAAGTAGAATCTAGGTTCTCCAAGCTCTTTACTAGTGATGTTTATACGATATCAAATCCTTTGGCTCGAGCACACTTTCATGTTGAAGGTAATATGTCGGTGATTTCAAAAATGATATCCATAAGCATCTCTAGGGACTCTAACGTGACCGAGAATATCTTCATTGGAATCGAATGTTCCCCTGAAGAAATTCAAGTTTACACTGACCTTTTCAAGGAATTTCGAGATGTATTCGCCTGGTCTTATGAAGAAATCACTGGCATTGATCCATCTATAGCTCAACATGAGATAAAGACGTATGAAAACACAAAACCGGTTCATCAAAGGTTTCGGCCGGTTAATCCTAGGAAAGCAGCAGCCATTAAAGCTGAAGTAGAGAAGCTGCTCAAGGCGGGTTTCATATACCCTATTCCTCTTACCAATTTGGTTTCTAATCCAGTCCCCATGGATAAAATCCAAGGAACAATCCGAGTATGCATCAAATTTAGAGACCTAAATAAGGCCTGTCCAAAAGATAATTACCCCACACCATTCTTTGATCAGATTATTGATGAGTGTGTGGGTAATGAGATTTTTTCCTTCATGGATGGTTTTTCCAGTTATAATCAGATCTCTATCCATCCTGAAGATTAGCATAAGACAGATTTTATATGTCCTTGGGGTACCTTTGCATACAGAAAGATGCCTTTTGGTCTTAAAAATGTTGGATCCACTTTCATCGGGCCATGTCATATGCTTTCCAATGATATTAAACATATCATCGAGGCATACTTGGACAATCTCACTCCTCGTTCTCGAAAGAGAACTGATCACCCTAGTCATCTTCAATTGGTTTTTGAGCGATGTCGTTTTTATAAAATCTGGTTGAATCCCAACAAGTTCATTTTTGCGTTTATGTCCAGTTGGTTATTAGGGTTCATCATGTCAAATGAAGGGATTCGTGTTGATCCCTTCAAGGTTGAGGCAATAATTCAGTTGCCTCCCCCATCCTCAATTCGACAACTTCAAAGTCTTCAAGGGAAGGCTAATTTCCTAATATGGTTTATAGAAAACTATGCTGAGATCACTAAAGGGTTTATGTGTTTGCTACGCAAAGGAGTTCCATTTGTATGGGATGACTTTGCAAAATGGTCGTTTGATGCTTTGAAAAAGGCATTAGTCTCTGCCCTACTTTTGAGTCCACCAAATTATGGTAGGGACTTCCTTTTATATCTCGCTGCAGCAGAAACAACCATTGGTATGGTTCTCGTTCAGGAAAACGATGCTCTCACAGAGCATGTTATGAAACCATCTCAAGAAAAGATTAGAAAAGAAAGATCAAAGCCTTAGAATTCAGCCTCTTCGAGGGGGCAACCTCCTTTACATTACATAAATGAACAATTCTTGGATGATACAAATGACAAAACCTCCTTTCTATATATAGGAGTCTAAGGAGTCACAATATAATCCAGCCGACCTAACAATAATAATATAAAGCCACAAAAATAACAATAGAGGGATTCTATGGGGCACAAAAATAACAATATGGGGGTAATAGGGGCACAACAATATAAATAAGGGGTATAACTACAATAGTAATGGGGTAATCACTAGTATTATAGGGACCCAACATGCCCCTCTCCTTCAAAAAAAGTGTTGTCCTCAACGCTTGAGCAGTTATGGATACTTCTGCATAAAATTCTCATCCTCCCATGTGGAATCTTCAGCGGATAAGTTCTTCCACTTGATAAGATACTCTGAAATTGATCGATTTCGTAGCTGTCGAGTTCTTGTTTCTGTGACTGCTTCCGGTTCCAATATAATTTTTCCTTCCTCGTCAAGTTCTGGCAATATTGTTTGAACTAAGAGCCTGTCGCCTATAACCTTCTTTAAACATGAAACATGGAAAACTGGGTGCAATCGAGAAGCTGCAGGAAGCTCCAATTTGTATGCCATAGTACCAATCTTTTCCAACACCTTGTACGGACCATAATACTTTGGTGATAATTTATTATCCTTCTTAGCTTGCTTTAAGGACATTTGCTTATATGGTTGTAGCCGTAGGAATACCCAATCACCTACATCAAAACTTCTTTCACTGCGATGTTGATCTGCCTGTTGTTTCATTCTATTTTGTGCCAACACGAGGTTATCCTTTAAGAGTTGGAGGACTTGTTGTTGATGTTCGATGTGATGTTCCACTACCTGAACCTTAGAATTTTCTCTTAAATATGATGTGATTGATGGTGGTTGGTACCCATAAAGTGCCATAAATGGGGTCATTTTTGTTGCTGTATGGAAGGAAGTGTTATACCACCATTCAGCCAGAGGCAACCATTTGACCCATTGCGTTTGTTTATCAGATACAAAGCAACGAAGATATCCTTCCAAAGATTTGTTTACTATCTCATTTTTCCCATCAGATTGAGGATGATAAGATGAGCTATGAGCTAACTGAGTACCAAGACAAGAAAATAATTCTGTCCAAAAATTTCCAGTGAAAATGGGATCTCTGTCACTTACAATAATCTTTGGGTTTCCATGTATCTTTTGAACTGTTTCCATAAATGCAATAGAAACTGTACTGGCTTTAAATGGATGTGATAATGCACAAAAGTGTGCATACTTGGTAAGTCTGTCAACTACCACCATGATGACACTCTTTCCCTCATACTTGGGTAAACCTGTGATAAAATCCATTAAAACCTCCTCCCAACGTTGGCTTGGAATGGATAAAGGTTGTAATAGACCCGGTGTCTTAATTGTTTCAACTTTATTTTGTTGGAAAACCAAAAGTTCCACCACAAACTTTTGAATATTTGATTTAAGGCCATCCCAAAAAAATTCCTTCTTAACCCTGTGGTAAGTTTTTAAAAATCTTGAGTGACCTCCTAAGGGAGAAGTGTGCAATTCCATAAGAATCTTTTGTTTTAGCTGGGAATTCTTACAGAGGTATAAGCGATCTTTGTACCATAACGAATCAGTTTGCCAGCTAAATGTATCAGAAGTACTGGAATCTCGTTGTAGCTTTCGAATAAGTGCCCACACTTCTTCATCATTCTTCCATTCCTCCTTTGCTTCGTTTATCCAATCTGGTTGGATAATAGAAATGGCACACAACAATGCTTCCATATCCTCATCCTTTCTTGAGAGTGCATCTGCCACCACATTTTTCTTCCCTTTTTTGTAGATGATTTCAAAGTCATAACCCAACATCTTTGTGACCCACTTTTGTTTCTCTTCAGAGGATAATCTTTGTTCTAAAAAGTATTTAAGGCTATCATGATCCTTTTTTTACCTTGAAGTGTCTTCCCATTAGGTAGGGTCGCCATTTCTTAAGTGCATGGAGTATTGCCAACATTTCCTTCTCATAAATAGCTTTGCTTAAAAACTTTCCCTTGATTGGACGACTTTCAAAAGCAATGGGTCTTTCATCTTGCATTAGAACAGCACCAATTCCATTTCCTGAAGCATCACATTCCACAATAAAGGTTTTTGTGAAGTCCGGTGTAGCTAAGACCGGTGCTTGGCACATTACCTCTTTAAGATGTTTAAAGGCCTTTGTTGCTTCCTGAGTCCATGAAAATGAATCTTTCTTCAATAATGTTGTTAGAGGTGCTGCTATTCTCCCATAATTCTTAACGAACTTGCGATAATACCCTTTCAACCCAAGAAATCCTCGCAGATGCTTTATGGATGTGGGGATTTTCCATTCCTTAATGGCTTTAATTTTGCTAGGGTCTACCTTAACTCCTTCATGAGATACAATATTACCCAAATATTCCACCTCCTGGACTCCAAAGAAACATTTGGATCTTTTTGCATATAATTGTTTCTCCTCCAATAGTTGTAGCACCTTGTCAACATGTTCAACATGATCCTTCCAAGACTTGCTGTAGATTAGTATATCATCAAAAAATACTAACACAAATTTTCTAAGGAATGGTTTGAAAATTGAATTCATCAAACCTTGAAATGTTGAAGGTGCATTGGTAAGGCCAAAAGGCATGACCAAAAATTCATAATGACCCTCATGAGTTCTAAATGCCGTTTTCGGAATGTCTTCAATCTTCATTCTGATTTGATGATACCCCGAACGAAGATCCAACTTGGTGAAGTAAATTGATCCATGCAATTCATCCAGTAATTCATCAATGACAAGAATGGGGAACTTATCTTTAATAGTGATCTTGTTGAGCTCCCTATAATCTGGACACATGCACCATGATCCATCCTTCTTGTGCATCGATACTACTGGAGCTGAGAAAGAACTTTGACTTGGTTGAATTATACCAGCCTCTAGCATTTCTGCAACCATACGTTCAATTTCACTTTTTTGGACATATGGATATCTGTACGGCCTGATGTTTGGAGGAACACTTCCTGGAATCAGATGAATAGCATGATCATGATTACGCATAGGTGGGAGACCTTTGGGAGTCTCAAATACCTTGGAATGATTGTCCAAGACTTTTCGGTGATCTGGAGAAATAGATGATTCCAATGTGGAAACATCTAGCGAACATAATTGTGCAATTACACCTCTTTGCTCCTTTTTTAGAAGCTTTGTCATGCAATTAGAGCTGATTATCTTTCTTGGTTTCCCTGCAATACCCCTTAATTCAACTTCCTTTCCTTCCACAGAAAATTTCATGAAAATTTCTTGAAAATTAAAAGCTATTGTACCCAAGGATTGTAGCCATTGGACTCCTAGTACAACATCAGCACCTCCCATTGGAATGGAAAGCATTGGGCTAGTCAATACATATTCTCCCATGGATAGCTTGATATTATGGCACTTTCCAGAACAATTTATTGTTCCTTCATTTGCAATCATCACTTGACACTTTGGTGCTGGATATAGGAAGCAATTCAATTCTTTTGCTACCCTACAATGAATAAAATTGTGGGTGCTTCCTGAATCAATCAACACTATTACCTTTTTCTTCTTGATTTGTCCTTCTATCTTGATGGTTTGAGGAGTGGTAATTCCCGCCAATGCATTACAAGATATGGTCGAATTTATTTGTTCTTCATCTAGGCTTTGTTCCTGAAATATATCCTCTTCTTTTGACCTTTCTTGCTCCTTTTCTTCTTCCTCTTCACAATCTATGTAGAATAATTTCTTCTCAGCACACTTATGACCTTTTGTGTATTTGCTATCACAATTGTAACAAAGCCCTTTTGCTCTTTTTTCTTCCAATTGTTGTGGTGTCAACCTTGTAGGTTGTGGAAGACTATGGGCAACAACACTTCCATCTTTATAGTTGTGAATGGTATGCTTCCTAGTTGCCATAATTTTGCTTTCCATTTTTCTTGCTAATCTGAATGCCTTCTCTAATGAATCAGGTTCCCAAAGGCGCACATCATGTTGGATATTATCCTTTAAAGACCCTATGAACACATCAATCCTATGCTCCTCTGGAATATCATTTACCCTTATGTTCAATTTTTGGAACTCCTCAATGTGCTCCATTATTGAACCCTTTTGTTTGAGACTTATCAATTGGCTAAAAAAAGTGTTGCTTTTTGTATCCTCATAATGTGCTATCAATTCTTTCGTAAAAATTACCCAAGTGATAAAATGTTTATGAGAACAAAGCCATTGATACCATACAAACTGATTTGGTTCCAAATATAAAGTTGCCATACGTACCTTTTGTGTGTTTTGCACATTATTGAGATCGAAGAATTGCTCCATCTGTAATATCCATGTGGCGGGATCCTTGCCATCAAACTTCCTCATATCGATTTTTGGAACATGGTGAGTCTTCGATCCAACATTAGAGTCTATGGAATCATGATTAACATTTCTTTTGTTCTCATCATGAGTTTCCTTTAGTACTCTTTCACCCTTAGTGACCATTTCTTGTAGCAACTTATTCATATTTATCTTCAATTCGTCCATGTCTGTCTTCAAATCTATCTTCAAATCATCCATCTTAGCTTCCACGTCAATCATCTTAGCTTCTACGCCTTTCTTTAAATAGTCCATCTTAGCTTCTACACTTTTCTTTAAACCATCCATCTTAGCTTCTGCATCTTTCTTTAAACCATCCATCTTAGATTCTATTCCTTTTTGTGCAAGGGACAGTTGTTGCACTTGGTCTTGTAATTTTGATATATCATGTTGCATTTCTTCCTCTTCTTCATGAGTCATGCTAGAGATTTCAGGTTCCTTACTAGGTGTTTGCATTTTCTTTCCTCGGGGCATCAGTTACCGATAATAATTCTCTACTATGCCCTTTGAATTCCTTCAAAATAAATTTTCAAACCAAGCTTAAGCAAAAATTTAAGAAAATCTACACACCTTTTTTCACTTTGTAGGAGCTCGATATTGCCTCTGATGTATCTCTGTACTTTCCAATCATCTACTTCTAAATTTGTGAGCTGTAGTAGCCCTCTGTGTCCTCTTTCCAATGCCACAAGTCTGACCCAAATTGGATTCTCCAAGGGAGAGTTATGTGAAATCTCCCACAGTGACTTGCTTATAGACTAGTTCAGTAGAGCGAACTTGTACGACGTGCCATGAGTCACTGTTTCGACCTATGGATCTGAAACACACATACAAGAAACTACAGTCCGTCCTCTTTCTGTACCTTTTTACGAAATTTCAATCCGATCCTCAGAGAGAAAGTTATGACGATTTTCCCCAGGTCACCTGTTTTGAATGTAATTCAGGAGTCTGCAAAAAGACCAACTTCCTGAGATCATATCTCCGAAAATATCACGCGAAAAGCTCTGAAATTCAGGCCCAAGGTTCAGCGCCAATTCTTCTCAAATGGGTTTTTTTTTGCGACTTCTGAAACATCACAGAAAAAAGTTATAGTGAAAATGCCACGATGACCTATTTGGAGCAGCGAAACCCTAGAATCCAAAGCTCTGATACCAAATGTTATGAAACCAGCTCAAAAAAAGATAGAAAAGAAAGATCAAAGCCTTAGAATTCAGCCTCTTCGAGGGGGTAACCTCCCTTACATTACATAAATGAACAATTCTTGGATGATACAAATGACAAAACCTCCTTTCTATATATAGGAGTCTAAGGAGTCACAATATAATCCAGCTGACTTAACAATAATAATATAAAGCCACAAAAATAACAATAGAGGGATTCTATGGGGCACAGAAATAAAAATATGGGGGTAATAGGGGCATAACAATATAAATAAGGGGTATAACTACAATAGTAATGGGGTAATCACTAGTATTATAGGGACCCAACAGAGCATGTGATTTATTATTTGAGCTGAGGCTTAATCGGTCCTAAACTTCACTATTCTCCGGTTGAGAAGTTGGCTTTGGCAGCTGTCCATGATGTCCAGCAGCTCCATCATTATATCTTGCTACGCAAAAATTTTGTCTTAGCGGCTGTCAATCCATTTCAATTTGTCCTCAGTAGGGTAGTGATTAGGGGCAAATATAACCAATGGATAGTCATTTTACAAGAATTTGATCTCGAGTTCTTGTAAGCCAAGTCTAAGAAATCCATGGTTTTCGCCGAGCTAATTTCTGAGTTGCCTTGGGGAGAGGATACTATTTATGAGGAAAGTTTTCCCAATGAACATTTATTCCTCATCTCTTCACTCGACCCTTGGTATGGAGATATCATTGTCTATCTCCAGACCTCGAAGTTTCCCTCTACTTTCTCTAAGGATAAACGTCGGAAATTACGTCACCTAGCCAAGAACTATGTTATCATAGGTGATACATTATAGCGTCGAGGGGTTGATTAAATCCCTCGGCGCTGTTTAACCTTAGAGGAAGCAGAGGTAGTGCTAAATGACTGCCACAGTGGAGCTTGTGGTGGTCATCTATTGGGGCTTGCTACAACCCAGCGTATCTTGTGTGCCAAACGCTGTCACCCCTGTGAAATCTATACTCGATAGATGCACGCACATCCAACTCCTCTTTTTCCCATTGTCACTGTCGGTCCTTTTACTAAGTGGGGTATTGATTTTACAACTTGTAATCCACCTTCAGCGGTGAATCACAAGTACATTATCGTGGCTGTAGACTACTTTATGAAGTGGGCCGAGGCCATGCCCACTTATAAAAACGATTGTGAAATGGCAACATTGTTCCTTTTTAACCATATTATCTCAAGGTTCGGTATCCCGAGAGAGATTGTCACTGACCATGGTAGTCATTTCCAGAATCAACTAATGTCTGAATTGGCTCTGAAATTGGGTTTCCAGCAAGAAAATTCGTCTCCTTATTATCCTCAGGCCAATGGATAGGTCGAGGCAATCAACAAAACTCTTAAGACGATCCTGCAACGGAAAATTGACAAAAATCGGTCTAATTGGCATCTTATGTTGTATCCGGCTCTTTGGGCATACCGAACCTCCGTGAAGACTGCTGCTGGTTTTACACCTTTTCAGTTAGTTTATGGGATGGAATCTATCTTTCCTATCGAATGTGAAATCCCACCTCTTAAGCTAGTTGTTGAGCTCCTTCTAGAGACTTCAAGTCTCAAAGAGCACATGCTTCATTTGGAACATCTCGATGAGCAGCGTCAAGATGCTGCCACGATGAATGAGGCTCATAAGAAAAGGGTTAAAACGCAGTATGATAAAGCTGTCTGTTCTCAGGTCTTTAATGAAGGCAAACTTGTCTTGATCTACGACCAAGATAAGGACACCTTGGGGGCAAGCAAGTTTAAGCCTATGTGGTATGGTCCTTTCATAATTAAACAAGTTTTAAAAAAAGGATCGTATGAGTTAATTGATTTTGAGGGAAACAAGTTGACGAATCCCCTAAATGGGCTCTACCTCAAGAAGTACTTTGCTTAAGTAGCAGCTAGACAATGGCTTCTTTGTACATTGTGTATATTTGTACATATCTAATTGAGAGTTTTTGATATCAACACTTTTTGGTCTGCTGTGGCAGGTGTTGATGGATGACTTGGTCTATTTTGGATTCGCCGATGGTGCTAGTCGGCATACTTGGAACCTTGCTTCTGCAGATTGGGTACTCTACTATCCAACTGGTCAGTTCATGGTATCAATGGGAGTATGCATTGGTCCTGCTTCAAATAATATGGCTGAGTATACTGCCATCATTAATTTACTATCCAAGGCAATTTCTCACGGAATAGACTCATTGGTAGTTTATCTTGATTCACAATTGATAGTGTCCCAATTGAATAACATTTATCGGGTAAGGGATCCATGTTTATATCGCCAGTATTTAAGGGTGAGGTTGTTTGCAAAGATCATTTACTTATATTAATTATTTGCACATTCCAAGATCTCATAATTGGTTAGCTGATTCTATCGCTAATCAAGCGTTAAACTAGCACATCAATCATTCATCACAATAAAATCAAGCACCAAAAATTCCAACTGCATATATATATATATATATATATATATATATATATATATATATATATATATATATATATATATATATATATATATATATATATATATATATATATCATAAAACATCTTGAGTGTACATAAGTTTTTCCAAAAGATATACAAAATTGGGACTCAAATGCCCATAATCATGTTTAGTACATCTAATGCCCCGGCTCAGGATGAGTGGCTAAGTAGGTAGCTATCGCATTGGCCACACGCCTAAAAGTGCGGACCTAGCCACATGGCATGCCAACCACATGACGTTTCATATCCTCAGGAAGATCCTCTACCGCCACCATTGGTACTCCGTGAGTGAGTCTCACCAAGTGTCGCTAGACTGTGTGAAGTAGTCACTCTGTATCTGTAGCTGCCTCTTCGGCCCCTCGGCCGCGACGTTTGTGCCGTGGAAACTCATCTGGTCTTATCGGCCCAATATATGGAACATGATCATCATATTAGTCATTTGAATCCTATCACAAATATTTTTCAAAATTCATTATTATATTTGAAAAATAAAAAAAAAATCATAAAATCCAAAAACACTTACCAATGTCACCCCATGCTACAGTCGGTGGTAATACTAGATCGTGATCTCCTCGGAAATCCAACCCAGCATAAGGGTAGTAATTTATGGCGATGATTTACTGGTCCCACCAGGAAAAGAAGTCATCGTCAAATGCAGTCTGCGGGACGTCCCCACCTCCTAGATGTTTCATCAGGTCATCCCACCTACCCATGCGTGGATCTTGTGGGGTGCTGATGGAAACCACTACCCTAGGGCAGAGTGCAAGGACCCTCTCAAAAAAGAAAGAACACAAAATAGTCCCATATCCAAAGTTTTTGGTCTGCCCTCTCTTGATGGAAGTGAGTTGGCTTTTCAAGCTGGCCAGAAGAGGAGTACACCAGTCAAACACGGTGGTGAGACAGTCTATTGCCAAGATCATGGTTAGCCGTGATTCCTGGTGCAAAGAAGCTGATTCGTTCACTCTAGCTATGGTGAACAGGATTATCCTCAGCGATAGACTCTCCACATGTGTGATTGAAATTTGATTTCCAACCTTTTTTGGATGTCTCGGGCAATATATATGTATGTATTCCTCGATCGAGAGACTGCCTCATGTCCTACCCCTAGAATGTACTACCTCTCCCCTTCGGGAAATGCCTGTGATGAAATAAATGTCGTCTACTTCTATCCTGAGTGGCATCTGGTCAATCATAAATGAATCATCATTGATACTCCAGTAATCAATTACCATCTCAAGCAGACGTGTGTTTGCTTTCATATTTGGAAATTTGAAGAATTTTAGCAAACCACATCCCCATAAGGCATCCAAAGCATTAGGATCGTTCATGACCTCATCATCCGCTGAGGTATGCCCTCTTTCTCGCCAAGTGACTGGCATCCTGAAGAAAAAATGATTTTAAACAATTAGTTTTTTTGTTTGAAATGTTCGCGGCATATACGCGGGTCCATTTACACACAGTTGCGTGTAGGACCTGCGTGTACACGGGTTTCATATTTCCAACTCGCGTATATGCCACGGTGAAATTTTTGACAAAGAATTCAACAGTAAAACATAAATTAAAAGTTCTAAAACTGGTCACAATTGATTGCAAGTCAAGTATAAGAGTTACCTGGGGATTTTGGAAGAATCTGAACGGTTGAATGTGGCATATGGAAAAGTTGCTTCTTTTTCTCCTCTCCTCTACTCTCAAGCTCAAATGGTGAAAATGGTGAGTCCAAAAACTCTTTTCTAGACTTTCAAAACGCAATTTTTTTTCAAACCTTAATTTTGTTTGGTCTCATGTAACTTTTAACTTGGGAGCTTAGAATGTCGAGAATGGTTTGATTTTTAGGACATTTTGGACGTTTTTTGATGGTTTCGAGATAGTTCCATGACTGCTGACCCGTCATGGCAGGTATCGTTTTCTTACTGGCATATAGGTTAGGGAAGCCATTTTTCAGTTGCATTATGCATACTAGCCTCCATTTGTTGATACATTTGCCATAGGGTTGATCCCATCGTGTTATGGTTCGTAAACCATCTTCACTCGCTGATACTTTAAATCATGACACGATGGTAGAACCCATCCTTTACACGGGCATTGTAGTTAGCACCTCACTGACATTTGTTGCCAATGCTGCTTCGATTTCAGTAGGCTCGGGAGTCTTCTATCGTCCCACCATGACTTATGCGATAAAGACTAATTCCTCTTTGCTTCTTTGTTTTCGTTCTAGCCTTATACCCTAGAGGCTCCTTTGTGCTGAGTTGTACTACTGCATTGCATTTTGACCATTTGCACCTTTTGGCCTTTAGTCAGCTTCACTTGGACTCACGTTTAAGCCAACATTTGACCATGACGACTGCAAAATCAAACTTGCATACCTTTAACTTCTGCAACTTGACACACCTTGAGCCATGGAAGGAACACGCCTTTGAGTGTCATTGACCAGTTTTCGCCTCCCTGCATTGAGCATAGGATTGTTCCAATCCCAGGAACTAGATCATCTATTTCACCGACACTCGTGCTTTCCACTGTACTATAGCATTCTTTTATTCTTTTTCCAGCTTAAAAGAAAAAGACAAAAAAATTATATATTCCAAAAAAGAGTGGGAACGGGACAATATTTCCACTTATCGTTGGTAGCTAGAGTCAGTTGTGTCGCCCTTGAACAAAGCACTCAAAAAAAAGTCTCCTCCATTTGGGCAGGATTTAGTTTGACTTAGGTATGCCTTAACCTTGTTATTGAGTCAGTTCTCCCCTGATTGGTTATCTCTTCTAATCATATGGAGGGTTCGTTTGTGCCTCCTGCATGACGAACTTATACAGAGTCATCATATGTTGCCACATAGTCACATTGGGTCGTGCTTCTGTTCAAGGGAAGTTAGCCTGAGTCAGCCTCTCTGCGGTGTCCCTTGACTCATTTTTTAGTCGGCCATCCCTGATTGTCAGTATCATGTCTATCATCACATCAGCTATATTGGTCCTTTACTCGTGCCAGTTTGAGAAGGTCCCCATTGACTTCTTGCTGGCAGGTCTTGTCCTTATCAACGACGACATTTTGCTCTGAGGAGAGGCCTAGAGCTGCACCCTGGCCCTATTTTCATTATTGATGGGTGACCTTGTGCTCAGCATCGATTAGTATCATGGGTCTTTGACTGATTGGTTTCCCTTGTGTTCGACACCAGCTTACGTTATCACACATTGGGATTCATGCAGTACCTTGGTTTCCATTTGACCCTATTGGTGGATACCTTGCCTCTGTGACAGCTTTCTTTATTGGTTGGTTCAGAGGGTTTCTGTCATGTGGTAGCTACATCTTGTGTATGCCGGAAATGTACTTTGGTCGAGTTACTACATCTTTTTCGTCCGATTCCTTCCACATTATTGGCCTAAGGGTTACAATCGCGCTAGATTGATGAAGCATGCCTTAATTCCTTCCTTCTAAGTGGATCTTTCCCTATTGACTTCGACTCATTGCTCTAGGGCAAAGATCTAGAGTCCATTTTGTAGTACCTTGGTGTTTGCAGTCATTAGTGGCAGATCCTTCGCTATCGATAGTGGGGAAACCATCATTGTCTCCTGACTGATATTTTCTTAAAAGTGTTTGACTCCAGCTCATCTATTCACACTTGTTAGATTGTACTAGGTACCTTGACGCTCATTATCATTATCAGTGAGTAGTCTTGCATTTGTTAACAGTATACATCAATGACCGGTAATCAAATGATTTCTCACATGGTCGATTTCAGATCATTTATTCCCATGGTGTATAAATGTACCACGGCAGTCGGTGAAGACCTCAGGTTGCATCAGCATTCATTGGTTCACTTGACAATTGCTCTTGTTGCTGCTAGTTGATACCACTCCACCTTATATGTTGCAGTCATTCATGGCGACATTCTATATGCTCGCACCTGAGTTTGCAGTGTAGTACCATCCTTTTCCATCATGTTCATTTGGTACCTTTTGTGATTAGTTTTTCATATCAGTGATCTGGTTTATTCTTCAGCACCATTAACATTCTTATATGTGATATTTAGACATGTACTTGTTCGATCATGATTAGATGATCCATTATGTATTTTCCAGTTTTTTATACTTGTATACTTAGTGGATCTGCTTGTACTTAATATGTGGACATGCTTTACTTTCTCTGAGCATGGGTATGTCCGCCTTAGACAATGTTTCTTTTTGATCTCCTTTTGTGGCTTGGCAGGCTAAACTCTGGTGAAGTCCTTCTCAGTTTTTGACAGATTTCCTTTCCATGAACTTGCTTAATACATTTCAGCCATCATGTTCCCTTTCTGCCCTCATATATTAGGGGGCATATTTTATAGCTCCAAATCTCACTCTTGAGGTTTGTGATGTTGCACTCATGGCCCAGGGCAACCCCTCCTTCCAAACCTAGTCCAAAATTTAAAAAACAGTGTTTTATTCCCTACACACGACATTGCCCTGAGCTAAATGCATGTATATGTGGGTCTGTGTATACCCAACCTGCGTATATGTCTTAAAACACTTAAGAAAAATTAAATCTCCTTAGTTTTGGGTGGAGATCGCGGGGTTTACCTGCTGATCACCTGTTAGTGCCTGTGGCCCAACTGTTCCCAACGAATTCCCAACTAAAAAATTAGTTTGGGAGAAGTATAAAAAGGCTTCAATGGGAAGGCCTAAAGGAGGAGAGAAGAGAGAGAAAGGTTATTATGTTGAGATTTCCCTGACCAGGTTTGAAGATCCTAGTGCCTATTACACTTCCCCCATTTACAGGAAACCCTTGTTTCCTTGTGTGATGATGTCTATCTACTACTTGAGATATCATGGAGTAAGTCATGGAAGGAGTTTGTTAAAGGCTTGAGACTGGATGAATCCGGAGGACAGTTCCGCTTGGAGCCTGCGAAAGGATGAATCAGGTGAAATTATTCCTTTCTGTACGTTATTTGTCTATAATAAAAGAAACACTTGTCTTTGTTCGTAACATAAATCTTCTTCATGTTTATGATATCCATGTTATGATTCATATGTGAATGGTTTTTTAATTGCATAACTAACTACCTTTCAATATACTATGAAGATGATTTCCTTATGATGTTTAGTCCATATACTACTATACTTTCTTGAATTGATCGTTTGGCAGGTTGAAGGAGCAAAATGAACTCCAAGAGGGTTTGGACCCTGGAAAGATCTTCTAAAACGTAGGACCCCCAGGTATGCCCCTTATCGTATAGTTTCCTTATCTTAACATTATGGTTTCTTTGTATAGAAAAACTCTGATCTGCTAGGGTTTCAACCCAAAGACCCTAGGGGAATTTGTCCCTTAACGATAAATGTGTAAGAAATTATAATTTATATATAAATATGAAAACAATGGGGTAGTCTAACTTCAGTAAATGACCTTTTTCACCATATTTTTTCTAGTGAATTTTAATCAAATTCCTGGATAGATAAACTTGTGTTTAAGTTATTTAATTTGTAAAATTTGAGTGCGCCAAGGGGTTTTAAGGGTATTGAATTCATTTATGCATTAAAAGCACATTTTAAACAACAAAAAATCACAACATTACGAAAAAATTATTTGTCATATATTCAAATTAAATTACTTCATTTCTAATCTTTTTTACTCTTAATTAAAATATGGTAAGGGAATGAAAATAGAATAAATGAGCTCTGTTCCATGAACCTTATTTCAGGGTTCTATTTGTTTCTATAGATCATGACTTTATCAATGTATATGTCCATAAAATTTAGGTGTATAATACATCATGATTTTATAAATGTATTATCATAGATTTATTTTAATTATGGATTTAGCATATGTTGAGAAGGATCAAATCTTTGAAGGTGTAAACTATTTTTATAGTGCAAAAAAATCTTTACATCTAAAGAGATTTGATCCTCTCCTCTATATGCTTGGTACGATGTAGATCAATGGTATCTATAAATATTAAATTTTACATTGTTTAAATTATATTTTTGAATATATAAATATAATTAATGCTTTGAAAATCCCCTTAAGCACTTGGTTTCTGTAATCTAGAAAACTTAAACTCAGAGTTCCAAAAAATATTTCTTGTATAACAAAATTATTTGAAATATTTTAATGAAAATGATCTTTTATGAATTAATTATATATATATATATATATATATATATATATATATATATATATATATATATATATATATATAATATTGAAATATGTTATTTTATATTAGAATAAATTACACACCTGCCCCTTTATTATTCTTATCCAGAAGTAATTGAAAAATTTTAATTTCAAATACCTCTCATTTTTTACTTGCAATCTCCTCTTCTTCTGAGATTGAAATGTTTTGTTATCATCATATATATATATATATATGAAATATACATTTTTAATACTCAAAAGGGAAAGTATAATATTTTTATTTTCACTTTTAATTATTTGATATCTTTTTAATTTTTTTTTATAAATTATGTTATTTCATATAGATATTAAAAAATATTTTATTTATGTTTAAGATTAAGAGTGGAGACTTTTTATCCTTCATATTGTGTTCTAATATTGACTAAAAAAACAACATAATCAAATAATTAAAACTAGCCAAACATGTATATTCATTATTAGTTTTTACTAGTGTTAACTTTGTATTTTTATTTGGAAAATATTTTTATTTTATTTTAAAAGAGACACTTGTCGACTTAGGTTGAACATGGATGCAATCATACATAGTCATCACAATGGTTTGTAGAATGTTCCTCTAGAAACAATAGCATGCAAAAAAAATCTACATGGACAACAACAATGTTGATTTTTACCATAGTTTTTCATCGAGGAAATTAAATTGGGAGCACTCTTAACATATTCACATCTAGTAATAATACATATAAGTACAATCTAAACCAATCATGAGAGAAATGAATTACTTAGTTGGAGAGAATCCTTCAACCACATCAGTCTAAACAACTTCCTATCTAATAGGAACATACACCTTCACAAGCCTATCACTCTGTACAAATATGACCAATAAAGCTCAACAATGCACCAATATAAGACACATTGTTGTCAAATATTCTAACTAAAGAATGAATAGTAATTTTTAAATTTATCTAGTTTTAAATTGGTGATTTCTAAATGGTAAATTTAATTTCATAATGAACTACATCTTGAAGTACTAGTAGGTTGTAAATATGGTAGTATCATTTCAAAATTATGCCAAATAAGTTTACTTTCCATATTTTTAATTTAATTATCAATAATTATTAGGTGGATGTGTTAACACCCAGGTTGTTCCCTATGACTCCCAAGGGAATACGGCCGGGGTAACCACTAACCAATCTTTGGATCACAGTTCCTAGCCAAACTGTAATAAGAGAGGGCTCTCTCTTTATGATTTGTCTCTGTTTTGATGGTGTTTTAGGCTAGCTATTATGCTCAGGTTTTGGTTTATGTTTTTGTTGAAGGACTTCTTTCAGGGCTTAAGATGTAGTGTTCAGAGAGTAGTATAACATTGGGCAATGGAGTCTAGAGGTGTGAAATGCTTTAAAATGCTGGAGCGATGATGTTTAGACTGCAGGGCCTATTGTGTATTTCAAACAAACAAATTTAACTTAAGTGGTGAAGCATGGTCAGCCAACAGAAAGCAATTAAGAATTCTCTATTAAGCTGGTGATGTGAGAGTGAAACATGTTGCACAGGAGCAAACTCGAATTCCTGAAACAAAGGTCACTTTGAAAGATATATTTTGAAAGTGCAGCAATTAAGAATTACACTTATCAAGATTATAGCTGAAGAAAAACATTCATTAACAACACAGATTGAACTCAGGGTATTGCATGAATAAGTCCTGAAGGTTATTCTTTTTCTTTGTTGTCAAACACATAGAAATTAGAAACATATATGGATTTTAATGGATCGAAAATACATGACAAAGAGAGTTACAGAAACTTATTGTATTGTGAAATACACAGGAATCCAGCAGTTTTCAACAGACACCAGAACGCATTCAACACTTCAGAAATCCGAGAAATTCCATCACTTTCTTTATTAAATTCTGAAAGGATTACAGCATAAGAACTTCTTCAGGAGAAATCAACAACAACCCTGCAAGCTTGTGCGAGGGGCAAATATATACAAAACGTATTACAAAATATCTCAGGCGTTGAGTCATCTGAGAAATGAAATATCTTCACCAACTTTTCAAGATATTTAGATAAGAAAGTTATTACATCATTGAATACAAAGTAAATGCATCTTTATGTTTGTCAGAAGATATTTTGGCCTTTGGAGGCCACTGAGTCAGTTGGAGTGATCTGCATTAATACTGAGAAATGCGCTTTTGGAGCTGTCCTGCTGTAGCTTCTCGGCTTGGACACCTGTAGCTCCCTACCTTGCTTAGTTGGCCGAAATTTCTGCTGAGTTGGCTCAGCCTTTATCTTTAATGTCTGCTGATTCTTTTAAACTGTCCTGTATATGGCAGTTTGCATTTTCCATGAACAAAATTTGTTGAATGGCACCCTGTTTATAAAATAGTTTGTATGGCCTTGGTCCACCATTCTAGTGTAGGTAGTTGATGCCTGAGAATTGCATCCATGGTCTCCTCTGCCTCTGTATATTTGTAAAAATTGGGAGGCACCTCAAACAGGTGTTTGATTTCATTCATTATAAAAAATAAACTTTCTACTCTATTGTAGAGAGTCTGTCCTGTGGCTGGCCCTGTTTCTTCTGAGGTGCTGGGCTTCTCGTTGATCTGACTAGTGGCAAATGTATTAACCCTTTTGGCATACTGGTCATGTGTGAACAATCTCCCTGCGCTGTTCAGTAAGCTAGGGAGCCCTCTGTTTTCTAACACCTGAAATTTCTCCATAAACCTGTTCACCTCAGTCTGCATGTCTTGGGTTCTTCTTTCCAATGTCTGCACTAAGTTTCTCAGTGTGAGAACCCTCTTGATTAACTGAATGTGCTCAGTTCTGTTTGAAATTCCCATGGCAGCCAACTGAGTGCTTGTTCTATTGTTAAGCACATTAATCATTCTGGTGGCTATCTCAGGCATGTTGCTTAGAGCAGCTCTTGATCTCTGAATTTCAGTCTGTGCTTTTGGAATGAGGTCCAACTGCTCATGGATTGTTTCAATATATTGCCATTTCTCATTTATAGATTGGCCAATGTTAGCCCACAGCACTATTTTAAGCTCAGCCATAACTTTATCTAATTTGAGCTCATTTTCTAGCTCTTTGATCCTGTCTTTAAGGGCTTTTATCTCCCTGCCCTTTTCTGCCACAGACTGCTTGGATTTATCATATCTTTCATTGACCTTGGCTAGTTTATCCTTGGCCTCATTCAATTCTGTCATTTGTGCTTCCAAGGCCTGGATCTCATTCCTCAGCTTTTGCATGTCCAGGCTTGGGACCTGCTCTGTTGTTAGTGGTGCTGCTGAGGTGGATGTTGCTGCTTGTTCTGTCTGTTGAGGAGGAGGAACAGTAGGTGGAGCAGTTTCCTCAAGATTTATCACTTCAGGAGGAGGCTGGGAGGTCTGACCTTCTTCTCTTTGCTTCAAAGCTGCCTGTAATGCTGCCTGTGCAGCCTCTGATTCTCCCAGCTTTTCTTGTCTCTGGATTAACTGCTTATATGGAGACACCAGCAAGTTTGAGGCCTCTTGATCATGCCTCTGCTGGGCAACCTCATCTGTTTGAGGGTGGATTGTGGCTGGCATTTTGATCTTTTTCTTCAAAGCAGCCATGTCTGCATCCCTTAACTTTAATATCTCCTGGATGCCCTTGATATCTTTGGGATCATGCCCAATCTCAATAATTATATCTTCTAAGGACCTAATTCTGTTGTCCTTAGCCTGTGATGATTCCCTTTCCAACTCAAGTTGGGCAGCTGTATTATTAAGGCTATTTTCCAGCCTATAATTGTCCAATGTTTTGTTAGCCAAGGAGGCATAGACCATCTCACCTGTTTGCTTATGCAACTCAATTTTATCCATTGGGTGGATGTCTTTGGCAAGGACCTCAAGATTGGTCCTTATATAATCTGCATGATACTGGGGCTATGCTACAGCTGGCAAAAAATGACTCATGATCATTTTGCCTTCACTAACATTAAAAGCAAACATCGGTCTTTGCTGGTTAGTGGGAGCCATCTTCAGTAAATGATTATAGAGCTGTATTTTTATGGGCTCATTTCTTTTCTTTATGTCTATGAACTGCTGTTTGATGCTCAGTTCACCCTCCCTCTGTTGGCTAGAGGAGCTGACTTCTCCTCCCACAGTTTTGTTCTGTTCCTCTTGGAAGGAACTTGCAGATGCTTCCCTGCTAGGTGGGCCCATGCCCAGAGACTGCCCTATTGGCATTTCCTCATAAGGTGCCAATAGAAGTATCCATCTCTTTTTCCTTGCCCTTGCTAGATATATCTTCAGTGGCTTTGGGTGCTTGCTGATTTATAGTCGAGGAGGATGCAAATTCTCCCACTTGTGTGCTTGGCAGTGAAAACACCTATGAACAAAGTTCAAGGTCAACCATTTTTTTAAGATTCCTCACCGCTCTTTGATTCAGCTCTTCTTGTGTAACCGGCTCTTCTAGGGTTCCTCTCCTCCATTTTGCTTGGTTTGCATGTTTTTCAATGTGAGGGATCTTTACATGATCATAGCCAGAGAGCCTATATCTAAGCCTTCTCAAAGTGATGAAGTGGTTGGGGTCATAAGGTTTCGAGAGGAAACTGGTTTGAAGGCCAAGGGACTCAAGCATCCTGTCTGCTTCTCTCCAACCTTCCTCCCTTTGGTTATAGACAAAGTGGCCAAGTTGGTTCCTGACTTTCAACTGTGCTTTCTTGCCTTTGCCTGAAAAGTGAAGCACGTCAACATTGCCAAACTGCCTGAAGTATTCTAGGGAAAATAGCCTCATAGGCACATATCTGGGTAGTCTGTAGGGAGGCAGTTCACACCCATACATCCTGATGATGGTGTGGTGCTGGTAAAAGTACCAGTCCCCAATGCTGTATGATTTGGATAATTGTAGGATCCTTTGCATTTCATCTGTGAGCCTCGGAGGAGGTGAGCCCATCATCATTGACATAGCTGGGTGGATGAACTGATCTATGAACTCACAATAAGTATAAGGAGTTTCAAATCTACAGTGGAAAACAGATGACCAATAGACCACTGATCTTGGATTTCCTTGGGCATCCTCTCTTTTGATTGGGAAAAAGAATTTCTGATGTTGATGATGTAAGATCAAGTGGTAAATGTAGGAGGTATACCTGAACACTCTTTCTCTTGCCAGGTTCATTAGTTGCTCATGTATTTTGTCTGCTATATAGGTGGCATAGTCATAGCAGATAGGAGACTTGCCAGGAGCAAACATGAGCATGATTACCAGCACAGTTTGATCAACAAACTCAATGGAGTTGTAGCCCAAAATGCGACTAATCATGTCTGCCAGATCTCTGCCCAGTTGGTTGAGGTATACTTGATTGATAGGAGGATACTTCACAGAGTCAGAGCCAATGTATAGCTGGTTTAGTTTGGTGACCTGAGCATCTGTCATTCTGGCTCCTTGATTTATCAGGTCTACAAGTGATAGAGGGACCAGTTTCTTCTCAGTCCTGAAGCAGAGCATATCCTTGATAGCTTCTGGGGTGACATAAAACACAACTGATCATGAAGGGTCAAGAACTACCCTCTGAGTGGGGTCATAGTTTTCAGCACACAGATGGATCAAATCAGGGAATTGGTTAACTTGAGGGAGCTTAAAAATAGGGAGGAATGAGTCCCATATGCCCAGCACATCTGTTCCAGCCTCATGCTTGGCCTTCAATTCATTGAGCAGGTGGATGTGGAACTTAGTACCCATCAGCATTTCCTCTGAAATCTGATAGTCCATGTCTGCCAGAGACTGCCATTCCAATTGTCTCTGAGGGGCATTTAATGGAGCAACGTTCAATGCTATTGGAGCTACTGGTGGATCCATGATTTCACCTAAGATTATGGATGGAGTTGCTATGCAGAGCAACACAAAGAGTTTTCTTCAATGAAAAATGTGAATTGTATGGCACAGAGGGTGAGTGAAACAGCTGCAGCAATTGAAATACTGTTTAAGGTGCGAATAAGACCAATGTGTGGTCTCAATCTGTCTTTTTTAACAGGTAGGTACAGTTTCAGTAGGTTGTTTCGCGATTGCGCGAACAAAGTGCAGTTTTTTGTGAAAATATGGGCAAACAAGGCTCAGCTAGTGTTTTTCGAGCTCACAGTTGTAAATGGGGGCTAGGCACCAAGATTTCGCCGGTGAATTTTGCGAGTTTTTTGTCGTTTAAGCTCTTTTGAGGGAATTCACAGACAAAGTAGGCATATGAAGAATTTATAATGGAGAATACCTGGTAAAGAGCGAGCAATGGTCACGGATGACTGTGGAAATAGCGCGCTGGACGTCTCCGAGTCGATTTCAGCAAAGGTGGTATAATTTGGACGTAAAATCATGCAGAGAAAGCAACAGCTCTTGCGGCAAAAAGTATGAAAAAACGCGAAAATTGGCCTAAATATGGATTTTTGGCATATTGGCGCGTTTTTTGGATGACGTCATCAGGTGGGGTCAAGGTCGGATGACATCAGCATGACGTCATCGGGTGAGGTGGCAGGCTCTGATTGGTCCATGGGGATGATGAAGTGGCAAGACAGACCAACATGGGGGCGGACGCAGGGGCTGACGCGACAGTGGGGTGGCACTCACGTGGGTATGACGTGGTGGTGACGTTGGCTGGCAGATCGACCGAAAACCGGGAGCGGTTAGCGGTTTCTCATCACATCGCTTATGATACAGAAGAGGGATTTGTCAGGCGTACCTCCGATAAACTGTGGGGATGACGCGTGGCGGAGGCCTGACGTCACCTTCTGACGGATATCGGAAGGTATCTGTCGGACGTCGGGGCCGGTCCGATATGGATTGAGGCCGTCCGATCAAAAGCGCTCGATCGGACGGTTGACGGGTCGCTGAGTTGATCGGATGATACGGACGGGGATGAGGATTAAAATAATATAATTTTTGGGGCGCGCACTCAGCGGAAACTTTTGGAATATAGTGTTTGTAATGTTTTCCAATGAAAAATAATATGGCCCCGACACTTTGGATAATTGGCAAAAGTGGGTTTTGATATTATTTTGCAATTTAGAGCGGGTATGGGTAAAATGGGTCTTTTTATAGGGTTTTCTTGGTAAATGCAGGTTTTAAAGGGCAAAATGAATTCAGAAGAGGGGGGGGTTAGGCTTAGTTTTATCAAAGTGACCAGATGTCATTTTGATCCCTGACAGAAGGCATATGGCTATAATGCCAAGGGAAGGGATATTTATACAATGTTTGGGGTTTATACACCATGGTGTTATAATACTAGGGAAAGGGTAATATAGGGGAGTTATATAATAGGGTTAGGGTTAATATGGATGAAAGGAGTGGATGAGGGGAGATAACACTAAGCTTTTTTTAAAATAACTTAGCTTAAGGAGTAGATCAAAATGAAAAGTGTTTTAGACAAGAAATGTGGCTTCTAATAGAACTAGGAACCACGAAAACCACCAATTCTTTCATGAGTATCAACTGATGAGGGGATGTTAGTAATGAATAGAGAGGGGAATATTGGGAAGTTAGACATGCTTCTTTTCTTGTTGCAACCTGATGGAGAGGAACACCTTCTCTCTTCATTTATTTTTCTTTGTGAACAAAGCTAACATACCTTCACTTGTAAGGAGTGACATTTCTGCAACCCCAACTGCCTACCCATCTACTTGCCTAGCATTTTTTATTTATTCTTGGAGGGTGCACTTGGACTTGCAGACCCTTATCTGCATTTTCTTTTCTTTGGCCTTTTCTTTTGTTTTTCTATCTACTTCTACCCTTAGTTCTTCCAAGGTCCCAGATTAAGCTGTTGGGAACCTTTCTTCTCTACCTAAACTACTTGTCTGCCAAGATTAAACAGTTTGGACAGACTTCTTTCTCTATTCTACAACTGAAAATTCAAAACATGGCATGATCCAGATTAGGCTGTTGGACCATCCATCAAAATTTGAGTGCACATCAAGCTATAAGCACAGATTGTATTCTCTTGGAAATATGTGATCTTTGAATCATCAAAGCAGAGCATATTTGGACCTTTTCAATGCCAATCATGAAATATGAAACCTATTGGTATAGGTAGCTAACAGTGGCTCCACATGGGGATGGCTTTTCATTTGAAAGATCAAGAACAACAGGTCAGATTGCCTTGCCCCTTGACTGCTCTTGCCAATCTTGAAGTTTGCTGCTTTGAAATGCCAAAATTGTGTGCTTCTCTTCTTGGTAGACCTCTGATTCTATTTACCTTTTGCTGGCAGTTTAAGAAAAATTTGAGAGATTACATTTTTACATGTTGACAGAAAATAATATATACATCTGGATATGTACAAAGGAAAACTCCGGCTGCATTTATGGATGGTAGTCAAAATAGTGCTTGAGCATCCTGCCATTCACAGGACCTTCATCCAAATCAGTTTCATTAAGACTCTTAAGGAAATAAGTGTTGTTTCCTTGTACTGCTTGGACAGCAAATGGTCCTCTCCAAAGGGAATCAAATTTTCCATGTTTTCCCTTATCCTCTCTTCTTCAATCCCACTTGAGGACTTTGTCACCAATGTTGAAATATTCTGCCTTAGTTCTCCTATCAAAGGCCTTCTTTAATTTTTCTTGTAGAACTTGAACTCTGCTGAAAACTTGGTCTCTAGTTTGCTGTAGACATATGATTTGATTGATTCTTCTTTGCATATCATTTGGTTCAGCTTGGCTTTCTTGAAGAAGTCTCATAATAGGTATCCCTAGTGATGAAGGAAATTTGGCTTCTAATCCATAAACCAACTCATATGGGCTGGTCCCAATTGATCTCTTGGTTGTTAGTCTATCTGCCCATAGAGCATTCACAAGCTTCTTATGCCAATTCCTTTTGTTCTCTTCTAGCACTTTCTTTATGATGTTTACCAGAATTTTATTTGATGACTCAGCAACGCCATTACCTTGGGGATAGTATGCAGTAGAATGGCCTAAGGTAATGTGAAATTTGTGGCAGAAATTCACCATTTTCTTGGATCTGAAAGCAGCAGCATTGTCTGTTATTATTTTATCAGGACAGCCAAATCTAGACAATATGTTGTTCTCCAAGAACTGAATGATAGTGGAATCATTTGCTTGTCTGCATGGAATAGCTTCAATCCACTTGGTGAAGTAGTCTGTGGCTGTTAAGATCCATCTATGTTGGCCTGAAGATGAGGGATGAATTTCCCCAATGAAATCCAAGCCCCATTGTTGAAAAGGTCTCTCTATTGCAATAGGCCTCAAGGGAAGTGGCAGCAACTGTCTCTTTCCCTCAAACACTTGACATTTATGACATGAGGTGGTGAATTTCTTGACATTAGAGAACATGGTGGGCCAGTAGTAACCAGCCCTTAGTATTTTATCCACAGTGGACTTCCAGTACAAGTGTCCACCACAGTCACCTGCATGAAATTCCTTTATGATATTGTCAGTTTCATTCTCAATTAGGCAGTTTAGCAATATTCCTTCATGGTTTTTCCACAATAAATTTCCATCCATAACACAGAATTTAGAAGCTTTCATTTTTAAGAACCTACATTTAGTTCTGGACAATCCTGGGGGAGCACACAGGTTTTGCAATACATAACATATATCAGAGTACCAAGGGGATTGTTCAAAGGCTACATTGATCTTTGGAGTCGCCAGCTCCGGTTCACTGTCCAGCTGGTTGATGTCTAAGGCTTGGAAGTTTGCTTCTGTCATTAGTTTGGCCAAACCTTGCCCTTTTATTAATTTTGTAGGTTTTATCTCAATATCAAATTCCAAAATGTTGGCAATCCACTTTCCTCTTCTGCCCTCTAAATTTTCTTGGGTGAGAATGTCTTTGACAATAGGACTTGGTACATAAGCTATAACATGTGAATAAAGGATGTAAATCCTAAAGTCCTTAATGGCCTTAACCAAAGCATAAGCTTGCTTTTCCATGATTTGATATTTTAAAGGTGCATCTCTAAGAGCTCTGCTAAAGAAAGCAATTGGTTTCTCATTTCCTTGGTCATCTTTTTGTAACAAAACAACAGCAATAGTATGCTGGGAGGCAAAAGAGAAGATGATAAATTCTCTGTCAAATTGAGGATTGGTCAAGACTGGGGTTTGGGTAAGAGCCAGCTTTATACCTTCAAAGGCTTGATTTGCTTCAACTGTCCATTTTACTTTTGAATCTTTCTTTAGCATGTTATTTAGTAATCTGATTAGTTCTGCTAAGTTTGGGATAAACCTTCTCAAGAAATTGATTTTTCCCAAGAATCCTTGCAACTCTTTGATATTTCTTGGGTGGGGCATTTGTAAGATAGCCTGTATCCTATCTGGGTCAATTCTAATGCCATCTTTAGAAATGATGTGGCCCAATAGCTTACCTTCCTCTAAACCAAACAGGGATTTCTTGGGATTCAAGGAAATCCCATATTTTCTGCATTTTAGGAAGATCTGTCTCAAATGTTTTATATGTTCTTGGTCTGATTTTGAGAAAGGTGTAAGGTCATCTAAGTAAATGACAAGGAAGTCATGAATCTCTTTGGCAAAAGCAATATCCATTGCTCTTTGAAAAGTTGCCCCTGCATTTTTCAATCCAAAAGGCATTTTCACATATTTGAAGGTTCCCCATGGGGTTGTGAATGCTGTTTTGTCTTGATCATCAGGGTGCACCAGGATTTGATTGAAGCCTGAAAATCCATCCAGTAATGAGATCCTTGAGGCCCCTACCACTCTTTGGAGAATGTGATCCATCTTGGGTAAGGGATAGTTGTCTTTGAGGGATACTTGGTTCAGATTTCGTAGATCCACACACAGCCTTATTTCACCAGTTTTCTTTCTTGTAGGGACTAAGTTTGAGATCCACTCAGAGAATCTAATTGGTGCTATGATGCCTGCCTTGAACATTTTCTGTACTTCTTGTTCCATTGCTGGGAGAAGCATAGGATTGATTCTCCTCAATTTTTGTTTAAAGGGCTTTTGATCAGGCTTGAGAGGGATAGTATGCTGGATAACAGAGGTGTCATAAGACTTTAGGTCCTCATAACTCCATGCAAAAACATCCTGGAACTCTTTAAAGAGGTCAATGTATTTAGGCTTTTGATCAGGAGGTAAAGATGCAGACAATTTAATTATTTTGGGTTTGTCAATTGTACCAATGTTGCATTCTTCAATGGCTGCATTTAAGGGCTGCATTTTTGGTTTTCTGGGAATATCATTTGAATCAAAGATGTCCTCTAATGGAGTTAGGCCTGTTGGTAGAAAATTGTCTTTCATCTCTATGATGTCAGTTTCAGCATTGGCCACGTCTTCACAACTGATTGGTTGAATTTGTTGAATGTTTTCCTTGCTGAAAATAGTTGGATTTAGCATTTGTTTTGCTGTTCTAGGTGATATTGGGTGAGTAATCTGTTGAAACTGTATTTGTGATGGACTTGCTCTTTCAATTATTGGTGATTGACTTGCTGTGTCAAGTATTTGTGATTGACTTGCTGTGTCAAGTATTTGTGATTGACTTGCTGTATCAGTGTCAATATTTAATCCTGCAAATTCTTGTTGCAGAGTTAAAAAATGGTTTATTTGCTTGTCATCCTCAAATACTTGCCAATCATTAACATTGTTTGGAATGGAGGGTCTATGTTTTACCTCAGCTGTAAAACAGTGATGGGGCTCAAAAGGCAGCTTGTAGGTACTTGCAAATGTGGCTAAACTATGAGCATGCAGATTGTGGGTTCTAGGAATTTTAGTGATTTGGAATTCAGAGAAACAGTTTAGTACCTCAGCAACAGAGACCTGTAAGTCCTTAGTCTTTTGTCATTGGTGACAAAATTTCCCTTCACTTGTTGGATAACTAAATCTGAATCACCCATGATTGAAACCCTGGCAGCTTGCAAGAACTTTACTACCTTGAGGCCTAGTAACAGAGCTTCATACTCTGCCATGTTATTAGTACATTTGAAGTTTAATCTATAGGCTCTGCCTTCTGCATGACTGTTTTCTTTATTGTGTACCCAAACTCCAGCTCCTGCCCCTAACTTGTTGACTGAGCCATCAAATTCAAGGAACCATAGAATATCCTGTTGGGAAGGAGATTTAATGATCTGTTCATGGGCTGGCAATGTAAGTAGAAGTTTTGGTTTTTCATCTAGCTTGTCTTCTAGGGCAGTTTCATCATTTGATTGGGTATGCTTGATATTTAGAACAGAAGCAGTGTCTAGCATTTGATTGACTGTTGTTTCATGGGTGGTAATTCTTTCATTAGAGTCTTCATCCTGTATGAGTATTTTGGTTTCAACATCATTTTTTGAGAGAATTGTGTTGTTATTGAAGAGAATGTATGAGTCTATGTCTGAATGGACAGCATATATGGGAAAGTTTTGAGGCTTTTCTTCACTGCTGACCATGTATTTCATGAGTGTTTCTCTGTATAGTCTTTTTGGTTGCCCAAAAACAGAGATGGTAGCATATGACATGTCTAATTGTAAGGAACCTTGGAGTTTAGCTCCCCATGATCTTGATAACAGCATCCCATACTTAGGTGGGATATCAGCAACTACCACATCCATTAGGATTGTTTTGTTTGGGTATTGAACCAGAGACACACATAAATCTTTTATGAGACCCAGACACTTGACTTGGCTGGAGTCAAAGGAAAACAGGTCCTTGTATGGTCTCGTTATATCTAGATTCAATCTCTCCATGACTGCTTTTGGCATGAGATTGTGAGAGGCACCTGAGTCAAACATTGCATTATGTAATATTTTATCATGAATATGTAGGCTGACATAAAAAGGTAATACCCCTGTGACTACTGTTTTTCCATCCACTTCTGGGCCGGACAGTAATTCTGGGGTGTCATCCAGCACATTGACATCATCTTTGTTGCTAGTGAGTTGAAGGGACTTCTTGATCTGTAGTTTATAGATGTCATGCTTGGCTAGTTCTGAGAGAGGGATTGCTATTTTTAGTTTGCCAATTTCAGTTTCTAGGTCAAAGGGTTTTTCAGATTGGGTCTTGGGGTTATGGATAACAGTCCTTTCCTTGTTCATTAAATCTTTTTCTTGATTTTTATCTTGACTTTGGGACTTGCCTCTTTTACTCATCTCTTGGGGAGTAACATTTAAATTAGGTTGAGAGGGTGAAGTGGCCATAGGCTGCTGTTTTAAGGACAGTGGTTCAGTGATCTCTTCAATAATCACTTCTTCTGCAGGTGGATTTGTTTTGCCATTAGGCTTTGTGACTATGACTCTTTTAGGCTGCTGATTATCCTTTATCTTTTCAGGCTGATTTACGTTCACAGTTCTGCTCCTTAGCTTGTATTGTTTATGGACTTCATAGACATCAGTGTCATAGCCTTGTTTAAAGTCAAAGGATTCACCTGATTTAGTTTGGAACAGTTTGATTTCATCATCCTCATGATCTTCTTGTGTTAAGAAAACTTGACTTTCACCATCTAGACCCATTAAATTAATCTCAGGATCTTCATTGGGCTCTGTTGATGTGGAAGTTTCTGCATAATTTTCTTGGAAAGGGGGTCTTATGTCTTGGTCAGCACTGGCCTTGCCAACATTTGGGTTTTGAGTTCTCCTAAAATTTGGATCCCTGGGAGGGTTGTTTTGTGGTGCCTCCCATGATGATTTTCTCTCAACCGATTCCACTCTATCACCCAATCTTTTCATTCCAGTGAGTATTGCATCGAGCTTTTGATCAAAAGCAGAGGGTTCCTCTTTGAAAACAGTCCTCTTTTCCAACCTTGCTCTGTTTCTTTTGGCAATTAGGTTGGCTTCCACTGTGACAGCAACCCTTTGGGCCTCTGCAAGGGATTGAGGATCTCTTTCCTTCAACTGATAGGCCATGTCAGGGTCAAAACCATCAGGGAATTTGTACAAAGCTAAATCAGGAGGGGGTCTTAAATTTTGTGGGATTGCGTTATATACATTGTTAAATCTTGCACAGTACTCCAAAACAGTCTCTTGGGGACCTCTTTTGATAGTGTCATATTCCCCAAGTATGTGCAGAGGATCCTTCTTCTTCTCCCATCTGCTAGTAAAGGCTTGATACAGTTCATCAGGAGTTGTGATGGAATTTGCATTCAGGGATCTAAACCAAGTTCTTACATCCCCAGTTAGGCTTTGAACAAACATCCTCATTCTCACACTGTCATCATCTATTTCATAGGTCTCAAAATGGTCTTGCATCCTCTTAGCATGCTGGACAGCTGTCAGAGGGCCATTGGAGTCAAAATATGAGATTTTGGTTTGGTAATCTCGGGGTAGGGCTGCAGCGTTAGCTGGTATCTGCAAGGGTGCATATCTATTAGCCATATTTACAGGGTTTAGCGGATTACCAGGGGCAGCTGGGATAATAGGAACAATGGGTACCACAGGGGTAATAGGTAAGGGTGAACCTAGAGTGTTGGTCAAGGGGATATGTGCAGTGGATGAAGATGTGAGAGGAGGACTTTGAGATGTGGATGGTGAACTAGGGGAACTAGGGGTAGACCGGAAAAGGACCTTGCATGGAGTAGAGATATGGCCGGGATGATCTGAATCTGAGGTTAAATCAACAGGCTGCTCCTGCCTTTGCTGCCTCCTAATGTTTCTAGGGATAGTATTTGGATTATCAACAATGATGGGTGGATTAGGGTCAGGATTTTCCCTAGTATGCTGCGGATTTTCCTCGGGAGCCAGCTTCTAACTGTTTTTTAGGATTTTATAGGAAGTTTTTTTTTTTTTTTATTTGCAAGGACTGGATAAAGATTTTGGAATGGTTATATATGTTCCAAAGCTGAGATGAAGACTCACTGAAAAGGCTCTTCCCTAAAGCTGTCCATGTGATACAGAAACAGTTTTGAAGGCCTCCTGACTGATTTCAGGCTTGATTTGCAGCTTTGAGAGATGTATAGAAATTGGAAAATCCTAAGAAGTCCCCAGTGGAGTCGCCAATTATGTTAACACCCAGGTTGTTCCCTATGACTCCCAAGGGAATACGGCCGGGGTAACCACTAACCAATCTTTGGATCACAGTTCCTAGCCAAACTGTAATCATAGAGGGCTCTCTCTTTATGATTTGTCTCTGTTTTGATGGTGTTTTAGGCTAGCTATTATGCTCAGGTTTTGGTTTATGTTTTGGTTGAAGGACTTCTTTCAGGGCTTAAGATGTAGTGTTCAGAGAGTAGTATAACATTGGGCAATGGAGTCTAGAGGTGTGAAATGCTTTAAAATGCTGGAGCGATGATGTTTAGACTGCAGGGCCTATTGTGTATTTCAAACAAACAAATTTAACTTAAGTGGTGAAGCATGGTCAGCCAACAGAAAGCAATTAAGAATTCTCTATTAAGCTGGTGATGTGAGAGTGAAACATGTTGCACAGGAGAAAACTCGAATTCCTGAAACAAAGGTCACTGTGAAAGATATATTCTGAAAGTGCAGCAATTAAGAATTACACTTATCAAGATTATAGCTGAAGAAAAACATTCATTAACAACACAGATTGAACTCAGGGTATTGCATGAATAAGTCCTGAAGGTTATTCTTTTTCTTTGTTGTCAAACACATAGAAATTAGAAACATATATGGATTTTAATGGATCGAAAATACATGACAAAGAGAGTTACAGAAACTTATTGTATTGTGAAATACACAGGAATCCAGCAGTTTTCAACAGACACCAGAACGCATTCAACACTTCAGAAATCCGAGAAATTCCATCACTTTCTTTATTAAATTCTGAAAGGATTACAGCATAAGAACTTCTTCAGGAGAAATCAACAACAACCCTGCAAGCTTGTGCGAGGGGCAAATATATACAAAACGTATTACAAAATATCTCAGGCGTTGAGTCATCTGAGAAATGAAATATCTTCACCAACTTTTCAAGATATTTAGATAAGAAAGTTATTACATCATTGAATACAAAGTAAATGCATCTTTATGTTTGTCAGAAGATATTTTGGCCTTTGGAGGCCACTGAGTCAGTTGGAGTGATCTGCATTAATATTGAGAAATGCGCTTTTGGAGCTGTCCTGCTGTAGCTTCTCGGCTTGGACACCTGTAGCTCCCTACCTTGCTTAGTTGGCCGAAATTTCTGTTGAGTTGGCTCAGCCTTTATCTTTAATGTTTGATGATTCTTTTAAACTGTCCTGTATATGGCAGTTTGCATTTTCCATGAACAAAATTTGTTGAATGGCACCCTGTTTATAAAATCGTTTGTATGGCCTTGGTCCACCATTCTAGTGTAGGTAGTTGATGCCTGAGAATTGCATCCATGGTCTCCTCTGCCTCTGTATATTTGTAAAAATTGGGAGGCACCTCAAACAAGTGTTTGATTTCATTCATTATAAAAAATAAACTTTCTACTCTATTGTAGAGAGTCTGTTCTGTGGCTGGCCCTGTTTCTTCTGAGGTGCTGGGCTTCTCGTTGATCTGACTAGTGGCAAATGTATTAACCCTTTTGGCATACTGGTCATGTGTGAACAATCTCCCTGCGCTGTTCAGTAAGCTAGGGAGCCCTCTGTTTTCTAACACCTGAAATTTCTCCATAAACCTGTTCACCTCAGTCTGCATGTCTTGGGTTCTTCTTTCCAATGTCTGCACTAAGTTTCTCAGTGTGAGAACCCTCTTGATTAACTGAATGTGCTCAGTTCTATTTCAAATTCCCATGGCAGCCAACTGAGTGCTTGTTTTATTGTTAAGCACATTAATCATTCTGGTGGCTATCTCAGGCATGTTGCTTAGAGCAACTCTTGATCTCTGAATTTCAGTCTGTGCTTTTGGAATGAGGTCCAACTGCTCATGGATTGTTTTAATACATTGCCATTTCTCATTTATAGATTGGCCAATGTTAGCCCACAGCACTATTTTAAGCTCAGCCATAACTTTATCTAATTTGAGCTCATTTTCTAGCTCTTTGATCCTGTCTTTAAGGGCTTTTATCTCCCTGCCCTTTTCTGCCACAGACTGCTTGGATTTATCATATCTTTCATTGACCTTGGCTAGTTTATCCTTGGCCTCATTCAATTCTGTCATTTGTGCTTCCAAGGCCTGGATCTCATTCCTCAGCTTTTGCATGTCCAGGCTTGGGACCTGCTCTGTTGTTAGTGGTGCTGCTGAGGTGGATGTTGCTGCTTGTTCTGTCTGTTGAGGAGGAGGAACAGTAGGTGGAGCAGTTTCCTCAAGATTTATCACTTCAGGAGGAGGCTGGGAGGTCTGACCTTCTTCTCTTTGCTTCAAAGCTGCCTGTAATGCTGCCTGTGCAGCCTCTGATTCTCCCAGCTTTTCTTGTCTCTGGATTAACTGCTTATATGGAGACACCAGCAAGTTTGAGGCCTCTTGATCATGCCTCTGCTGGGCAACCTCATCTGTTTGAGGGTGGATTGTGGCTGGCATTTTGATCTTTTTCTTCAAAGCAGCCATGTCTGCATCCCTTAACTTTAATATCTCCTGGATGCCCTTGATATCTTTGGGATCATGCCCAATCTCAATAATTATATCTTCTAAGGACCTAATTCTGTTGTCCTTAGCCTGTGATGATTCCCTTTCCAACTCAAGTTGGGCAGCTGTATTATTAAGGCTATTTTCCAGCCTATAATTGTCCAATGTTTTGTTAGCCAAGGAGGCATAGACCATCTCACCTGTTTGCTTATGCAACTCAATTTTATCCATTGGGTGGATGTCTTTGGCAAGGACCTCAAGATTGGTCCTTATATAATCTGCATGATACTGGGGCTATGCTACAGCTGGCAAAAAATGACTCATGATCATTTTGCCTTCACTAACATTAAAAGCAAACATCAGTCTTTGCTGGTTAGTGGGAGCCATCTTCAGTAAATGATTATAGAGCTGTATTTTTATGGGCTCATTTCTTTTCTTTATGTCTATGAACTGCTGTTTGATGCTCAGTTCACCCTCCCTCTGTTGGCTAGAGGAGCTGACTTCTCCTCCCACAGTTTTGTTCTGTTCCTCTTGGAAGGAACTTGCAGATGCTTCCCTGCTAGGTGGGCCCATGCCCAGAGACTGCCCTATTGGCATTTCCTCATAAGGTGCCAATAGAAGTATCCATCTCTTTTTCCTTGCCCTTGCTAGATATATCTTCAGTGGCTTTGGGTGCTTGCTGATTTACAGTCGAGGAGGATGCAGATTCTCCCACTTGTGTGCTTGGCAGTGAAAACACCTATGAACAAAGTTCAAGGTCAACCATTTTTTTAAGATTCCTCACCGCTCTTTGATTCAGCTCTTCTTGTGTAACCGGCTCTTCTAGGGTTCCTCTCCTCCATTTTGCTTGGTTTGCATGTTTTTCAATGTGAGGGATCTTTACATGATCATAGCCAGAGAGCCTATATCTAAGCCTTCTCAAAGTGATGAAGTGGTTGGGGTCATAAGGTTTCGAGAGGAAACTGGTTTGAAGGCCAAGGGACTCAAGCATCCTGTCTGCTTCTCTCCAACCTTCCTCCCTTTGGTTATAGACAAAGTGGCCAAGTTGGTTCCTGACTTTCAACTGTGCTTTCTTGCCTTTGCCTGAAAAGTGAAGCACGTCAACATTGCCAAACTGCCTGAAGTATTCTAGGGAAAATAGCCTCATAGGCACATATCTGGGTAGTCTGTAGGGAGGCAGTTCACACCCATACATCCTGATGATGGTGTGGTGCTGGTAAAAGTACCAGTCCCCAATGCTGTATGATTTGGATAATTGTAGGATCCTTTGCATTTCATCTGTGAGCCTCGGAGGAGGTGAGCCCATCATCATTGACATAGCTGGGTGGATGAACTGATCTATGAACTCACAATAAGTATAAGGAGTTTCAAATCTACAGTGGAAAACAGATGACCAATAGACCACTGATCTTGGATTGCCTTGGGCATCCTCTCTTTTGATTGGGAAAAAGAATTTCTGATGTTGATGATGTAAGATCAAGTGGTAAATGTAGGAGGTATACCTGAACACTCTTTCTCTTGCCAGGTTCATTAGTTGCTCATGTATTTTGTCTGCTATATAGGTGGCATAGTCATAGCAGATAGGAGACTTGCCAGGAGCAAACATGAGCATGATTACCAGCACAGTTTGATCAACAAACTCAATGGAGTTGTAGCCCAAAATGCGACTAATCATGTCTGCCAGATCTCTGCCCAGTTGGTTGAGGTATACTTGATTGATAGGAGGATACTTCACAGAGTCAGAGCCAATGTATAGCTGGTTTAGTTTGGTGACCTGAGCATCTGTCATTCTGGCTCCTTGATTTATCAGGTCTACAAGTGATAGAGGGACCAGTTTCTTCTCAGTCCTGAAGCAGAGCATATCCTTGATAGCTTCTGGGGTGACATAAAACACAACTGATCATGAAGGGTCAAGAACTACCCTCTGAGTGGGGTCATAGTTTTCAGCACACAGATGGATCAAATCAGGGAATTGGTTAACTTGAGGGAGCTTAAAAATAGGGAGGAATGAGTCCCATATGCCCAGCACATCTGTTCCAGCCTCATGCTTGGCCTTCAATTCATTGAGCAGGTGGATGTGGAACTTAGTACCCATCAGCATTTCCTCTGAAATCTGACAGTCCATGTCTGCCAGAGACTGCCATTCCAATTGTCTCTGAGGGGCATTTAATGGAGCAACGTTCAATGCTATTGGAGCTACTGGTGGATCCATGATTTCACCTAAGATTATGGATGGAGTTGCTATGCAGAGCAACACAAAGAGTTTTCTTCAATGAAAAATGTGAACTGTATGGCACAGAGGGTGAGTGAAACAGCTGCAGCAATTGAAATACTGTTTAAGGTGCGAATAAGACCAATGTGTGGTCTCAATCTGTCTTTTTTAACAGGTAGGTACAGTTTCAGTAGGTTGTTTCGCGATTGCGCGAACAAAGTGCAGTTTTTTGTGAAAATATGGGCAAACAAGGCTCAGCTAGTGTTTTTCGAGCTCAAAGTTGTAAATGGGGGCTAGGCACCAAGATTTCGCCGGTGAATTTTGCGAGTTTTTTGTCGTTTAAGCTCTTTTGAGGGAATTCACAGACAAAGTAGGCATATGAAGAATTTATAATGGAGAATACCTGGTAAAGAGCGAGCAATGGTCACGGATGACTGTGGAAATAGCGCGCTGGACGTCTCCGAGTCGATTTCAGCAAAGGTGGTATAATTTGGACGTAAAATCATGCAGAGAAAGCAACAGCTCTTGCGGCAAAAAGTATGAAAAAACGCGAAAATTGGCCTAAATATGGATTTTTGGCATATTGGCGCGTTTTTTGGATGACGTCATCAGGTGGGGTCAAGGTCGGATGACATCAGCATGACGTCATCGGGTGAGGTGGCAGGCTCTGATTGGTCCATGGGGATGATGAAGTGGCAAGACAGACCAACATGGGGGCGGACGCAGGGGCTGACGCGACAGTGGGGTGGCACTCACGTGGGTATGACGTGGTGGTGACGTTGGCTGGCAGATCGACCGAAAACCGGGAGCGGTTAGCGGTTTCTCATCACATCGCTTATGATACAGAAGAGGGATTTGTCAGGCGTACCTCCGATAAACTGTGGGGATGACGCGTGGCGGAGGCCTGACGTCACCTTCTGACGGATATCGGAAGGTATCTGTCGGACGTCGGGGCCGGTCCGATATGGATTGAGGCCGTCCGATCAAAAGCGCTCGATCGGACGGTTGACGGGTCGCTGAGTTGATCGGATGATACGGACGGGGATGAGGATTAAAATAATATAATTTTTGGGGCGCGCACTCAGCGGAAACTTTTGGAATATAGTGTTTGTAATGTTTTCCAATGAAAAATAATGTGGCCCCGACACTTTGGATAATTGGCAAAAGTGGGTTTTGATATTATTTTGCAATTTAGAGCGGGTATGGGTAAAATGGGTCTTTTTATAGGGTTTTCTTGGTAAATGCAGGTTTTAAAGGGCAAAATGAATTCAGAAGAGGGGGGGGTTAGGCTTAGTTTTATCAAAGTGACCAGATGTCATTTTGATCCCTGACAGAAGGCATATGGCTATAATGCCAAGGGAAGGGATATTTATACAATGTTTGGGGTTTATACACCATGGTGTTATAATACTAGGGAAAGGGTAATATAGGGGAGTTATATAATAGGGTTAGGGTTAATATGGATGAAAGGAGTGGATGAGGGGAGATAACACTAAGCTTTTTTTAAAATAACTTAGCTTAAGGAGTAGATCAAAATGAAAAGTGTTTTAGACAAGAAATGTGGCTTCTAATAGAACTAGGAACCATGAAAACCACCAATTCTTTCATGAGTATCAACTGATGAGGGGATGTTAGTAATGAATAGAGAGGGGAATATTGGGAAGTTAGACATGCTTCTTTTCTTGTTGCAACCTGATGGAGAGGAACACCTTCTCTCTTCATTTATTTTTCTTTGTGAACAAAACTAACATACCTTCACTTGTAAGGAGTGACATTTCTGCAACCCCAACTGCCTACCCATCTACTTGCCTAGCATTTTTTATTTATTCTTGGAGGGTGCACTTGGACTTGCAGACCCTTATCTGCATTTTCTTTTCTTTGGCCTTTTCTTTTGTTTTTCTATCTACTTCTACCCTTAGTTCTTCCAAGGTCCCAGATTAAGCTGTTGGGAACCTTTCTTCTCTACCTAAACTACTTGTCTGCCAAGATTAAACAGTTTGGACAGACTTCTTTCTCTATTCTACAACTGAAAATTCAAAACATGGCATGATCCAGATTAGGCTGTTGGACCATCCATCAAAATTTGAGTGCACATCAAGCTATAAGCACAGATTGTATTCTCTTGGAAATATGTGATCTTTGAATCATCAAAGCAGAGCATATTTGGACCTTTTCAATGCCAATCATGAAATATGAAACCTATTGGTATAGGTAGCTAACAGTGGCTCCACATGGGGATGGTTTTTCATTTGAAAGATCAAGAACAACAGGTCAGATTGCCTTGCCCCTTGACTGCTCTTGCCAATCTTGAAGTTTGCTGCTTTGAAATGCCAAAATTGTGTGCTTCTCTTCTTGGTAGACCTCTGATTCTATTTACCTTTTGCTGGCAGTTTAAGAAAAATTTGAGAGATTACATTTTTACATGTTGACAGAAAATAATATATACATCTGGATATGTACAAAGGAAAACTCGGCTGCATTTATGGATGGTAGTCAAAATAGTGCTTGAGCATCCTGCCATTCACAGGACCTTCATCCAAATCAGTTTCATTAAGACTCTTAAGGAAATAAGTGTTGTTTCCTTGTACTGCTTGGACAGCAAATGGTCCTCTCCAAAGGGAATCAAATTTTCCATGTTTTCCCTTATCCTCTCTTCTTCAATCCCACTTGAGGACTTTGTCACCAATGTTGAAATATTCTGCCTTAGTTCTCCTATCAAAGGCCTTCTTTAATTTTTCTTGTAGAACTTGAACTCTGCTGAAAACTTGGTCTCTAGTTTGCTGTAGACATATGATTTGATTGATTCTTCTTTGCATATCATTTGGTTCAGCTTGGCTTTCTTGAAGAAGTCTCATAATAGGTATCCCTAGTGATGAAGGAAATTTGGCTTCTAATCCATAAACCAACTCATATGGGCTGGTCCCAATTGATCTCTTGGTTGTTAGTCTATCTGCCCATAGAGCATTCACAAGCTTCTTATGCCAATTCCTTTTGTTCTCTTCTAGCACTTTCTTTATGATGTTTACCAGAATTTTATTTGATGACTCAGCAACGCCATTACCTTGGGGATAGTATGCAGTAGAATGGCCTAAGGTAATGTGAAATTTGTGGCAGAAATTCACCATTTTCTTGGATCTGAAAGCAGCAGCATTGTCTGTTATTATTTTATCAGGACAGCCAAATCTAGACAATATGTTGTTCTCCAAGAACTGAATGATAGTGGAATCATTTGCTTGTCTGCATGGAATAGCTTCAATCCACTTGGTGAAGTAGTCTGTGGCTGTTAAGATCCATCTATGTTGGCCTGAAGATGAGGGATGAATTTCCCCAATGAAATCCAAGCCCCATTGTTGAAAAGGTCTCTCTATTGCAATAGGCCTCAAGGGAAGTGGCAGCAACTGTCTCTTTCCCTCAAACACTTGACATTTATGACATGAGGTGGTGAATTTCTTGATATTAGAGAACATGGTGGGCCAGTAGTAACCAGCCCTTAGTATTTTATCCACAGTGGACTTCCAATACAAGTGTCCACCACAGTCACCTGCATGAAATTCCTTTATGATATTGTCAGTTTCATTCTCAATTAGGTAGTTTAGCAATATTCCTTCATGGTTTTTCCACAATAAATTTCCATCCATAACACAGAATTTAGAAGCTTTTATTTTTAAGAACCTACATTTAGTTCTGGACAATCCTGGGGGAGCACACAGGTTTTGCAATACATAACATATATCAGAGTACCAAGGGGATTGTTCAAAGGCTACATTGATCTTTGGAGTCGCCAGCTCCGGTTCACTGTCCAGCTGGTTGATGTCTAAGGCTTGGAAGTTTGCCTCTGTCATTAGTTTGGCCAAACCTTGCCCTTTTATTAATTTTGTAGGTTTTATCTCAATATCAAATTCCAAAATGTTGGCAATCCACTTTCCTCTTCTGCCCTCTAAATTTTCTTGGGTGAGAATGTCTTTGACAATAGGACTTGGTACATAAGCTATAACATGTGAATAAAGGATGTAAATCCTAAAGTCCTTAATGGCCTTAACCAAAGCATAAGCTTGCTTTTCCATGATTTGATATTTTAAAGGTGCATCTCTAAGAGCTCTGCTAAAGAAAGCAATTGGTTTCTCATTTCCTTGGTCATCTTTTTGTAACAAAACAACAGCAATAGTATGCTGGGAGGCAAAAGAGAAGATGATAAATTCTCTGTCAAATTGAGGATTGGTCAAGACTGGGGTTTGGGTAAGAGCCAGCTTTATACCTTCAAAGGCTTGATTTGCTTCAACTGTCCATTTTACTTTTGAATCTTTCTTTAGCATGTTATTTAGTAATCTGATTAGTTCTGCTAAGTTTGGGATAAACCTTCTCAAGAAATTGATTTTTCCCAAGAATCCTTGCAACTCTTTGATATTTCTTGGGTGGGGCATTTGTAAGATAGCCTGTATCCTATCTGGGTCAATTCTAATGCCATCTTTAGAAATGATGTGGCCCAATAGCTTACCTTCCTCTAAACCAAACAGGGATTTCTTGGGATTCAAGGAAATCCCATATTTTCTGCATTTTAGGAAGATCTGTCTCAAATGTTTTATATGTTCTTGGTCTGATTTTGAGAAAGGTGTAAGGTCATCTAAGTAAATGACAAGGAAGTCATGAATCTCTTTGGCAAAAGCAATATCCATTGCTCTTTGAAAAGTTGCCCCTGCATTTTTCAATCCAAAAGGCATTTTCACATATTTGAAGGTTCCCCATGGGGTTGTGAATGCTGTTTTGTCTTGATCATCAGGGTGCACCAGGATTTGATTGAAGCCTGAAAATCCATCCAGTAATGAGATCCTTGAGGCCCCTACCACTCTTTGGAGAATGTGATCCATCTTGGGTAAGGGATAGTTGTCTTTGAGGGATACTTGGTTCAGATTTCGTAGATCCACACACAGCCTTATTTCACCAGTTTTCTTTCTTGTAGGGACTAAGTTTGAGATCCACTCAGAGAATCTAATTGGTGCTATGATGCCTGCCTTGAACATTTTCTGTACTTCTTGTTCCATTGCTGGGAGAAGCATAGGATTGATTCTCCTCAATTTTTGTTTAAAGGGCTTTTGATCAGGCTTGAGAGGGATAGTATGCTGGATAACAGAGGTGTCATAAGACTTTAGGTCCTCATAACTCCATGCAAAAACATCCTGGAACTCTTTAAAGAGGTCAATGTATTTAGGCTTTTGATCAGGAGGTAAAGATGCAGACAATTTAATTATTTTGGGTTTGTCAATTGTACCAATGTTGCATTCTTCAATGGCTGCATTTAAGGGCTGCATTTTTGGTTTTCTGGGAATATCATTTGAATCAAAGATGTCCTCTAATGGAGTTAGGCCTGTTGGTAGAAAATTGTCTTTCATCTCTATGATGTCAGTTTCAGCATTGGCCACGTCTTCACAACTGATTGGTTGAATTTGTTGAATGTTTTCCTTGCTGAAAATAGTTGGATTTAGCATTTGTTTTGCTGTTCTAGGTGATATTGGGTGAGTAATCTGTTGAAACTGTATTTGTGATGGACTTGCTCTTTCAATTATTGGTGATTGACTTGCTGTGTCAAGTATTTGTGATTGACTTGCTGTGTCAAGTATTTGTGATTGACTTGCTGTATCAGTGTCAATATTTAATCCTGCAAATTCTTGTTGCAGAGTTAAAAAATGGTTTATTTGCTTGTCATCCTCAAATACTTGCCAATCATTAACATTGTTTGGAATGGAGGGTCTATGTTTTACCTCAGCTGTAAAACAGTGATGGGGCTCAAAAGGCAGCTTGTAGGTACTTGCAAATGTGGCTAAACTATGAGCATGCAGATTGTGGGTTCTAGGAATTTTAGTGATTTGGAATTCAGAGAAACAGTTTAGTACCTCAGCAACAGGAGACCTGTAAGTCCTTAGTCTTTTGTCATTGGTGACAAAATTTCCCTTCACTTGTTGGATAACTAAATCTGAATCACCCATGATTGAAACCCTGGCAGCTTGCAAGAACTTTACTACCTTGAGGCCTAGTAACAGAGCTTCATACTCTGCCATGTTATTAGTACATTTGAAGTTTAATCTATAGGCTCTGCCTTCTGCATGACTGTTTTCTTTATTGTGTACCCAAACTCCAGCTCCTGCCCCTAACTTGTTGACTGAGCCATCAAATTCAAGGAACCATAGAATATCCTGTTGGGAAGGAGATTTAATGATCTGTTCATGGGCTGGCAATGTAAGTAGAAGTTTTGGTTTTTCATCTAGCTTGTCTTCTAGGGCAGTTTCATCATTTGATTGGGTATGCTTGATATTTAGAACAGAAGCAGTGTCTAGCATTTGATTGACTGTTGTTTCATGGGTGGTAATTCTTTCATTAGAGTCTTCATCCTGTATGAGTATTTTGGTTTCAACATCATTTTTTGAGAGAATTGTGTTGTTATTGAAGAGAATGTATGAGTCTATGTCTGAATGGACAGCATATATGGGAAAGTTTTGAGGCTTTTCTTCACTGCTGACCATGTATTTCATGAGTGTTTCTCTGTATAGTCTTTTTGGTTGCCCAAAAACAGAGATGGTAGCATATGACATGTCTAATTGTAAGGAACCTTGGAGTTTAGCTCCCCATGATCTTGATAACAGCATCCCATACTTAGGTGGGATATCAGCAACTACCACATCCATTAGGATTGTTTTGTTTGGGTATTGAACCAGAGACACACATAAATCTTTTATGAGACCCAGACACTTGACTTGGCTGGAGTCAAAGGAAAACAGGTCCTTGTATGGTCTCGTTATATCTAGATTCAATCTCTCCATGACTGCTTTTGGCATGAGATTGTGAGAGGCACCTGAGTCAAACATTGCATTATGTAATATTTTATCATGAATATGTAGGCTGACATAAAAAGGTAATACCCCTGTGACTACTGTTTTTCCATCCACTTCTGGGCCGGACAGTAATTCTGGGGTGTCATCCAGCACATTGACATCATCTTTGTTGCTAGTGAGTTGAAGGGACTTCTTGATCTGTAGTTTATAGATGTCATGCTTGGCTAGTTCTGAGAGAGGGATTGCTATTTTTAGTTTGCCAATTTCAGTTTCTAGGTCAAAGGGTTTTTCAGATTGGGTCTTGGGGTTATGGATAACAGTCCTTTCCTTGTTCATTAAATCTTTTTCTTGATTTTTATCTTGACTTTGGGACTTGCCTCTTTTACTCATCTCTTGGGGAGTAACATTTAAATTAGGTTGAGAGGGTGAAGTGGCCATAGGCTGCTGTTTTAAGGACAGTGGTTCAGTGATCTCTTCAATAATCACTTCTTCTGCAGGTGGATTTGTTTTGCCATTAGGCTTTGTGACTATGACTCTTTTAGGCTGCTGATTATCCTTTATCTTTTCAGGCTGATTTACGTTCACAGTTCTGCTCCTTAGCTTGTATTGTTTATGGACTTCATAGACATCAGTGTCATAGCCTTGTTTAAAGTCAAAGGATTCACCTGATTTAGTTTGGAACAGTTTGATTTCATCATCCTCATGATCTTCTTGTGTTAAGAAAACTTGACTTTCACCATCTAGACCCATTAAATTAATCTCAGGATCTTCATTGGGCTCTGTTGATGTGGAAGTTTCTGCATAATTTTCTTGGAAAGGGGGTCTTATGTCTTGGTCAGCACTGGCCTTGCCAACATTTGGGTTTTGAGTTCTCCTAAAATTTGGATCCCTGGGAGGGTTGTTTTGTGGTGCCTCCCATGATGATTTTCTCTCAACCGATTCCACTCTATCACCCAATCTTTTCATTCCAGTGAGTATTGCATCGAGCTTTTGATCAAAAGCAGAGGGTTCCTCTTTGAAAACAGTCCTCTTTTCCAACCTTGCTCTGTTTCTTTTGGCAATTAGGTTGGCTTCCACTGTGACAGCAACCCTTTGGGCCTCTGCAAGGGATTGAGGATCTCTTTCCTTCAACTGATAGGCCATGTCAGGGTCAAAACCATCAGGGAATTTGTACAAAGCTAAATCAGGAGGGGGTCTTAAATTTTGTGGGATTGCGTTATATACATTGTTAAATCTTGCACAGTACTCCAAAACAGTCTCTTGGGGACCTCTTTTGATAGTGTCATATTCCCCAAGTATGTGCAGAGGATCCTTCTTCTTCTCCCATCTGCTAGTAAAGGCTTGATACAGTTCATCAGGAGTTGTGATGGAATTTGCATTCAGGGATCTAAACCAAGTTCTTACATCCCCAGTTAGGCTTTGAACAAACATCCTCATTCTCACACTGTCATCATCTATTTCATAGGTCTCAAAATGGTCTTGCATCCTCTTAGCATGCTGGACAGCTGTCAGAGGGCCATTGGAGTCAAAATATGAGATTTTGGTTTGGTAATCTCGGGGTAGGGCTGCAGCGTTAGCTGGTATCTGCAAGGGTGCATATCTATTAGCCATATTTACAGGGTTTAGCGGATTACCAGGGGCAGCTGGGATAATAGGAACAATGGGTACCACAGGGGTAATAGGTAAGGGTGAACCTAGAGTGTTGGTCAAGGGGATATGTGCAGTGGATGAAGATGTGAGAGGAGGACTTTGAGATGTGGATGGTGAACTAGGGGAACTAGGGGTAGACCGGAAAAGGACCTTGCATGGAGTAGAGATAAGGCCGGGATGATCTGAATCTGAGGTTAAATCAACAGGCTGCTCCTGCCTTTGCTGCCTCCTAATGTTTCTAGGGATAGTATTTGGATTATCAACAATGATGGGTGGATTAGGGTCAGGATTTTCCCTAGTATGCTGCGGATTTTCCTTGGGAGCCAGCTTCTAACTGTTTTTTAGGATTTTATAGGAAGTTTTTTTTTTTTTTTTATTTGCAAGGACTGGATAAAGATTTTGGAATGGCTATATATGTTCCAAAGCTGAGATGAAGACTCACTGAAAAGGCTCTTCCCTAAAGCTGTCCATGTGATACAGAAACAGTTTTGAAGGCCTCCTGACTGATTTCAGGCTTGATTTGCAGCTTTGAGAGATGTATAGAAATTGGAAAATCCTAAGAAGTCCCCAGTGGAGTCGCCAATTATGTTAACACCCAGGTTGTTCCCTATGACTCCCAAGGGAATACGGCCGGGGTAACCACTAACCAATCTTTGGATCACAGTTCCTAGCCAAACTGTAATCATAGAGGGCTCTCTCTTTATGATTTGTCTCTGTTTTGATGGTGTTTTAGGCTAGCTATTATGCTCAGGTTTTGGTTTATGTTTTGGTTGAAGGACTTCTTTCAGGGCTTAAGATGTAGTGTTCAGAGAGTAGTATAACATTGGGCAATGGAGTCTAGAGGTGTGAAATGCTTTAAAATGCTGGAGCGATGATGTTTAGACTGCAGGGCCTATTGTGTATTTCAAACAAACAAATTTAACTTAAGTGGTGAAGCATGGTCAGCCAACAGAAAGCAATTAAGAATTCTCTATTAAGCTGGTGATGTGAGAGTGAAACATGTTGCACAGGAGAAAACTCGAATTCCTGAAACAAAGGTCACTGTGAAAGATATATTCTGAAAGTGCAGCAATTAAGAATTACACTTATCAAGATTATAGCTGAAGAAAAACATTCATTAACAACACAGATTGAACTCAGGGTATTGCATGAATAAGTCCTGAAGGTTATTCTTTTTCTTTGTTGTCAAACACTTAGAAATTAGAAACATATATGGATTTTAATGGATCGAAAATACATAACAAAGAGAGTTACAGAAACTTATTGTATTGTGAAATACACAGGAATCCAGCAGTTTTCAACAGACACCAGAACGCATTCAACACTTCAGAAATCCGAGAAATTCCATCACTTTCTTTATTAAACTCTGAAAGGATTACAGCATAAGAACTTCTTCAGGAGAAATCAACAACAACCCTGCAAGCTTGTGCGAGGGGCAAATATATACAAAACGTATTACAAAATATCTCAGGCGTTGAGTCATCTGAGAAATGAAATATCTTCACCAACTTTTCAAGATATTTAGATAAGAAAGTTATTACATCATTGAATACAAAGTAAATGCATCTTTATGTTTGTCAGAAGATATTTTGGCCTTTGGAGGCCACTGAGTCGGTTGGAGTGATCTGCATTAATACTGAGAAATGCGCTTTTGGAGCTGTCCTGCTGTAGCTTCTCGGCTTGGACACCTGTAGCTCCCTACCTTGCTTAGTTGGCCGAAATTTCTACTGAGTTGGCTCAGCCTTTATCTTTAATGTCTGCTGATTCTTTTAAATTGTCCTGTATATGGCAGTTTGCATTTTCCATGAACAAAATTTGTTGAATGGCACCCTGTTTATAAAATCGTTTGTATGGCCTTGGTCCACCATTCTAGTGTAGGTAGTTGATGCCTGAGAATTGCATCCATGGTCTCCTCTGCCTCTGTATATTTGTAAAAATTGGGAGGCACCTCAAACAGGTGTTTGATTTCCTTCATTATAAAAAATAAACTTTCTACTCTATTGTAGAGAGTCTATCCTGTGGCTGGCCCTGTTTCTTCTGAGGTGCTGGGCTTCTCGTTGATCGGACTAGTGGAAAATGTATTAACCCTTTTGGCATACTGGTCATGTGTGAACAATATCCCTGCGCTGTTCAGTAAGCTAGGGAGCCCTCTGTTTTCTAACACCTGAAATTTCTCCATAAACATGTTCACCTCAGTCTGCATGTCTTGGGTTCTTCTTTCCAATGTCTGCACTAAGTTTCTCAGTGTGAGAACCCTCTTGATTAACTGAATGTGCTCAGTTCTATTTCAAATTCCCATGGCAGCCAACTGAGTGCTTGTTTTATTGTTAAGCACATTAATCATTCTGGTGGCTATCTCAGGCATGTTGCTTAGAGCAACTCTTGATCTCTGAATTTCAGTCTGTGCTTTTGGAATGAGGTCCAACTGCTCATGGATTGTTTCAATACATTGCCATTGCTCATTTATAGATTGGCCAATGTTAGCCCACAACACTATTTTAAGCTCAGCCACAACTTTATCTAATTTGAGCTCATTTTCTAGCTCTTTGATCCTATCTTTAAGGGCTTTTATCTCCCTGCCCTTTTCTGCCACAGACTGCTTGGATTTATCATATCTTTCATTGACCTTGGCTAGTTTCTCCTTGGCCTCATTCAATTCTGTCATTTGTGCTTCCAAGGCCTGGATCTCATTCCTCAGCTTTTGCATGTCCAGGCTTGGGGCCTGCTCTGTTGTTAGTGGTGCTGCTGAGGTGGATGTTGCTGCTTGTTCTGTCTGTTGAGGAGGAGGAACAGTAGGTGGAGCAGTTTCCTCAATATTTATCACTTCAGGAGGAGGCTGGGAGGTCTGACCTTCTTCTCTTTGCTTCAAAGCTGCCTGTAATGCTGCTTGTGCAGCCTCTGATTCTCCCAGCTTTTCTTGTGTCTGGATTAACTGCTTATATAGAGACACCAGCAAGTTTGAGGCCTCTTGATCATGCCTCTGTTGGGCAACCTCATCTGTTTGAGGGTGGATTGTGGCTGGCATTTTGATCTTTTTCTTCAAAGCAGCCATGTCTGCATCCCTTAACTTTAATATCTCCTGGATTCCCTTGATATCTTTGGGATCATGCCCAATCTCAATAATTATATCTTCTAAGGACCTAATTCTGTTGTCCTTAGCCTGTGATGATGCCCTTTCCAACTCAAGTTGGGCAATTGTATTATTAAGGCTATTTTCCAGCCTATAATTGTCCAATGTTTTGTTAGCCAAGGAGGCATAGACCATCTCACTTGTTTGCTTATGCAACTCAATTTTATCCATTGGGTGGATGTCTTTGGCAAGGACCTCAAGATTGGTCCTTATATAATCTGCATGAGACTGGGGCTATGCTACAGCTGGCAAAAAATGACTCATGATCATTTTGCCTTCACTAACATCAAAAGCAGACATCAGTCTTTGCTGGTTAGTGGGAGCCATCTTCAGTAAATGATTATAGAGCTGTATTTTTATGGGCTCATTTCTTTTCTTTATGTCTATGAACTGTTGTTTGATGCTCAGTTCACCCTCCCTCTGCTGGCTAGAGGAGCTGACTTCTCCTCCCACAGTTCTGTTCTGTTCCTCTTGGAAGGAACTTGCAGATGCTTCCCTGCTAGGTGGGCCCATGCCCAGAGACTGACCTGTTGGCATTTCCTCATCAGAAAAAGGGTTCATTCTCTGTCTTTTCTCACCATGACTTTTTGATGTGGTCAAGGGAGTCTCTCTGTCCCTTTTTCTGCTAGTATCCTCATTTTGTGGAGTTTGGAGGATTGATGCATCCACTGATGTTTCTTGCCTAGGAGGCACCGTATTTTGTGCCTGCTGTTCTATGGAAATTGGGGCCTCAACTGCCCCTTCTTGCTGTGGGGGCTGCTCTTTATTATGCTGCCCTTCTTCTTGCTGCAATTCCTGTTGTTGTTGTTGTTGTACCTGTTGCTGCTGTTGCTGCACCTTCTCATGCGGTGGTTGTTCAGTATCCATCTCTTTTTCCTTGCCCTTGCTAGATATATCTTCAGTGGCTTTGGGTGCTTGCTGATTTACAGTCGAGGAGGATGCAGATGCTCCCACTTGTGTGCTTGGCAGTGAAAACACCTGTGAACAAAGTTCAAGGTCAGCCATTTTTTTAAGATTCCTCACCGCTCTTTGATTCAGCTCTTCTTGTGTAACCGGCTCTTCTAGGGTTCCTCTCCTCCATTTTGCTTGGATTGCATGTTTTTCAATGTGAGGGATCTTTACATGATCATAGCCAGAGAGCCTATATCTGAGCCTTCTCAAAGTGATGAAGTGGTTGGGGTCGTAAGGTTTCCAGAGGAAACTGGTTTGAAGGCCAAGGGACTCAAGCATCCTGTCTGCTTCTCTCCAACCTTCCTCCCTTTGGTTATAGACAAAGTGGCCAAGTTGGTTCCTGACTTTCAACTGTGCTTTCTTGCCTTTGCTTGAAAAGTGAAGCACATCAACATTGCCAAACTGCCTGAAGTATTCTAGGGCAAATAGCCTCATAGGCACATATCTGGGTAGTCTGTAGGGAGGCAGTTCACACCCATATATCCTGATGACGATGTGGTGCTGGTAAAAGTACTAGTCCCCAATGCTGTATGATTTGGATAACTGCAGGATCCTTTGCATTTCATTTGTGAGCCTCGGAGGAGGTGAGCCCATCATCATTGACATAGCTGGGTGGATGAACTGATCTATGAACTCACAATAAGTATAAGGAGTTTCAAATCTACAGTGGAAAACAGATGACCAATATACCACTGATCTTGGATTGCCTTGGGCATCCTATCTTTTGATTGGGAAAAAGAATTTCTGATGTTGATGATGTAAGATCAAGTGGTAAATGTAGGAGGTATACCTGAACACTCTTTCTCTTGCCAGGTTCATTAGTTGCTCATGTATTTTGTCTGCTATATAGGTGGCATAGTCATAGCAGATAGGAGACTTGCCAGGAGCAAACATGAGCATGATTACCAGCACAGTTTGATCAACAAACTCAATGGAGTTGTAGCCCAAAATGGGACTAATCATGTCTGCCAGATCTCTGCCCAGTTGGTTGAGGTATACTTGATTGATAGGAGGATACTTCACAGAGTCAGAGCCAATGTATAGCTGGTTTAGTTTGGTGACCGGAGCATCTGTCATTCTGGCTCCTTGATTTATCAGGTCTACAAGTGATAGAGGGACCAATTTCTTCTCAGTCCTGAAGCAGAGCATATCCTTGATAACTTCTGGGGTGACATAAAACACAGCTGATCCTGAAGTGTCAAGAACTGCCCTGGGGTCATAGTTTTCAGCACACAGATGGATCAAATCAGGGAATTGATTAACTTGAGGGAGCTTAAAAATAGGGAGGAATGGGTCCCATATGCCCAGCACATCTGTTCCAGCCTCATGCTTGGCCTTCAATTCATTGAGCAGGTGGATGTGGAACTTAGTACCCATCAGCATTTCCTCTGAAATCTGATAGTCCATGTCTGCCAGAGACTGCCATTCCAATTGTCTCTGAGGGGCATTTAATGGAGCAACGTTCAATGCTATTGGAGCTACTGGTGGATCCATGATTTCACCTAAGATTATGGATGGAGTTGCTATGTAGAGCAACACAAAGAGTTTTCTTCAATGAAAAATGTGAATTATATGGCACAGAGGGTGAGTGAAACAGCTGCAGCAATTGAAATACTGTTTAAGGTGCGAATAAGACCAATGTGTGGTCTCAATCTGTCTTTTTTAATAGGTAGGTACAATTTCAGTAGGTTGTTTCGCGATTGCGCGAACAAAGTGCAGTTTTTTGTGAAAATATGGGCAAACAAGGCTCAGCTAGTGTTTTTCGAGCTCACAGTTGTAAATGGGAGCTAGGCACCAAGATTTCGTCGGTGAATTTTGCGAGTTTTTTGTCGTTTAAGCTCTTTTGAGGGAATTCACAGACAAAGTAGGCATATGAAGAATTTATAATGGAGAATACCTGGTAAAGAGCGAGCAATGGTCACGGATGACTGTGGAAATAGCGTGCTGGACGTCTCCGAGTCGATTTCAGCAAAGGTGGTATAATTTGGATGTAAAATCATGCAGAGAAAGCAACAGCTCTTGCGGAAAAAAGTATGAAAAAACGCGAAAATTGGCCTAAATATGGATTTTTGGCATATTGGCGCGTTTTTTGGATGACGTCAGCATGACGTCATCAGGTGGGGTCAAGGTCGGATGACGTCAGCATGACGTCATCGGGTGAGGTGGCAGGCTCTGATTGGTCCATGGGGATGATGAAGTGGCAAGACAGACCAGCATGGGGGCGGACGCAGGGGCTGACGCGACGGCGGGGTGGCACTGACATGGGTATGACGTGGTGTTGACGTTGGCTGGCGGATTGACCGAAAACCGGGAGCGGTTAGCGGTTTCTCATCGCACCGCTTATGATACGGAAGAGGGATTTGTCAGGCGTACCTCCGATAAACTGTGGGGATGACGCGTGGCGGAGGCCTGACGTCACCTTCTGACAGATATCGGAAGGTATCTGTCGGACGTCGGGGCCGGTCCGATATGGATTGAGGCCGTCCGATCAAAAGCGCTCGATCGGACGGTTGACGGGTCGCTGAGTTGATCGGATGATACGGACGGGGATGAGGATTAAAATAATATAATTTTTGGGGCGCGCACTCAGCGGAAACTTTTGGAATATAGTGTTTGTAATGTTTTCCAATGAAAAATAATGCGGCCCCGACACTTTGGATAATTGGCAAAAGTGGGTTTTGATATTATTTTGCAATTTAGAGCGGGTATGGATAAAATGGGTCTTTTTAAAGGGTTTTCTTGGTAAATGCAGGTTTTAAAGGGAAAAATGAATTTAGAAGAGGGGGGGGGGGGTTAGGCTTAGGTTTATCAAAGTGACCAGATGTCATTTTGATCCCTGACAGAAGGCATATGGCTATAATGCCAAGGGGAGGGATATTTATACAATGTTTGGGGTTTATACACCATGGTGTTATAATACTAGGGAAAGGGTAATATAGGGGAGTTATATAATAGAGTTAGGGTTAATATGGATGAAAGGAGTGGATGAGGGGAGATAACACTAAGCTTTTTTGAAAATAACTTAGCTTAAGGAGTAGATCAAAATGAAAAGAGTTTTAGACAAGAAATGTGGCTTCTAATAGAACTAGGAACCACAAAAACCACCAATTCTTTCATGAGTATCAACTGATGAGGGGATGTTAGTAATGAATAGAGAGGGGAATATTGGGAAGTTAGACATGCTTCTTTTCTTGTTGCAACCTGATGGAGAGGAACACCTTCTCTCTTCATTTATTTTGCTTTGTGAACAAAGCTAACATACCTTCACTTGTAAGGAGTGACATTTCTGCAACCCCAACTGCCTACCCATCTACTTGCCTAGCATTTTTTATTTCTTCTTGGAGGGTGCACTTGGACTTGCAGACCCTTATCTTCCTTTTCTTTTCTTTGGCCTTTTCTTTTGTTTTTCTATCTACTTCTACCCTTAGTTCTTCCAAGGTCCCAGATTAAGCTGTTGGGAACCTTTCTTCTCTACCTAAACTACTTGTCTGCCAAGATTAAACAGTTTGGACAGACTTCTTTCTCTATTCTACAACTGAAAATTCAAAACATGGCATGATCCAGATTAGGCTGTTGGACCATCCATCAAAATTTGAGTGCACATCAAGCTATAAGCACAGATTGTATTCTCTTGGAAATATGTGATCTTTGAATCATCAAAGCAGAGCATATTTGGACATTTTCAATGCTAATCATGAAATATGAAACCTATTGGTATAGGTAGCTAACAGGATGGTAGGGATCTTTGCTCAGCTGAATATTCTAGAATAATGTTAGTAGTGGTCAAGGATAAAAAAAAATAGAGATTTATCTCAAAAATAGTTAAAACTTTCAACTAAATTAATTGATTTAAAAATACATGATACTAAAAAGGGGTTGAATCCAATAGCTAGGAGCCTAAAGATTTTCACTATTGGGCAAGGCACAATTCCTATGAAGACTTCCCTAGAGCCATGGAACACCTTGAGGTAGTGGTCCAAGCTTGTGTTGTGGCATTTATTAGTTTATTAGTTTGTAGTATTTACCAAACAATTGTAGCTTAGTCTCATTGGAGTTAAATAAATTCATGTTTTTTTGGGATTTCGGTCCTAAGAAGCGATGGTCCTAAGAATGCACTAACTCACTCCCACTTGCACCCTTTTTTTTTTTAGCATTTCTAAAAATTATTTTTATCTTATTCTGATTTTGGTTAAATATAAATATGTTTTTTTTAGACATTTGGTACTAATGCCCCATGGTATTGACTCATAGTAAATTGTACATATATATTTTTATATATTTAATTCATAGATTAATTTACACTCAATTTACTATTAAATAATTTTTGTTACCATACTAATCAAATTTCTATATTGCATAAATTAATTTTAGTGCCTCACTTTTTTATATTGCAAATAATTACCATTAAAACCTGAGGTTTCTATATTGTATAGAATCACTATTAATTCCTCAATCTTCTATATTGCACTTAATTACCATTAATGAATAATATTTCTATTTTGCACATAATTACCATTAATTACCCAAAAATTTTGTATGGCATAGCATTACCATTATTACCTCAAGTTCAACATATTGTACTAAATTATTATTAATTTGAAACTTATTTCAAACTTATAGCTATTTTTAAAATTTTTATTATGATATAGTTCATATATAGTTTTCATTTAAGCTCATTCCCATAATGCATCAAAAATATATATAGAAAATAATTTTAAAATTTAATTTAAATTTAATACCTAAATTCCCATGTTTATATTAACTAGAATCCTTAATATGACGAATAATTGCCGCAAATGATTACAATGCTTAATACATCTATTGCACGAATAATTGCCTAGTTTTCGGAGATAAAATTTCTATTTAATCAATAAAATCTTGAGGTATTTTTAAGAGATAATCATGCTACATAAATTCTATTTTGAAAAGGATCACGGCTAGCTTTAACGCACCAATCGTTACGTAGTTTCCCGTCGGTTTTCTAATTTGAGAAAAGCATGGCAAACTAAACTAACCAGACTCTATCTATATAATCGAGCATTATGTGGAGTTGTAATATATATATATATATATATATAAAATAGAGAATCTGAACCTCTAACTTTGAAGATAAAGGAGAACGAGGCAGATGAATGGATGGCTAAAAGTGGCTGGAATCTGGGCAAAAACTTTTCAATTTTTTTTGTAAAGGCAGCGTTTGAATCATGTTTTTGATAGTGGAAATGAATTCAGCACCATCAAAAACGTCTAACATACTTAAAGTTTTGAAGTTTAACAATTATAACTTTGATTTACAAAAATCCTCGCCAAATTTTCTCTAAAAACAAATTTCTATAACTTTTTGGCAACTCCTCCGCCTCGTTAAACTACACAGAAGATGCGCTAAGTCTGACTGTTTGAGTTCAGTCTATTTAGAAAAGTCTAGTTGTGTACATGTTGAGTTATTTTAAGCTAATAACTAATCTAAAAAGTATAAAAATTCACGATTTTATTGTAATAATCAAATTTATATGCCAAAACATCATGATGAAGATAAGTGATAAGTGAATGTCTGATGTCTGACAACTATGATAATGGATGTTATGACCTAGATTGTCCAAGATATGTGTTTGTTCATTGCATCGACATTAAACCTGGTTCACAAGTGGGGCCAGTTTCCGTGTTAGGAGGGTCACTAGTGCCAGTGTCAATGTTAGGAGGGTCAGTTTGACATTCCTCTTGGTAAGCAATGTGTATTTTGATGTGTTTGTTGAAGATAATGGAGAATATCCTAGATTAGGTAGAGTTAGTTCACGTAGCCTCAGGATAGGAATTAGTTTCTATTTCTCAGGATGTTGTTCTAACTTCCCTAAAACCATGTATTCTATTTAATGTGTAATGTTGATGAACAATGTAGAGCGTCAGGGCTGAGGAACCTATACGCAGGCTAGTGGGTGGTTCTTTGAACTGAAATCGTCGCAGGTTTTGAGTGGATAGATGCAACGATACACTACTACACTCGATCGGATATTGGGCAAATATCTGCTATGATCATGTAAATCAAAGAAATTGCAAAGGGAGTCAAGAACAAGGTTGTAGCTGTCAGAGAAGTTGAGTGTGGAAGCCAAGAACAAGGTTGTAGTTGAAAACAAGAGGTTGTCTGGAGGCTAAGAAGAAAGCCACGGTGATGTGCGCGTGTGTTGTGAGATCAAAGAATAGTGATTTGCCTCTTTCATAGATCTGGGGTAGATTTAACATCTTTTACCTGTCGATTTTTTTTCTTTCGTAAATCGCCAAGATGAATAACAATATATTTGAAGCATGCATGAACGAGCATAACAAGCTCGATGGTTCCAATTATGCAAATTGGAATTTTAATATGCACACTCTACTAGAAGCGCAGAGTGCTTGGATGATTGTGAATGGGGATGAGCCGAGGCCTGCGGTTGGATCAACATTGTTCCCAGACTAGGAGAAACGAGAAAGTAGAGCAAGGACAATGTTAAAGATGTCAGTGAAGGATTGTATTATACCACATATCAAAGAAGGTAAGTCAGCTAACGAGACCTAGGGAACTCTAAAGGAATTGTATGAGATCACAAATTCAAATCGTCTTTTGTTCCTCAAAAGTAAGATCCTGTCCATGAAGATGAAGGAGAATGAAACGATTTCTTCATTTGTAGCAAGGATCAAGGATATGAAAAACAAATTATCAGATATTGGTCATACAATGGACGATATAGATCTTGTGACCATTACAATGAATGGTGTCACTGATGATTATTAGATGTTCATCACTGGGATTAATGCTAGAGAAAAGATCTCGTGTTTTGAAGAGCTGACAAGTATACTAATGTAGGAAGAAGAGAGGAGATCGACTTTGAAGCCCTAGAGTTTCTATCTTGCATTGGTGGCAAGGAATAACTTCTACAGAGGAAAAAGAGGTCCATAATAGCGAAATGGAGCAAGTTCACATAAACGGCCAAATCTGACCCAAGGAATGAACCCGAACAAAAACTACTCTGAAATTAAAGCAGAAAATTAGGTCATATTGCCAGGGAATGTGGGAGAAAGAAGTATCATGAAGAACAACAGAAGCCAAAGAGACATGCAGGTCATCTCACGAACAATGATCAGGTGCAAAATTTAAGGTTGTTCATGGCAGATCGTGATGAAAATGTTGATGCAGACATTTGGTATGTAGATTTAGGAGCGTCAACGCACATGACAGAGAACAAGCACTGGCTAGATGATTTTAAAGAGATCAACGAAGGCGCATAGATTTACCTAGGTGATGAAAGAAGTCATCAAATCAAAGGATGTGGGAAAAGAATATTTAGTCTGTAGGTTTAAGAAAGCACTCTATGGACTAAAACAATCTCCCAGCTCATGGTATGAGAAAATTGATTCATTTTTTCTATAGGTTGGCTACAATAGAAGTAAGAATGACCCTAATATTTACACCATGAAACATGAACAAGGGTGCTTAGTGTTGATTTCATTATATCTAGATGATTTGATAATTACAGGTGATGCTATATATCAAATTGATGAAATCAAGCAGCATATGTCGTAGATGTTTGAGATGAAGCATCTCAGTGAACTCAGACACTGTTTAGGTCTCGAGATCTGAAGAGATTTAGGTCAAACATTTTTGTCTCAAGAAACATATGTCAAAGGCATATTAGAAAGTTTAGAATGGATTAGTTTAAGCCAGCACTGGTACCATTGTAGCAGAACATCAAATTGTAGTGTGAGGATGGCTCAAAAGCGGTGGATGCAACACTTTATAGACAACTGGTTCAGAGTCTGATCTACCTAACCACCACTAGACCTGATTTGGCTTATGCAGTTAGCATTTTAAGCTAATATATGTCTAAGCCACTTGAAAGCCACTGGAATGCAGCAAAGAATGTTTTGAGGTATCTAGTTCTGGAGAGTTTGGCTCTGCAGAAAGCTCTACATTGTTCATCAACATTACATGGTTTTAGGGAAGTTAGAACAACATCCTGAGAATAGAAACTAATTTCTATCATGAGGCTACGTGAACCAACTCTATCTATTCTAGGATATTCTCCATTATCTTCAACAAACACATCAAAATACACATTTCTTACCAAGAGGAATGTCAGACTGACCCTCCTAACACTGGAACTAGCCCCACTTGTGAACCGGGTTTAATGTCGATGCAATGAATAGGCACATATCTTGGACAATCTAGGTCATAGCATCTGTTATCGTAGTTGTCGGACATTAGACATTCACTTATCACTTATCTTCATCATGATGTTTTGGCATATAAATTTGATTATTACAATAAACTGGCGAATTTTTATAATTTTTAGATTAGATATTAGCTTAAAATAACTCAACATGTACACAACTAGACTTTTCCAAATATACTGAACTCAGATAGTTAGACTTAGCACAGCGCAATCTTGAAAGATTTGAATGGCAGAAGTCAGAGTTGGAAATATTTATCTTCCGCGTAGTTTAACGAGGCGGAGGAGTACATTGCCATTTTTATCAGTGTTGATTGTTGGAAAATTAATACACTCATAACAATCCTATTTTTCAAGTAGAATTTTTTTTTGATACATGCTAAGTAGATTTTTTTTTTTTGCAGGTTGCGGATTTCATTTGCAGGGGAAGGACATAAGTTCTAAACATGAGTCTGATTTCTTTTTTGCAGGTTGTGAGGTGGAAGTACATAAGTTCTAAATATGAGTTTGAGTTATCCATTTTGCAACACATATTAGATAATTAAAGTCAAATGAGTATTTAGTACAGAGTTCGTGAAATATATGGTAAGACTTTACTATGCAACCTTTATTTTAGGCTCACCATTTCAGAAAATCATTCATTTTGCATAATCACCCTTCATGTGTTTTAATGATTTTCTCTATTATGTATTAATGAGTCAAAGATGCATATTTAGATAAATATGAATGTAATCATATTTTTTTATAGCAGAATATGATTGTAATGATATTTTTTGTAGTAGAGTAGAAAGGCATAAGTCTAAGAAGTGAATAGCATATGTTTGAGAAGTGAAAAATAGAAAATCTTGGAGAAAATTTTAATGGCTGAGATTTTACATGTTTGTTTTGTGTTGCTCCATTTTACTCTGTTCTACAGTATGTCAAACTTCTGTGTTCTGTGTTTTAAGTCTCTTTCCAATTGCAATTTTTTCACAGCAACTGAAAATTTGATCTCCCCAACTGATTTGTTGAGAAAGACTGCTCTCCTCGGCCCTTGTTAATTTCTTTCATTGATTTGATGTCAATGTTTCGAAAATGCTAAATAAGTAAAATAATATTTTATGCACGGTGAATGGAGGAAGACGCATGTTAAAAATGCAATGTTTCTATTAATAAAAGAAACGCCCACTGGTCATCTCTAAGAAAAAGAGTCTGAACCACGAGAGTCTAGTTCTCTACATTCTCAATGTAAATCACACATTATATAGCTTACATAGTTTTAGGGTTGTTAGAACCATACCCTTGGAAATATCAACTACTTCCTATCCTGAGGTCTTGTGAACCAACTCACACTATTCTAAGATTCTCCATTATCTTCAACTATCCCCCTTAATGGAGAAGGGGTTCAAAAATATGCCTAACATCTCCCTAAACATTTCAAACTTAATTTTGCCAAGAGGCTTAGTGAAAATGTTTGCAACATTATCACATGTTTTACAATATGCAAGATGGATTTCTTTTGATTGTACTTTCTCCCTGACAAAGTGGAATTGTGTATCAATGTGTTTAGTGATCTTTTGAAACACTAGATTATTAGCAAGTTTGATTGAACTTTGGTTGTCGCATCTGATTATTTTGGCACCTTTCTATTATTCTCCAACATCCTGGAGAAGTCTCCGCAACCAAATTGCCTCACATGTTGCTGCACACATAGCTTGATACTCTGCTTCTATTGAAGACAAGGAAACTGTGTTCTGTTTCTTACTGCTCCATGTAATCACCTTGGATCCAATGTTGAATGCATAGCTTGTTATGGATCTACGGTCATCTACATTTCTAGCCTAGTCGGAATCTGTAAATCATGTCAATCTAAACTTAGAGGAATCAGTATAGATAATACCATAGTTTATAGCACCATGTAGATACCTCAAAACACATTTTGCTACATTCCAATGACTCTCAAGTGGCTTGGACATGTATTGACTTAGCACACTTACTACATAAGCCAAATCTGGTCTAGTAGGGGTCAGGTAGATTAGGCTCCCAACCAGTTGTCTATAAAGTGTTGCATCTGCCTCTTTAGAGCCATCCTCACTTTGAAGTTTAATGTTCTACTATAATTGTGCTGCTGCAGCCTTACACTGATCCATTCTGAATCTTTCTAGTAGACCTTTGACATACTTACCTTGGGATAGAAAATCTTGTCATGAATCTCTCCAGATCTCAAGACCCAAACAATATCTTAATTCACTAAGGTCTTTCATTTCAAACACCTATGACATTTGTTGCTTGATTTCTCTGATTATAGCAATAACATCACATGTAATAATTAAATCATCTACATACAAAGAAATCAATACTATGTGCCCCTTTTCATCTTTCATGGTATACATATTAGGTCCGTTTTTAGTTTGTAGTAGCAAAGTTGTAGAAAAAATGAATCAATCTTTTCATATCAGGACCTAGGTGCTTGCTTTAGTCCATATATAACTTTCTTTAATCTACAGACTAAATGTTCTTTCCCTTTTTGGACAAACCCCCTGGGTTGCTCTAAATAAACTTCCTCTTTCAATCCCCATTTAAAAATGTATATTTTACATCTAGTTGGTGAATAATCCAATGTTTCTTAGTAGCTAAAGAAATCAACATTCTGATAGTATTTAGTTTAGCTACGGGGGCAAAGGTTTCTTCATAGTCAATGCCTTTTTTTTGTGAATACCCCTTTGCTACCAATCTAGCTTTTAATTTATCTATGGTTCCATCTGCATTATTCTTGGGTTTATACAACCATTTACAACCTATGGTTTGTTTCCCTTTAGGAAGTTGAACCAACTCCCAAGTGTTGTTCCTGATTATAGATTCATATTCCTATTCCATAGCAGTTTTCCATTTACTACATGCGTTTGCTTCCTTATAACTAGAAGGTTCAACAATATTTATCATACTAGTTATAAAAGCATTTTCCCTGTATCTAGCAGGAAATTGAGTCTGCCTCCCTGATCTTCTGAGTGTTGGTGTAGCTTCTAGCCCAATCTCGGTTCCCTTTGTTAGACTCGGCTAGATTGTTGCATCTGAATTCTCTTCTTCTACCTTTGTCTACTGATCTTGGTTGTTTCATGTTTCTTCGCTTTGTTCCACCAAGAACAAAATATCCCATTCCTCATTGTGCTTATCAGATTCTTTATGATCCTGCTCATGGAATATGACATCTCTATTAACAAAAATCTTGTGAGTAGAGGGATTAAATAATCCATAAACTTTATATTGCGAACAATACCCTACAAAGGTACATTTGATGGCTTTTGAATCTAGTTTTTTTTTGTCTTCCCTTGGAATGTAGGAAAATTCTTTTGACCCAAACACTCTTAAATGTTTTACTGCAGGCTTAAATCCATATAATGCTTCATAAGGAGTTTTAAACTCAAGACTCTTTGTAGAACTCCTATTTTTCTAGTAAATTGAAGTATTCAATGCTTCAGCCCAAAAACCATTAGAAAGATCCTTACCTTTCAACATGATCCTAGCACATTCCACCAATGTTATGTTCTTTCTTTCCGTTACTCCATTCTGCTGAAGAGTATGGGGTATTGTGAATTGTTGTAATATCCCATGGTCTTTACAATACTTGATAAGTTCATCCTTCCTGTATTCTCCCCCTTGATCGGAGCGAAGAATTTTTATATGCTTCCTTTTTTTCTTTTCAATCATAATTCTGAACTGCCTAAAGTATTCAAATGTGTGACTTTTCTTACTCAAAAAATATACCCATGAAAACTTTGTGCAGTCATCAACAAACAATAAAAAATACAGTGCACCTCATAATGACTTTGTTTGCATGGGTCCACAAATATCTGTGTGCACTAATTCAAGTATGTCCCTCTGTTTCCTTTCTACTTGAGTAGGTAATTCTTCTATATGCACCATTCCTAATGTATAGGCATCACAATCATTACACACTTGTTTTAATATACGAATATCTCCTACCATTTAATTTTTATGAAGTAAAAATAAATCATTGTAGTTGATATGATCAAATCTCTGATGCCACAACTCTTCTGTAATCAAACTTGCTATTGTCAAGGCTAGAACTAGTGCTGGTCTTACATCCAATTTGTACAGACCTCTTGTTCGAATTCCTATAGCAATAGTCTTCATACCATCCAATAGATCTTTAATATAACAGTTAGATTTAAAAAATTCAACTTTGAGATCTTGATCTATAATCATGAATACAAAAATCAAGTTCTTTGTTACACCAGGCACATACATGACATTATAAATATGTCTTACAGTACCATTAGGTAAAATGACAGAGATTTTTCCACACCCTTTGATCTGATTAATTCTATCATCACCAAGGTAAATTTTTGCTCCATCGTTGATTTCCTTAAAATCTTCGAACCATTTTTTGTTCCCTGTCATATGTGTGGATGCTCCCGACTCTACATACTAGATGTTTGCATCAACATTCTCATCAAAGTATACCATAAACAATCTAAAGTTTTGCACATGATTGATATTTGCAAGATGACCTGCATGTCATTTCTGCTTCTGCTATTGTTCCTGATATTTCTTCTTCCTACACTCCTTAGCAATATGACCAATCTTTCCACAATAAAAACATTTAATTTTAGAGTTGTTTCTATTCGGATGCATAACTTGAGTTTGATTTCGTCTTTTCTGTGAGTTTCCTCCTTTTTTTTGTTGCGTATTTCCTTTTCACTTGAAGAAGTTTTCCTTTGCCATCAATGCAATATCTGCACTCTGGGGCTTCAGAGTCGATCTTCTTTCTTCTTCTTGCATTAACATTCTAGTCAGTTCTTCAAACTTTGGGATTTTCTCTCTCATGTTTGTCCAAGTGATAAGCATTTTGTAGTCATCGGTCACACCATTCATGGTAATGGTTACTAAATCTATATCTGCAACTGTATCACCAATGTCTGCCAATTTTTTGTTCAGATCTTTGATCCTCACTATGAAGGCAACAAATGTTTCATTCTCCTCCATCTTCGGGTATAAAATCTTGCTCTTGAGGAACAGAAGATGATTTTTATTCTTGATCTCATACAAATCCTTTAGTATTCCCCATATTTCGCTTGTTGATTTACATTCTCTGATATGTGGTATGATGCAGTCTTTCACTGACATCTTTAGCAGTGTCCTTACTTTATCTTCTCTCTTCTCCTAATCTAGGATTAATGCTGATCTGGTTGCTAGCTTCATATCATCCCCATTTGCAATCATCCAAGCACTCTGTGCTTCTAGCATAGTTTGCATCTTGAATTTCCAATTCACATAATTGGAGCCATCAATTTTATTATGCTCATTCAAGTATGCTTCGATTATTTGATTATTCATCTTGACGATTCAAAAAATAAAAATAAAAACTCGACAGGAAAAAAAATGTTAGATCTACCCCAGATCTTTATCAAAGGCAGTGTTTGTGATCTCCGTGAGTCCTAGTTCTACTCATGGATTCCTTCTCAGTCTGATCTCTTATTGCAATTCATGCCAATCCATAGCAGTGATGAAAAAAATAGAATATCAGTCAATGCAAGCTCCTCCATGCTACTGGTTTTTGCAGCCTCCACGAAAATCCTCACTACCTTGCTCACACTCCACACGGATGTTCCTCCATGTGGATATTCCTCCATGAGTCTGCAACAACCTTGGCCTCCTTTCGGCTTTCTCCATGAAACCTTCTTGCAGGTCTCAGGCCTCCACTATGCGGCCTCCTCTAAATGGTCTCCAACTCTATTTGATCTCGCAGAGCACACGCAAACCACCGTGGCTTCCTTCATGGCCTCTACCATGGCCCCAGCTACAGATTTCTCACACCCTTGTGTGATCTCCATGGCAGTCCACAGCCTTTTTCCAGGCAGTAGCCTCCTATGGAAAGTCTCCTCCATGACAAACCTCCACGATCAGAGAAGCCTAGCTCCAAGTGATCTCTGAGTAGGTTGATTCTGCAGCTTGTTACCATAACCAATTCCCAAACAAAAACATGCAACCATCATGAACACAATTTTTTTTGTTGTTCTGCATGGTCAGCATGATTTACCATGATGGATTGGTGTCATTCTACCATTCAGTCACCCCAAGTCAGACAAGGAAAAATCACGTAATTTTACTACTGATATCGGCATGAATTTCGCGCTGATACATGCACTTCGGCATTATTCCATGCCTAAACCAGGCACTGCTTTTGACTCGAGTGCATTGGGAAAATTCTTCACTCAGCGTATAGGTTCCTCCATCCTATAGCTCTGATACCATTTTAAAAATGAAATGTTTGTATTAATAAAAGAAACACCCACTGGTCAGCTCTACGAAAGAGAGTCTGAACCAAGAGAGTCTGGCTCTACAGAATGCTCTACATTCTCAATGTAAATCAGACATTATATAGCTTACATAGTTTTAGGGTTGTTAGAACCATACCCTTGGAAATAACAACTACTTCCTATCCTGAGGTCTTGTGAACCAATTCACGCTATTCTAAGATTTCGCGTTATATTCAACAGTGCAGGTCTAGTATGGGTGAACATAGGTTATTGGTTGGCCTCATTGTTCTTTGCTCTTTCTGGAGGCGCTACTGAGCTGGATTCTGGAGGAGAAGTTTGGCATGACTCAAGAACCTCGGGGCCCAATGACTAAGACAGAGATGAGTAATGGCCACTTTTCTTCAGAAGGCCTCGGTTTCGCCATATATACTAGGGGCATACAAGTCTTTTTTATCAGACTATGGGCTGAGTTTGATCTCAATGATTATGAAATGATTGTATCCAAGCCCTACTATTATAAGGCACTATACATTCCAAGCCCTCAACCAGAATGGGGTAAAAAAATATTTTTCGGAGGCCCAAGAAGCACTAATAACAATCCTACATGCGTTGCTTGATATCTATGAAAAGTAATATTGTATTATGTATGCTCTGTCGAACATTGGTTTATGAGAAATAATCTCATATCATGAATGTTGTGGCCTACACTAGATTTGTAATATTTGTATGCACTGTAATAATTTTGGGAAATTAATTTGTTTATGCGTGCCATGTTATAGTTTAATAGTCATTTGCCTAAATAAGGAACTTATAATCCATGTACCAGTTATGTCATGTAATCCTACTTGCACTTGATATCTATGAAAAGTAATATTGTACTATGTATGCTTGGGCATATATAGTTTTATGAAAAATAATATCAAATCAGGAATGCTCGGGCATACACTAGATTGAGAGTGTGATTCAATAAATGATAAAATTTAGTATTATTTAATCTAGTTAATGTGCTTTCTATCTACTAGGGGATGTGGTTACAAATAAAGAAAGTTTATCGTATATATCTTAATATTTTTTTGGATGAAAAATATGGAAAATATTTTTATATTTTAAATGAGTAATACACTTGTTTTTTTCTCAATGGAATACTTATTTTCAACAAGCTTGAAAGCTATTATATTAAAATTGATCATGTCACCTACATGAATTAAACTCGAATGGGAGGATTTGAATCATTTTCCACTAACTTGCATATATGATCATGATATTATCAAAACAAAATGATAAAAGAAGACATTTCTAATATATCATTTAGAGCATATGAAGGTCATTATGAGTTTTTGATTATGTTATTTTGGACTTTGGATTACTAATGTACTTTCAACATTTCAATGCTTGATGAGTTCTATTTTCAAATTCTTCTTTACATACCTTATCCAAATTAAAACTATGATACACACAATTTTATTTTCTCCTGCTAATAAAACAATTGCATAATTTTTTATGAAATATCAATTTCCTAATATTTAAATTATATAAATTTAACACAAGTATATAATTTTTAAATTAAAAAATTAAAAAAATAATAAAAATATATATTCAAAATGAGCAAAATAGAAAATATTTAAATTACTCAATGCAAAAGATATTCACCATGAAAAAAAAACCATTTGTGGATGGGTTTTTATTGGTGGGATTATGGACTTCAAGGTATTTGTCAGAAATGCATGGAATGTGAACAAAATTTGAATGATAAACATGAGTGTTACTCTATTATTGACAATGATATGTATTTATAGTGCATTCATATGACCCTTGGTTTCATATTCCAAGGTCTGTTGGACTTCATTAGACTATTCAATTTCCACACCAACCCTTAGAGGATTAGGTGTCCAACATCCCCCCCTTAATCCGAAGGGGTATGTATGAGTACAAGAAGAGAGTTGTAATACAAAATGTGCAAAAAATGCATAGTAGCACTAGGCTAAATGTGCTCTCTGAAATGTTGGTATAAGGGAGGTGGTTTAAGGATGACCACCAATAGTAATGCTTAGTGTAGTTCCTGAAACTCTTCCAAATCTAGCATGAAGCTGAGGTCTTCTACTAGATGAAGTGATCCTGATGTTTTGGAGAGGGAAACCTTCAACCTTGAAAGGGAGGTCTCAACCCGCATAAAAAGGAGAACCTCAACCTGAAAAGGGAGGTCTCAACCTGTGATGGTTTAAGGATTACCAACTACTCTGGAATGCTTAATGCAATTCCTGGAACTCTTCCAAAACTAGAAAGAAGCTGAAGTCTTCTACTAGAGGAAGTGTCCCCAATTCTTTGAAAAGGTATCACCAACTAAAGGCATGCTTAGGGGTATCTTTGTCTCTGGCTACAACTCAAATATAATATGGCAGGTTGTGGCTCAGGCTCACTTGATGTGGCTTTGAAGCTTGTAGATGACCATCATTTCCCCCCCTTCCAGTTACAAGGTGAGAAGATGAAGAGATATCAACTGCAAGACTTTTCAATATTCAAGAAAAAATCATGTTGTATGAGCGAAATATCTTCTTGTTTGTTGAAAACCATTACCAAGAAGTGATCCATCCAAGATGAATCTTTGTTCTTGCGGGATGTTTTTTTTTTGAATCATCTGTTTGAAGAATTACTAGTTTTATGATAGTGCTTACATGGACAAAGATAAAAAAAAATGATCTTTCATGCGACCAACTTGGTAACAGTGTTGGCATTTCACAATCTGTTATTGTTGTTGTGGAAGAGGGGTAGAATCTGGAACAAATAAAGGTGAACTGTCATGAAGGAATCCAACACTCTGAAACTAAATGGGATTTGAGAAATCTGGAATATGAAAGGACACATCCTTGTCATATCCAACACCAGTTTTGTGCTTGTTGTCGACAAGCTCTTCCCAAGGTCTGATGACTGACTTGGGAAGTACAGACTAAATTTTTGCATCTGCATGTACAACTGCTGCTTCATTAGGTACTAAATCTAAATGAACTTCAACAATATGGGAGTTTATCTCAATGTTTTGAATAGAATGATGCTTACCATGTTGTAGCTCTTCTTGTTATAGCTTTGTCTGAAACTGCAAAAACTCAATATTCTCCTATGCATTTTGGAGACAAATTTTAATATTGGAAAGAGAGGTTTCTTTTATCTTAACCATCTCATCAACAGTGGAATGTATTAAATTATTCAGTAGTTTCAATATATCATCCATTCGATCCATTTCAAACCAATATAATCAGAGAAGTGATGTTATATTCGGCTACAAATTGACCTATAAAATGATAAATAGCTGCAACTATTAGATGAGTAGCAGGATACCAATATCACCAAGTCACTGTAGTAGATAGCCTAGTACCAATTTCAACACAACAAATGACTCACTGCTTCAATGCACTTACTTCTCAAACTACTCACACTGTGCAAAAGAAGAGCCAATATTCTACTTTCTTTGCAAATGAAATTTGTCAATTCTAGAGCCTACTTGCAAAACATATTTTCATTCCAGATTCATAAATGCAATCATCTTCCAGATTCTTGACATACAAATTGGTGAATTTTTGATCGGCAGAAGGTCCAATCCTATCATTCCTTTTAATGAACTTTCCCACATATACTTGCTTTCCTCTAACATCATCCCATTAACATTCTCAATGGCTACGTTTGCACCTTCCTCTATTTCAAAGTGAACAAACACATATCATAAACTCGATGTTTCAGACAAGAGCCAAGTGAGCAAAGAATTCAAACTTTCTTAGAAACTACAGAAGATGTTAACATCAACACATATGTACTTGATGTTATGACAAACAAACCGCAGGAATGAAGATATATTTCTAACCAGTTTCTATATGATATATGATTATTCTCAATAACAAATGAACTTTCCTATATCATATAAAAACTGACAAACTATATTGCCAAATACATATATCATAATGCATGTAATTCTCAGATCTTTACAATAGACCTTCGAGAAGGAATAATACCTTCAATCATTTCTTTCATACTAGTAATGCACACAATGATATCCCTAATGAAACAATGCATTGGAAATAACACTTGAACTTCTGTTCAAGCAGGTGGAGATTTGACTTGATTAATAGTTTATAAGAACTTTTTTGATCTCTATCACTTTATTCTCCTTCAATGGCCTCAACTCAGAGCTTCCCTCTAAATTCTTCTTATTTTTTTTTTGTCGGCACCATTCTTGTTACAATAGAAACTCCATCCACGAACTTTGTTTGGAATATTGCATTGGCATTGTTAAACATGCCTTCCCTTGTCGAAACAATAATAAACTATGAATGTGGGAAATGAGCTTTTATCATCCTTCCAATATTTTGTGTATGACTGAGGTCAAGAGGAGAAAAAACCCTTGAAACCTAAACGGTAAGACCAGCATTCAAATATTGCTTAGTGTTTTTCTTCCAGCAATCTTCGGCTACAATGCAACTAATGGACAACGTTAATATGAACCGAGCGTATTATGGAGAGAACATTAACTCTGTGGTAACGAATTGGGAGAGGCACAACATTCACAATTGTAGAGGGGATTCGATGCGTTTGTAGTAGGGTATGTGGATTGTGGAACTCTTCAAAGTGGTATGGACCAAATAGTGGACTGTGGACCATGCAATCCTTTTCCAACAGACTGTGTGCTCTCTCCTATGTGTGAGTGGTAGCATTTCTCCTTTAGGCCTCGCCCTTGACACTTGCCACCAATCAAAAACACATTCAAATGTATCCAAATGTATATAGTCACAGAGATTAATAAAACTGAATGGAGAGGGGACTGCAGAGGTAATGTTATTTACTATGGGACACTAATGTGATAACATTAAATCACCCTCAACTGCATAGGGCGTCGACTGTGCTACGCAGATGTGAGGAAAGCCCAAAGATGTAAGGGTCGTGATCATGGATCTGGTAGCTACATTCATTGCTAAATGATATTGTGTCTAGATACAAGGAAAAGAAGGAAACAAAATCGAATATGAAGCCTATTAATCCATGCAAAATCCCGAAGGTGACTCCCAAATATCTCTGTATAATAAGGAAGAGAATACGATGCAAGCGAGTAGGAAAGAGGAAAGTATTCAATCTCACTCCTTGGACCATTTCTTCTCAACTACCAGGTTAAACAATTGTTATTGCATCGAATTCAAACACCAGGCATCCTGTCTATTGGCCAAGAAATTAATCAAAATACAATAACAACTAAGCCCGCATTGGCAGAATTATAGCACTGTTAGGACCAGTCTAATTCATGATGAGGGAGCATTAGTGTAGAAAAGTCTTAGAACAATAGCAAAGGGTGTTAAATGCGCAAAGAATAAAGTGATAGAGAATTACGATCATAATGGCAAGGCTCAAATTCAGAACATGTATACCCAAAACATGCATACCTAGATGGAGGCCACAAAACAAGTGGCTCAAATTGGAGCAAAGTCAGAATTCACTTGCTCTATTACCATGTCAGACATGCATGGAATGTGAACATAATCTGAATGATAAACATGAGTGTTACTCTATTATTGACAATGATATACATTTATAGTACATTCATATGACCCTTGATTTCGTATTCCAAAGCCTCTTGAACTTCATTAGACTATTCAGATTCCACACCAACCCTTAGAGGATTAGGTGTCCAACAATATCTAACATATTTTATTTTATTGGTTGCTTGATTTCATCGATCATGTTTTTTTTCAATTGGAATATCATGATCATGTTTCCTTAGGTTATTGGGAACAATTTATGAATGATCTATGACTTATATAACATGTGAATTTGAAAGAATTGGAATACCATGATCATGTTTCTTTGGGTTATCGCAAAAGAATTATGAATGAGCTATGACTTATATAACATGTGAATTTGAAAGTGTAAAGGGTCATGGAAACAATCCTCTTTGATGCATACCACTTACTCTCATATCTTTAGAACACTGCGTTTTTATATGTTTTGATAAAATTATTTGAGACCTAATTTGGTTGATGGTTTTCCCCTCAACCTCGTGATTACACCTTGCGTTTTTGCAAGTTTTGGCCATATCTTCCTATCATGCTTGGATTGTTAGTGGTTAACCTTTGAAACATTTGGCTTTGGGTGCTTTTCACTTTGTAGTTGGTTGACCGCTCTTAAAGAATGGAACTTTGATACTCTTTTTAGTATTATTAAAGTTTCGTTATTGTTGGATTCCTTGATTGATTATATTCCTCAATTCATTCTGTTTGAGATTGTCTTCACAATATTTCCCATTTTAATAAAACCATGTAAATGTATCTATTAACTTATATCGTTATATAATGTGTGTATTTAAAAAAAAGATCATAATAATAATAAATGAATAAATAAACAAAACATAAAATAAATTTTTAAAACATTTCTTTAATTAATTGTACATTATTAAATAGTTGAAAATGGCAACAAGAAAATCCTGATTTCATTTTTCCTTGAACTAAATAAGGAGAAAATTGTAATTCCACATCACAAGACAACAAGAATAAGTTAACTAAGTTAATTTCACTTAGTTGAATTAGTTAATTGGAGTTGAGGGCATAATTGGAGCCATGTAGAGTGGTTCCTAAATTTTGGTACCCTAGGGTGGGTTTAATTTGAGTTGTAATAATTTAATTTAGTTAAATTGAGTAATGTCAGTTAAACTAGTTCCAACTATTGGAGGAACTAGTAGAAGGTCTAACAATGAGGTGCAGCCTCATTGTTCAACCAATTATAATCCGAACTTAAACAGGAATGCTCAAACTTACAGATATAATCATAAACACAAAGATGCAGTAGAAAAACACTTCATTTCATTAATGGAAAAATATTGAACTATGCTTACAAACAAAATGGAAATAAGATAGCTCAGGCAATGGTATCTTATCTCTGAGAAGAGATGTGGCAGCTACATGCCTCTGAACTGAGTTACAATGAGGCTTAAGGGCCTTTTTATTATTGAAAAATATGAGAAAACCCTAAACAACCAAAACGATAACCAAGGAGATGTAACACCAAGAGCTTATGGGCCCCGTTGGGGTTAGTTGGGTATCCAACTTCCCAGGGTCATAACTTGGTCATATTATCTCCATTTTACACATATGATACCTTTTTGGAAATATCTCTCCGAGGAATACAACTACTGGCACAATTTCCATAGCGATCATCAAAGGAATTTTGCCAAAAAAAATGTCATTTAGTGCCTGAAAACAGCAACAAAAGTTCAAGACCTGAAAAACTGCCAAAAATAGTAAATTGTGCTACAATTAAGGAAACTAAAAAAACTAAAAGAAATAATGGTGAGGATCCAAGTGGAATAGGCAGGTGGCCACCAATATCCACCTAGATCAGTCCTCCCTGTTGTTGGGAAAAGTATCCAATACGGAATGACCCTATCCCACTCTAAGGGTGATAGTACCTCAACAACAATCAAAGCAAAGCTATCTAAGATTTCTTCTTTATGAAAGTAAAATAGGGGAGAAAGAGATCCACTAACCGATGTCTTTCGCTAATGGTTGATCCAATCTTCTCTCCTTGCTCCTTTCTCCCAGCTCCTTGCTCTTTCACTGGCCTAGCTACACAAGGATCCTGCAAAATGGCAAGAGAGGGAAACTACAAGAAGCATACATTCATAATTGATTCAAGGATTAGAATAAATCAAATACACAAGTATAACAATACATCATTGAGACACATGCATATAGAAGAACCTCAAATGCTTTATTAATGGAAGAAGTAAAGTTCAGGAAGTGATACAACCATAAGAGGCCCAATCCAGCATCACCTTCCCAGCAGAAAGAAATCTCCTCTTCACCTCCTTCAAAGAAAATCACCCAATAGTTCTAAATTCAAACCAGCAGCACTTCCTTACATTCACAAGATTCCAGCCTCCCTAGACCTCATGAGAGAGATCTATATATAGGATTTTTGGAGAAAGGATGAGTCAGCTTGAGCTTGGCATGAAGCTGACTAGTGTCCTCTCTCACTTCAGTTCTTGAGTCCACTTGGAGGTTCTTGCTTCCACTTGGAGATCTAGAACCTCTTACTCATCACCAGTCGAATTCCCTGATCCAAGTGTCATTTTGGAAGCTTCCTGGGCATTGACACCTTGAGGAATGACTGTGCCACATGTCCAAACTCACCCAGCGCAGGTAGCCTTCTTTGCAGTTGACATTCAACGCAGGTAGACAGTGGAGCACTTGACATTCAGCGCAGATTCTCAGTGGAGCAGTTGACATGATCCAGAATTGCCTTGTTTTTGAGTGTTTTCAGGTGGAGAACTTTTATTCAATGCTGTGGTTTGCTGACCTTGTTCCTCTAGGGGTAGGAACAACATGTTTAGGGACTTTGGATCCCTTAGATTATGGAAATTTCATGCTTCATGCTGTAAGGCACAAAAATGTCTATAACAGTTGCCCCCTAAAGTATGAGGTCGTTTATCGGGTGAAATGCTTTATCAGGAGGATACGAAGTTCATTCAATCGCTGAAAGGTGACCTGTAATAAAATACAATACAATACATTATGATTCATTCTGCTTTCATGATCTTAGCTGAGGCGGGCATTCCCATGCTCAGCTTTATAAATTCATTTTGGTACATAGGACAGACGATCGTCTGATGGTAGACTGATAATTCTCTGCTGAAATTATCATCCTTTGAGTAGGATGATCATCTGCTGCACATGTCAATGTCTTTATTTCCTGAATATATATCGCAGCCCGGATGGATGAAACTAGATCCGGGGTCTTCAAACTCGTTCGATCTTCACTCTAAGTACAAGTCGATCCATGTGAGAATTGTGCTGAAGTCGAACATGGAAAGACATCGCTTGATTACCGGTCAATGATGTAAAACCGTTAACAAGCGCGAGAGGAATCACCGATAATGATAATGATCCTCAAGGTACTGCAGTACAATTCACGTGGTGTGAATATAGGACTTGGCGTCAAACACCACGCAAAATCTTCTGGTCGAAGGTCATCGATGTATACCTGTCGCCGGAAGTGAGAAACTTGCCATTGAGGCATGCAAGCTTCAAAGTACTGAGGGGGTTTGTTCCTAGATCAACTTCTTGGATAATGAGCTGAAGTCGACAAGAAGCGATCCGTCAAAGGAGGGCCTTAATGAATCCCACATCAGTGACACGGAACGGAGCTAATGATTCTAGTGGAGGTGAAAACAATCTGTGACATATGATTCAGGGTGGCGATCATGGATGGATGAAGGATAAAGTATGGCAGTGGATGGGACACGGTTGACTCTTTCTGAACAACATCTCTTGAACATATAACGACACTGATGCGATGGATCGGTAGCATTACCCCAAATGTGGATGGTTTGGCGAGACCATGGTGATAATACCGGTGAATGAAACAACCCAACCCAATGTGGTACGGAGGAAAAGTGTCATGTTCAAGAGCGACTTGCTACCATTAAAGCTTTGAGGTTCTCCCAATTTTTCCCCAGTCATTTCTGACCAGTACCTCTTTATTTTTGTCAAGCTTGAGGAGGATAACATATGCTTGTTCTATGACCTGCCCTTCGGGCAAGCCCATCGCTATGTTTTAACGAGCCTAGCAATAGGGAAACTCGTTCTCGTCTAAAGGCAAGTTTGTCGCTATTTAATCATTTTAACGAGTCTAACGACAAGGAAAACTCAGTCCTTTTCATTTTTAGAGAGTCTGAAAAAGGTACAGAAAGTTAACTCCAAAATTCCTTTTTCGTCATCTAATCCCTTAAGTCCGAAAAAGTATAAAACAATACAGAGGGGATGAGTTTTCGATAACTTTAACGAGCCGAATAAAACAAGCGCTCGACCTTTTTGTGCAATAATCCCTCAGGTCCAAAAAGATTAAAATCTAGAGGAGGGATAGCTCTTCCGGTCACTTTAACGAGCTGGAAGGCCAAAACTCGGCAAACTTTTCATATTTTACGAGTCAGATGAAAAGAGCTTAAAGAAGACTCGTCTTTTGAGGAACGAGTGATAAACAGGGATAGCAACTGATTCCAGGTACAGGTTGGAATTTTCCAATCACGGCAGTGTCACAAGGATGGCTAGGTGAAATCACTCTTCGCAGCTGTTCCTCAAAATGGGTAAACAATCATATGGAGGTGAACGATCGGCCAATTGAAAGTGGACGTGGCAGGTGCAAAACACGACCAAGGCTTTTTATGGCTGATAAATTTACGATCACAGTGGTTATTTACCGGGATAGGTTCATTTTTTATTTAAAAATGAGCTTAAACTCTGGAGGAAACATTGCTCACTACTTATATTTATTTTTTAACGAGCATGAAGACCGCGTTAAAACTGCTCAGATCTTGCGTTTATTTTTTAACGAGCATGAACTTTATGCTAAAACTGCTCGAATATACCAGTCATAAGATAAGAAATGTCCCCTGTGAGATCTCTATTTTTTAAGGAGTTTCATCTTCACTAAGCTTTACTCCATATCCTTTCTTTATGCAAGTTCGGAAACGGCTAATCCCAAAAACAGATAAATAACCGCTCTTAGCTTGCACTCCAAAAGGTTTGCATGCCCCCAGGTATAAAATACAATTTCAAGGTTGCCCCTCCTCTCTCCCACCTCTGCTTTTCTTTGGGTGTTCACAGCTACTTGTCGTCTTGCTAGTCTAATGTTAACGATACTTGTCTTCTCGTTATTTCAACTTTCAACAGATTTTTGCAAGATCGCAAGAGAACAGCTACTTGCGACAAGAGAGCAGCTACTTGCGACAAGAGAAGAACACTACTCAAAGACAAAACATTTGTGTTATTGAGGGAGGCTTACCTCTTTCTGGTTACCCAAAGATTGTCTCGTTAACTTTTCTAACAAAACACTTCTTCGGCAATGTCTACCGAAATAGACAAGGGTGAATGACCTTTGTCAAACACGTAACTTTGACAAAAGAATCATGTTCCAGAACAACCCCTCTTCCATCCACGGATGGGGTACGGACTAGTCATATTCTCCCGCGGAAACTCTACCTTACACCCAAGGTTTTCTCTGCCCGAAGCAGACCAGGATGCATGCCCCCCTGGGTTCCAGTCTCATCTTTCCGAATCACTCGCACTCATCGGGAAGGAGGACTGGGGGTGGAGACATTTCTTGATTGAATAGACCATTCAGGGTTGGTATGTGACTATTTGCGATGCGTGATCCCGGAAATGAAAGTTGGTCTACGAGCTTGACCATTCTTCCTTCGTGTGGAAAACACATTACTCTAAAGAGTGAGGAGACTATTGCTCCCATGCAATATATATAGTCTCGTCCAAGGAGTAGGTTATAATCCAAGGGTCCTTGAACGACCATCACGTTCATTTGAACGGTCTTCCCTTTCAATGTAACAGGCACATTGGGGAGGATCCCTAATGGTCGACTGGTTCCTTTATCGAAACCCGAGAGATTTCTTATCTCAGGCAAAAGCGCCGGGGAACCCAATGCTTTCCAAGCAATAGAGGAAAGGATACTCACAGATGCCCCTTCATCAATGATAGTGCCAGCCATTACCATTATGTATATTTGGACTATGATTCTGAATGGTATACTGGCTGGCAACCGGGGTCTGCCTAGTTGATTCTAATCAAAGGATACAACCAGGTTGCTTGGTGGTGGGACCGAATATACGGCCGGATATGACCCTGACGATGTTCCTTCCTGCGATAAAGGAATGGGCGCATTGCCCTGATGCTCATCAGAGTCTGTGTTGATGAAAAGAACCTGGATGGTGTCATCCTTATTCTCTTCGGTGAGGGTGTCATTTGAAGATGAATCTTCAGTGACGGTGTCATTTGACGATGAAACTTCTGAAGGAAGAACCGGGTCAACTGCCGTTTCGACCTTTGGACTTTCGTCCGGTCTCGATTCAGTAGGTTCATTTTCAATGACTGACGCTTCAGCTGACCACTTGAGCGGGCCAGCTGTATTCTCAACCAACGAAGGACTTGGCACGAGTTTTTTGTATCCAGGAGGAAGTCTCAACGGTGAAACCGGACGATCTTCCAAAACTCTCTTCGCTTCGTCTAAGAAGGGACAACGGTGGATGGCGTGATCGCCTTCACACAGTCTGTAGGGGGATCTTTCTGCCCCTCTTTGTCTTGAACCTTCACTTTCGCTGGTTGACGGTAAGCATTCAACATGGCTATCAGAGGTTGATGCTCCCGAATTGTGCAAACGAGGGGACCAGTCCCTTAGTATTCGGGGAATACAGGGACAATCTCTATGGAAGTGGTCTCCTCTACATATGACACATGGCGATTTAGGCCCGGTTTGTGCTGTGTGTGGATTTTTGTCAGATGTCTTTTGCTTGCCCCCAGTCGCCTTAGGCTCCTTCTTCTTCTCCTTCTTCTCCATGGGAGCTTGGCTTTTGCCGGCTCTACCTTGCGAAGATGAAGGATTGGAGGAAGATTTATAGGAAGTAGAAGGCTGGTGGGTAGCTCTAGACTGATCTAACTGTTGACTCGACTGTTCAGGAACCATGGTGCTCTGAACTACATTGGTTGAGAATAGCCAAATTGGCAGGCCAATTGTCAGTCCTGGAAGCGACAATATGGCCATGTGGGGCGCACCAACTTCTCCCCAAGAGGAGAAAGGATTAGGATTTCCATCATGGGGAATTCCTTGGTTGGGGCGTTCCATGTTCTCAACCTACAGATCAATGCAGGAATAGGAGGTGATTATGTTCCGTTTAAAATAAATTTTATAACGACGCTTTAGACACAACTTGCTTTTTCACTTTTTAAGAGTCGAGAAAAAGCTAAAGATGACTCTAGTCTCCTTCGATGTTTTAACGAGCCCGAAGTGAGAAATGCTCGGTTGGACTTTTTCAGTTATAGAGTTTGAAAAAGGCCAAAAGAAACTACTCTGGAGTTCTAGGCAGAGGGTGTGCCAAACCTTTTGCAAAACCACAGAATACGTTTTACGGTACGGGTGGTCGATCTTCGTGAATGCTGTGTTAACTGCATTGCGATCAGTAGGGCGGTCGACACGGCTTCCTATGGATAAAGGCTTTGTTCCTATAGGGGTCTCCCAATATATACGCGACGGTACGTGGGAGCACAAGTCCATATTAGTGCCACCAACTCTCAGGAGGAATCACCCACCTTCTTCGAGATCGACAGACACTATGTTTAACGACGCCGGAACACGTCTCTACCTTAGACCTCTATGTGTTTGTGTTATGTTTCAATGCGTTGTTATGTAAATTCAATTTATTTTAAGTTGATCTTGTTTAGTAGTTTGCCTTTATGGATTGCCACGAGATGTATGGTACAACTCCTAAATGCAGTCTAAGATGATAAGCAAGCTTTTCAATCTTTCAACTTTGAAAATCTTAACTACTGAGGGAAAAGAAAGACATCATCTTTTCACACAGATCATAGAGCACACACTAATGCACTTTTCCCTAAATCAACATACAAGCTGTCAAAATGCACATGCACAATGCAGGTATTTCTTTTCTCTTTCTTAATGTTGATGTACTACAAAAAAGAAAGCTGTTGTATAACTTTGAATTCAATTTCAAGTGAAAGCAAACAAGCTTTTGTCCAAAACCAAAAGACACCTTAAGGTTTACTTGTTTCAACACTAGAAATACATAAATTCAAACCATATGACGAAAGAAAAAGCTCAATCAGCTATGAACAGCAAACAAACTAACTCTGAAGATCAAAACGACACTTATCACATGTCTAGATCTAAGAGGCCACAGCAAGACTAGTTCACTTTCGTTATGGGAAACTGCAAATGATATAAGAAATACACAGAGAAAAAATACAGTTTCTTTATACAACCGAGGCGGAATAGTGGCAAAGAAAGGTGGTTTCAGATAGGTACATTGACTGATAACAGGCTACAAAAACAAGGATGAAAACAGGGCAATAGAAAGCAGAGAACCCCAATTGCACAAGGCAAAACTGGTTCAGCGCAGGTAGCCCCTTCGGGACCTGCAATGAAATGCAGACTGCCTTCACAGTGCCTGCAATGAAGAGAGAAACTCTCGTTTCTCTTGGTTTCCGGGTTACAGATTGCTCAAAAATCAACAGTTTTTGGCCAAATCAAAGCTACCAATCAAGTACACACTGAAGGATGATTAGGAGGATGAAAAGCCATCACTAAGAGTTGTTCAGAGTCCTTGTGGATCAACTCTTCAAATCATAAACATGCCCAGAAACTGAGCTAGAGTAGCTGCCCTCTACTTTGCATTTGAAAGATCCAAATGCAGTTCGATTCGGTACTCCCTGTGTTTAGGAAATGAATAGCAAAAACACAAACAACCAACAAGATATGATCCCCAGTGGAGTTGTCAATTTGTTGTTGGGAAAAGTATCCAATACAGAATGACCCTATCCCACTCTAAGGGTGATAGTACCTCAACAACAATCAAAGCAAAGCTATCTAAGATTTCTTCTTTATGAAAGTAAAATAGGGGAGAAAGAGATCCACTAACCGATGTCTTTCGCTAATGGTTGATCCAATCTTCTCTCCTTGCTGCTTGCTCCCAGCTCCTTGCTCTTTCACTGGCCCAGCTACACCAAGATCCTGCAAAATGGCAAGAGAGGGAAACTACAAGAAGCATACATTCATAATTGATTCAAGGATTAGAATAAATCAAATACACAAGTATAAAAATACATCATTGAGACACATGCATATATAAGAACCTCAAATGCTTTATTAATGGAAGAAGTAAAGTTCAGGAAGTGATACAACCATAAGAGGCCCAATCCAGCATCACCTTCCCAGTAGAAAGAAATCTCCTCTTCACCTCCTTCAAAGAAAATCACCCAATAGTTCTAAATTCAAACCAACAGCACTTCCTTACATTCACAAGATTCCAGCCTCCCTAGACCTCATGAGAGAGATCTATATATAGGATTTTTGGAGAAAGGATGAGTCAGCTTGAGCTTGGCATGAAGCTGACTAGTGTCCTCTCTCACTTCAGTTATTCTTCAGTTCTTGAGTCCATTTGGAGGTTCTTGCTTCCACTTGGAGATCTAGAACCTCTTACTCATCACCAGTCGAATTCCCTGATCCAAGTGTCATTTTGGAAGCTTCCTGGGCATTGACACCTTGAGGAATGACTGTGCCACATGTCCAAACTCGCCCAGCGTAGGTAGCCTTCTTTGCAGTTGACATTCAACGCAGGTAGACAGTGGAGCACTTGACATTCAGCGTAGATGCTCAGTGGAGCAGTTGACATGATCCAGAATTGCCTTGTTTCTGAGTGTTTTCAGGTGGAGAACTTTTATTCAGTGATGTGGTTTGCTAACCTGGTTCCTCTAGGGGTAGGAACAACATGTTTAGGGACTTTGGATCCCTTAGATTATGGACATTTCATGCTTCATGTTGTAAGTCACAAAAATGTCTATAACACTCCCCCCTTAGGAAGTGATGGTCCCCATTGTGTTGAGTTCATGAGATGAGGAAACTTTTGCTAAACTTGGTCCTTGATTAGCCATTTTCCTTGGTGAAGGAGTTCACCTACTTTAACAACAAGATATATATGTATCCTTTGTTGTCGAGTGTTCTTGATCTGTGTGTCCATGATTTGATCAGTTGTGGCCTATTCCATGTAGTCGGGTTTGAGAGTTGTTTAGCAATGTCAGATTTGTCCAACAATGGTGGAAAGGGCCGAAGGAATTCTACATTGAACACTGGGTGTATACCAAGGAACGGTGGGATGTTGAGCTCGAAGGCATTGTCACTGACGACCTTGGTGATTGTGTATGGCCCATATTAGAGTGGGTGAAGGTTGCAGTGGGGTCCAACAAGGCGCTCCTTCTACAAATGTAGCCAAATTTTGTCTCCCACCTGGAACTTGTGCGACAATTGATGCTGACGATGGCATTGCTTGTACTTACCATTAGCTTTGTCCAATATATCGTGGACTTGTTGGTGAATGTGTTGAATTTTCTCAATGAAGTTGTTATCCCTTTCAGCTTCAGACTGCACGTGAGTCGAATCTGTCTGAGTGGATGCAAATGGTATGGTCACATCAATGGGGCATAATGGCTGAAATCCTAGCCCTACCTGAAAGGGGCTGTGGCCTGTTGAGTTGTGGAGAGCTATGTTGTAGTTGTGTTGGACATAGGGGATACTTTCATCACATGTGTGTGGATTCTTTGAGTTGTACATGAGCATAATGTGTATGATCATACTTTTGAAAGCCTCCATTTGGCCATCAGTTTGGGGATGGAAATCTGTGGACTTAGTAAGCTTTATATCGAGCATATACTAGGGACTTGACCAAAATGCACTCAAGAATCTACTATCTTGATATGAGATAATGGACTATGGGATCCCAAAGTGGACTCACACTCTCTCAAAGAAGAGTTTAGCAGTGGCCTCTGTTATGATACTCTTCCTATAGGCTACCATGATGGTCATCTTAAACAATATGTCGATGGCCACAAAAACATAATCATTGTCATGCTTAGTAGAAGGAAGGCCCAACATATAACCCATGGAGAAATATTCCCAAGGCCGAATACGATAGGTAGATGGGTATATAGACCTTGCTTCTTGATGGTTGGTTTGGAAATGGTGCATGCGGTGCAGGATCTAATGTACTTCCCAACATCGTGACGAATTTTCGACCAATAAAAATACTTCTGCAATACTGCCATTGCTTTCTCTACTACGAAATGTCCAGCCAATCAACTGTTGTGCACCTACCAAATCATCTTGGCATGCTCACTTGAAGGAACAGAAATGTGTCCCAAGTGGCATAATTGTACATCCTTAAGCTGAAAATTTAGAACTTGCTTCCCTTCCAGGAGTGTCTAGTATATGTTGTTGAATTATGGATCACTCTTGTAAAGGTGCGGCCAGCTCGATGTCTTGTGCCCAAAGGAGTCGGGCACAGTGATTAGTGCCATGAATGGTGGTCAGCTGAGGCAATCATCGACGTTATTGGTGCTTCACTTCTTATACTTAATGTTCAAATGGAACTATTGCAGATAGGTGGACCATTGATCCAAATGCAAAATGGCATCAACCCATGTTATTCATCCACCCATGGAATTTACCCATGGTATTATAAGTGGCATCCACTAATGTTATTTATCCACGCATGGTATTGTCAGTGACATCCACCCATGGTATTCATTCACCCATGGTATTGTGACATCCACCCACGGTATTCATTCACCCATGGAATTGATGACCCGGGGTATTGTGACATCCACCCATGGTATTCATTCACCCATGGAATTGACCCATGGTATTGTGACATCCACCCATGGAATTGACACGTGGTATTGTGACATCCACCAATGGTATTCATTCACCCATGGAATTGGCTTGTGGTATTGTATCTGAAAAATACTATAAGTAACAAGTCGCATTTTGTAAAAGGATAGATTGTCCACCACAATGTAGTCCTTACAATTATTATCTATTTTAATAAAAAAAATCCTTGTGGTTTTTTTTATTGGGCATTCTACTCTTTTTCTTCTGGCATTTCAATTTTTCAGATCTCGGGGCCTCTCCCCCAAAATCCATTTCAATCTTTTAGACCTTGAGGGCCTCCCCCACGAGATTTGGATTAGTGGTATTAGATTAGGTTATGATTCCATGGGAATGAGGGTTTCATGCATATTTTAGTTTCAATTTTTTGCAGAAATATTCCACAAACTTCAGGCATGCGCTGCAACCTCCACAGAGAACTTTCTTGGCTCGAGCAGGAATAATTTTTATTTTTTTATTTTTTTGCAGGAATTACTTTTTGGGTGGCTAATTTGCAGATCAGATATGAAACATTTGGTCCAATATTTGCGAAAACAAATAACAGATTTGGATTCCTTGAGAAAAAAATAGAAAAATTCAAAACAAAAAATCAGTCAAATTAGAGTCTCGATGAGGGAGATATTGGTGATTTAAAATCAGCTATGTTGTAGAATTTTTTTTCTGACAACAACTAGTGGATGATGAATCCTATCATTTTTCAAGTTTTTTGTGGAGAATTTCAGAAAAAGTATCGTAGATCTGAGCTCCTCTTAAAAATTCACCCAATTTCAAAAAAAAGGGTCGAATTAGATTTCAAATGTGGGAGATATTGTTGATTTAAAATCAACTATTTTCTTAGAACTTTTCTGACGACGGAAAAATTGCAATGTGAATATGAGATTCTAGAGTGTCCATATAAGGATTTCCAACACATGGGAAGATGCAAATGTTGAAATATAGCAACAAGATTATTCCAATTTAATTTTTCCTTGAATTAAATTGTGAATTAAAATCGAATTTAGTCTTAACAGCTACTTGGAAATAATTAGTTAATTTATTTTAAATTAATTAGGTGGAGAAATTCAAGTTAGAAGTCTTTCTGAAGTCATGCAAGAGTTATCCCTTAAATTAAGGAGATAATATTGTGTTACATTTGAGTTGTAATTATTTAACTCAATTTATTGAGTTAAGTCCAATTAAATTAGTTCCAAACTGTTTGAGGAACTAATAGTGAGTTAAGAGTCAGTTGATGCATTAATGCACTCAACTAGTGCTACTCCAGTTTATTGAAGATTCCCTCATCATAAACTCAATCATGTCTATTCTGAGAAAGATCTAGATGAGATAAATATTCAAGGACAATGTACTATCACTTGCATGTGTTTTCTCATGGAGAAAAAACATGCATGCAGTCAAGGATTTATCCTTGAGGATTGCGTAGTTTTGAAGGAATTTTTCCACTTGGTAATAGGATAATCATCCAGAAGGAACAACACAAGGAAATAGGAGCTTGGAGGGTAGAGGGGAAGGGTAGAGAGAAGCCAATATTTCCTGTGAACAACTGTGAGGATTGTACTAAGAGATGGCTAGCTGTGAGAGCTAAGGCTTTGTATAATTCATATGTATTTCCAACATGTATGATAATACAATAGTGTGGGGTTTCTAGTTGAGGCTTTCCCCAAAGTATTTTCATGTGTATTGTGTTGCTGATTCTTCTTCTTCTAGTTATATTGTTTAGCTCGATATTTAAGCTTCCGAAAATTGATAGTAGAAGTAGGTTATAATATTCTGCTTTGATTTATATTGCATTATCGGATTAACCTACATAGATTTTGTACATGGTATCGGAGTTGTGAACAATATACTAAGAAGAGAATTCAAAGTTTGAAGTTTGGGGTTGCGAGTGCAAATCAAATACATATCATACTTCAAGGTTGGCCAATGGCATTCTATAGCTTGAGATTCGAGTATGCCTTGGAAGGTAGTTCGAACTACATAGCATGGAAATATAGAATGGAGGCTGTCTTAAGAGATAATGGCTTGAAGGAATTCATTGATCAAGAAATACCAGAGCCAGCTTCAACTAATGCACAAGATTTGGCTAAGTGGAAGAAGTGTGTAGCGAAGGCAAGACAGATCATCCTTCAGGGAGTTTGAGGCCATACTGTCTCAAGTCTCCATGGGAGGGATACTCCATTTTCAAAGTGGAAGACATTGAAGGACCTCTACCAGAACAATAGCGACTAGAGGAAATTGGCGCTCAAGGAGAAGATTCAAAGAATCAAGATGGAGAAGACCGACACTATTTCCACATATTTGAACAAGCTCGCCACCTATAGAGATGAGCTTGGTAGTGTGGGAATAACTACTTCCGATGATGATATGGTGAGCCTCACTCTCCTTGGCCTTCCAAAGAGTTGGAATAGCTACCAGGACTCTATGAATGGAAGGGAGAAACTGTTGGGTTGGGAATGACTGTGGTCAGATCTTATGCAGGAGAAGATCAGGAGGAGCACACGAGATGGTTCTTCATTCAAGAATGATGATGAAGAAAATCTGGCCTTAGAAAGTAACTCAACGAAAGGGAAGGGGAAGGATTCCCATTTCAAATTGAATTATTCTCATGGAGGGAAGAAGCGTGACATGTCTAAATTAAGATGCTTTAATTGTCATAAGATGGGACTTTATGTGACTAATTTCCCATCAAATAAGTCCAAGAAGGGATCCTTAGAAAGATTGGAATGTGAGGCATTAGCCTCTCAGTTTGAAATGTAATTTAGCCTCATCACATGCATGGTGTCATCAATGATGGGATGTGTCTGGTATCTTGAAAGTGGAGCCTCATTCCACATGACCAATGATCAAAATTTATTCAGTGCCTTGGAGGAGAAAGAGATGAAGATGCGCATAGAGATGGGTGACCACAAAAGGTACAATGTTTTAGGAGTGGGCACGGGTTCTTGTAAGAGGGAGAATGGAGCTCCTCTCACCTTGAAAAACATGATGTATGTGCCTGGATTGAAGAAGAACTTAGTATCTGTTATAGACAATTTTGTGCCTTACAGCAACAAGCATGAATTGTCAATAATCCAAGGGATCCAAAGTTCCCTAAACATGATGTTCCTACCCCTAGAGGAACAAGGTCAGCAAACCAACAGCTCTCAGATCAGTTCTCCACCTGAAAACACTAAAAAAAAAGCAATCCTGAAATCAAAGTAGGTGCTCCACTAGGCTTCTGCGCTGAAACACAACTGCTCCATGGTGTACCTGCGTTGCAAAGCAGGTAGAACAAATCCCACCTGCGTTGGGCGAGTTTGGACATGTGGCACAGTGAGTCATTGCTTTGGAATCTTCCAAAAATGACACTTGGATCAGGTATTTCGCCTTGTGATGAGTCAGATGCTTTGTTTCTCCAAGTGGAAGCAAGGTTCACCAAGTGGACTCAAGAACTGAAGATCAATTGAAGATTAACTGAAGAGAGAGAGGACACAAGGCAGCTACACATCAGTTGCAAGCTGACTCATCCTTTCTCAATTCATCTATATATTGAGCTCTCTCCTATGAGCTCAGGAGGCTGGAATTTTGTGCAAAGTAATGATATGTTGTTGGTTTCGTTCTTGAGTTATTGGGTGATTGTTTGAGAGAGGTGAAGAAGAGCAATTCTTTCTGCTGGGAGGTGTTGCTGGGTTGGAGCCTGCAATGGTTGTAATCCTCTCAGAACCTTTATTTCTTCATTAATAAAAGCTATTGAGGTTCTTCTATGTGCTCTTGCTTCAATTATGTATTGTGATGATTGCATGTTTGGTTTACACTAATCCATGAACCAGTTATGATTGCATGCCTCTTGTAGTTTCCTTCTTTGTCATTGTGCAGGATCTCATTGCAGCTGGGCGAGCAGAAGGACAAAGAGCTAGGAGCAAGCGGCCAAAGAGGAGAGTTTGGATTCGACATTAAGCGCAAGGAAACGGTTAGTGCTTTCTCCATCCTCTTTTGCTTTCATAAAGAAGTAAACTTTCAGTAGTTTGTTTTACAGTTGTTGCTAAGGAACTGTCACCCTTAGAGTGGGTTAGGGTCATCCGAGTCGGATACTTTTCCCTACAACAAACTGGCGACTCCACTGGGGATCGTATCCGTTTGATTGTGTTTGTAGTATTTTGCTATTCATTTCCTGAACAAAAGAGTACCAAATCGAAAAAGCTTTTGACTATATCAAAAGCGAAGTAGAGGGCAGCTACTCTTGCTCATTTTCTGAGCAAATTCATGATTTGAAGAGCTGATCTACAAAGATCCTTGTAAGCTCTTAGTGATAGCTTTCCACCTTCCTAATCATCCCTTTGAGTGTGCTTGACTGATTGCTTCTGATTTGAGCAAAAACTGTGCATTTTTGAGAAAATTATGACCCGGAAACTGTGAAAACGCAACTCTCGTTTTCCAAAGCAGGTAGTACACAGGCTACCTGCTTTGCAACGCAGGTCCCGAAGGGGCTACCTGCACTGAGAGCCAGTTTGGCTGTGCAGAGCCTGCGTTGGCCCAAATTTGCCTAGTGCATTTGGGGTTTCCTCCTTTCTCTTGCCTGTTTTCACTTAGTTTTGCTGCTAGGTGTCAGTCTTGTGCCTGTTTTGAAACCAATATTACTTGCCATCATTCTGCCTCAGTTATATAACGAAATTGTACTTGTTCTTTGTATTTCTTACTCATTTAAAATTTCCCATAACGAAGAGTAAACTAGTCTTGCTTTTGGCCTCTTAGATATGAACCTGTGTTAGGCATTTTGCTGGTCTAAAGAGTTAGCTTGTTTGCTGTCCATAGCTGATTAGTCATTTTACTTTCGTTAGTATGGTTTGATTTCATGCATTTCCAGTGATTAAACAAGTAAATCTTAAGGTGTCTTTTGATTTTGGACAAACTTGTTTGTTTTCGCTCTAAATCGAAATCAAAGTTATATAACCACTTTCTTTTTGTAATCCATTGACATTAAGAAAGGGAAAAGAAAATACATGCATTGTGCATTTTGCATTTGAAAAAGTTTGCATGATGATTTAGGAGAAAGTGCATTAGTTTGTGCTGTATGAACTGTGTGAAAAGAATTTGCCTCTCTTCTCTCTCAGTAGTTAAGATTTCCATCAGTCAAAAAGATTTGAAAAAGCTTGCTTCTCATCTTAGGCTGCATTTAGGAATTTGTCATATACATCTCGTGGTGAACCTTGAAAGGAAAACTTTAAAAAGATCAACTTAAAATATACTGAATGAACCTAACAACGCATTGTAACATAACGCAAACATCTAGAGGTCTAGGTAGAGACGTGTTCCGGCGTCGTTAAACATAGTGACTGTCGATCTCTACGAAGGTGGGTGATTCCTCCTGAGAGTCGGTGGCACTAATATGGACTTGTGCTCCCACGTACCGTCGCGTATATATTGGGAGACCCCTATAGGCAATTATCCTTTATCCATAGGAAGCCGTGTCGGCCGCCCTACTGATCGCGATGTAGTGAACACAGCATTCACGAAGATCGACCACCCGTACCGTAAAACGTATTCTGTGGTTTCGCGAAAGGTTTGGCACACCCTCTGCCTAGATCTCCAGAGCAGTTTCTTTTGGCCTTTTTCAAACTCTATAACTGAAAAGGTCCAACCGAGCATTTGTCACTTCGGGCTCGTTAATACATCGAAGGAGACTAGAGTCATCTTTAGCTTTTTCTCGACTCTTAAAACATGAAAAAGCAAAGTTATGTTTAAAAGCGTCTAATAAAATTCATTCAAATCGGAATCACAAATTTTCCCCTTTATATTTTAGTTGATCGAGTAATCCGCAATCGTGGAAGAAAGTCAATTGAATATCCGTCGTTCTCGGAGGCTTGCGAGTCAACCGTCTTTGTCTCCGGAATCGAAAACAATCCGGACAAAGCGAGCTCGTCGAACCAGTTCAAAATCTCCTTTAAAAGTTAGAACAAGTGTTCCAACAACATCTGAGATTCTGGTCACTCCAAACATTTCCGGAAACCCTGCCTCTATAGAAGAAGTTCGATCGCCACAGAGGGACAGTAATACTGATCCTAGTCTGGGGGCAAATACTTGTATGACTGAACCAGTTCCATCTGTAACTGGTCCAGAGAGTTTTGTGCCTCAAACATCTGTCGCTTTTGATACAACCCCTTCTTCGGCACCGGAAATCTTTTACGGACCTGACGGTCTTCCTCTTCCACCTGGTCTGATTGCGATAGAGGAAATTATAGAGGAACCGCAAGTATCCACTCCAATTCAGTTTGGAGTAGGGGTCACTCTATTTCCTGCTACAACAAAAGTTTGTCCATCACCAGTGGAAGTTCCTGTAGAATCACTAGGCGATCAATTGGATAGACTAAAAATGTCTGAACAACCGTCAACATCTAGGACTGTGTCAAACGACATGGCGACGGCAGAATTACCTGCTGCAAATCCAACAATGTTCGCCGGCATACCATCTGTCCCAACTAGCTCTCAATCGCTAGAAGGAGTCCACAAAGAGACTATCTCGACAGTATGGTCTGTTCCTGTTTGTTCCGGAGTAATGTCTGGTAACTCTCATGGTGAGACTCATCAAATTGACCCTTTTGGGAATCTAATTAGGCCATCCAGTCCTCCAGGACAATCAATTGCCTTGAGTTCTGGATTGCTACCGTATGGGGGGCAGTATACCCTTTCATTACCCCCTCCGGGAGGGTACCCATACGGGAGTTCTCAACCTTATTCAAGTTATGGTGGAATTGCAACGAGTAGTTGGGTACCTATGCTATCCCAGCCACCAAGAGTTGTATATTCTATGCAACAGTGTGTACTTGTGACAAACATCCCAACTACACCGGCTATTGTGACTGTGTCGCAAGTTCAAACAATGCCTGTTGTATGTCAACCTCAGATTTCTCAGGTTCTCATGCAACGGCCCCTTGACCCTGCGACCCAACCACAATCGCCTACTGGTGGGGCAACACAAGTACAGTCGGGTACAACTACCCCACATCTTGGTCCAATGGTTAGTATAGCGCAACAACCCATGGTGTCGCAACCGTGGATAGTGCAATACCAACAGCCGCAATTCCAACAAGTGCACCAGGGTTCTGAACAGCAAATCTTTGCGAATACGGGACAACCATATATTCAAAATGGTCAAAATCAACCACTTTATAGTGGTCAAGTCCATCAACCGTATCAATCATACCAACATCAACTCCATTATGCTGGTATGCAAAGACCAACTGTTCAGGCGATTCCATCGTATCCTGGTTACGCTTCACCTAACTTGAATCAACAGTTACCATTCGTGGCGACTTTAGAGTTGCCTGATTTACATCGGTTAACCAATGATCCAATTGCTTACGCCCCATGGTGGCCAGTGATCCCGCATAAACTTCCATCCGACATTCCTAAATTCAATGGAAATCCAGGTGAAGACCCGTCGAATCATGTGATGACATTTCATCTATGGTGTTCGTCGAACACTTTAAATGACGATTCGATAAGGCTTCGCCTCTTTCAGAGGACATTGACAGGTCCAGCGACAAAATGGTATATAGAATTGCCTAGAGCTTCGTTCGACAATTTTAGCTCCCTTGCCACGACATTCTTAACCCACTTTCAATTACCAATAAGGTATGAAACGGGAACAGAAATATTGACTAACTTCAAACAGACAACCGCAACTCATATATCAGATCATATACATGAGTGGCGACGTCGACGAAGAATGGTTAAAACATACGTCCCTGATCAGCTTTTAGCTGAGTGGTTTATAAAGTCGTTACTTCCGGCCATAACGGAAGATGTGGCAAAGGGGGGAGTCGTAACAGAAGAGCAGGTTATCGCTCGTGCACAATATTTGGACTTAGTATATACTCAGTCCGGCACGCTCTATGACAAAATACCAGACGCCCCTAGACCAGAGTTTTCAATCCCTCCTCCTCCTAAATCAAATAGTGACTCTCATGCCGGCGATGGCGTGATTGGCACGGCAAACACAAATCCGAAAAGGACCCATCAAAAGAAGGCCCGTAAGGATTCGAATCAAAATGCGCATGAAGAAGTTCTTGCTTTGGAAGTAAATGCCGTATCGACAAATAAGGGCAAAGAAACCAATCAACCAGGAAGCAAGAAGAATCAAAACAAAGGGAAGAAGAATAAACAAGGTGAGTCATCTCCTCGAAGAACTTCTTCAAGCCCTCCTCGAGATAGGAAACCACCTTATGGGTGTCAGATATGTGATGAGGATCACTGGACGAGAGAATTTCCATACAAAGCTGATCTAAAAAGATTCTTAAAGAGTTCTCAAACTCCAGCTGTGTTAACTGATCCGTTTCCCGATCGAGGAAAAAATCTGGTTGGTAGTGGAAACGCTTCCCCATCTCAAGTGCTTATGTTGTCGGTTTCAAAACAGCAAAATGATGCTTTGATTTCGACAAGGAACAAAGATTACGGGAATCCACAGGTGTCAAACGATAAAGGTAAAGATCAACCTAGCAGTTCGACAACAACTTCGGCAGAAGTTGTACCCCCCATCACACATGAATTAACAATAAAACCGCCAAAGGGAGTAGTACACAAGTCAACATTTAATCCTCGTGCCAGAGCGGCACAGCATTATAATATAGTGGAAGATTTGGCGCAATCGCCGTCCGCTATGTCGACTCTTGAAGTACTACAAAATTGCCCATCCCAAAGGCAGGCATTGTTATCAGCAATTGGTGGGGTGGATCCTAAAGATTCTAATCTTGTATCCTTTGATCACAAAGGATATGATCCTCAGTTACCAGCTCAACTAGCTTTCCTCGTCCAAGTGAAAGCCCTCAACAAAACTGTTCATCGAACAATTATTGATGAGGGGGCATCGACATGTATTATGTCGATGAGTTGCTGGAAAACCTTAGGATCTCCAACCTTGTCACGATCATTGACGACTTTAAAAGCATTCGACGGAAGGACATATACCCCTTACGGTATCCTTAGTAACTTGAAAGTTGAACTAGGGGGCAAAACAATAGAAATAGATGTTGAAGTCATCGATGGCAATCTTGACTATAACATCCTACTGGGAAGACCATGGATTTATGCCATGGAAGCTGTTGTGTCGACCTATTTTAGGAAAATTGCATTCCCCTTTCAAGGAGGGATTACGATCATTGACCAACAAAATTTCCTCCCTAATGGTTCACAAGTTACAAGAAGCGTTCCTATGATCCATGGAAGCGACCATTCGTTTCAAAATATCGGAGTAGGCCTACTAAAAGATCCTACATTAATGGGAACTTTCGCCCTTCCGCCACCATTCATTGTGGGAGAAGTGGCGACGGTAGGGGCCTGCAATATAATATCTTCCATAGAAAAGATGTCAGAAAACGATATCAACATGGATCATGTAAAGGTTTTGTCCCCAAGCCCAATGGAAGTATTGTAGCAATCAATTTTCTTGGCCTGGGGGGCAACCCCAAATCAACGCTCATCAAGCGTTTGGATAGATAGGTCTAGAGAATATGGCACCCCTTTAAGTCCTTGGTCGCGAGTGCATGGAACTGACAAAGGAATAGTCCAATCAATGGTAATTGACGGGGCACCATGGAATGATTCCCACCATCGTTCCCTTCTCCCGGGTTGTGGGGAAGATACTCAAAATAACCTTTATCATCCTTCAGTTTTCGATTTTCTATCGAGTACTGTAAATACAGTGGGCAATGAGGATAGTTCTTTTACTATGTCAACCTCATTAAAAAATGAAATGATCCCCTTTCCAGATCTCAATGGTAAACCTTCATTCCAACCAACAAAGTTGAATGCAATGAAGCTTGGGGGGCATGCACCTCGATTTGCGTTATTATGCTGGGGGCATGCAAACATATCATCGAGCAGTTTTATCAATGTTCATGCTCATTAAAAAATAAACGCAAGAATCGAGCAGTTTTAGCAATGTTCATGCTCGTTAAAAAATAAACATAAATTGTGAGCAATCTTTCCCTACAGTTCAAGCTCATCCAGAAAAAATGAACTGGTAAACAACCTCGAGAAATGTAACCTTTGAAAGCCATATTAAAAGCCCTTGGTCGTGTTTATATGCCATCACCTCCATCTGTTCATTTGGCCAATCGTTCACCTCCATATGTTTGTTTACCCATTTTGAGGAACAGCTGCGAAGAGTGATTTCACTTAGCCATTCTTGTGACACTGCCGTGATTGGAGAATTCCAACCTGTACTTGGAATCTGCTGCTATCCCTGTTCATCACTCGTTCCTCAAAAGGCGAGTCTTCTTTGAGCTCTTTTCACTGACTCGTAAAATATGAAAAGTTTGCCGAGTTTTGGCCTTCCAGCTCGTTAAAGCGACCGGAAAGCTATCCCTCCTCTAGATTTTAATCTTTTTGGACCTGAGGGATTATTGCACAAAAAGATCGAGCGCTTGTTTGTTCAGCTCGTTAAAGCAACCGAAAATTCATCCCTTCTGTATTGTTTTAAACTTTTTCGGACTTAAGGGATTAGATGACGAAAAAGGAATTTTGGAGTTAACTTTTCGTAGAAAAAATGAACCGGTAAACAACCTCGAGAAATGTAACCTTTGAAAGCCATATTAAAAGCCCTTGGTCGTGTTTATATGCCATCACCTCCATCTGTTCATTTGGCCAATCGTTCACCTCCATATGTTTGTTTACCCATTTTGAGGAACAGCTGCGAAGAGTGATTTCACTTAGCCATCCTTGTGACACTGCCGTGATTGGAGAATTCCAACCTGTACTTGGAATCTGCTGCTATCCTTGTTCATCACTCGTTCCTCAAAAGGCGAGTCTTCTTTGAGCTCTTTTCACTGACTCGTAAAATATGAAAAGTTTGCCGAGTTTTGGCCTTCCAGCTCGTTAAAGCGACCGGAAAGCTATCCCTCCTCTAGATTTTAATCTTTTTGGACCTGAGGGATTATTGCACAAAAAGATCGAGCGCTTGTTTGTTCGGCTCGTTAAAGCAACCGAAAATTCATCCCTTCTGTATTGTTTTAAACTTTTTCGGACTTAAGGGATTAGATGACGAAAAAGGAATTTTGGAGTTAACTTTTCCTACCTTTTCAGACTCTCTAAAAATGAAAAGGACCGAGTTTTCCTTGTCGTTAGACTCGTTAAAATGATTAAATAGCGACAAACTTGTCTTTAAACGAGAACGAGTTTCCCTATCGCTAGGCTCGTTAAAACATAGCGATGGGCTTGCCCGAAGGGCAGGTTATAGAACAAGCATATGTTATCCTCCTCAAGCTTGACAAAAATAAAGAGGTACTGGTCAGCAATGACTGGGGAAAAATTGGGAGAACCTCACAGTATTAATGGTAGCAAGTTGCTCTTGAACATGACACTTTGTCCTCCGTACCGCATCGGGTTGGGTTGTTTCATTCACCGGTCGCAGAACCATGGTCCTCGCCACACCATCCACAATTGGGGTAATGCTACCAATCCATCACATTAGTGTCGTTATATGTTCAAGAGATGTGGTTCTGTAAAGAGTCAACCGTGTTCCACCCACTGCCATACATTATCCTTCATCCACTTCATGACCGCCACCCTGAATCATACATCACAGTTTGTTTTCACCTCATCATAATCACTAGCTCCGTTCCGTGTCACTGATGTGGGATTCATTAAGGCCCTCCTTTGACGGATCGCTCCTTGTCGACATCAGCTCATTATCCAAGGAGTTGATCTAGGAACACCCCCCTCAGTACTTTGAAGCTTGCATGCCTCAATGGCAAGTTTCTCACTTCCGGCGACAGGTATACATCAATGACCTTCGACCAGAAGATTTTGCATGGTGGTCGACGCCAAGTCCTTTATTCCCACCATGTAGATTGTACTGCCGTACCTTGAGGGTCATCATCCTTATCGGTGATTCCTCTCGCGCTTGTTAACGGTTTACATCATTGACCGGTAATCAAGCGATGTCTTTCCATGTTCGACTTCAAGAAATACTCACATGGATCGACTTGTACATCGAGTGAAGATCGGAAGAGACTGAAGACCCCGGATCTAGTTTCATCCATCCGGGCTGCGATATATATTCAGGACATAAAGACATTTGATATGTACATCATTGCAACAGATGATCATCCTTTTCAAAGGATGATAAATTCGGCAGAGAATTATCAGTCTAGCATCAGACGATCGTCTGTTCTATGTACCAAAATGTATTTATAAAGCTGAGCATGGGAATGCCCGCCTCAGCTAGATCATGAAAAATGTATGAAAAATAATGTATTGTATTGTATCTTATTACAGGACACTTCTCAGCAGATTGAATGAACTTCGGATCCTCTCATTAAAGCATTTCACCCGATAAACGACCTCATACTTTAGGGGGCATCTGTTATAGACAATTTTGTGCCTTACAGCAACAAGCATGAATTGTCAATAATCCAAGGGATCCAAAGTTCCCTAAACATGATGTTCCTACCCCTAGAGGAACAAGGTCAGCAAACCAATAGCTCTCAGATCAGTTCTCCACCTGAAAACACTCAAAAACAAGCAATCCTGAAATCAAAGCAGGTGCTCCACTAGGCTTCCGCGCTGAAACACAACTGCTCCATGGTGTACCTGCGTTGCAAAGCAGGTAGAACAAATCCCACCTGCGTTGGGCGAGTTTGGACATGTGGCACAGTGAGTCATTGCTTTGGAATCTTCCAAAAATGACACTTGGATCAGATATTTCGCCTTGTGATGAGTCAGATGCTTTGTTTCTCCAAGTGGAAGCAAGGTTCACCAAGTGGACTCAAGAACTGAAGATCAATTGAAGATTAACTGAAGAGAGAGAGGACACAAGGCAGCTACACATCAGTTGCAAGCTGACTCATCCTTTCTCAATTCATCTATATATTGAGCTCTCTCCTATGAGCTCAGGAGGCTGGAATTTTGTGCAAAGTAATGATATGCTGTTGGTTTCGTTCTTGAGTTATTGGGTGATTGTTTGAGAGAGGTGAAGAAGAGCAATTCTTTCTGCTGGGAGGTGTTGCTGGGTTGGAGCCTGCAATGGTTGTAATCCTCTCAGAACCTTTATTTCTTCATTAATAAAAGCTATTGAGGTTCTTCTATGTGCTCTTGCTTCAATTATGTATTGTGATGATTGCATGTTTGGTTTACACTAATCCATGAACCAGTTATGATTGCATGCCTCTTGTAGTTTCCTTCTTTGTCATTGTGCAGGATCTCATTGCAGCTGGGCGAGCAGAAGGACAAAGAGCTAGGAGCAAGCGGCCAAAGAGGAGAGTTTGGATTCGACATTAAGCGCAAGGCAACTGTTAGTGCTTTCTCCATCCTCTTTTGCTTTCATAAAGAAGTAAACTTTCAGTAGTTTGTTTTACAGTTGTTGCTAAGGAACTGTCACCCTTAGAGTGGGTTAGGGTCATCCGAGTCGGATACTTTTCCCTACAACAGTATCGGTCATGATTTTGGAGGACAAAGGTTACGATGTTTTCTTTAGTAAAGGAAAGGCATTCCTAAGACACATAGCCATGGGTCAGATCAAGAGGATAGGGATTCGGGTGAAGAATCTCTATAAACTAGAGGTAGATGATTATGCAGTTTTGAGTATGAAAGTAGAATTAGTGCAAAGCCAAGACATTGGCAAGTTGTGGCATAGGTGGTTGGGCCATTTGCATCATGGGGCTTTGAAGATAATGCAACAGATATCTATAGGACTTCCCAAAGGTAAACTTGAGCAAGTTGACACATGCAAAGGTTGTACCTTAGGAAAGTACACCAAGTCTTCCTTTCATGATGGAGATAGTCGAGCAGAGGCTATCTTAGAGAGAGTTCATACTGATTTTTGTGGACCATTATCAATGGCATCCACAGTGAAGCAAAGGTATTATGTGATTTTCATTAATGACTATTCTCGTAAATGTTGGATCTATTTCATGCAGAAGAAGGACCAAAATTTCACAAAGTTTTGTGAGTTCAAATCTTTGGTCGAGAAAGAGTCAGGGAAGAAGACCAAGGCCTTGAAAAGTGACAACAGTGGAGAATATGTCTCTCAAGAGTTTAATGACTTTTGTGTAGTGGAAGGAATTAAATTAGAGTTGATGGCACCTCATAACCCACAGTAGAATGGGGTGGCTAAGAGGAAGAACCAAACTATTGTAGGGGCAGCAAGGGCAATGCTACACAAGCAAGGCCTACTACTTCAGTTGTGGGCTGAGGTATGCAACACAACGGTCTATTTGTAGAATAGAAGCCCACATTGCATACTTGGGTTGAGGACACCAGAGGAAGCTTTCTATGGTAAGAGAGATGTGGGTCACTTTAGGATCTTTGGCTCATCAGTATATTGCCATGTGACAAAGGATGCACAAAAGAATCTTGAGCTGAAAACATAGTTGGGGATATTTTTGGGGTACACTGATACACCTCACAACTATCGAGTGTACTTGCCTACTAGTCAGAGGACAGTGGTTCGCAGAGATCTCAAGTTTGATGAGCAGAAGGCCATGTGAGTTTCCCTTGAGAGGGAGCTCCAACTATAGGCTGTGGAGGAACTGTTGGTTCCTAAGGAGGAGGAGCCTCAAACTGATTTGGAGCAACTGCATGCATAGGTTCCAAGAGTGGAGGCGTTCACTCAAGTAGAGTCTTCCAGGGATGGACGGAAGCACACAAGAGAAGCTGACATATTGTTGGAGGATGTGAGAGATAATGTGGGAGCACCATCTTCTCAGTGCAGACAGAAGAGGTCACCTGAGAGGTACACTAGATACATGGCCCTTGTCAGGGAATGTTTAGACTGAGCCATCTTCCTTTGAGGAATCAGTGTAGCAGCCGATTTGGGTTGATGCTATGGTGGAGGAATATGACTCCATAGTTCGTAATAGTGTTTGGAACGTGTTTCCGAGACTAGAGAACAAGTCAATTGTGAGTTCCCATTAGCTTTACAAGGTAAATCAAGCTACTGATGGTAGTGTGGAGAAGCATAAGGCAAGATTTGTTGCTTATGGCTTTTCACAGGTCAAGGGGATTGACTATGATGAGACTTTTTCTCATGTCGCAAGGTACTCATCTATCATATCTATGTCGACACTATCATCACAGATGGGATGGAAGATCCATCAGATGGATGTGAAGATTGCATTCCTCAATGGCCAGATTGATGAAGAGGTGTACATAGAGCAACCAGAAGGTTTTGGAGGCCTTTGATTGTGAGTCACATATGTGCTGATTCAAGAGAGCATTGTACAGGCTGAAGAAAGCACCTTGTGCTTGGTACACTAGGATAGACAACTACTTCATCGGGTTGGGCTTCATAAAGAGTGAATCAGATGTGAACCTGTACCACATCGTGGTGAAGGGTAAGTTGTTGATCATCATACTTTATGTTGATAATCTCATATTGACTGGTGATGATCAGTTGATCATGTCTTTCAAGGAGGAGATTGCAAGAGAATTCGAGATGAAAGACATGGGTTTCATGCATTACTTCCTTCGCATGGAAGTGTGGCAGAAGGATGGGGAGTTGTTTGTGTCTTAGGGAAAGTATGCCAAAGAGATACTCAAGAGATTCCATGTGGAGAAGTGTAAGCCCATGCAGACTCCTCTAGCAGGTAACTGGAGGAAGGAGGTTGCTACTTCAAGAGAAGTGGTAGAGGCTACTGCGTACAGGCAATTTGTGGGTTCGCTAATGTACTTAGTGAACACATGACCAGATTTTTGCTTTGCAGTGAACCAGCTGAGTCAAGTGATGGTTCAACCTACCAAGATGTTTGGAAGGCAGAAAAGCATGTATTGAGATACCTTAGAGACACATCTCAGTATGGATTATGGTACGGACAGACAAGGGATTGAAGCTATAGGGTTTCACTAATGTAGATTGGGTAGGGAGTCCATCAGATCGAAAGCACACATCAGGAGGGATTTTCAACCTTGGGCCAGTGACAGTTTCTTGGTACAACAAGAAACATAGATTGGTTCACTCAGCTCAGCAGAGGTAGAATACATGGTTTCAAGTCAGGTAGCATGTGAGGCCATCTGGATGCAGAAAATCCTAGTTGATTTATTTGATCAGAGGATGGATCTAACTGTGACATATTGTGATAATTAGAGTTGTATCGAACTCTCTGAGAATCCAGTATTTCATGATAGGTCCAATCACATTGACATCCGCTATCATCATCTCAGAGACTGTGTAGCGAGGAGGATAATGTTGTTGTAGTATACTTCAACAGAGGAGCAAGATGCTGACATTTTGGGAAAAAATTTTCAATGAGTAAATTCGAGTTCCATAGAGACAGGATGAGGGAGGAAGATAATCCCTTTCTTGTTGAGAGGGAGTGTTGAAATATGGCAACAAGAATATTCCAATTTAATTTGTACTTGAATTAAATTGTAAATTAAAATTGAATTTAGTCTTAACATCTACTTGGAAATAATTAATTAATTTATTTTAAATTAATTAGTTGGAGAAATTCAAGTTAGAGGTCTTTCTGTAGTCATGCAAGAGTTATCCTTTAAATTAAGGAGATAATATTTAGTTACATTTGAGTTGTAATTAGTGTTGAAAATGCAACAAGATGATGGAGCTTAGTGGAAAGGAGTTGCCTTCACTAAGTGGGCCCACAGGCTATTCTTGGCACAAAGTCTATTTTTAGACTATGTCTATTTTTAGACATATGGATCATGGTCTATGAGTTGTAGGATGTTATTTATGGATGATTGGTCATGTTGGGAAAAATAGATGGACTTCTATTTTTTGTTCACAGCGGAGTGATCAGAGTCTATTTTTAGATTGCCAGGCTAAAAAGAGAAACAGTCAAATATTATTATCCCTTAGTAATATTTGGACTCTAAACATTATCTTATTCTCTTGGAGCACTTCAGTTCGAGCTATGGATGTGGCACATGCAGCTGGAAAAAGGAATCACATGGTTTCTTATGTGTTAGTTGAGCTATTGCATGCAGGACTTCAGTTAGAACTCATGTGGTTGAGTTTAAGTGAATTTGATTGTGGAGTTGATGGAGTTGTGTTCAGTTTGACTTAGTTGAACTAGTTGTATTTAGTCTAAATAAAGAATACACTAGTGATGAGTTGTTTGAATTGATTGTTAATTAATTCACTAATTATTAACTCATAAATAAACTAAAGAATACATCAGTTAACTCATTGCATGGACAGTTCAACAGAGACAGGTGTTAGAGGTAAGTGAAATTGTGAGTTGTGACTATCAGTTGTGGATGAGATTTGCACATGCAAGGGATTGAGTTATGTCAATGAGGACTACGCAGTGTGGGCATATATCAAGGCAATTGTAGCTTGTGGTCATGTGATTCTCTTGCAGCATTGTGCAGTGGAGGCAGGCAAAGCAGCAGAGGAGATTTGAACCTGTGACTTGTTCGGATCTGAGGTAGTTTTGTGTGTAACAGGTGGAGATAGTGTTGGATACTTGTGAAGAGTATTGTACTATCTATTGTTACATGTTCTCAATCATTATAATATATAGATAGTGTGGGGTTTTTAACTGTATGCTTTCCCCAGGTTACATACTGTGTTAATGTGCTCATGCGATTAATGTTTCATTGATTTTAATGCTGCTAAACTGATGATCAGCGTAGAGGAGGTTATGTATTATGCATGTATTCCGCAATAATGTATAATCTAGATAATCTCTGTGGATAAGTGTCATATTATTCAAAATTTCTACATGGTATCAGAGCTGTTGATCATCAGATCTATTATTGAGAAAGTGTTTACATTTTATTTCTTCAGGCAGAGTTTGTAATCAGGCCAGGTAGCCTCTGGATTCATCCTTCTTTTGGAAGGTGAGATATTCGGTGAATGCCCATACAGTCAATCTCTGTACAAGAAATACTTTGTTCTCATGAATTTTAGACCAGAAGCGGTTGAGTTTTTGAGCTGTGGAATGGCGCTCAAGGATAAAACTCGAAAACATTAGGTGTGAGAATGGAGATAGTATCTCACGAAGTTCACCCAATGCTGGGATGAGCTGGGAAGTGGGGGGATGACTGTCGATGATGAGGACTTGGTGAGCTTCGCTCTCCTTGGTCTTCTGAAGATTTGGCATTCCTATCAGGACTCTGTCAATGGTCGGGAGAAATTGCCAGGATGGGAGAGACTTTGGGCGGATCTTGTGCAGGAGGAGATCAAACGGAGCACCAGAGACAGTTCTTCATGCATGCATGATGAGGAGAACTGTGACTTAGCGAGTAAGGTGAAGAAGGGGAAGGTGAAGGGTTATCTTTCCGAATCCAGTTCTTCCAATGATGGGAAGAAGGTTGACAAGTTGAAGGTGAGATGCTTTTGTTGTCATGAGTTGGGCCATTATGCTACTAATTGTCCAAAGAAGAAGTCCAAGAAGGGATCTAGGGAAGGATCTGAAGTGAGGCACTTGCTTCACAGTTTGAGTTGGATTTCACACTCTTCACATGCATGGTTTCATCCATGGTGGGAAGTGGTTGGTTTCTTGACAGTGGAGCTTCTTTCCACATGACTGGTGACAAGAGTTTTTTCAGTACTTTGGAGGAGAAAGATCTCCAGATACTCATAGTGATGGGTAATGATGAGAAGTATAGTGTCTCAGGTGTAGGCACAGTTATTTTTTAGAGGGAGCATGGAGCTCGCCTTACCTTGACCGATGTCAAGTATGTACCAGGACTGAAGAGAAACTTGGTGTCGATCGCGATGCTGGAAGATAGAGGCTGTGATGTAGACTTCAGTAAGGGAAATGTTTTCCTTAGACACATCATCACTAGATAGGTGAAGCAGATTGGTTCACGGGTCAAGAACCTATATGCTCTTGAGGTTCAATATGCATGCAAAGCCTTGAGTAGTGAGGCAACTGATGGAGACTTGGTAGTTGAGAGGGACCGTATATTACCACTCAACATGCAGAGCCAGAAGAAGTCTCAGACGATTGTGGAGGAGCCACGATTGGTGCAGCAGCTTCAGGAGGTTGTGGAGCAGCCATAACAAGGGAAGCTGTGAGGAGATGGAGTAGAGACATATACTCATGCAGAGACCTCTAGTAGGGGGAAACTTCAAGCCAGGTGGGCTGAGGGATCACATGCAGCCATACCTCCCGGTAGGAGGTGGGGTGATGTGGATTGATCATCCCAAGGAGGAGGGGCAAGATCCTTGAGGTACCCAACCTCTCGGATGAGACCTTGCTACGGGAGCCCTGATGTGGAGTAGCAGGAACTAACTGATTGGGTAGAGACAGATGCGGATGTAGCGGCAGAGAGAGTGACAGTGTAGGGAATCCTAGGATAGCACATAGCTAGCAGGTTGTAGCAATGCGAGAGGCACAAGTGTTTTGCACAGTGCTAGGTGGCACAGAGAGGTGTGCAATGGTGCGATATGCATGGAGATGTTGCAGTAGTGCAGATGTCAGAGAGGGAGCACTTGTCTGTAGCAGGTAGAGCTTCAACATCAGAGTATGTTCCTAGCCCAACAGAGTGGTCAGTTGGGAGTGTTTTTTGTTCCAAGTGTTGTTGGAGCAAATGGACCAGGAAAATGTGTTGCATGCAGAACATTCCAGAGTTGCAGGATAGGGGTTGCAGATAATCCATATCTTGTTGAGAGGGAGCGTTGAAAATGCAACAAGATGATGGAGCTTAGTGGAAAGGAGTCGCCTTCACTAAGTGGACCCGCAGGCTATTTTTGGCGCAAAGTCTATTTTTAGACATATGGATCATGGTCTATGAGTTGTAGGATGCTATTTATGGATGATTGGTCATGTTGGGAAAAATAGATGGACTTCTATTTTTGGTTCACAGCGGAGTGATCAGAGTCTATTTTTAGACTAAACAGTCAAATATTATTAGCCCTTAGTAATATTTCGACTCTAAACATTATCTTATTCTCTTGGAGCACTTCAGTTCAAGCTACGGATGTGGCACATGTAGTTGAAAAAAGGAATCACGTGGTTTCTTATGTGTTAGTTGAGCTATTGCATGCAGGACTTCAGTTAGAACTCACGTGGTGGAGTTTTAGTGGAGTTGATTGTGGAGTTGATGGAGTTGTGTTCAGTTTGACTTAGTTGAACTAGTTGTATTTAGTCTAACTAAAGAATGCACTAGTGATGAGTTGTGTGAATTGATTGTTAATTAATTCACTAATTATTAACTCATAAAGAAACTAAATAATACATTAGTTAACTCAGTGCATAGACAGTTCAACAGAGACAAGTGTTAGAGGTAAGTGAAAGGGTGAGTTGTGACTATTAGTTATGCATGAGATTTGCACATGCAAGGGATTGATTTATGCCAATGAGGACTGCGCAGTGTGGGCATATATCAAGGCAATAGTAGCTTGTGCTCACGTGATTCTCTTGCAGCATTGTGTAGTGGAGGTAGGCAAAGCAGCGGAGGAGATTTGAACCTGTGACTTGTTCAGATCTGAGCTAGTTTTGTGTGTAACAGGTGGAGATAGTGTTGGATACTTGTGAGGAGTATTGTACTATGTATTGTTACATGTTCTCAATCATTATAATATACAGATAGTGTGGGGTTTTTAGCTGTATGCTTTCCCCAGGTTACATACTATGTTAATGTGCACATGCGATTGATGTTTCATTGATTTTAATGCTACTAAATTGATGATCAACGTAGAGGAGGTTATGTATTATGCATGTATTACGCAATAGTGTATAATCGGGATAATCTTTGTGAATAAGTGTCATATTATTAAAAATTTCTACAATTAGTTAACTCATTTTACTGAGTTAAGTCCAGTTAAATTAGTTCCAAACTGTTTGAGTAACTAATATTGAGTTAACAGTCAATTGATGCATTAATGCACTCAACTAGTGCTACTCTAGTTAACTGAAGATTCCCTCATCAGAAACTCATGCATGTATATTCTAAGAAAGACCCAGTTAAGATAAATGTTCAAGGACAATGTACTATCAGTTGCATGTGTTTTGTCATGGAGAATACTCATGCATGCAGTCAAGGATTTATCCTTGAGGATTGCATAGTTTTGAAGGAATTTTTCCACTTGGTAATAGGATAACCATCCAGAAGGAACAACGCAAGGAAATAGGAGCTTAGAGGGTAGAGAGGAAGGATAGAGAGAAGCCAAGATTTCCTGTGAGCATCTGTGAGGATTGTACTCAGAGCTGGCTAGTCGTGAGAGCTAATGCTTTGGATAATTCCTATGTATTTCCACCATGTATGTAATACAATATTGTGCGGTTTTTAACTGAGGCTTTCCCCAAAGTATTTTCATGTGTATTGTGCCGTTGATTCTTCTTCTTCTGGTTATATTTTTCAGATAGATATTTAAGCTTCCACGAATTGATAGTAGAAGTAGGTTGTAGTATTCTTCTTTCATTTATATTGCATTATTGAGTTAACCTACATAGATTTTCTACAATAAAATGGTCCTTCTACTTCCAAAAACAGGTTATAATAAATATTATGAGTTATATTGACCAACTTATGTCAATTTTAATTATGAAGTAGCATTCAGAGTGGGTTCCCGTTGGAGACATGCCCTCCCACCCCACTTTTGTAGGCACCTGCTTCGCATTCATCAATTTCAATATAGCAACATTCAGCTTGGGTTATTTGGATACATGCCCCCCCACCCCAGGATATGTAGGCACATGCTACTTCATCAACAACCAACATCACGGTTATGGGTCAACCACACAAAATCCTTGTCATTGAAGTGCATTTGCTAGGTTGCACACTGTTAGTATCACGGTTGGTCACAAGCATTACAGAGTATCTCTATCATCAGATCTTCATTTGTCATGGTTATGGGTCATCCACAAACCCACACTTCATTGAAGTCCATTTGTTAGGTTGCACACTGTCAGTATCATAGTATGTCACAAGCATTACAAGGTATCTATATCCTCAGATATTCGTTCATCATGGTTATGGGTCATCCACAAACCCACACTTCATCGAATTCCATTTTCTAGGTTGCACACTGTCAGTATCACAGTTGGTCACAAGCTTTACAGGGTATCTTTATCCTCGGATCTTCATTCATCATGTTATGGGTTAACCACATAAAACCCTTCTCTTCAATGGTTCTTCATATTCAAAAAAGGATTCGTAGGAAGGAACTTCACGCAATGGGGACCATTGCCTCTTAAGGAGGGAGGAATGATCTGAATGGAAAATGGCGTCAACCCACGTTATTCATCCACCCATGGAATTTAGCCATGGTATTGTAAGTGGCATCCACTCATGGTATTTATCCACCCTTGGTATTGTAAGTGACATCCACCCATGGTATTCATTCACCCATGAAATTGATGACCTATGGTATTGTGACATCCACCCAATGTGGTGTTCATTCACCCATGGAATTGACCCATGGTATTGTGACATCCACCCATGGTATTCATTCACCCATGGAATTGACACGTGGTATTGTGACATCCACCAATGGTATTCATTCACCCATGGAATTGACCTGTGGTATTGTATTTGAAAAATACTATAAGTAACAAGTCGCATTTTGTAAAAGGACAAATTGTCAACGATAATGTAGTCCTTGCAATTATTATCTATTTTAATAAAAAAAAAATTGTGGTTTTGTTTATTGGGCATTCTACTCCTTTTCTTCTAGCATTTCAATTTTTCAGATCTTGGGGTCCTCTAATCCATTTCAATCTTTTAGATCTTGAGGGCCTCCCTCCAAGATCCGGATCAACCATTTCTGATGGCGATCATTGTGTAACTTCCCTTGTGTCTGTATGAACTGTAGAGGTTGTGGTCTATTTCGATGACCACTTCCTTCCCTAGAATGTAATGCTTCCATTGATGGCATGCCTGCACAATAAAATGTGTTTCTTGTCGTAAGTAGGCTACTTTCAAACTGTGTCTAAAATTGTCTCACTGTGGTAAGCCATCGAATGCCCATGTTGAGTAAGAACAGAATCAATAGCCTAATTAGAGGCATTTGTCTCAATTTCAAATGGTTGTTGTAGGTATGGTAATGTGGGCACTGGTGCAGAACAGAGGTGATTATTCAACTCAGAGAATGCTCGTTGTTGGGTTTCCAACCAAAAGAACTTTTCTTTTACTTTGCCCTTGGTGATGACTTAAAGGCCAAGTCATATGAGAGAACCCTAACATGGGCCTAAGATAGAAATTTTCAAGACCCAAAAAGTTGCAGAGCTCTGTTAGAGTGGTTGGGGCTGGCCAATCCTGAATGACTTGTATCTTGGATGGGTCCACATGTACACCCTGCTCATTAATGATGTACCCCAAATATTGAACCCAGGTTAGGCGAAAGGTGCATTTCTCCAAGTTAGCACACAACTTGTGTTTTTGAAGGGTTTGAAGAACCTGACGAATATGATGTAGTTCTCTTCCCAAATCTAGCTAAAGATCAAGATGTCATCTAAATACACCACCACAAATGCATTGGTGAAGGGTCACAAGATGTCATCCATCAATTTCATGAAGGTTGCAGGGGCATTCGTTAATTCAAACATCATGACCAACCATTCTAAAAGGCCCTCCTTGGATTTGAAGGCAGTCTTCCACACATCAGAGGGTTTGATAGGCACCTAATGATAAATTGACTTCAAGTCAATCTTGCTGAAATATTTTTCCCTCTTGAACTGGTCCAGAAGGTCATCAATTTGCGGGATTGGGTACCTATTCTAGAAAGTGATCTTGTTAAACACCTGATAGCCAATACAAAGACTCTAGGTCCCATCCTTCTTATGTACCAATACAATCGGGCTCCCACATGGTGATGAGCTTGGCCTAATGTGTCCTTTCTGTAGTAGTTTCTGAATCTACCTCTTGATCTCATCGTTATCCAGAATAGAGGATTGATAGATTGGTCCATTGGGTAGGTGTGCACTTGCGGTGGGATTGATGGAGTGCTTGATATGACAATGTAGAGGTACCCCTGTGGGTGAGGCAAAAATATCCATGTACTCCTCCATGACCTTGTCCATCTGCTGCTATTGCACATAGGAGCCCTGCCTAGAAGTCGTGGCCACAATCTTCTTCCTGCCTTGGGGCTAAATCATAAGAAAAACAAATTTCATGGTCTAGGAAATGATCTTACTACATTTCTTTGCAGTGATCAAAGAGATGGCGGTAGGAGGGGCTACCTACGGTATCCTGTATAACTTATTAGCCAAAGTAATAATCACAGAACAAGGTCTAGACTCATTTACAACATGTTGTTTCCACAAGTATGGTTGTCCTAAAATACATCTGAGACTTCAAGAGGAGAAACATCACACAGTACCTCACTCATGAAGGGCTTGATGTTGTATGAAACGCGACACTATTGGTTGACGCGAAGATCTCGTCCTTAGCGAAGACACCTGATGGTGTATGGCTATGGATGTGATGTAGTATTTAGGCCCAGTCGCTTCATGACCTCTGCTGAAATGAGGTTGTTTTGGCTCCCGCTGTCGATAATGAACTGCAATGGAGAACCCTTCACCCACATCTGTGAGTGGAAGAGGTGTTCCCCCTCCTATGGATCTTCAGGCTCAATTTTATTGATATTTGTGGTGGCCACGATGACATTGGGGTCGACATCAATGATCTGCCTCCCTTTTTCAACTCCCTTATTGAGTTCTGATTCAAAGCCATAACCTCTGTCCAATTCGGAAGCCTTCAGCTCATCCATCAGTGACTACATGGCCTGCCACTCACTTTGTATTATGAGTGGAGCTCTTATGGAAATCACACCATTTTCTCATGTCCTTCTTCATCTTTGTGGTGTTCTTCTTTTCTTGCAGCTTCAGCGGGTTGTTTTGGGTAGCCCCGCCTTGTCTTGGTCCTTTGTTATGTGGCTTGGGGGTGCCTTTTCCTTTCTTGGGATTCATAGATCTAAAGCCACACTTATTTTGTTTAAAATTCTGCTCAATCTTTACAGTGTACTGATACACCATGCCAAGCGAGAAGATGTCTAGGAACTCAATCTCGTCCTCGATGTACTTGTGCAGATAGTCGTGGTACTTAAGAACCAAGTGCCACTCACTATCCTTGATACCCAGCGTCGTGCAAAGGGTATGGAAAGTATTTGTGAACTTTCGCACATCTTGGTCCCTTCCTTGTCGTAGCGGCTTCCACTTTATGTATTTTATCTTCATAGATCCTGACAGGGTAATAATCTCCCTTGATGGCATTTCAGAAAGAATTCCAAGTGGGTGGAGCTGAAAACAATGAGGGCTCACTCTCGTCCTTTTATTCACAATAGGTTTCCCACTAGTCCTTGACGTATGGGGTAGCTTTGAGAAGTGCAAAAGTAATATTTTCCCGATTGGTAAAGTCATGAGCTGAAAAATATCCTTCCAATAGATTTAACCATTTATCTACGGCGACTGCATCTATTAGGCCTTCAAATATGGGAATATCAAATTTAACTTCTACCTCAAAAGTATTAGTTCCTCTAGAGTGGCTACTGGATGAAGATGCATCCCCTGTGGGTATCCATCGAAGGATCTGGGTAAAATTATCCATCGTCATGACCCTTTGTCTCTTGAGGGCTTCCTCTAGTAGCATTTTGAAAGGATCCCCTCGTTTTTCTTTTCTTCTTCCATGGGAGGTCATCGGGTTTTTGTGAGGCTGATCCTACAATGGTGTTGAAAATAACAACAAGAAATGCTAAAAATATAAGTGCTAAAATTAGCACTACTATAAATAGAATTTTGGGATACATTCCAATTTTAGTTAGTCTCTGAACTAAAATTGAGAATTAAAATTCGAATTTGATTTTAGAAGTTGTTTGTAAAATAATTAATTAATTCGTCGTGAGTTAATTAGTTGTAGAAAATCAAACATGTAGTCTATGTGAAAACATGCAATAGTTTCCGCTGTGATTGAGGAAGTTATCGCTTGATTAAGGAGATTAGGATGAGTTGTACCTTGAGTTGTAATTAGCTAGTTCATTTAATTGAGTAAGTCCACCTAGATTAGTTCCAACAGATTGTGCAACTGATTGTGAGTTCAGTTAGTTAATTCATGCTTGCATGTAACTAATGCACTTCAGATAATTAAATATTCTCTCATAAATAACTCATGCATGTCAGTTCATTCAGAGACCCAATTGAGATCAAATGATGGGACAATGTACTATCAGTTGTAGGAATATTCCATTCAGGATATCTCTCGCATGCAGGAGGAATTCATTCCTTGGAGATTGCGCAGTTTCTTTTGAGTTTGGTGAGTTATGTGAGAGGTGAATTCACATAGGTGGCAGCCAAAGGACCCAAGAGAAACTACGCAAGGAAATAGAAGACTTGGAGGATTGGAGGAATACATATGTTGTGTCTATTCAGTCTATGAGCAGCATTAAGGGATTGTACTGTGAGTTGGATATCTTGTGAGATAATGCTTTATGTAATCTAGACATATTTCCACTTGTATGATAATACATAGATTTGGCTTTTTAGCTGAGGCTTTCCCTAGAGTATTCTTCTGTGTTTATGTGTGATTGATTTCTCTTCATCTGTTATATGTGTTCTATTTGGTCTTGCTCAAAATCAATTAAGCTTCCGCAAGTTTGTTTGTAGAAGTAGATCAAGTGTTTTGCTTTAGTATATTGCATTATCAGGTGATCTAGAGTGGGAAATTCTACATGGTATCAAAGAAAAGGTGATCAAAGCAAAGGAAATTATACAAATAAGGGAGATGTTTGAAGTTGAAAGTTCCCTATTATAGAATTCGAATTCTTATCACATCTCAAATTTCACCAATGTCTTTCAACGGTTTGAGACTCAAGTATTCCCTTGATGGTAGCTCGAATTATATCGCCTAGAAGGATTACATGGAAGCAGTATTAGAGGACAGCAGTTTGAAGCACTTCATTGATCAAGAAGTCCCTAATCCAGCACCTTCTAATGCCCAAGAATTGGCGGAATTGATGAAATGTGTGGCTAGAGTGAGGAGAATATTTCTAGAGTGATGCATGGGTTCCCAGCATATACCCATACTTAGCAAAATGATGCCAGGGTTACCCAAGATATAGCCACAGTATGCATCAATATGCATAAACACTTCACTCCCAGGATTTCCAACTTTCTGAGTCAAAACTTCAGCCATCACTGGTTACGGCCCATTTATTAGTTCCTGTGCATGCAAACTCAATAACCCTGCCTGAACCTTCCTATTGGGACCCGAATCACCCCTTCCACTTTCAAATAAGACTTTTAACAAAGTCTCATTCTCATTTCTTCCTATCAGGATTCTAAATCCTTCACAACCTTCAATCGATGCTTTTAATTCCCTTCATAATCCTTACACAAAGGATTTTCACACAATACGCCTTTTTCCTCCTTTATATAGGTTTTGCACAGAACCCGAGGTTAAAACCTCATCGCAATCGCTATCGGCTTTCTTCCCTTGGCCTTGCCACATATGTGGTTCATCACCCATCTGACTCAGATATGTGACTATCGGAGTCGTAAATCTATGTTCTAGCCTTTAACCACTCGGTGAAACTCTTTTAACACAATACGAAGGAATACCTTAAATTTCCGCCTGAACCACTATAAGGCAGACTTCAAAGTTTATATACTATATCACAAAGTGAGGTTGGGTCCATTCATCTATTGGCCCTTTGTATTATCGCGAGCCTCTTTCCATCGCTAATTCCCGATCTCTCGAACTTCCGATCATCATTTAGCGCTTAATCACTATCGGCATATTGAAATTCCATTACATTGGCCTTGACTTCTTCAAACCGGCGATCTGACTAGTTCTTCGGACCTAATCAGGCTATCAACCAGCCCCTATTATATTTCGCATCTGGAAATCAGTTCCGACTATGTTTTGCACTTGTTTTCAGTGTAAACTGGATTTTGGTTTACGAGACTTAATCTCCATAAACAATTTCGCCAGTGCGATGTTTCACCTCCCTCTTCAAAGGAATCATCTGGACGCTTGATCCATGTGATCAAAACGGTCTTGTGCACTTGATAACTTACTCCCTCACTCCTCGGTTTACTTAGTTTTCTTGCTAAGTCTTCAGTTTCCCATGGTTTAGCTTCTCCTCAGGGGGTTTCTTCAAAGGTTTCGTGTCTTCTATTTCTGCTACTTAACTACTCTTCTGAACTCATCTCCTCGAGATCTCAACTTCTCTTTCCCTCTAGAGCATCGATCTGATGCTTCAATGGGACTTGATGATCCCTTACAATTTTTTTGAATCGTTCTCCTCTCTGTGCTTTGCCTTGACTGTGCTTGCATACAATTATTGCAGGATTCAAATTCATAACAATTCCAACACTTGAAACACACTTCTTGAGGTCGAAACTAACCTCTATATTCATAAAAATACACAACAATTATAGACTGAGACTCTCTGTCTCTCATACAAGCCTGATCATCAACTGTTCGTGCCCTCCTCTAAGTCTACTCGTAGGCTTAAATATATTTATATGGAAACATTAGATCTGATCACTGTGAAGGATCCAATCACATCCTTTCCTTAAACCACTCAACTAAAGCCCAAAAGCTCGCTACATATGTGGCAGTATTACATTTAATAAGTCTCCTTGATACTTTTATCCATTCTATCTTTTTCTCCATTTAATGCTTTAAAACTCTCTCTTGCTCCTAGAATCATGAAAAGTTCTAAGAGTCCTCATTTATTTGACAGCTTTTACAACCTTCTCCATTATCTAATTAAATCATACTTAAAGGCCTGAATATTGCGTTAACTTGAGACTTATGAAAACTATTTCCTAAAATACATGACCCCCTATATCTACTATTTACAATGATTTCCCTTGGGCCGAATGCTCCTGCATCAGACTCCCAAAGTAGAAAATATTCATGATCTCTTGATCATGTGTCTTCTAGCCTTGGTCTTCCTGGATCCCACACTTTGTTCTGTAACTGTCTGCATGCTTTGTTCCCTTGTTGTTGTTGCACTTCTTCTATCCTTTGCTCCATCTTATTCTTCTTATCAATCAGGTTCAACTTCTGCTTGATCTTGCTTGCTGTTGCTACCATTTTCCTCCATTTGGACTACTTCATCATCAGCTCCCACATTTCTTCAATCTCTGTCTCGAGTACATATTTGGATTGGTCCATCTTTTGCTTCATATTTCTGCCTCCTTCTCTTTGTTTCAGGTTATTGTTTTTGTCTTCTATGCTGACTTTTCCTTTGGTTTCTCCAACTTTTGGTTTTCTTGCTCTTGCTTAAACGCTTGCTGTGACTCCTATGCTGAATTCTCTTTTACTTGCTTCCTCCATATCATCCTTACCCTCTTTCATGATTGAATCATGATTGTTCAACACTTTCTCTAGCAATTTAACTTCTCTATTCCATGGATTGAATTCTTCCATAGAATTCTCTTCTTTCACCTTTATTTAGCCATTCACTTGTGCCAAATCTCCTCCAGAAATTGCAACAAAGCCTGCATTCACAAAACACTTTTTAAAATTAAAAACATAAGGCAATTGTTCCTTTTATTTCTTTGGAAACAATTTAGTTTTCTGCTCTGTTTTCTCCTTCTCCTTTGTCATCACATCAATAGGCTGATTCGAATTCTCAATAGAATTCATGAGACTGTCAGTTAATTTCTCTTCCACACCATTTGTTCTAATGATGTCTTCTTGCTTGGGTTCATAGTAGTGAACTTCTCCTCCTATAACCTGCTATTGGTTATCTTCACTTTGAAATTGTTTGATTCCTACTGCCTCCTTATCATCTTCAAACAATATCTGCTCAATCTCTTTGATCACGTACTCATACTCATTCATGATTTTTAATGAATCTACAAACAAATTATTATATATTCCTATCTCCATGGCTACTTGAGACACATCTTCATCTTCAAAAAATATAACTGTAGCTTTTGTTCTAACGTCGGGTTCTCTCATCAGTTTCTCTAGCAGTTTAACTTCCTCTTCACACTTAGCAAGCACTTCACCACAATACTCTCTTCTTCGAGCTTTATCCTTCACATGCTGTGTTACAGTATTAAAACACTATCTTCCTTTCACCCTTGTAATCTCAAGGTCTTTGTACTACAACAAATCACTATTTCCCTCATTCAAGAGGTCTTCTCCATCATACTCTATTCTCTTAGAGTACCCATCATTCTCTAATACACATTCTTTCTCAATTTTCTCTTTAGAGTATTCATCTTCTACAAGATATTCCTCTAAATTTTTGATAGCTTCAAAAGACTGTCCATCCTTTGTAAAACACTCCTTTGTTAGTGTTCCTTCTTCCAAGGTTAAATCCTTTTCATAGGGTTCTTCCTTCTTAACATCTTTTAGTAGATGTCCTTATTCCCTACTAACTGTCTCAACAGCTTACATGGTTATTTCCACTATGCCTATCATCATGGTGAATTTATGATCCTTTACTATGTTTTCAGCTAGCCTAGTTTCTTCTTCCTTAGTACATTTTGCCTTGTTGTCCCTCTATAACTCTTCTCGCAGAGTTATCCTTGTCCCATCATCTTCATTAGCATTCTCCTGCACTTGGTTTTCATCAATAACATTAATAAAACTCATTTGATTACCTTTCTCAGACAATATTTCTTCATTCTTCACCAGAATAAGATCCTGATTCCTCATCTCCATGACAACTTCTATAGACTCAGCTAGAGACTTTCCCTTCTGTATGTAGTCAAATTCATCCTCTTTTGAAAAGTTTTCTTTGTCACCTCTTGCTTCTAGATCTTCCTCTCCTCTGAAGATATCTTCAAAAGGCTGCTTTTCTCCTGCAATATTTGCCATCATACACAAACTTCCAGTTTTAGAAACATAAGACTCTATGGTCTCACTTGATGGTTCAACCATCATATCTCCTTTCTATTCCAAATCCTTCATATGATTAAGAAATTCTTCAATGGTCTCCTCTTCAATCTCCTCAAGCCCCTCACTTGGTTGCTTGATGTTTTCCTCCAAATGTGTATGAGACCTATCTATCTCATCTTCTTTCAAGACAGAATTTAGATTCTGCTTGTCAACCTTCTTCTTCATGAAAATATCATCGAATTGTCCTTCACCTGTTTCACCTACAAACATACACAAATTGCTAGATTTAAAACCATGTGACCCTTTGGCATTACTTGAAGGTTCAGTCTTCAAGTCTTCATCTTCAGTCTCTCCCAGAATTTCTTCCTGTTCTGGTTCACAAATGGACTCTTCCATTCCCAACTCAGATTCCTTGAGTTTTTCTATCAACCACTTCACTTACTTTTGTTGTAGCCTTATCTGCATCTCCTGACATTCCACTGGCTTCTTCCTCAAGACCCAACCTAGTCTCTAGCTTTCCTCAAGAATTCTCGTTAATGCATTGAGTTGTTCTTTTAATTTAACAACCTCTTTGTTAGTTTATCCTTGAATCATCCTCTTTCCATTTGCTTTGGTATCCTCTTTCTTATATCCTCTGCTATGGCTTCTCTCTGAACCTCTCCTATGACTATCAGTAGTCATCTTCTTCTCTTCTTTCTTCATGAGCTCCTTTGCAACAAGCCTCTACAACAACTAGTCCTCTTGGCTGCAATCTTACCTCACTAAGCTCTCCTCACTAAGTCTTTTGGTAAGCACAGTTCCCCTGTCTGGAACCTCCTCTTGAGCAACACCTTTTCTCCTTCTAGGCTTCTACAATCTCTCACTCTCTCTTAAGAACACTTCATCTGTCCTCTCTATCCAATTTCTTGTTGGATTCTTTAGGTTCACTGCCACTTCTGTATCAGAGTGTTCTCCTTACTCTGTCTTTGAGAACTCACCTAGTTCTTCTCTCATAACTTCTCTTGTTGTCACCTGTGCATTAGTATAAAAAACACAAATTCTCAATTTAAAATAGAACACATTACCTCACCTTCAAGATCTCAGCATGATCTTGTTTCACCATTCCACCTGTTCTTTGAATGGATTGCCTCTGTCTTGTCTCTAAGTCCTCTTTCCTTTAGAACTTGCATTAAGCAATCTTGCTTCCTCTTTCCTTCAAGAAATCCTCTATTCTTGCCTACTCGAAGCCTATGCTAGAATGCTATAATCTTCCAGAACCTCAAAATTTCCCCTTATAGTATTCTATTGTAGCCTTATGCACATTACCTTCTTCTGTGTGCAACCTACTTTTCATTGGAAATCTTCCCTCGCTGTGATTTCAATTCTGCTCTGGTTACAAATTTGATCTGATAACAAACTTCTGCTCTAATACCACTAATGATGCACGGGTTCCCAGCATACACCCATACTTAGCAAAATGATGCTAGGGTTACCCATCATATACCCACAGTATGCATCAATATGCATAAACAATTCAGTTCCAGGCTTTCCAACTCTCTAAGGAGTCAAAACTTCAGCCATAATTGGTTACGGCCCATTTATCAGTTCCTGTGCATAGGAACTTAATCACCCCACCTGAACCTTCCTATCGGGACGTGGATCACCCCTTACACTTTCAAGTAAGACTTTTAACGAAGTCTCCTTCTCATTTCTTCCTATCGGGATTTTAAATCCTTCACAACCTTTAGTCGACACTTTTAATTCCTCGCATAATCCTTAAACAAAGGATTTTCACGCAATACACCTTTTTCCTCCTTTATATGGGTTGTGCATAGAACTCGAGGTTAAAACCTCATCACAATCGCTATCGACTATCTTCCCCCGGCCTTACCACATATGTGGTTCATCACCCCTTCGACTTCAATACGTGACTATCAGAGTCATAAATCTATGTTCTAGCCTTTAAACACTCGGTGCATCTATTTTAACAAAATACGAAGGAATACCTTAAATTTTGGCCCGAACCACTATAAGGCAGACTTCAAAGTTCATATACCATAGTAGAAAGCAATGTTGGGTCCATTCATCCGTCGGCCCTTTGTATTATCACGAGCCTCTTTCCAATGCCGATTCTCGATCTCCTGAACTTCTGATCGTCAATTAGCATTTAATCACTATCGGCGTATCGAAATTCTATTACACTGGCCTTGACTTCTTGAAGCCACTGATCTGTCTGGTTCTCCGGACTCGATAAGGCTATAAATTGTCCCCTATAATATTTCACGTTTGGAACTTAGTTCCAACTATGTTTTGCACTAGTTTTCAATGTAAACTGGATTTTGGTTTGCGAGACCTAATCTCCATAAATAATTCCACTCGTGCGATGTTTCACCTCCCTCTTCAAAGGAATCATCTGGACCCTTATTCCATGTGATCAAAAGTTTCTTGTTCACTTGGTAACTTACTCCGTCGCTCCTCTGTTTACTTAGTTTTCCCACTAAGTCTTCATTTTCCCATGGTTTAGCTTCTCCTCAAAGGGTTTCTTCAAAGGCTCTAGGTCTTCTATTTCTACTGCTCAACTACTCTTCTAAACTCAACTCCTCGAGCTCTCAACTTCTCATTCCCTCCAGAGTGCTACTCTGATGCTTCAATGGGAATCAATGATCCCTTACGATTTTTCTTAATCGTTCTCCTCTCTGTTCTCTGCCTTGACTATGCTTGCATACAATTATTGCAGGATTCCAATTCATAACAATTCCAACACTCAAAACACACTTCTCCAGGCTGAAACTAACCTATATATTTATAAAAATACACAACGATTACAGACTGAGCCTCTCTGACTCTCATACAGGCCTGATCCTCAACTATTCGTGGCCTCTTCTGAGCCTACTAGTAGGCTTACATATATTTGTATGGAAACATTGGATCATATGACTGTGAAGGATCCAATCACATCCTTTCCTTAAATCACTCGACTAAATCCCAAAATCTCACTACATATGTGGCAGTATTACATTTAATAAGTCTCCTCAAGACTTTTATCCATTCCATCTTTTTCTCCATTTAATGCCTAAAAACTCTCTCTTGCTCCTAGAATCATGAATTGTTCTAAGAGTCCTCATTTATTTGAGAGATTTTTCAACTTTCTCCATTATCTAATTAAATCACACTTAAAGGCCTAAATAATGCATTAACTTGAGACTTAGGAAAGCTATTTGCTAAAATACATGACCCCCTATGTCTACTATTTACAATGATTTTCGTTGGGCTGAATGCTCCTGCATCATGGAGAGAGTTTGAGACCACATAGTCTTGAGTCTCCATTGGAAGGAGACATCATTTTCAATATGGAAAACATTGAAGGATCTATATCAGAACAACAACGATTAGAGGAAGCTGGCGCTGAAAGACAAGCTTCAGAAAATCAAGTGTGAAAAGGGAGACACGATCTCTACATATCTAAACAAGCTCATCACCTGCAGGGATGAGCTTGGAAGTGTAGTGATCATGACAACCAATGATGACATGGTGAGTCTTGCTCTCCTCAGTATTCCTAAGAGCTGGCATAGCTACCATGACTCAGTAAATGGAAGAGAGAAACTACCAAATTGGGAACGAATTTGGTCAGATCTGATGCAAGAGGAGATAGGAAGAAGCACCAGAGATGGATCTTCATCAAAGAAAGATGATGAAGAAAATATAGCCTTAGTGTGTAAGGTGAGGAGAGGTAAAGGGAAGGCATCCCATTCCAAATCTAGTTCTTCCCATGGTGGGAAGAAGATTGACAAATTGAAAGTGAGATGCTTTCATTGTCATGAGGTGGTCCATTATGCTACGAATTGTCCATAGAAGAAATCCAGGAAGGGATCCTCAAAGGGATTAGATGGTGAGGCACTGGCCTTACAGTTCAAATTTGATTTCACCCTCATCGCATGTATGGTTTAATTAATGGTGGGGTGTGTTTGGTACCTGGACAGTGGAGCTTCATTCCACATGACCGACGACAAGAATATTTTCAGTACCTTGGAGGAGAAGGACCTCCAGATGTGGATTGGTATGGGCGATGATGGAAAGTGTCATGTTCTGGTGAAGGTACGATTGTATTTTAGAGGGGTCATGGAGCTCCTTTCACCCTGAATGATGTAAAGTATGTGTCGGGTCTAAAGAAGAATCTTGTGTTCGTTGCTATGTTGGAAGACAAAGGCTATGATGTAGTCTTTAGTAAAGGAAAGGCATTCCTGAGGCATATTGGCACTAGACAGACCAATAGGATTGTGATTAGAATAAAGAATCTATACAAGCTGGAGGTAGACGACTGTGTTGCATTGAGTTCCAAAGAAGAGTTGGTGCAGAGCCAAGATGTTTTCAAGCAATGGCATATAAGATTGGGCCACTTGAACCATGGTGCCTTGAAGATCATGCAACAGATTTCTATTGGACTTCCCAAGGGAAAACTTGAGCAAATGGATACATGCAAAGGTTGTACCTTGGGTAAGTATGCAAAATATTCCTTTCAGGATCGAGAGAGTAGAGCTAGAGAAATCCTAGAGGGAGTTCATATAGATGTGTGTGGACCATTCTATACAGCCTCCATCGCTAAAAAAAGGTACTATGTTATTTTAACTGATGATTTTTCTTGTAGATGTTGGATCTACTTTATGTAGAAGAAGGATCAAACCTTCTCAAGGTTCTGTGAGTTTAAAGCCTTGGAAGAGAAAGAATATGGAAAGAAAATAAGGCCCTTGGGTAGCGAGAATGGTGGAGAGTATGTCTCCGAATAGTTTAAGGACTTCTGTGTAGCAGAAGGAATTAAACGGGAGTTGACGGCACCCCCATAACCCACAGCAGAATGGGGTGGTTGAAAGGAAGAACAGATCGATTGTGGGAGCAACTCGAGTGATGTTGCATGACCAAAGTCTACCACTTCATTTGTGGGATGAGGCATGCAATATAACAGTATACTTCTAGAATAGAAGCCCACATCGTATACTAGGAATGAGTACACCAATGGAGGACTTATCCAGGAAGAGACCAAATGTGAGTCACTTTAGGATCTTTGGATCATCGGTTTATTGCCATGTGATGAAAGATGCCTGGAATGAGCTAGATCCAATAGCTGAGTTGGGGATACTTGTGGGGTACACTGATACACCCCACAAGTATCTGGTGTTCATGCCTACTAGTCAAAGGATAGTGGTATGTAGAGATTTGATGTTCGACGAGAAGAAAGCCATGTGAATATCACTTGAGAGGGAGCTCAAGTTGCATGGAGAGGAGGAACTTTTAGTTCCTAAGTAGGAGCAGCCTCAAACTGATGCAGAGTAGCCACATGCAGAGGATCCAGGAGTGGAGACATCCACTCATGCAAAGTCTTCCAAAGATGGGCAGAAACACTTAAGGGAAGTTGACAGGTTGATGCTGGATGTGAGAGAGAATTTGGGACAACCATCTTCTTAGCGCAAAGAGAGGAGGTCACCTGAGCAGTACACTAGTTACATGGCCCTGGTCGGGGAGTGTGTAGAGACCGAACCTTCTTCATTCGAGGAAGCAGTGCAACAACCAGTCTGGGTTGATGCTATGATGGAGGAGTACGACTCCATCGTTCGGAACAGTGTTTGGGATGTTGTCCCAAGACCAGTGGACAAGCCAATAGTCAGTTCCCAATGCCTTTACAAGGTAAAGCAAGCAACTGATGGAAGTGTTGAGAAACATAAGGCAAGGTTTGTTTCCCATGGTTTCTCACAGGTCGAGGGGATCGACCTTGATGAGACTTTTTCTCCTATAGCAAGGTACTCATCTATCAATATGATGTTGGCACTATCAGCTTAGATGGGTTGGAAGATCCATCAGATGGATGTGAAGACTGTGTTCCTCAATGGGAAGATTGAGGAAGAGGTGTACATTGAGTAGCCGGAGGGTTTTGAGACCTTCGATCATGAGTCGTATGTGTGCTGACTCAAGAGGTCTTTGTACAGGCTGAAGCAAGCACCTCGTGTTTGGTACACTAGGATCAACAACTATTTCACCGGGTTGGGCTTCACCAAGAGTGAAGCAGATGCGAACCTTTACCACTTCATGGTAGAAGATAAGCCATTGATCATTGTTCTTTATGTTGATGATCTGATATAGACAGGTGATGATCAATTGATCAAGTCTTGTAAGGAGGACCTTGCAAGAGAGTTCAAGATGAAATACATGGATATTATGCACTACTTTCTGGGCACGAAAGTGTGGCATAAAGATGGGGAAGTATTTGTTTCTCAAGGCAAGTATGCCAATGAGATACTCAGGCAACTCCACATGGAGAAGTGGAAGCCCATGCAGACTCCTCTAGTTGGTAACTGGAGGAAGGTGGATGCTACTTCAGGTGAGGTAGTAGCTGCTATTGTTTATCACCAACTTGTGGGTTCATTGATGTATCTAGTGAACACACGACCAAATCTGTGTTTTGCGGTGAACTAGCTGAGTCAAGCCATGGTTCATCCTACCAAGGAATTTTGGAAGGCATCAAAGCATGTGCTGAGATACCTCAGAGGCACATCTCAGTATGGATTGTGGTAGAGATGGATAGAGGCAGTGAAACTTTAGGGCTTCACAGATGCAGATTGGGTAGGGAGTCCATCAGACCGGAAGAGCACTTCAGGAGGAATCTTCAACCTTGGTTCAACTGTAGTTTCTTGGAACAGTAGTATATAGAAGTTAGTTGCACTTAGATCAGCAGAGGTTGAATACATGGCTACCAGTCAGGCATCATCTAAGGCCATTTGGATGCGGAAGATTCTACTTGGATTGTTTGGTCAGAGGATTGATCCAACTATGATCTATTGTGATAATTATAGTTGTATCAAACTCTCTGAGAATCCAGTATTTCATGAAAAGTCCACAACAATCAATATCAGTATCATCATCTTCGAGACTGTGTGGTGAAGAGGATCATGTTGTTGCTGTATGTTTCGATAGAGGAATAGGATGCAGATATTTTGACTAAGGCATTGTCAAAATGCAAGTTCGAGTTCCATAGGGATAGGATTGGGGTGACAGATAATCCCTTTCTTATTGAGAGGGAGTGTTGAAAATAGTAACAAGAAATGCTAAAAATAGAAGTGCTAAAAATAGCACTACTATAAATAGAATTTCAGGATACATTCCAATTTTAGTTAGTCCCTGAACTAAAATTGAGAATTAAAATTCGAATTTGATTTTAGCAGTTGTTTGTAAATTAATTAATTAATTCATCTTGAGTTAATTAGTTGTATAAAATTGAAGATGAATTCTATGGAAGACATGCAACAATTTCCCTTTGATTGAGGAAGTTATCCCTTGATTAAGGAGATCAGGATGAGTTGTACCTTGAGTTGTAATTAGTTAGATTAGTTAACTGAGTTAATTCTAGTTAGATTACTTCCAATAGTTTTTGGAACTGATTGTGAGTTCAGTTAGTTAATGCATGCATGCATGTAACTACTGCACTTTAGATAACTGAATATTCTCTCATAAATAAATCATGCATGTCAGTTCAGTTAGAGACCCAGTTGAGATTAGATGATGGGATAGTGTACTATCAGTTTCAGGAATATTCCATCGAGGTTATCTCTTACATGCATAAGGAATTCATTCCTTGGAGATTACACAGTTACTTCTATGTTTGGTGAGTTGTGTGAGAGGTGAATTCACACAGGTGGGAGCCAGAGGACCCAGGAGAGGCTGCGCAAGGAAATAGGAGGCTTGGAGGATTGGAGGAACACATATGTTGTGTCTATTCAGTCTATGAGCAACATTGAGGGATTGTACTGTGAGCTGGATACCTTGTGAGCTAAAGCTTTGTGTATTGCAGACATATTTCCACTTGTATGATAATACAGAGATCGAGGTTTTTAGCTGAGGCTTTCCACAGAGTATTCTTCTGTGTTCATGTGTGATTGATTTCTCTTCATCTATATATGTGTTCTATTTGATCTTGCTAAAAATCGATTAAGCTTCACCAAGTTTGTTTGTAGAAGAAGATCAATTATTTTTCTTTAGTATATTGCATTATCAGGTGATCTACAATGGGAAATAGCAACAAGAAATGCTAAAAATAGAAGTGCTAATAATAGCACTGCTATAAATAGCATTTCAAGATACATTCCAATTTTAGTTAGTCCTTGAACTAAAATTGAGAATTAAAATTCGAATTTGATTTTAGCAGTTGTTTGTAAAATAATTAATTAATTCATCTCGAGTTAATTAGTTGTAGAAAATCAAACATGAAGTCTATGTGAAGACATGCAATAGTTTCCCCTTTGATTGAGAAAGTTATCCCTTGATAAAGGAGATCAGGATGAGCTGTACCTTGAGTTATAATTTGTTAGCTCATTTAACTGAGTTAAGTCTAGTAAGATTAGTTCCAATAGTTTGTGGAACTGATTGTGAGTTCAGTTAGTTAATGCATGCATGCATGTAACTGCTGCACTTCAGATAAATGAATATTCTCTCATAAATAACTCATGCATGTGAGTTCAGTCAGAGACCTAGTTGAGATCAGATGATGGGACAATGTACTATCAGTTGCAGGAATATTCCATTGAGGATATCTCTTGCATGCAGAAGGAATTCATTCCTTGGAGATTACGCAGTTACTTCAGAGTTTGGTGAGTTGTGTGAGAGGTGAATTCACAGAGGTGGCAGCCAGAGGACCCAGGAGAAACTGCGTAAGGAAATAGGAGGCTTGGAGGATTGGAGGAAGATGTATGTTGTGTATATTCAGTCTATGAGTAGCATTAAGGGATTCTACTATGATCTGGATAGCTTGTGAGCTAAAGCTTTTTGTAATCCAGACATATTTCCACTTCTATGATAATACAGAGATCGGGGTTTTTAGTTGAGGCTTTCCCCAGAGTATTCTTCTTTTTTCATGTGTGATTGATTAATCTTCATCTGTAATATGTGTTCTATTTGATCTTGCTCAAAATCAATTAAGCTTCCACAAGTTTGTTTGTAGAAGTAGATCAAGTATTTTTCTTTAGTATATTGCATTATCACGTGATCTGTAATGGGGATTTCTACATGGTATCAGAGCAAAGGTAATCAAAGTGAAGAACAATATAAAAATAAGGGAGAAGTTCAAAGTTTAAAGTTCCTAATTATAGAATTTGAATTCTTATCACGTCTCAAATTTCACCAATGGCGTTCAATGGTTTGAGACTCAAGTATGCCCTTGATGATAACTCAAATTACATAGCCTGGAAGGATCGTATGGAAGCGGTATTATAGGACAACGGTTTGAAATATTTCATTGATCAAGAACTCCCCAAGCTAACAACTGCTAATGCCCAAGAATTAACAGAATGGAAGAAATGTGTGGCTAGAGCGAGGAGAATTCTTCTAGAGGGAGTTCGAGACCAAATAATCTTGAGTATCCATGGGAAGGAGACATCGTTTTCAATGTGGAAAACATTGAAGGATCTACATTAGAATAGCAATGATCAGAGGAAGTTGGTGGTGAAAGACAAGCTTCGGAAAATCAAGTGAGAAAAGGGCAACATAATCTCTACATATCTGAACAATCTCACCACCTGCAGGGATGAGCTTGGAAATGTAGGAATCATGATAGCCGATGATGACGTGGTGAGTCTTGCTCTCCTTGGTCTTCTTAAGAGCTGACATAGCTACCAAGACTTGGTAAATGGAAGAGAGAAACTATGAGACTAGGAACAATTTTGGTCTGATTTGATGAAAGAGGAGATAAGAAGAAGCACCATAGATGGATCTTCATCAAAGCAAGATGATGAAGCAAATCTAGCATTACTGAGTAAAGCAAGGAAAGGGAAAGAAAAGGTGTCCCATTCCAAATCTAGTTCTTCCTATGGTGGGAAGGAGATTGACTAATGGAAAGTGAGATGCTTTCATTGTCATGAGGTGGGACATTATGCTACAAATTGTCCACTGAAGAAATCCAAGAAGGGATCCTCGAAGGGATCAGATGGTGAGGCACTGGCCTCACAGTTTGAATTGGATTTCACCCTCATCGCATGTATGGTTTCATCAATGGTGAGGTGTGTTTGGTACTTGGACATTCGAGATTCATTCCACATGACCGATGGCAACAATATTTTCAGTACCTTGGAGGAGAAGGACCTCCAGATGCAGATCGAGATGGGCGATGATGGAAAGAACTATGTTTCAGGTGAAGGTACAGTTTTGTTTTAGAGGGAGCATGGAGCTCCTCTCACCCTAACTAATGTAAAGTATGTGCTGGGTCTGAAGAATAATCTTGTGTCCATCGCTATGCTGGAAGACAAAGGCTATGATGTATTATTTAGTAAAGGAAAGGCATTCTTGAGGAATATAAGCACTGGAAAGACCAAGAGGATTGGGATTCGAGTAAAGAATCTCTACAAGCTGGAGGTATATAATTGTACAGCATTGAGTTCCAAAGAAAAGTTGGTGCAGAGCCAAGATGTTGGTGAGCTATGGCATAGAAGATTGGGCCACTTGCACCATGGGTTCTTGAATATCATGCAGCAGATTTCTACTGGACTTCCCAAGGGAAAACTGGATAAAATGGATACATGCAAAGCTTGTACCTTGGGTAAGTATGTGAAATCTTCCTTTCATGATTGATACAATAGAGCAAGATAAATCCTAGATCGATTTCATACAGATGTGTGTGGACCATTCTTTACAGCCTCCACCACTAAATAAAGGTACTCTGTTATTTTTATTGATGATTTTTCTCATAAATTTTGGATCTACTCTATGCGGAAGAAGGATCAAATGTTCTCAAGGTTTTGTGAGTTTAAATCCTTGGCAGACAAAGAATCTGGAAAGAAAATAATGACCTTGCATAGCGAGAATGGTGTGGGGTATGTATCCCAACAATTTAAGGTCTTCTGCACAACAGAAGGAATTAAATGGCAGTTAACGGCACACCATAACCCATAGTAGAATGGGGTGGCCAAAAGGAAGAACAGATCAATTGTGGGAGAAGCTCGAGCGTTGTTGCATGACCAAAGTCTACCACTTCATTTATGGGTTGAGGCATGCAATATAGTAGTATACTTGCAGAACAGAAGCCCGCATCATATACTGGGAATGAAGACACCAATGGAGGCCTTTTCTAGGAAGAGACAAGCTGTGAGTCACTTTAGGATCTTTAGATCATCGGTTTGTTGCCATGTGACCAAAGATGTCTGAAAGAAGATAGATCCAACAATTGAGTTGGGGATATTTGTGGGGTACACTGATACGCCCCACAACTATTGGGTGTTCTTGCCTACTAGTCAGAGGACAGTGGTATGCAAAGATCTAAAGTTCGACAAGTAGAAAGCCATGAGAGTATCACTTGATAGGGAGCTCAAGTTGCATGCACAGGAGGAGCTTTTAGTTCCTAAGAAGGAGGAGCCTCATACTGAAGTGTATTAGCCACATGCAAAGGATCCGGGAGTGGAGACATCAGCTCATGCAGATTCTTCCATATTTGGGTGGAAACGCTCAAGGGAAGGTGACAGGTTGATGTTGGATGTGAGAGAGAATGTGGACAGCCATCTTCTTAGCGCAGACAGAGGAGGTCAACCGAGTGGTACACTGGTTACATGGCCCTAATTGGGGAGTGTGTAGAGACTGAACCTTCTTCATTCAAGGAAGCAGTGCAGCAACCAGTCTGGGTTGATGCTATGGTGGAGGGGTGCAACTCCATCATTCGAAATAGTGTTTGGGATGCTGTCCTAGGACCAGTGGACTACTCAGTAGTGATTTCTTGATGGCTTCACAAGGTAAAGCAAGTAGTTGATGGCAGTGTTGAGAAACATAAGGCAAGGCTTGTTGCCCGTGGTTTCTCACAGGTTGAGGGGATCGACTATGATAAGATGTTTTCTCCTATAGCAAGGTACTCATCTATCAGATTGATGTTGGCACTATTAGCTCACATGGGTTGCAAGATCCATCAGATGGATGTGAAGACTATGTTCCTCAATGGGAAGATTGAGGAAGGGGTGTACATTGAGTAGCCAGAAGGTTTTGAGACCTTCAATCACGAGTCACATGTGTGCTGACTCAAGAGGTCTTTGTATGCACTGAAGCAAGCACCTCATGCTTGGTACACCAGGATCGACAACTATTTCACTGGTTGCGCTTCACTAAGAGTGAAGCAGATGTGAACCTTTACCACATCATGGTAGAAGGTTAGCCATTGATCATTTTTCTTTATGTTGATGATCTGATATTGACAAGTGATGATCAGTTGATCAAGTTTTGTAAGGAGGACCTTGCAAGAGAGTTCGAGATGAAAGACATGGGTTTTATGCACTACCTTATAGGCATGGAATTGTGGCATAAATATGGGGAAGTATTTGTGTCTCAAGGCAAGTATGCTAAATAGATACTCAGGCGATTCCACATGGAGAAGTGAAATCCCATGCAGAATCCTCTAGCTAGTAACTAGAGGAAGGAGGATGCTACTTTAAGTGAGGTAGTAGCTACTACTGTTTATTGGCAGCTTGTGGGTTCATTGATGTATCTAGTAAACACACAACTAGATCTGTTTTTTGCAGTGAACCAACTGAGTCAAGCTATGGTTCAGCTTACCCAACTGTTTTGGAAGGTAGTGAAGCATGTGGTGAGATACCTTGGAGGCACATCTTAATAAGGATTGTGGTATAGATGGAAAGAGGGTGTTAAGATTCAGGGTTTCATAGATGCAGATTGGGTAGGGAGTCCATCACAATAGAAGAGCACTTCAGGAGGAATCTTCAACCTTGGTTCAACTACAATTTCTTGGTACAATATGAAAAAAACATCAATTGCACTTAGCTCAACAGAGGCTGAATATATGGTTTCCAGTGAAGCAACATGTGAGGTCATTTGGATGCGGAAGATTCTAGTTGGATTGTTTGGTTAGAGGATGGATCCAACTGTGATCTATTGTGATAATCAGTTGTATCAAACTCTCTGAGAATCGAGTATTTCATGATAGGTCCAAGCACACTGATATTTGGTATTATCATCTTCGAGATTGTGTGGTGAAGAGGATCATATTTTTGTTCTATGTTTCGACCGAGAAACATGATGCAGATATTTTGACTAAGGCATTGTCAAAATGCAAGTTCAAGTTCCACAGAGATAGGATTGGGGTGATAGATAATCCCTTTCTTGTTGAGAGGGATTGTTCAAAATAGCAACAAGAAATGCTAAAAATATAAGTGCTAAAAATAGAACTTCTATATATAGAATTTTGGGATACACTAAAATTTTAGTTAGCCCCCGAACTAAAATTGAGAATTAAAATTCGAATTTGATTTTAGCAGTTGTTTGTAAAATAATTAAATAATTAATTTTGAGTTAATTAGTTGTAGAAAATCAATCATGAAGTCTATGTGAAGACATGCAACAATTTCCCCTTTGATTGAGGAAGTTATCCCCTAATTAAGGAGATCAGGATGAGTTGTACCTTGAGTTGTAAATAGTTAGCTCAGTTAACTGAGTTAAGTCCAGTTAGATTAGTTCCAATAGTTTGTGGAACTGATTGTGAGTTAAGTTAGTTAAATCATGCATGCACGTAACTGCTGCACTTCAGATAAATGAATATTCTCTCATAAATAACTCATGCATGTGAGTTCAGTCAGAGACCTAGTTGAGATCAGATGATGGGACTGTACTATTAGTTGCAGGAATATTCCATTGAGGATATCTCTTGCATGTAGAAGGAATTCATTCCTTGGAAATTGCGTAGTTACTTCTGAGTTTGGTGAGTTGTGTGAGAGGTGAATTCACACAAGTGGTAGCTAGAGGACCCAGGAGAAACTGCACAAGGAAATAGGAGGCTTGGAGGATTGGACGAAGATATATGTTGTGTCTGTTCAGTCTATAAGCAGCATTGTGGGATTGTAATGTGAGTTGGATAGCTTGTGAACTAAAGCTTTGTGTAATCCAAACATATTTGTACTTGTATGATAATACAGAGATCAGGGTTTTTAGCTGAGGCTTTCCCCAGAGTATTCTTTTGTGTTCATGTGTGATTGATTTCTATTCATCTGTTATATGTGTTCTATTTGATCTTGCTCAAAATCGATTAAGCTATTGAATTGAGGCTTCTGTGATCCACATCAAGTTTATCAGAGATTTTTCTGCTTAAATCACATGATATTTCATTTGTCGACGCGTTTCGAACCAACCAGTGTGGTTCATTGTCAGGACAAGTTGAAGAATCAGATCTAGCTATGCATGTTAAATAGTCAGAGCAGAACATCCAACGGCTAAAATTATTGACCAAGGAACGACTATATTGACTAACGAGTAAATTTGACCGGGAAACAGATAGTTAGACTGGACTAGGGTCATAACCTTTATTTAATAAGTTAATTTAATTTGATTATTAAATTGATAGTTAGTTATATTCTTATTAAATTAAAAGTTAAAGGGACAAATAAATATAGAAGTTTTAACTATTTTATAAACTTTTAATTATAAATATATATTAAAATAAATTATAAATTAAAAGTTAGTTATAAAAGTTGTTAACTAAATATATAAATATATAAATATTAGAGTGATTTAAGGGTTAGAAAGAATAATTTAAATATTATTTAGCATATTATCATAGATCGATTTCAAGATTATTTTTCTTTTATTAATTAAATAAGATTAATTTAACTTGATTATTAAATTGATAGTTAGTAATATTATTATTAAATTAAAAGCTAAAGGGCCATATGAATATAAAAGTTTTAGCTATTTTATAAAATTTTAATTATAAATTTATATTAAAATAAATTAATAATCAAGTTAAATTAATCTTATTTATTTTAATTTATTTAATTAAAATAATTGTAAAACGACAAATCTCATAATGTGGGATAAAAATAAGTTCCTCTTTGAAACTTTAGTCACTCCTGTTATCTTATATGGATGTGAGGTCTGGGGTTGCAACATCTCTAGAGAATCCTGGAGAAAGATTGAGCAAATCCAGAAACATTTTATAATGTATAACCTAAAAATTAAAATCAATACACCATATCCTATTCTCTTTATAAAAGTAGGTCTTTCCCCTACCGAGAGCCTAGCTATGACTAGGCTTTTGTTGTACAATCACAAACTCAATAACATAGGAGATCATAGACTTCCCAAGCTAGCTTTAAATTCCAACCAAAACCACGTAAGGCTCAAGCGAGGGTGCTATAAAGACACGAAGGCCAGGTTAAACCTTTGGGAGATCAACGAGAATGATGCTTTGGAAAGCATTAATAACATTAAAAATATTGTTACTTCTAAGTTCAAAGAAAAAATGTGGTGTGAGAAAGATTTAGAAGCTAAAAGAAAATTAAGTTATTATAAGAAGGCCATCAAAACCACCCTAGAAGATCAAAAGTATCTCTCTCTTTTAACTAGCTCAAAGAAGAAAATTAAAATAGTGAAGATTAGAATGAACTCCAATGAGCTCCATAGTGAAACAGGTCGTTGGGCAGTTCCTAAAACACCATGGATGGAAAGGATCTGCCATCTCCGTGAGAATAGGAACATCGAGGATGAAAACCACTTCCTCTTAGAGTGCCCCATGTACAACCACATTAGACGTCAGTTTCATAATCTTTGTTGCAATACTGACCTTCCTAGCCTTTTACGATGTCAAAATTATAGTGATCTCGGGAGGCTTCTCTCCAAGTTTTTTGAGCATAGGAATAAAATCTTAAATCAAACTAAATAATTTGTTTCTTTAGGTCTGATAGACCAAAGTCTGGTCTTAGTGGACGTTAACCATCATCATCATCATCATCATCATCATCAATAAAAGAAAAATAATCTTGAAATCAATCTATGATAATATGCTAAATAATATTTAAAATATTTAAAATATTCTTTCTAACCCTTAAATCACTCTAATATTTATATATTTATATATTTAGTTAACAACTTTTATAACTAAATTTTAATTTATAATTAAGAGGTTATAAAATAGTTAAAACTTCTATATTCATATGTCCCTTTAACTTTTAATTTAATAAGAATATAACTAACTATCAATTTAATAATAAAATTAAATTAACATATTAAATAAAGGTTATGCCCCTTGTCCAGTCCAACTAACCATTTCCCAATCAAATTTAGTCATTAGTCAATATAGCTGTTACCTGGTCAAGAATTTTAGTCATTGGATGTTTTGCTCTGACTATTTAACATGCATAGCTAGATTTGATTCTTCAACTTGTCCTGACAATGAACCACATTGGTTGGTTCGAAATGCGTCAACAAATGAAATATCATGTGATTTACGCCGCAAAATCTCTCATAAAATCAATTAAGCTTCCGCAAGTTTGTTTGTAGAAGTAGATCAAGTATTTTGCTTTAGTATATGGCATTATCACGTGATCTACAGTGGGAAATTCTACATGGTATTAGAGAAAAGGTGGTCAAAGCGAAGAACAATACACAAAGAAGGGAGAAGTTCGAAGTTTAAAGTTCCTAATTATAGAATTCAAATTATTATCACATCTCAAATTTCACCAATGGCATTCAACGGTTTGAGACTTGAGTATGCCCTTGATGGTAGCTCAAATTATATAGCTTGGAAGGAGAACATGGAAGAGGTATTAGAGGAAAATGGTTTGAAGGACTTCATTGATCAAGAGGTCCCCAAGCCAGCAGTTTCTAATGCCCAAGAATTGGCTGAATGGAAGAAATGTGTGGCTAGAGTGACGAGAATCCTTCTAGAGGGAGTTCAAGACCACATAGTCTCAAGTATCCATGGGAAGGAGACACCATTTTTAATGTGGAAAACATTGAAGGATCTATATCATAATAGCAGTGATCAGAGGAAGTTGGCGGTGAAATAAAAGCTTTGGAAAATCAAGTGTGAAAAGGGAGACACAATATCTACATATCTGAACAAGCTCACCACCTGTAGGGATGAGCTTTGACGTGTAGGGATCATGACAACTGATAATGACATGGTGAGACTTTTTCTCCTTGGTCTTCCTAAGAGCTAGCATAGCTACCAAGACTTGGTAAATGGAAGAGAGAAACTACCAGATTGGGAATGACTTTGGTTAGATCTGATGCAGGAGAACATAAGAAGAAGCACCAGAGATGGATCTTCATCAAAGCAAGATGATGAAGAAAATCTAGCCTTAGCGAGTAAGGCGAGGAAAGGGAAAGGGAAGGTGTTCTATTCCAAATCCAGTCCTTCCCATGGTGGGAAGAATATTGACAAATCAAAAGTGAGATGCTTTCATTGTCATGAGGTGGGCCATTATGCTACAAATTGTCCACTGAAGAAATCCAAGAAGGGATCCTCGAAGGGATCAGATGGTGAGGCACTGGCCTCGCAGTTTGAATTGGATTTCACCCTCATCGTATGTATGGTTTCATTAATGGTGGGGTGTGTTTGGTACCTAGACAATGGAGCTTCATTCCACATGACCAGCGACAAGAATACTTTCAGTACATTGGAGGAGAGGGACCTCCAGATGGAGATAGAGATGGGGGATGATGGAAAGTACTGTGTTTCAGGTGAAGGTATAGTTGTGTTTTAGAGGGAGCATGGAGCTCCTCTCACCCTGATTGATGTAAAGTATGTGCCGGGTCTAAAGAAGAATCTTGTGTTAGTCAGAAGACAAAGGATATGATGGAAGACAAAGGCTATGATGTAGTCTTTAGTAAAAGAAAGGCATTCACGAGGCATATCAACACTGGATAGACCAAGAGGATCGAGATTCAAGTAAAGAATCTCTACAAGCAGGAGGTAGATTACTATGTTGCATTGAGTTCCAAAGTAGAGTTGGTGCAGAGCCATGATGTTGGCGAGCTATGGCATATAATATTGGGCCACTTGCACCATGGGGCCTTGAAGATCATGAAGCAAATTTCTACCAGACTTCCCAAGGGAAAACTGGAGCAAATGGATACATGCAAAGGTTGTACCTTGGGTAAGTATGTGAAATCTTCCTTTCAGGACCGAGACAGTAGAGCTGGAGAAATCTTGGAGTGAGTTCATACAGATGTGTGTGGACCATTCTCTACAGCCTCCACCACTAAACAAAGGTACTATGTTATTTTTATTGATGATTTTTCTCGTAGATGTTGGATCTACTTTATGCAGAAGAAGGATCAAACATTCTCATGGTTTTGTGACTTTAAAGCCTTGGTAGAGAAAGAATCAGGAAAGAAAATAAGGTCCTTACGTAGCAACAATGGTGGAGAGTATATCTGCCAATAGTTTAAAGACTTTTGCACAATAGAAGGAATTAAACGGGAGTTGATAGCACCCCATAAACCATAGCAGAATGTGGTGGCCGAAAGGAAGAAAAAATCAATTGTGCGAGCAGCTCGAGTGATGTTGCATGACCAAAGCCTACCACTTCATTTGTGGGCTGAGGCATGCAATACAACAGTATACTTGTAGAATAGAAGCCTGCATCGTATACTGGGAAGGAATACACCAATGGAGGCGTTTTCCAGGAAGAGACTAGATGTGAGTCACTTCAGGATCTTTGGAATATCTGTTTATTGCCATGTGACCAATGATTTCCAGAAGAAGCTAGATCCAACAATTGAGTTGGGGATACTTGTGGGGTACACTGATACACCCCACAACTATCGGGTGTTCTTGACTACCTGTTAGAGGACAGTGGTATGCTGAAATCTGAAGTTCGGAAAGCAGAGAGCCATGCGAGTATCACTTGAGAGGGAGCTCAAGTTGCTTGCAAAGGAGGAACTTTTAACTCCTAAGGAGGAGGACCCTTAGACTGATGTAGAGAAACCGCATGCAGAGTCTTCTAGAGATGGGTGGAAATTCTCAAGGGAAGCTAACAGGTTGATGCTGGATGTGAGAGAGAATGTGTGACAACCATCTTCTCAGCGCAGACAGAGGAGGTCACTCGACCGGTACACTGGTTACATGGTCCTGGTTTGGGAGTGTGTAGAGACCGAATCTTCTTCATTCGAGGAAGTAGTGCAACAACCAATCTAGGTTGATGCGATGGTGGAGGAGTACGACTCCATCATTTGGAACTGTGTTTGGGATGTTTTCCTAAGACCAGTGGACAAGTCAGTAGTGAGTTCTCGATGGCTTTACAAGGTAAAGCAAGCAGCTGATGGCAGTGTTGAGAAACATAAGGCAAGGTTTGTTGCCCGTGGTTTCTCAGCGGTCGAGGGGGTCGACTACGATGAGACTTTTTCTCCTATAGCAAGGTAATCATATATCAAATCGATGTTCGCACTATCAGCTCAGATGGGTTGGAAGATCCATCAGATTGATGTGAAGACTACGTTCTTGAATGGGAAGATTGAGGAAGAGGTGTACATTGAGCAACCAAAAGGTTTTGAGACCTTCAATCATGAGTCTCATGTGTGATGACTCAAGAGGGCTTTGTATGGGCTGAAGCAAGCACCTCATGCTTGGTACAATAGGATCGACAGCTATTTCACTGGGTTGGGCTTCACCAAAAGTGAAGCACATGTGAACCTTTACCACATCGTTGTTCTTTATGTTGATGATCTGATATTGACATGTGATGATCAATTGATCAAGTCTTACAAGGAGGACCTTGCAAGAGAGTTCAAGATGAAAGACATGGGTCTTATGCATGGAAGTGTGGTAGAAATATGGGAAGTATTTGTGTCTCAAGGCATGTATGCCACTGACATACTCAGGAAATTCCACATGGAGAAGTGTAAGCCCATGAAGACTCCTCTAGCTAGTAACTGGAGGAAGGATGATGCTACATCAGGTGAGGTAGTAGCTGCTACTGTTTATCAGAAACTTGTGGGTTCATTGATGTATCTAGTGAACACATGACCAAATCTGTGCTTTGCGGTGAACCAGTTGAGTCAAGCTATGGCTCAGCTACCAAGATGTTTTTGAAGGCAGTGAAGCATGTGCTGAGATACCTCAGAGGCACATCTCAATATGTATGGTGGTACAGATAGATAGAAGGAGTGACGATTCAGGGCTTCATAGATGCAGATTGGGCAGGGAGTCCGTGAGACCAGAAGAGCACTTCAAAAGGAATCTTCAACCTTGGTTCAGCTGCAGTTTCTTGGTACAACAGGAAACAAAGGTCATTTGCACTTAACTCAGTAGAGGTTGAATACATGGCTGCTAGTTAGGCAGCATGTCAGGCCATTTGGATACAGAATATTCTAGTTGGATTGTTTGGTCAGAGGATGGATCCAACTGTGATCTATTGCGATAATCAGAGTTGTATCAAACTCTCTAAGAATCAAGTTTTTCATGACAGGTCCAAGCACATTGATATTCGATATCATCATATTTGAGACTGTGTGGTGAAGATGATCATGTTGTTGCTGTATGTTTCGACTGAGGAAGAGGATGTAGATATTTTGACTAAGGCATTGTCAAAATGAAAGTTTGAGTTCTACAGAGACAGGATTGCGGTGATAGATAATCCCTTTCTTGTTGAGAGGGATTGTTGAAAATAGCAACAAGAAATGCTAAAAATAAAGTGCTAAAAATAGCACTTCTATAAATAGCATTTTGGGATACATTCCATTTTTAGTGAGTCCCTAAAATAAAATTGACAATTAAATTTCGAATTTGATTTTAGCAGTTGTTTGTAAAACAATTAATTAATTCATCTTGAGTTAATTAGTTGTAGAAAATCAAACATGAAGTCTATGTGAAGACATGCAACAGTCTCCCTTTGATTGAGGAAGTTATCCCTTGATTAAGGAGATTAAGATGAGTTGTACCTTGATTTGTAATTAGTTAGCTCAGTTAATTGAGTTAAGTCTAGTTAGATTAGTTCCAACAATTTATGGAACTGGTTGTGAGTTCAGTTAGTTAACGCATGCATGCATGTAACTGCTGCACTTCAGATAACTGAATATTCTCTCATAAATAACTCATGCATGTAAGTTTAGTCAGAGACCCAGTTGAGATCAGATGATGGGATAGTGTACTATCAGTTGCAGAAATATTCGAATGATGATATCTCTTGCATGCAGAAGGAATTCATTCCTTGAAGATTGCGCAGTTACTTCTGAGTTAGGTGAATTATGTGAGAGATGAATTCACAAAGGTGGTAGCCAGAGGACCCAGGAGAAATTGTGCAAGGAAATAGGAGGAAGACATATGTTGTGTCTATTTAGTCTATGAGTATCATTGAGGCAAGGAAAATTTTAAGGATAGAAAATTTTCTTGAAGTTTAGAAACATTGGCGAATCTCACTAATCCCTAATATGCAAACTATAAAATGTTTATTGATATAAATGTAAAATTATTCAAATTTATAATGGTTTTATATGTAACCTCTATATAATGTTGGCGATTTTTAAGGTAAAATAATTTTGTATTCTAAAATTTGGGCGAATCGTCTTTTATAAAATTGGAAATTAGCGAATCTTTTTTGTGGAAAAATCATGGAAAATTAGCCCACTGGGCGAACATTAGCCCCTAAAATTTTCCATGCATTGAGGGATTGTACTGTGAGCTAAAGCTTTGTGTAATCTGAACATATTTCCACTTGTATGATAATATAGAGATAGGGGTTTTTAGCTAAGGCTTTCCCCAGAGTATTATTCTATGTTCATGTGTGATTGATTTCTCTTCATCTGTTATATGTGTTCTATTTGATCTTGCTCAAAATCGATTAAGCTTCTGCAAGTTTGTTTGTAGAAGTAGATCAAGTATTTTGCTTTAGTATATTACATTATCAGGTGATCTATAGTGGGAAATTCTACATGGTATCAGAGAAAAGGTGATGAAAGCGAGGAATAGTATACAAATAAGGGAGAATTTCGAAGTTTAAAGTTCCTGATTATAGAATTCAAACTCTTATCACATCTCAAATTTCACCAATGGCATTCAACGGTTTGAGACTCGAGTATGTCCTTGATGGCAGCTCAAATTATATAGCTTGAAAGGATCGCATGGAAGCGGTATTAGAGAACAATGGTTTGAAGCACTTCATTGATCAAGAAGTACCAAAGCTAGTAGCTGCTAATACCCAAGAATTGGTGGAATGGAAGAAATTTGTGGCTAGAGCAAGGAGAATCCTTCTGGAGGGAGTTCCTGACCACATAGTCTCGAGTCTCCATGGGAAGGAGACACAATTTTCAATGTGGAGAACACTGAAGGATCTATATTAGAACAACAAAAATCAGAAGAAGCTGGCGCAAAAGGACAAGCTTTAGAAAATCAAGTGTGAAAAGGGTGACATGATCCCTACATATCTGAACAAGCTCACCACTTGCATGGACGAGCTTGGAGTGTAGGGATCATGACAGCTAATGATGACATGGTGAGCCTTTCTCTCCTCGGTCTTCCTAAGATCTAGCATAGCTACCAAAACTCGGTAATTGGAAGAGAGAAATTGCCAGATTGGGAACGACTTTGGTCGGATTTGATGCAAGAGGAGATAAGAAGAAGCACCAGAGATGGATCTTCATCAAACCCCTATCTCCTTATACCCTAACCTCGTTGGGGACATGCAAAGAAAAATAGAGAAAGAGAAGAACACTTTAATACCACTGATCAGAACTTAAACAAGAATGATACAACTTACATATATAATCACAAACATAGAGATGCAAAAATAAAACATTTCATTTCATTAATGGAAAAATAATGAACTATGCTTCCAAACCGAATGGAAATAAGATATCTTGGGCAATGGTAGCTTATATTTGAGAAGCGATGTGATGGATACATGCCTATGAACTTAGTTACAATGAGGCTCAAGGGACTTTTTATTATTAAACAATAATAGAAAACCCTAAACAACCAAAACGCTAACCTGAGGAGATGTAACACCAAGCGTTTATGGGCCCCATTGGGGTTAGTTGGGCAACCAACTTCTCGGGGTCATACCTTGGTCCTATTATCTCTATTTGACGCATATGATACCTCATTGGAAATATCTCTCCGAGGAAGGTGGCCACCAATATCCACCTAGATAAAATTAAGTAATAAATCAACCATCATTAACTCTTGCATGCATGAAATTGAGTTACCCAATTGAGATTGGAATTCAAGGGTAGTGTACTATTAATTTTATAATTTTCTGAGTTGTAGAGGTGGTACATGTAGTCAGAGAAGGGCCTATACAGATTATCCAATTCAAATTGGGAGTTTCTTAATTAATAGGTGGATAATTTCCAAGGAAATAGTGTAAGGAAATAGGAGCTTGGTAGATAGAAGAATTGGCTAGGTATTGGCTAGAGTCATTTTGTGAGGCAATGAGATAGATTATACTTTTGCATAGATTGTTCAAGCTTGAACAAACATTGTATTTATTCTCTATCTTATGATCTAATGAAATAAAAATAGGAAATGGTTTTGATCATCAAGATTTCACCTTAGATAAATCTCTAAGCATATGTGATTTATTTTTGTCTCATGATTATGTTGTGATTTATCAATCGATTAATTGTTTCCGTTGACGAGTGGAGTAGATTTAAGTATTTTATTTTAGAATATTACATAATAATTTTTAATATACAAGGAATTTATACATGGTATAAGAGAAATAATCACAACAAAAGAGAAGAGAATTCGAATTTTGTGCAAAAGGTTCAAATTACAAGATCAGTGTTGTAGGTCTTCTCTAGCACTGAGAAGATGGCTCCCACATGAATCAGGCTCCAGTTTTCTCCAGAAGGAACCACAAATTTTGTGGCATGGAAGATATGCATGGAGGAAATATTAGATTATAATAGACTACTATATTACATCAAGAAAGGTGTAGTTATAGCCCCAACAACTGATGCGTAGGATCACGCACAATTGAAGATTGATGTAGCTAAAGTGAGGAGTGTCATATTGGAGGGATTTCAAGATCATATTTTCTCGCACCTCCATGGGAAAGAAATTCCATTCAGAATGTGGAAAAAATTAGCCAACTTTCTTGAGAAAAAAAGGGACCACAGGAATATGGCAATGAAAGATAAGCTTTGTAGCATAAAGATTCAAAAGGTTGAATCAATTTTGTAGTACCTAGGAGAATTTACACAATGTCATCATGAACTTGGCAGGCTCAATATTACTATTCTAGAAGAAGATATGGTGGCTATAGCTCTGTTGGGTCTTCCCAAGAGCTGACACAATTATCAGGATTTTGTGAATCATAGGGACAAAATACCAAGCTAGGAGTGGTTATGGTCCAATCTCATGTAGGAAGAGCTCACGCAGAGCAAAAAAGATGGAACTTCATCCAAGGTTGAGGATGAGGAGAACTGTTCCTTGGTTGGAAATGAAAGATAAGGGAAAGGGAATAAATTCCAATCCAAAGGAGATTCTAGTCAGGCAGGCAAAAAGAAATAATTGTGGAAGATTAAATGTTTTCATTGTCATGATCTGGGACACTATGCCACAAAGTGTCTACACAAGAAATATGACATGAAACCGTCAAGAGGAGCGGTAGGTGAAGCTATAACTTCAAAATTCGAGTTGGATTTCACACTCATTACATGGATGGCGACATGGGTGATGGGTAGTGTGTGATGTATGGATAGTGGAGCCTCATTCCATCTGACGAGCAACAAAGAATTTTTTGAGTGACTTGGAGGAGGAGGACCTCCATATGCACATCGATATGGGAGATGATGGAAGGTATAGCAAGAGTGGTATCGGTACAACAACTTTTTAGAGAGAGTCTGGTTCTCCTCTCACATTAAAAGATGTCATGTATGTGCCTGAAGAAGAACTTAGTTTTAGTTGCTATGTTGGACGAATGTGGCTACGATGTGATATTTAGTAAAGGAAAGGATTTCCTTTGACATATCACCACGGGAAAAGTGAAAGGGATCGTGGTTCGGGTGAAGAAACTCTACAAATTATATGTAGAAGATTGTTTTGTTTTGACCACAAAAGTAGAGAAGGTGCAGAGACGAGACATCGGTGAATTATGGCATAGGATACTTGGCCATTTGCACCATGGAGCTTTGAAGGTCATGCAATAGATTTATACTGTTAGGTCCCTATAATACCATTGTATTCCCTTATTATTATTGTCATTGTAGCCAATTATTTTTATTTTTGTGCCCATGTTGTGCCCATATTGTTATTAATGTACCCCATAGAAGCCCACTATTGTTATTGTTGTGCCCTTACAATATTATTGTTATGTCAGCTGAGATTATATTGTGACCCCTTAGACTCCTATATATAGAATGGAGGTCTTGTCATTTGTATCATACAAGAATTTTTCATTTATGTAATTTAAAGGAGGATTCTCCCCCGAAGAGGCTGATTTTTAAGTCTTTGATCAATATTTTCTTCTATTTTATGAGTTGGTTTCATAACAATTGGTATCAAACTTTTGGATTCTAGGGTTTCACTCCTTCAAATAGGTCATCATGGAATTTGCACTATAATTCTTTTTCTATGAAGCTTCAGAACCAGAAATTAGAACCCATTTGATCTAAAATAGTGATGAACCTTATGACCTAATTTCATATATTGTCTCACTATTTTTTGGGGTATATGAACTAACGAAGTTATTGTTTTCACAGGCTCCCAAATTCTATCTCAAACAGGCCACCTTGGGAAAATCGTCATAACTTTCTCTCTGAGTACCAGTTTCAAATTTTGTAAGAATTAACAGAAAGAGGATAGAATGTAGTTGGTTAGGTATCAGTTTTAGAGTCGGAGGTTGAAACAGGGACATGTGGCACGTCATATAAGTTTGCCCTACTGAACCAAGCTATAATAAGGTCATCGCAAGAGATTTGGCATAACGATTCTTGGAAAATCCAATTGTGACTAGGATTGTGGGGTTGGAAAGAGGACTCAGAGAGATATCACAAGCCAAAATTTCTAAACTTGGATGTCTAAAATTATAGAGTTACAATTGTTTCAAGCTCGAGATCATACAAAGTGAAAAAAAAGGTGTGTAGTCTTTTTAAAAATTTGGATAAGTTTGGTTTGAAAAATTAGTTTGAAGTAATTCAAAGGGAATAGTGAAGCATAATTATCATTAATTTATGCCCTGAAGAAATAAAATGGAGACACCTAGTAAGCAACCGGAAAGCTATACCATGACTCATGAAGAAGAGGAAGATATGCAACATGATATATCCAAATTACGAGACCAAGCACAAAAGAGTTCACTCTCACAAAAAGTAATAGAAGCTAAGATGGACAGTTTAAAGAAAGGCATGGAATCTAAGATGGAGGAAATGGAAGCTAAGATAGATAGTATAGAATGAAAACTTAAAAGAAGCATGGAATATTTGAAGATATATTTGACAACGTTGTTACACGAAATGCTTACTAATGGCGAAAGGGTAGTAAAGTAATCTTATGATGAGAACAAAAGAAATGATAATCATGATTTCATAGACTCTAATGTTGGATTGAATACCCACCATGTTCCAAAGATCGATATTAGTAATTTTGATGGCAAGGATCCTATAACATGGATACTACAGATGGAGCAATATTTTGATCTCCATAATGTGCAAAACACACAAAAGGAACACATTGCAACTTTATATTTCGAACTCAATCAATTTGTATGGTGTCAATGGCTTTTATCTTGCAAAAATTTTTCAATTGGGTAATTCTTACGGAAGAAATTATAGCACATTATGAGGACAAAAAGAAACACATTTTTTAGCCAATTGATAAATCTCAAACAAAAGGGTTCATAGTGGAGCACATTGAGGACTTCCAAAAATTGAATATAAGGGTAAATAATATTCTAGAAGAGCATAGGATTGATGTGTTCATACGGACTTTCAAGGATAACATCCAACATGAGGTTCATATTTGGGAACCTGATTCATTGGAGAAGGCAGTCAACTAGGCAAGAAAAATTATGGAAACAAGGAAGCCTACCACTCACAACTATAAACATGGAAGTGTTGTTGGCCCTAGCCTTCCACAATCTACAAGGTTGACACCACAACAATCGGAAGAAAAAAGAGAAAAATATCTTTTTTATAGTTGTGATATCAAATACACTAAAGGTCATAAGTTTTTTGAGAAGAAATTATTTTACATAAATTATGAAGAGGAGGAAGAAAAGGAACAATAAAAATCAAATGAAGAGGATATACACTAGGAACAAACCCCAGAGAAAGAATAAATAAATTTGACCATATCCTCTATAATGCATTAGAGGAAATTACCACTCCTAAACCTCTCACGATAGAAGGACATATCAAGAAGGAAAATGTAATAGTGTTGATTGATTCATGCAGTACCCATAATTTTATTCATTGTAAGATAGCCAAGGAATTGAATTGCTTCCTATATCCAACACCATAGTGTCAAGTGATGGTTGCAAAAGGAGGAACCATAAATTTCTCTGGAAAGTGCCATAATATCAAGCTATCCATGGGATAATATGTATTGAATAGTCCAATTCTTTCCATTCCAATGGGTGGTGTTGATGTTGTACTAGGAGTCCAATGGTTACAATATTTAGGTACAATAGCTTTTAATTTTCAAGAACTTTTCGTGAATTTTATTTTAGAAGGAAAGGAAGTTGAATTAAGGGGTATCATATGGAGATTGGGAAAGATAATCAGCTCTAATGGCATGAAAAATATTCTAAATAGAGAATAATGAGGTGTAATTTCACAATTATGTTTGCTAGAGGTTCCCACATCAAAATCATATATTTCTCCAGATCTCGAAAAAGTGTTGGACAATCATTCCAAGGTATGTAAGACTCCCAAAGGCCTCCCACGTATTAGTTATCATGATCATGTTATTCATTTCATTCCAGAGTGTTCCTCCAAACATCAGGCCTTACAGATATACTTATGCCAAAAAGAGTGAAATTGAACGTATGGTTGCAGAAATGCTAGAGGCTAGTATAATTCAACCTAGTCAAAGTTCTTTCTCTGCTCCAGTAGTATTGGTGCACAAGAAGGATGGATCATGGCGCATGTGTCTGGATTATAGGGAGCTCAATAAGCTCAATATTAGAGATAAATTTCCAATTCCTATCATTAATCAATTATTGGATGAATTGCATGGATCAATTTACTTCACAAGTTGGATCTTTGTTCAGGATATCATCGAATCAGAATGAAGACTAAATACATTCTCAAAACAACAGTTAGAACTCATGAGGGTCATTATGAATTTTTGGTCATGTCTTTTGGCCTAACTAATGCACCTTCTACATTTCAAGGTTTGATGAATTCCATTTTCAAACCGTTCCTTAGAAAATTTGTGTTAGTATTTTTTGATGATATACTAATCTACAACAAGTCTTGGAAGGATCATGTTCAACATCTTGACAGGGTGCTAAACCTATTGGAGGAGAAACAATTTATGAAAAGTCCTCCAAATGTTTCTTTGGAGTACAAGAGATGGAATCTCTGGGTCATATTGTATCTCATGAAGGTGTTAAGCTAGACATTATCAAAATTAAAGCCATTAAGGAATGGAAAATCCCCACATCCATCAAGCATCTACGAGGATTTATTGGGTTGATAGTGTATTATCGCATGTTTATTAAGAATTATGGGAGAATAACAACACCTCTAACAACATTATTGAAGACAAATGCATTTTCTTAGACTCCAGAAGCAAAAAATACATTTGAACATCTTAAAGAGGAAATGCGCCAAGCACTGGTCTTAGCTATGCCAAACTTCATAAAAACATTTATTATGGAATGTGATGCCTCAGGAAATGGAGTTGGTGTTGTTTTAATGTCAGAAGAAAAACCCATTTCTTTCGAAAGTCATCCAATCAAAAGAGAATATTTACACAAAGCTATTTAGGAGAAGGAAATGTAGGCAACACTACATGCACTTAGGAAATGGCAACCTTACCTAATGGGAAGACACTTCAAGGCAAAATAGGATCATGATAGTCTTAAATACTTTTTAGAAAAAAAATTGTCTATAGAAGAGCAACAAAAATGTGTCACAAAGATGTTGGGTTATGACTTTGAAATCATTTACAAAAAGGGAAAGAAAAATGTTGTTCTAGATGCACCCTCAAGAAAGGATGAGGATGTGGAAGCATTTCTTTGCACCATTTCTATTATCCAACCACATTGGATAAATGAAGCAAGGGATGAATGGAAGAATGACAAAGAAGTGTGGCACTCATTCAAAAGATACAATAACATCCTAGTACATCTGATACATTTAGCTGGAAAAATTATTCATTATGGTAGAAAGATCGCTTATATCTCTGTAAGAATTCCAAACTCAAACAAAAGTCTTATGGAATTGGACAACCCTCCCTTGGGAGGGAACTCAGGATTTTTAAAAACTTACCACAGGGTTAAGAAGGAATTTTTTTGGGATGGACTTAAATCTGGTATTTAAAATTTTGTGGCAGAATGTTGGTGAGCACTAGTAGTGCAACAAGAATGCTACAACTCTTGGGCTACCATCTTTACTTTATCAATCCAGGGCTCCTACAATGTTGAAGGTGACAGTGATGTATACACAAGTAAAAGTGATGGCTCTTCCTTTTTTCCTAGTTCAAATGGAAAGAAAACACTGGGGTATTCAATACAAACTTCTATGGATTTAGAAGAAGCTTGGTTTATTGATGGAAGAAAGGGAAATCTACTCTAAAGGGGAGCTATACTACTACAATAATGAAAAAGACCGAAATTCAACGCTAAATCACACCATTTCCTAATTAACTGCCAAGAAACTATGCTTTGCAATAGTGCTAAATTAACATGAACCAAATGTTATTATCTACGAATGGAAGGAAAAAGCATCAAACATCACTAATGTGCAAGTAAAGGGACTAAAATAACTTTGTTTTTATCTTTTTGTCTTTTCATGCAAAATCAGTATGTAGGATAATTTCTTTTGGTGATATGACAGGTGAATTAAGGACGCTGGAGGATAGATGTAAGGGTTAGGATATGGTTGGAAGGTGTGGGAGACCCTTGGGATACCTTTGGTGATGTCCTATAGTTTTTCCCTCAAGTCAGCCTCAAAATAGGCCATTTCAGGAAAACCTATAGGATGTACTAGAAATCTACAAGATTCCCTGTAAACCTACAGGATATAGTCGAGAGAAAAATGGAAGGTGTTGGATGTGATGGAAGGCTTAAGGAGGGTCGTAGATGGGTGTAATGAAATTAGGAAATGTCTAGGATCACTCAAAATTCAACAACATGGATAGAAGATGGTTGGATTCCCTCAATGTGCTCGGAAGAATTTCTATGTAAAATGATGAAAACTAGTCAAGACAATGGTGAAAATAAGGAGTGAATATGGTAGATGAAGTGGAAGGTGGTTGCTAGCTATGAAGTCTTTGTCTACACCTGAAGCACCTGTTATGGATAAAACATGTATAATTTCCAAAAATCTATGTGAATAAGAAGCATTCTCGTCAACTAGAAAAGTAGAATTAATGAACTAACTACCCACATTATGCATGACAAAAGTTGTTGAAAGGAATGAAAGCATGGATGAGATCGACAACAAGAATGAAGATAGAAGAGATGGCAATGAAATCCTACTTTGCAAAACTAACCAAATGCTAACTTAAATACAATGAAATCTAAAGCTCATGCAAGAAATAGAAATATGTGTTTTTGGGGCTTCATAAGGGTCCCTTCCTTAAATCATGATCCCAAAGGGAGGAAATGAGGCCAAGAAACCTACTAACAGCCTTGTGGTACTCCTTTTATCCCTGCTAACCTGCTACTAAAGTAAGGCACAAATGGAAGAAAACTAATAAACAACCAATCCAATCAATACTACTTGCACTGAAAATACATCTAAAGGAAAATTAACAATGAAGCTATGAGACTAATCTAAACATATAGATACAAGAAAGACGAGCCTTGGCTACTAGGTTTTGTCCCTAACCCAAGAGCTCCATCCCTATGAGTTAACTTAGTGTTGGCTCAAAACAAAACTCATTCTTATTACCAAAACAGAAAATTACATCAATAAAACTTTCACAAGTCTGGAGATCGAAAATAACTTAGAGTTTTACAACAAAAAATTGAATCCTAATGAGGCTTTAGGCCTCTCTACTTATACAATTGAAGTCCCCAACAACTTCCTTAAAATTAAGGATGATCAGCTCCCAAAATCGAGATAAACTAGCTCTTTGTCTCTCACTTGGTCGGCTACCTTCTAATCCTCATGACTTAACTACTTGCGCTCCGAGCTGGTGTGATAAATGGAGGAATATTCTAATGGGGGAGAATTAAATGAGGAGGATTTACCTCCTACAATTTGTCTCCCTTGTCCCATTCAAGTTTTAACCTTAGTCTTTGCCAAAATTCCTTGATTTTCTACTTCAATCATACATTTAATGCATATTAGTCCACTAGGCATAACATCCAAATCTAACTCATCTCATAAACAAAATATAATAAAAAACATGTAATAAGTTGTGAGAAAAGTTGGTTTGACTAAGCTAGGAGGTGAATTAAGGTCCATATAATTACCCAATGATGAGGCTCATCATCACCCCCTACTAAAAGTGTTTCTCATCCTTTGAACAACTCAATCAATATCCATATCCTTCATAGCTCTAGTGGCCTCCCTGACATCCCATGCCTCTGCTGTGGTTTCTTCTTCTTGTTCATAGAAGCCTGGTTTCTTTTCTACCTCCTTCCACTTCCTATTTTCTTCTTCCTCATCCCTTCCTTCTAGCATTCCTAAGAGTAGTGATGGACTGAGTTTCCGGCCAATCCAATTGACTTTCAACCTTTGCATAGATTGCTTGTACATGGTTGTCCTGTCGAGTGCTTCTCTCAACATTAGAGGAGAGTGATACTTTCTTATCTTTAAGTTGTATGGCAATGTGTTCCATCTCCTCAGGAAAGCATGTATGCTATCATCCCCTAACAGCCTGAACATGTTCTCAAAATGTGAAATGTCCTTCTCTTGGGCAGCAAGATACATGGGTGCAAGCTGAGGATCATTTGTAATCAAATTATGGGTACTGATGAGGGCCATGGGATCTAACTATTCAACTTTGATCATAATAGGTTTAGTTTGTTCTCTTTCCAATATCTTCTTCATCTCTGCAGCCCTTGATTCCTCATGGTTCATCCATGATGCCAAAGCCATCAACTGTAAATATCCTAGCTTGGAATTAAGGTCCCATACATTCAAGTCTATTAAGGCCATCTTGTGCATATAAAACTCAGACATCTTGGCCCTATCTTCTGGTGTTCTCTGATCACAAAGATCAATGAACTCCTTGTAGTCCTAAAATGGCATGGTGCCTCTTTCTACTAGGGTCTTGATCTGGAATTGCAACCACTATTCATTGAGGTATATGGCATAGCATTTAGCTCACATCCTACACTGGATTGCTTCCAAAGATAGACTGGCCATACATGCCAATTGATTCTCTCTTTCTTGCAGTTTCCCTCTCAACCATGCATTTTCTATTTCTAGTTGATTTTTCATTATGGTCTCTCTGTCTCTCAAGCTACTTAGCTATCTACCCATCTCCTTGAGCATCTCTTCCATGTGCCCAATTTCTTCCACCCCCTTGGATTCGACAATCTACATCCATTGATGAGTTCTGGCTCTCTCCTTCTCAAGCTCGAAGAATAGTGGGATAGAAATTTTTTTAGGAATGACCCTGCCTCCTTCAATAAACCTATAGTAGGAGTCAAGGTTAAGTTGGGGGCTAGGTTATTTTGACTTTGGGTCCTCTTCTTAAGTTTCTTGATGTTGGCCTACCTCCTTTTCCAATTTTTGTGTTTCCTGTACATTCAACAAAGTATCCTGTAGAATTGCTTCTGCTTCCTGTAGATCTTGTTTTGTATCTTGTAGGATTACTTTTCCCTTGGAGGAGGTGGATCTAATCATAGGCCTTCTCACATAGGTGATAGGATACTTAGGAAAAGGCATTTTCTCCTTTTTTTTTGGTGAGTCCTCAATCACAATGGGAATTTTGGTTGGTGTTTGGGGTTTCCCCTGCCTTATTCTTGTGCTTTTCCTTGTCATGAAATATAAGGGGGTTTGCCTTTGTATTTTTCCTTTTTTCTTGATGGGGTTGCTAAGACGAGTGAAGGTAGTTGTTACCTCTCTCTTAATGGGTTTTGGAGACACCCTAGGTGACCCCTCTTTGTCTTCTTCACCCTCTTTCATATTTATTTCTTCATCTATGTCTTTCCTTTCTTCTTCCTCTTATAGATCATCATCTTCTTTATCCATTTCCTCCTTAACATCCTCCTCTGTTTCTTCATCATCCTCCTTCTCTTTCTCCTCTTCTTCTTCATCTTCCTCATTTTCTTCTGTTTCATCTTCCTCTCCTTCTTCTTATTCTACTTCCTGCTCTACTTCTTCTTCCTCTGCTTCAGTCTCTTCCTCATCCTTTCCACTAGCAGTAGGACTAACATAATATGTGAGAGATTTGATGTCTTCCTCTGTCTGCATGTCTCTAGAAACTGACCATTCTATAGGAATTCTAAGGTTTTGGAGGGCATCCTCTATAAGGATTCTAATTAACCCATGGTGTGCTAACTGTTGGGAATTTCCCTTTTGCACCTTGATTCTTGTGTCTACCAGTGATTGCAACAGGAAGTATGGTATTCTGGGCTTATGGTGAGGGGTTGTTTCTACTCCAAATCTAAACTCTTCAAGAAGTGTAAAATGATAGCGATAGAGCACACTATACCATCCCTGACATGATATGTATTTGATAAGTTTGCAGCTCACCTCATTCTAGGGATATGGAACACTTTCTCTCCTTACTCCATTCTTATCCTCAATGGGTTCCTCACCTTCTAAAAAGAATTTCCTTTTGCCGATATACCTATCTCCATTGTCTTCCTTCCTCCATGGTACTCATAGGGGAAGTGTGGTAACTCTATTGATGAGTTCAGGGGTGAGCTCTATGGAAATGCCTCTTACCACAAAACTGGCATGGACTTTGGTAAGTGGAATGAGGGAGAGAGCAAAATATCAAGCCACCTCATCATCATACTGTTGTTGGGAAAAGTATCCAATACGGAATGACCCTATCCCACTCTAAGGGTGATAGTACCTCAGCAACAATCAAAGCAAAGCTATTTGAGATTACTTCTTTATGAGATGTAAGAGAGGGGAGAAAGAGATCCACTAACCGATGTCTTTCGCTAATGATTGATCCGATTTTCTCTCCTTGCTGCTTGCTCCCAGCTCCTTGCTCTTTCACTGGCCCAGCTACACCAAGATCCTGCAAAATGACAAGAGAGGGAAACTACAAGAAGCATACATTCATAATTGATTCAAGGATTAGAATAAATCAAATACACAAGCATAAAAATACACCATTGAGACACATGCATATAGAAGAACCTCAAATGCTTTATTAATGGAAGAAGTAAAGTTCAGGAAGTGATACAACCATAAAAGGCCCAATCCAGCATCACCTCCCAGCAGAAAGAAATCTCCTCTTCACCTCCTTCAAAGAAAATCACCCAATAGTTCTATACTCAAACCAACAACACTTCCTTACATTCACAAGATTCCAGCCTCCTTAGACCTCATGAGAGAGATCTATATATAGGAGTTTTGGAGAAAGGATGAGTCAGCTTGAGGCTGGCATGAAGCTGACTAGTGTCCTCTCCCACTTCAGTTATTCTTAAGTTCTTGAGTCCACTTGGAGGTTCTTGCTTCCACTTGGAGATCTAGACCCTCTTACTCATCACCAGTCGAATTCCCTGATCCAAGTGTCATTTTGGAAGCTTCCTGGGCATTGACACCTTGAGGAATGACTGTGCCACTTGGACAAACTCGCCCAGCGCAGGTACCCTTCTTTGCAGTTGACATTCAGCGCAGGTACACAGTGAAGAATTTGACATTCAGCGCAGATGCTCAATGGAGTAGTTGACATGATCTAGAATTAGCTTGTTTTTGAGTGCTTTCAGGTGGAGAACTGATATTCAGTGCTGTGGTTTGTTGACCTTGTTCCTCTAGAGGCAGGAACAACATGTTTAGGGACTTTGGATCCCTTAGATTATTGACATCTCATGCTTCATGCTGTAAGGCACAAAAATGTCTATAACTGTTGCCCCCTAAAGTATGAGGCCGTTTATCGGGTGAAATGCTTTATCGGGAGGATCCGAAGTTCATTCAATCGTTGAGAGGTGACCTGTAATAAAATACAATACAATACATTATTTTTCATTCTGCTTTCATGATCTAGCTGAGGCGGGCATTCCCATGCTCAACTTTATAAGTTCATTTTGGTACATATAACAGACGATCGTTTGATGGTAGACTGATAATTCTCTGCTGAAATTATCATCCTTTGAGTAGGATGATCATCTGCTGCAATGATGTACATGTCAAATGTCTTTATATTTCCTGAATATATATCGCAGCCTGGATGGATGAAACTAGATCCGGGGTCTTCAAACTCGTCGATCTTCACTCTAAGTACAAGTTGATCCATGTGAGAATTACGCTGAAGTCGAACATGGAAAGACATCGCTTGATTACCAGTCAATGATGTAAACCGTTGACAAGCGCGAGAGGAATCACCGATAATGATAATGACCCTCAAGGTACTGCAGTACAATTCACGTGGTGTGAATAAAGGACTTGGCGTCGAACACCACGCAAAATCTTCTGGTCGAAGGTCATTGATGTATACCTGTCGCCGGAAGTGAGAAACTTGCCATTGAGGCATGCAAGCTTCAAAGTATTGAGGGGGGGTGTTCCTAGATCAACTTCTTGGATAATGAGCTGAAGTCGACAAGAAGCGATCCGTCAAAGGAGGGCCTTAATGAATCCCACATCAGTGACATGGAACGGAGCTAATGATTTTAATGGAGGTGAAAACAATCTGTGACATATGACTCAGGGTGGCGATCATGGGTGGATGAAGGATAATGTATGGCAGTGGATGGGACACGGTTGACTCTTTCTGAACAACATCTCTTGAACATATAACGACACTGATGCGATGGATCGGTAGCATTACCCGAAATGTGGATGGTTTGGCGAGACCATGGTGATGAGACCGGTGAATGAAACAACCCAACCCGATGTGATACGGAGGAAAAGTGTCATGTTCAAGAGCGACTTGCTACCATTAAAGCTTTGAGGTTCTCCCAATTTTTCCCCAGTCATTTCTGACCAGTACCTCTTTATTTTTGTCAAGCTTGAGGAGGATAACATATGCTTGTTCTATAACCTGCCCTTCAGGCAAGCCCATCGCTATGTTTTAACGAGCCTAGCGATAGGGAAACTCGTTCTCGTCTAAAGACAAGTTTGTCACTATTTAATCATTTTAATGAGTCTAACGACAAGGAAAACTCGGTCCTTTTCATTTTTAGAGAGTCTGAAAAGGTACAGAAAGTTAACTCCAAAATTCCTTTTTCGTCATCTAATCCCTTAAGTTCGAAAAAGCATAAAACAATACAGAAGGGATGAGTTTTCGATAACTTTAACGAGCCGAATAAAACAAGCGCTCGACCTTTTTGTGCAATAATCCCTCAGGTCCAAAAAGATTAAAATCTAGAGGAGGGATAGCTCTTCCGGTCATTTTAACGAGCTGGAAGGCCAAAAGTCGGGATAGCAGCAGATTCCAGGTACAAGTTGGAATTTTCCAATCATGGCAGTGTCACAAGGATGGCTAGGTGAAATCACTCTTCGCAACTGTTCCTCAAAATGGGTAAACAATCATATGGAGGTGAACGATCGGCCAAATAGAATGGAGGTGGCAGGTGCAAACATGACCAAGGCTTTTTATGGCTAATAAATTTACGATCACAGTGGTTATTTACCGGGGTATGCTTATTTTTTAATGAGCTTGAATGCTCAATCTTATGTTTATTTTTTAACGAGCATGAACTATGTGCTAAAACTGCTCGGATCTCGCTTTTCTATTTTTTAACGAGCATAAATTCCGTGGTAAAACTGCTCGAATCTTATGTTTATTTTTTAACGAGAACGAACTATGTGCTAAAACTGCTCGAATACCTTTGCATGCCCCCAGCATAATAATGCAAACGAGGCGCATGCCCCCTAGAATTCAAGGGGTCGTTTCATTTTTTAATGAGGTTGACACGGTAAAGAACTATCCTCTAGACTCTTTATTTCATTTTTTAACGAGGTTGACATGAGATGGGAACTGTCCTCGAAGTTTTAGATCCATTAGAAATAGAAGGTTTCATATTCCACTGTGGCCATTTCCGCCAGATTACTCGGAGGCGGTAGGGCAAAAGTACCCATTAAAGTAGGGTCTTTTAGGAAAATTACTCCAATATTTTGGAGAGAATGATTCCTTCCGTGGATCATTGGAATGCTTCCCGTAATAAATGGTGGCACAACTTCTGTCGAAGTTGTCGTCGAACTGCTTGGTTGATCTTTTCCCTTGCCGTTCGACAACTGCGGATTCCCGTAATCTTTGTTCTTTGTCGAAATCAAAGCATCATTCTGTTGCTTGGAGGTTGACAACATTAGCACCTGGCACGGGGAAGTACTTCCATTATCAACCAGATTTTGACCTGGATTCAGAAACAGATCAGTTAACACAGCTGGGGTTTGTGAATTCTTTAAGAATCTTTTTAGCTCAGCTTTGTACGGACAGTCTGGTGTCCAATGATCCTCGTCACATATAAAACATGGATTTTTTGGTTTTCCTTTCCTGGGAGAGTTCGAAGAATTCTTTCCAGGAGATGACTCACCCTGTTTCTTCTTCTTCCCTTTGTTTTGCTTCTTCTTGCTTCCTGGTTGATTGGTTTCTTTGCCTTTATCTGCTAATACGGCATTTACTTCCGAAGCAAGAATTTCTTCTTTTGCATTTTGATCCGAATTCTTACGGGCTTTCTTTGATGAAGCCTTTATCGATTTCGCATTTGCTGTGCCAATCACACCGTCACTGGCATGAGAGTCACTATTTGATTTAGGAGGAGGAGGAATTGAAAATTTCGGTCTAGGAGCGTCAGGTATTTTGTCGTAGAGCGTGTCGGACTGAGTATAAACTAAGTCCAAATACTACGCACGAGCAATGACTTTCTCCTCTGTTACGACTCCCCGCTTGGCCACATCTTCCATAATAGCAGGAAGTAACGACTTTATAAACCATTAAGCTAATAGCTAATCGGGAACATATGTTTTCACCATCCTACGACGACGACGCCACTCATGTATATGATCAGATATATGGGTGGCAGTTGTCTGTTTGAAGTTGGTTAATATTTCTGTTCCCATTTCATACCTTATCGGTAATTGAAAATGGGTTAAGAAAGTCGTGGCTAGAGAACTAAAATTGTCGAAAGAGGCTCTTGGCAATTCAATATACCATTTAGCCGCTGGACCTATCAATGTCCTCTGAAAAAGGTGAAGCCTTATCGAATCATCGTTTAGGGTGTTCGACAAACACCACAGATGAAAATTCATCACGTGATTCGATGGGTCTTCACCTGGATTTCCATTGAATTTAGGAATGTCAGATGGAAGTGTATGAGGAATCGCTGGCCACCAAGGGGCATAAGCAATCAGATCGTTGGTTAACCGGTGTAAATCGGGTAACTCTAAAGTTGCCACGAATGGTAACTGTTGATTCAGGTTAGGCGAAGCATAACCAGGGTATGATGGAATCGCTTGAGCAGTGGGCCTTTGCATACCAGCATAATGTAATTGATGTTGGTATGACTGATACGGTTGGTGGACTTGGCCACTATAAAGTGGTTGGTTTTGACCGTTTTGGATATACGGTTGTCCACTGTTCGCAAAGATCTGCTGCTCAGAACCTTGGTACACTTGCTGGAATTGCGGTTGTTGGTATTGCACCAGTCATGGTTGTGAAGCCATGTTCTGTTGTGCTATGCTAACCGTTGGACCAAGGTGTGGGGTAATTGTACCCGTTTGGACCTGTGTCGCCCCACCAGTTGGCAATTGTGGTTGTGACCTATGGTCAAGTGGCTGTTGCATTACAACCTGAGAAATCTGAGGTTGACATGCAACAGGTATCGCTTGAACTTGTGACACTGTTACAATAGCCGGTGTGGTTGGGATGTTCGTCATAGGTACACACTGTTGCATAGAATATACAACCCTTGGTTGTTGAGGTAGCATAGGTACCCAACTACTTGATGCCATTCCAGTATAACCTGAATACTGTTGAGAACTGCCATATGGATATCCTCCCGGAGGAGGTAATGAAAAGGCATACGGCCCCCTATACGGTAGCAATCCGGAACTCAGAGGGATTGTTAGTCCTTGAGGACTGGATGGCCCAAATTGACCTCCATGAGGATCAATCTGTCGAGTTTCAACGTAAGAGTTGCCGGATATTACTCCGGATGAACAAACTGGAACAGACCATACTGTCGAAATAGTCCCTTGGTGGACTCCTTCTAGCGGTTGTGAGCTAGTTGGGACAGCTGGTATGCCGGCAAACATTTTCGGAGTGACGGCAGGGGCTTCTGCTGTCGCTGTATCATTTGACACAGTCCTAGATGATGACGGTTGTTCAGACATTTTAAGTCTATTCAATAGATTTCCTAGCGATTCTACAGGAACTTCCACTTGTGGTGGATTAACTTCTGATGAAGGAAATAGAGTGACCCCGACTCCAAAATGGGTTGGAGTACTTTCTTGCGGATCCTCTGCGATTTCCTCTATCACAATCAAACCCGGTGGAAGAGGAAGACCGTCAGGTCCGTAAAATATTTCTGGTGCCGAAGAAGTGGTTGCTTCGACAGCGACAGTTGTTTGAGGAACAAAACTCTCTGGACCGGTTACAGATGGAACTGGTTCAGTCATACAAGTATTTGCCCCCAGACTAGGATCAGTATTACTGTCCTTCTGTGGCTGTTGAACTTCTTCTATAGAGGCAGGGTTTCCAGAAATGTTAGGAGTAACCAGAACCTCAGATGCAGTTGGAACACTTGTTCTAACTTTTATAGGAGATTTTGAACCGGTTAAACGAGTTCGCTTTGTCCGTACTGTTTTCGATTCCGGAGACAAAGACGGTTGACTCGTAAGCCTCCGCGAACAATGGGGTTTCAATTTACTTTCTTCCACGATTGTGGATTACTCGATCAACCAAAATACTAAAAGGGGAAATTTGTGTTTCCGAATTGGATGAATTTTATTAGACGCTTTAGACACAACTTGCTTTTTCACTTTTTAAGAGTCGAGAAAAAGCTAAAGATGACTCTAGTCTCCTTCGATGTTTTAACGAGCCCGAAGTGACAAATGCTCGGGTGGACTTTTTCAGTTATAGAGTTTGAAAAAGGCCAAAAGAAACTGCTCTGGAGATCTAAGCAGAGGGTGTGCCAAACCTTTCGCAAAACCACAGAATACGTTTTACGGTACGAGTGGTCGATCTTCGTGAATGTTGTGTTCACTGCATTGCGATCAGTAGGGCGGCCGACACGGCTTCCTATGGATAAAAGATATATGCCTATAGGGGTCTCCCAATATATACGCAACGGTACGTGGGAGCACAAGTCCGTATTAGTGCCACTGACTCTCAGGAGGAATCACCCACCTTCTTCGAGATCGACAGTCACTACGTTTAACGACGCCGGAACACGTCTCTAGCTTAGACCTCTATGTGTTTGCATTATGTTTCAAAGCGTTGTTAGGTTCATTCAATATATTTTAAGTTGATCTTTTTAAAGTTTTCCTTTCAAGGTTCACCACGAGATGTTTGATACAAATTCCTAAATGCAGTATAAAGATGAGAAGCAAGCTTTTCCAATCTTTTAACTTTGAAAATCCTAACTACTGAGGGAAAAGAAAGACATCATCTTTTCACACAGATCAAAGAGCATATACTAATGCACTTTTCCCTAAATCAACATGCAAACTTATCAAATGCAAAATGTACAATGCAGGTATTTCTTTTCTCTTTCTTAATGTTGATGTAATACAAAAAGAAAGCTGTTGTATAACTTTGAATTCAATCTCAAGTGAAAGCAAACAAGCTTGTCCAAAATCAAAAGACACCTTAAGATTTACTTGTTTCGACACTAGAAATATATAAATTCAAACCATATGACGAAAGAAAAAGCTCAATCAGCTATGAACAACAAACAAACTAACTCTTAAGATCAAAACGACACTTAACACAGGTCTAGATCTAAGAGGCCACAGCAAGACTAGTTCACTTTTCATTATGGGAAACTGCAAATGATATAAGAAATACACAAAGAAGAAATACAGTTTCTTTATACAACCGAGGCGGAATAGTGGTAAGGAAAGGTGGTTTCAGATAGGTACATTGACTGATAACAGGCTGCAAAAACAAGGATGAAAACAGGGCAATAAACAGGAGGGAACCCCAGTAGCACAAGGCAAAACTGGTTCAACGCAGGTGGTACACTGTCAGTTTGACATTCAGCACAAGTAGCCCCTTCGGGATCTGCGTTGAAATGCAGACTGCCTTCACAGTGCCTGCACTAAAGAGATAAACTTTCGTTTTTCTCAATTTCCGGGTCACAGATTGCTCAAAAATCAACAGTTTTTGGCCAAATCAGAAGCTATCAATCAATTACACACTAAGGGATGAAAAGGAGGATGAAAAGCTATCACTAAGAGCTGTTCAGAGTCCTTGTGGATCAACTCTTCAAATCATAAACATGCCCAGAAACTGAGCTAGAGTAGCTGCCCTCTACTTTGCATTTGAAAGATCCAAATGCAGTTCGATTCGGTACTCCCTGTGTTTATAAAATGAATAGCAAAAACACAAACAACCAACAAGATACGATCCCCAGCGGAGTCACCAATTTGTTGTTGGGAAAAGTATCCAATACGGAATGACCCTATCCCACTCTAAAGGTGATAGTACCTCAGCAACAATCAAAGCAAAGCTATTTGAGATTACTTCTTTATGAGATGTAAGAGAGGGGAGAAAGAGATCCACTAACCGATGTCTTTCGCTAATGATTGATCCGATTTTCTCTCCTTGTTGCTTGCTCCCAGCTCCTTGCTCTTTCACTGGCCCAGCTACACCAAGATCCTGCAAAATGACAAGAGAGGGAAACTACAAGAAGCATACATTCATAATTGATTCAAGGATTAGAATAAATCAAATACACAAGCATAACAATACACCATTGAGACACATGCATATAGAAGAACCTCAAATGCTTTATTAATGGAAGAAGTAAAGTTCAGGAAGTGATACAACCATAAAAGGCCCAATCCAGCATCACCTCCCAGCAGAAAGAAATCTCCTCTTCACCTCCTTCAAAGCAAATCACCCAATAGTTCTATACTCAAACCAACAGCACTTCCTTACATTCACAAGATTCCAGCCTCCTTAGACCTCATGAGAGAGATCTATATATAGGAGTTTTGGAGAAAGGATGAGTCAGCTTGAGGCTGGCATGAAGCTGACTAGTGTCCTCTCCCACTTCAGTTATTCTTCAGTTCTTGAGTCCACTTGGAGGTTCTTGCTTCCACTTGGAGATCTAGACCCTCTTACTCATCACCAGTCGAATTCCCTGATCCAAGTGTCATTTTGGAAGCTTCCTGGGCATTGACACCTTGAGGAATGACTGTGCCACTTGGCCAAACTCGCCCAGCGCAGGTAGCCTTCTTTGCAGTTGACATTCAGCGCGGGTACACAGTGGAGTAGTTGACATTCAGCGCAGATGCTTAGTGGAGCAGTTGACATGATCCAGAATTAGCTTGTTTTTGAGTGTTTTCAGGTGGAGAACTGATATTCAATGCTGTGGTTTGTTGACCTTGTTCCTCTAGAGGCAGGAACAACATGTTTAGGGACTTTGGATCCCTTAGATTATTGACATTTCATGCTTCATGCTGTAAGGCACAAAAATGTCTATAACACATACCCCCTTAATTTTTCAAAAAAAACCCATCCAATTATGCCTTGTGAATATTTCTAGTACTTGAGGGTGTTGTTGGATTCTCACAGTGCTAATGGGCTCCCTTTTATTAAACCCTCCTATCATCTCGGTTGGTGAGGATTGAGGAGATGAGATGGTTGATACAATTTTCAAAGGCAGAAGTAGAAAAAAGAGATGACTGTGTGGACAATTCTCTTGCACAGCTACCAAATTCACTCAAACTAAAGGATTTTTTTTGTTCAATTTACTTGGAAAGTGGGGTGTAATTACAGAGCCTACCTCTTCATAGTGTTTGTTGTGGTCAACACCCGTGTCTTTTCCTTTGAAACTCTTCTTGGCCTATCCTGTAGAATGTCTCTGTGTATCCTATAGGAATCCTGTGTGCAATCCTGTAGGATTTCTTGTGAAATCTTGTAGGAATTCCTATGCAGAAAAGCGATGGAGTTTTCCTTTTTGTAGGTTGCCTATGTATGAGAGAGACTTGTGAGAGCGAGCCTGTTAGGTCCCTATAATACTAGTGATTACCCCATTACTATTTTCATTGTATCCCTTATTGTTATTATTGTGCACCTATTGTCCCCATATTGTTATTAGTGTGCCCCATAGAAGACCACTATTATTATTGTTGTGCCCTTATGTTATTATTGTTAGGTTGGCTTGATTATATTGTGACCCCTTAGACTCTTATATATAGGAGGGAGGTTTAGTAATTTGTATCATCCAAGAATTGTTCATTTGTGTAATGTAAAGGAGGTTTCCCCCTCGAAGAGGTTGAATTCTAAGGCGTTGATCTATATTTTCAATCTTTTTGTGAATTGGTTTCCTAACATTTGGTATCAGAGCTTTGGATTCTAGGGTTTTGCTGCTCCAAATAGGTCATCATGGAATTTTCACTATAATGTTTATTTTTTGACGTTTCAGAAGCTAGAAAAACCCATAGGAACCGAGCGCGTTTTGAACTTCATGTCAAAATTTCAGAGCTTTCCTCGCTATATTTTAAGAGATATGATCTGAGGAAGTTAGGTTTTTTGTAGACTCCCTAATTAAATTCCAAACAAGTGGTCTGGGGAAAATTATCATAACTTTTGTTCTGAGCATCAGATTGAAATTTCGTCAGAATTTTCAGAAACAAGATGCCCTGTTGTTTTCTGTATATCAGTTTCAAGTATGAAGATCAAAACAGTGACACGTGACACTTCATATGAAGGTCTATAATCAGGTCACCGTGGGAGATTTGGAATAACTCTTCTTTGGAGAATCCAATCTTGATCTGACTTGTAGGGTTACAAAGAGGACTCAAAGGGCTACTTTAGGATGTTATTTTAGATATTCGAGATCCATAGTTATAGATATACAAAAAATTCAATATCAAGCTCTTATAAAGTGAAAAACAAAGGTGTGTAGTTTTTTTAAATTTTGCATAAGATTGGTTTGAAAAGTTAGTTTGAAGGAATTCAAAGGGAATAGTGAAGAATTATGAGCATTAATTGATGCTCCAAAGAAAGAAAATGGAAACACCTAGTAAGAAACCTGAAAGCTTTAGCATGACTCGTGAAGAAGAGGATGAAATGCAACATGATATATCAAAATTACAAGACCAAGTACAACAAATTTCACTCTCACAAAAGGCAACTAAAGGCAAGATGAATGGCTTGGAAGCTAATATGAATGGCATGCAAGTTAAGATGGATGGCATGGATGCTAAGATGAATGGAATGGATGCTAAGATGGAAGAATTGAAGATAAATTTAAATAAGTTGCTACAAGAAATGGTTACTAATGGTGAAAGGGTAGTAAAGGAAACTCATGATGAGAACAAAAGTAATGTTAATCATGATTTTATAGAATCTAATGTTGGATTGAAGACTCACCATGTTCCAAAAATCAATATGACGAAGTTTGATGGCAGGGATCCCAAAACATGGATACTACAGACAGAGCAATTTTTTGATCTCCATAATGTGCAAAACACACAAAAGGTATGTATTGCAACTTTATATTTGGAACCAAATCAGTTTATATGGTATCGATGGATTTTCTCTTGTAAACAAATTGTCACTTGGGGAATTTTTACGGAATAAATGATAACACGTTATGAGGATACAAAAAGCAATGCATTTTTTAGCCAATTGATAAATCGCAAACAAAAGGGTTCAATGGTGGAGCACATTGAGGACTTCCAAAAATTTAACATAAGGGTAAAAGATATTCCAGAGGATCATAGGATTCATGTGTTCATAGGGACTTTAAAGGATAACATCCAACATGAGGTTGACCTTTGGGAACCTGATTCATTGGAGAAGGCATTCAGGTTAGGAAGAAAAATGGAAAGCAAAATTGTGGAAATGAAGAACCCTACCACTCACAACTATAAAGATGGAAGTGTTGTCACCCCTAGCCTTCCACAACCTACAAGGTTGACACCACAAAAATTGGAAGAAAAAGGAGAAAAAAGGGATTTGTTACAGCTGTAATAGCAAATATACTAAAGGTCATAAGTGTGCTGAGAAGAAATTATTCTACATAGATTGTGAAGAGGAGGAAGAAAAGGGACAAGAAATTTCAAAAGAAGAGGATATACTCGAGGAACAAACCCTAGATAGAGAAGAAATGAATCTGACCATATCTTTTAATGCATTTCTTGGAATTACCACTCCTCAAACTATCAAGATAGAAGGACATATCAAGAAGAAAAAGGTAATAGTGTTGACTGATTCGGGAAGTACCCATAATTTTATTCATTGTAAGATAGCCAAGGAATTGAATTGCTTCCTATATCCTGCACCAAAGTGTCAAGCGACGGTTGCAAGTGGAGGAACCATAAATTGCTTTGGAAAGTGCCATAATATTAAGTTATCCATGGGAAAATATGTATTGAATATCCCAATGATTTCCATTCTAATGGGTGGTGTTGATGTTGTACGAGGAGTCCAATGGCTACAATCCTTAGGTATAATAGCTTTTAATTTCAAGAACTTTTCATGAAATTTTGTGTGGAAGGAAAGGAAGTTGAATTAAGGAGTATTGCAGGGAAATTAGGAAACATAATCAGTTCTAATAGTATGACAAAGCTTCTAAAGTAGGAACAACTAGGTGTAACTGCACAATTATGATCACTAGTGGTTCCCACATTGAAATAATCTATTTCTTGAGATCTCCAAAAAAATTATACAATCATTCCAAGGTATTTGAGACCCCCAAAGGCCTCCTACCTATTCGTGATCATGATCATGCTATTCATTTGATTCTAGGAAGTGTTCCTCCAAAAATCAGGCCATACAGATATCCCTATGCCCAAAAGAGTGAAATTGAACGTATGGTTGCATAAATTCTAGAGGATTGTATAATTCAACCTAGTCAAATTTCTTTCTCTGCTCCAGTAGTATTGGTGCACAAGAAGGATGGATCATGGTGCATGTGTCCGAATTATAGGGAGCTCAACAAGCTCACTATTAAAGATAAATTTCCCATTCCTATCATTAATAAATTATTGGATGAATTGCATGAATCAATTTACCTCACCAAATTGGATCTTCATTCAGGACATCATCAAATCAGAATGAACACTGAAGACATTTTGAAAATAACATTTAGAACTCATGAGGGTCATTATGAATTTTTGGTCATGCCTTTTGGCCTTACCAATGCACCTTCTACAGTTCAAGGTTTGATGGATTCCATTTTCAAACCCTTCATTAGAAAATTTATGTTAGTATTTTTTGATGATATACTAATCTACAACAAGTTGTGGAAGGATCATGTTGAACATGTTGACAAGGTGCTCAAACTATTGAAGGAGAAACAATTATATGCAAAAAGATCCAAATGTTTCTTTGGAGTACAAGAGGTGGAATATCTGGGCCATATTGTATCTCATGAGGTGTTAAGGTATACCCTAGTATAACTAAAGCCATTAAGGAATGGAAAATCCCCACATCCATAAAACATATGCGAGGATTTCTCAGGTTGTCAAGGTATTATCACAAGTTTGATAAGAATTATGGGAGAATAGCAACATCTCTAACAACATTATTGAAGAAAGGTTCATTTTCATGGACTCCAGAAGCAACACAGACCTTCAAACATCTTAAAGAGGCAATGTGCCAAGCACCGGTCTTAGCTACGCCATACTTCACAAAAACCTTTATTGTGGAATGTGATGCTTTAGGAAATGGAATTGGTGTTGTTTTAATGCAAGATGAAAGACCCATTGCTTTTGAAAGTCGTCCAATCAAAGGAAAGTATTTACACAAAGCTATTTATGAGAAGGAAATGTTGGCAATACTACATGCACTTAAGAAATGGCGACCCTACCTAATGGGAAGACACTTAAAGGTAAAAACGGATCATGATAGTCTTAAATAATTTTTAGAACAAAGATTATCCTATGAAGAGCAACAAAAATGGGTCACAAAGATGTTCGGTTATGACTTTGAAATCATCTACAAAAAAGGGAAGCAAAATGTTGTGGCCGATGCACTCTCAAGAAAGGATGAATATGTGGAAGCATTGTTGTGTGCCATTTCTATTATCCAACCAGATTGGATAAACGAAGCAAGGGATGAATGGCAGAATGAAGAAGTAGTGTGGGAACTCATTCAAAAGTTACAACAAGATCCCAATACATCTGATACATTTTGCTAGAAAAATGATTCATTATGGTACAAAGATCACTTATACCTATGTAAGAATTCCCAATTCAAACAAAATATCCTTATGGAATTGCACAAGTCTCCCTTACGAGGGCAATTAGGATTTTTAAAAAATTACCAGAGGGTTAAGAAGGAAATTTTTTGGGATGGCCTTAAATCAGGTATTCAAAAGTTTGTGGCGGAATGTTTGGTTTGCCAAAAAAATAAGGTTGAAATAATTAAGGCTCTGAGTTCTATTACAACCTTTATCCATTCCAAGCCAACATTGGGCGGAGATTGACCCAAGTCCGAAGGAAAGAGTGTCATCATGGTGGTAGTTGACAGTCTTACCAAGTATGCATACTTTTGTACATTATCACATCCATTTAAAGCTAGTATAGTTTCTACTACATTTATGGAAACAATTCAAAATCTACATGGAAACCCAAGTATTATTGTAAGCGACAAAGATCCCATTTTTACTAGAAATTTCTGGACAAAATCATTTTCTTTTCTCGATACTCAGTTAGCTCATAGCTCATCTTATCATACTCAATCTAATGGGAAAACTGAGATAATAAAAAAATGTTTGGAAGGATATATTTGTTGCTTTGTATTTGATAAACAGACAAAATGGGTCAAATGGTTTCCTCTCGCTGAATGGTGGTATAACACTTCCTTCCATACTATAGCAAAAATGACCCCATTTATGGCACTTTATGGATATCATACACCGTCCATCACATCATACTTAGGATAAAATTCTAAGGTTCAAGCAGTGGAACATCACATTGAGCATCATCAACAAGTTCTCCAACTCTTAAAGGATAACATCACGTTGGCACAGAATGGAATGAAACAATAGGAAGATCAACGTCGTAGAAAAAAAAGTTTTGATGTAGCTGACTAGGAATTCCTACAACCACAACCATATAAGCAAATGTCCCTCAAGAAAGCTAAGAAGGATAATAAATTATCACCAAAGTATTATGGCCCGTACAAGGTATTACAAAAGATTGGTACTATGGCATACAAATTAGAGCTTCATGCAGCTTCCTGAGCACACCCAGTTTTCCATGTTGCATGTTTAAAGAAGGTTATAGGTGACAAGCTCCCAGTTCAAACAATATTGCCAGAACTTGATGAGGAAGGAAAAATCATATTGGAATTGGAAGTAGTCACATAAAAAAGAATTTGCTAGCTACAAATTCGATCAATTTCGAAGTATTTCATCAAGTGGAAGAACTTATCTGTTCGAGATTCCACATGGGAGGATGAGAATTTTATATAGAAGCATCTATAACTACTCAAGCGTTGAGGACAACACTTTTCGTAAGGAGAGGGGCATGTTACGTCCCTATAACACTAGTGATTCCCCCATTACTATTCTCATTGTATCCCTTATTATTATTATTATTATGCCCCTATTGTCCCCATATTGTTATTAGTGTATCCCATAGAAACCCACCATTGTTACTGTTGTGCCCTTATGTTATTACTGTTAGGTCGGCTTGATTATATTGTGACCCTTGGACTCGTATATATAGATGGGAGGTTTAGTCATTTGTATCATCCAAGAATTTTTCCATTGTGTAATGTAAAGGAGGTTTCCCCCTCAAAGAGGCTGAATTGTAAGGCGTTGATCTATATTTTTGTGAGTTGGTTTCCTAATAGAGCCTCAAGGAAATGAATGCATGAATGCATGGGGATGACGATCATTTCCTCTTATGGTCATTTGGGGTGAGGTGGTATGTTGCAAGCCGAGGTACGATTTCCATTTTTGGACCGTTGGTCCCCACTACCACCTCATCATTCCCCACTCCTTGTAATCAACTCCCACTTCATGCTTCCATAGCCTTAACTACTTTTGTCCTTCTCTTTCTATTTTTGAGTTGACTACTGCCACGTGTGAGAGGAAAATTTGTTTGGTCTTTGTTGACTGATTGAAGGTGGCCAAGTTAACTGGTCATCTTTCACTTATAAACCAACTTACTCATAACCTTTACATCTTTTGACTACATTATGCACATGAGGGAGTGAGTGGGATACTTACCTATGGTGCTAATACATTGTTGCAGTTGGTGAAGACCAGAGGTGCTTTCTGTGTGTATTGGTTGCATGCTATTCTTCTTCCTTATTTTTTTTTGTTGTTTTTCTCTAATGATTATTTTGTTGTGCAGGTACCTGGTGTTGAAGATGATGGTGTTGCTGCTGCTTTGGAGACCCTTCTGCTCTTGGATCATCATGCTGCAAGCTTGCTGTTCTTATGATTTATATGCTGTGGGATAGGGTGCTACAGGATTTTCTACAGGATGTCCTGTAGGTGCTTCTCCCTTAGAACTCCTAATAATACATTCTACTTGGATTTTAAGGATGGTCACATGGATGGAGAGGGAGACTAGGAGTGTGGAGAATGAGGAATACTCAGGTGATGCTCGCTATTTCCTTCTTTTTCAAAGATTGTGATTTTTTTTAAACTGATATTTTTTTAAGGGTGAATGCAGGGGTGATGAAGGTGGACATAGGTACAGTAATGGAATGATGATGTAGAGGTGTTATTCTATTAATGTAGGAGGTGATTTTGTTTCCCTAAGGTCACTTTAGTATGATTTCCGGGCCACTGTGATTCCTACAGGATCATCCTGTTGGTTTTCAGGGGATCCTGTAGGTTTACAGGGGATCCTGTAGAAAACACAGTCCCCTTGTAAACTGAAGCAAAGGAGTGGAAGAAATGAAATAAATGGTAGAGTGATGAATGAAAATGAGTGGAAAAATAAAAATGTGAGTGAAATAGGTCTCTTTATGATCCTCCTTTGCTCTCTGATTGTCCTTCTTGCTAACCCACAAAATATAAATTTTCATGATTTTTCTTCTCTTTTTTTAAAAATAACTATGCTGCCTTTGAGAGGTTTTCATCCTAGTTGTTTGTGCTCGGCACCTCAAGAGTGTTTTTCACCCAGGGATATTTTTATTCTCAATTTTTCTTTTTTTTATTAACACCATTGGGCTTCCCCAAGAGGTTTTCAACCAGATAGTGGGACTCAAGCGCCTCATGGATGTTTTCACTTGAGTCCTTATTACTTTTTATTTTTTTTCTCTCAGTGATATGATGAGGTAGGAGCTGAAACTTACTCACTACCATGATGGTTTTATTGATACCATCAATGAACTCTTTCTTTGACAATTGTCTCTTGTAAATTTTCAATCAGTGTCCATTAACAAGTAAAGGGATGTTCTCCCCATCTATGGTTTTGATCTATACTGAACCATTATCATGGCATCTTTCTACAACATATGTTCCTAGCCATCTTGTCCTCAATTTTCCCTTGAAGTCCTTATACCTAGAACCATATAACAAAGCCTAATCATTTTCTTGAAATTTATTTTCCTTGATGTTCTTATCATGAGAGATATTCCTCTAAAGTTGAATTACCTCTGTATGTAGGAGGGCCTACATTCTGAACTCACCTAAACCATTCAACTGGAGAAATCTCTCTTTTTGTGCACTGCTTAGATCTATATCTAGTTGGGATGCCATCATTAATGTGTTATACTCAATTTCAATGGACAATAGTTCATTTTTCCCATAAACTAGTTCATAGGGTGTGAATCTAGTGGTGGTGTTCTAGGTGCTATTATAGGCCGAGTGTTATAGAAATTTTTGTGCCTTACAACTCCAAGCATGCAATGTCCATAAACCAAGGGCTCCTAAGTCCCTAAAAGTGTTGTTCTAACCCCTAAAGGAACAAGGTCAACAGATTACAGCTTCTCCCAGAAGTTCTCCACCAGAAACTGCTCAGAATAAGTCAAAACAGGAACATTTCAGCTGCTCCACTGGCTAGGTGCGTTGCATTGCACCTAAATACACTATGAGGGTGTGTTGCATTTCAAAAGTCCCTTCTGTGGGTGCGATGGGTGAGAAATGACAAATAGCAGTGTCATTCCGCGAAGTGGAGAGACAATGGAAGCTTCTAGAATCTTCTCCTGTGACACTTGCCTCACTGAATTCGACCAAGGATGAGTAAGAGGCCTTCAGTCTCCAAGTGGAAGCAAGAACTGACAGAGAGAAGACACTAATCAAATCACAAGCTGACTCATCCTCCTTACACATATCTATATATGGATCCCTCATCTCAGAGATCCAGAGGCTGGAATTTTGCATATTGTAAGGAATTGCTGTTGGTTTTTTGAGACAAACATCAGAGTATTGGGTGATATATGCTTTGTTTGAGGTGAAGAGGGGCTTCTTTGCTGGGATTTTGATGCTGGGTCAGGAACCACCGGTTGTAACTCCTCCTGGATCTTTTCTTGTTTATCAATAAAAATTATTTGAGTTTTTCCTCCATGCTTTTGTATCATTGATGCTTGTTACATTTGTATGGTTAACTTAAATCTGATCCTAAGTTGTTTATGAATATAGATCCATGTCTTTGTATAGTGTTCTTCTTCTGTGATCTTACAGGTACTTTGTGAAGCTGGGTATGTAAGGGAGCAAGTAGCTGGAGACTGTCAAATAAGAGAGGGATTAGATCAAAGGATTAGCGCAAGACGCAAGTTGGTTCTTTCTATTCATCTCTATCTATAGTTCATAAAGGAAATACAAAAGTAGTTTTTCTCTGTTTGTTTCTAAGGCATCTGTCACACCTTAGTGGGATAGAGCAGTTCTAAATAGACAATTTTCCCTGTAACAAAATGGCGACTCTATTGGGGAATGTCTAATTACTTTGTTTGTGTATCTCTTTGTTGTTTGTTTCATAAACTTATAAGTAGCATTCGAACTGCATTTGCCATAACAAATGCAAAGTAGACATCTACTGCTTCAATCCATTCACTGGATCTATTTATGATTTGAACATCTGATTCACAAACTATCTGATTGCCCTTGTGATAGCTCTTATATCCTCCTTAGATCTACCCCTGATTGTGCATTACAGATTGCTTTTACTCAGCCAAAAACCAAAGACTGAACTGCAAACTGTGACCTGGAACCCAGACAGATTCTTGTTTCTGGCCCAACGCAGGTACTGTTAAGAGATCCTGAATTTAAGCACACTTCCCGAAAGGGAAACCTACGCTGCATTTCAGTTTCTCTTTGTTACAGGTGTGCTGATCAGACTAGCCCTGTGCAGTTGTGGTTCTTGTGCTTCATTCTTTCCAGTTCTGTCTCTGAATTTTGCTACCTGTGATCAGTATATGTCTATTTAAAACCCCTTTTCCTTGTTGTTATTTCGCCTCCTTTGTACAAAAGAACTGTAGATGTTTTTGTGTGTTTGTTGAGTCGTTTACAGTTTTCCATTGCAAAAGTGGAATAGTCGTACTGTCGTGCTTTGATTTGGATCTGTCGCAAGTGTCGATTTCGATCATAGGAGAAAGATTGATTGTTGTTGATGGTCGATTATACTGTTACTATTGCCTTTGGTCTGAATTTGTGATTTTCTAGTGTCAAGAACAAGTGTTCATTTCAAAATCGCAAGGTGTCGTAATCATCTCTGTTTTTTATTTCGAAAAAGAGCTTGTTTATATTTGTCGCTTGAAAAGAAATTCAGATTTGTACATCAACTTTCTTTTTAGCATCAATACTAAGAAAGTCGAAAGCAAATACATCCATGTGCATTTGCATATAGATAGTCTATTTGGCTTGATTTAGGAAAGTGCATTTACAGTGTGCTCTTTGCTCTTTGTGAAAAGATTGTGTCTTTCTTTTCCTCTAGTAGCTAGGATTTTCATTGCACAAAAGAGATAAAAGTTTGTTTATCATCTTTAGATTGCATTTTAGGAATTACATCTACATCTCGTGGTGAACCCAAAAGGCAAACTTCATAAGCAAGATCAACTTAAAATAAATTCAATGATTCTAACAACGCTTTGGAACTTAACGCACAACATTTAGAGGTCTAGGCTAGAGACGTATTCCGGCGTCGTAAAGCCTGGTAACTGTTGTCCTCACTGATGGTTGGGTGATTTCTCCACTTTGAGACGATAAGTTCCAGTACGGACTTGTGCTCCCACGTACCGTCGAGTATATTTTGGGAGACCCCTATAGGCTTAAATCCTTTATCCTTAGGAAGCCCTGTCTGCCGCCCTATCGATCGCAATGCACTGAACACAGCATTCGGGAAGATTGACTGCCGTACTGTAAAAAGTATTTTGCGGTTTTGCGATTGGTTTGGTACTCCCTCTACCTAGATCTCCAGAGTAGTCCCTTTCTTTCCTTTTCAGACTCCTTAACGGAAGAGGTCCATCTAAGCACTTTTCACTTCAAGCTCATTAAAAATCGAAGGGGACTAGAGTCATCTTTTGTTTTTTCTCGACTCTTAAAAACTGAAAAAACAAGTTGTGTCAAAGCGTCTAAAATTCATTTAATTCAGAAACATACCTTCCCTTTATTTTAGTTGATCGAGTAATCCGCAATTGTGGAAGAAAGTCAATTGAAACCCCGTCGTTCGCGGAGGCTTACGAGTCAACCGTCTTTATCTCCGGAATCGAAACTAGTACGGACAAAGCGAACTCGTTTAATTGGTTCCAAATCTCCTATCAAAGTTAGAACAAGTGTTCCAATGACATCAGAGACTCCGGTTACTCCAAACATTTCTGGAATCCCTGCCTCTACAGAAGAAGTTCAACAGCCACAGAAGGATAGTGATACTGATCCTAGTTTGAGAATAAACACTTGTGTTACCGAACCAGTTCCATCTACAACCGGTTCGGAGAGTCTTACTCTTCAAACATCTGTCGCTGCCACACCTTCTTCGGCACCAGAAATATTTTACGAACCTGATGGTCTCCCCCTTCCACCTGGTCTGATTGCAATAGAAGAAATTGTAGAAGATCCTCAAACAAGTACTCCAACGCACTTTGGAGTCGGGATCACTCTATATCCTTCTTCATCAGAAGTTAGTCTACCACCAGTGGAAGCTCCTGTAGAATCGCTAGGTAATCTTTTGGATAGACTACAAATGTCTGAACAACCGTCAACATCTAGGACTGTGTCGTCTGACACAGCGACGACAGAACTCCCTGCTATCACTCCGACAATGTTCGCCGGTATACCATCTGTCCCGACTAGCTCTCAGCCGCTAGAAGGAGCTCACTCAGGGGCTATTTCGACAGTATGGTCCGTTCCTGTTTGTTCATCCGGAATAATATCCGGAAACTCTTATGTTGAGTCTCAACAAATTGATCCATTTGGAGGTCAATTTGGGCAGTATGGTCCCCAAGGGCAAACAATTCCCTTGAGTTCTGGATTACCACCGTATGGGGGGCAATATACCCTTTCATTATCCCCTCCGGGAGGATATCCATACGGGAGTTCACAACAACATTCAGGTTATACTGGAATTACCTCAAGCGGCGGGGTACCAATACTACCTCAACAACCAAGAGTTGTATATTCGATGCAACAATGCTTACCTATGTCAAACATACCGACTACGCCAGCAATTGTGACGGTGTCACAAGTTCAAGCGCTTCCTATTTTATGCCAACCTCCGGTTTCTCAGGTTGTAATGCAACAGCCCCTTGACCCTGCGACTCAACCACAGTCGCTGACTGGTGGAATGACACAGGTTCAGACGGGTGCAATTACTCCTCATCTTGGTCAAACTGTTAGTATCGGTCAACAGCACATGGCTTCAAAACCATGGCTAGTACAATACCAACAACCACAATTCCAACAAGTATACCAAGGTTATGAGCAACAAATCTTTGCTAATAGTGGGCAGCCGTACATTCAAAACGGTCAAAATCAACCATTTTACAATGGTCATGTCGATCAACCTTACCAAACATACCAGCAACAGATGCATTATGTCGGTATGGAAAGACCAACTGCTCAGGCAATCCCATCTTATCCTAGGTATGCTTCACCTAACCTGAATCAGCAATTACCCTTTGTGGCAACTTTAGAGTTACCTGATTTAAATCAGTTAACAAACGATCCAATCGCTTATGCCCCTTGGTGGCCAGCGATTCCGCATAAACTTCCATCAGATATTCCTAAATTTAATGGAAATCCGGGTGAAGATCCATCGAATCACGTGATGACCTTTCATCCATGGTGTTCATGAAACACCTTAAATGATGATTCGATAAGACTTCGCCTCTTTCAGAGGATGTTAATGGGTCCGGCGGAAAAATGGTACATCCAATTGCCTAGAACTTCGTTCGACAACTTGAGTACCTTAGCCACAACCTTTTTAACCCATTTTCAGTTACCAATAAGGTACGAAACGGGAACATAACTTCTTACCAACTTCAAACAGACAACGGCCACTCACATATCTGATCATATACATGAGTGGCGACGTCGTCGTAGGATGGTAAAAATGTACGTCCCCGATCAGCTCTTAGCTGAATGGTTTATCAAGTCATTACTGCCTTCCATCACGGAAGATGTGGTAAAGGGGGGAGTCGTAACAGAAGAGCAAGTTATCGCTCGTGCGCAATATCTGGACTTGATTTACACTCAGTCTGGCACGCTCTACAATAAAATACCTGAAGCCCCTAGACCGGAATTCTCAATTCCTCCTCCTCCTAAATCGAACAATGACTCTCATGCCGGTGATGGCGTGATTGGCACAACAGACACGAAATCGATAAAGGCTACATCCAAAAAGACCCGTAAGATTTCAATTCAAAATGCAAAGGATGAGCTTCTTGCTTCGGAAGTAAATGCCGTATCGACAGATAAAGGCAAAGAAACCAAACAACCAGGGAGCAAGAAGAAAGGCAAAGGGAAGAAGAAGAAACAGGAGGAATCATCACCTGAAAAATCTTCTTCAAACCCTCCTGGAGACAGGAAACCAAAAGATCCATGTCTCATATGCGATGAGGATCATTGGACCGCAAGTTGTCCATACAGAGCTGAGGTTAAAAAATTCTTCAAGAATTCAAAAACCTTCGCAGTGTTAACCGATCCATTTTCAAATCCAGGAACAAATCTGGTTGAAAGTGAAAATGCTTCCCCGTCTCAAGTGCTAATGTTGTCGGTTTCAAAACAGAAAAATGATGCTTTGATATCGACAAGGAACAAATATTATGGGAATCCACAACTGTCGAACAACAAGGATAAATATCAACCTAGTAGTTTGACAACAACTTCGACAGAGGTTGCACCACCCATCATTCCTAAATTGACAATAAAACCACCAAAGGGAGTAGTACACAAGTCGACGTTTAATCCCCACGCTAGAGCGGCATAGCATTATAATATAGTGGAAGATTTGGCACAATCGCCATCCGCTATGTCGACTCTTGAAGTACTATAGAATTGCCCATCCCAAAGGCAGGCTTTATTATCAACCATTGGTGGGATAGACCCAAAGGATTCCAATCTTGTATCCTTCGATCATAAAGGATACAATCCTCAATTACCAGCTCAACTAGCTTTCCTTGTTCAAGTGAAAGCCCTCAACAAAACTGTTCATCGAACAATAATTGATGAATGAGCATCTACATGCATTATGTCGACGAGTTGCTGGAGAAATTTAGGGTCACTGTTGGAGAGGTAAATCCCCTCTACGGATAGAGGCGATCCCTACTAGCCCAGAATGGGTCTAGCAACAATCGATCAATGCTACTGTGCAAGTTCCTAATTGCAATTAAAAGAGAGGCAAAGAACACCTACTTGGATTCCAACGCTATTGTTTGATGAAGAGATGACGCTCTCACTCCTTCACTCTGGCCAGTCACGAACCTCCACGATCTCCGTGAATAGATACCTGCACACATGAAGAGAAAGACAAACACAAGCGTGAAATCTAATAAAAGCAATTATACATCAGTCAGAAAGGATGTAATTCACATTTAACCATCACAAGAAAAATGAGAATGGAACCATAACAGTAGTCGTCTATTATTAAATCAATAACAGAGAAAGGTACAACCAATGTTCTGACGCTGAGTCCTTCTCTTGAGGGTCCAGCCAGCAAGTCTCTTAAGCATTCACCCTTGGAAGTGGATTCTCCCAACACAAAAAACTCTCTCTCACACAAGCAATACTCACAACCTTCCTTAAGATTCCTCTAACAAAACCACACTTGTCACACCAACTACCTACTAGCAGCAGCAATCCAAGCACTATGACTTCCACACTATCCAAACTATCAAAAAACTCCAAACTAGCTGCTCATGGTAATGGTGGAGGTTTAAGTAGAGAAGGAGTCTCCATGAATGGCGGGAGGACAAGCTTATCTTCAAGGAAGGTGGTTCCAAATGACGAACAGACATGCCATAGAAGGGAGGCGACACTCACAAGGCTAACAACCAAGCCTGGAACCATATGGAAGGTTGGCTGTTGGAACAAATTCGCCCAAACTGGATCAACGCGGGTGCAACACTGAACTGACGCGCTGACAGCGCATCACAATAACAGTGGAGGCTATGTCAGTGCGGCTTGATACTTTCATAGGATGCGTTGGTGCACAAAATTTGACCAGCGCGGGAAACTCGTGTGCTTCCGCGCTGGCAGCGCACCAGTAACACTATAAGCCGCCAGTCAACGCGGTTATTTTAATAACAGATGCGCTGATGCAATAAACTTTGGAAAAGTGGGTCATTTGGCCAGTTCAGAGAGCATGAGCATGGTGCATTTGATTCCATGAGACATTAGGGAGACTGACAGGGAGACAGTGACAAATTACTGTGTAAGAGATGCCCCCTAAAGCATGAGACCTGAGAGAGTGGGAGGGGTGAAATGCTTTACAAAACTGTTGAACTGGAACACCACTAGGAAGGACCTGCATGAATGTACAACTCATATCTCGATCACATGTAGCCTAGGCATGGGCGCAGCCATCCAAAAGACATACGAAGAAGGTCTGTGGTATGGACGCAGCCACCCAGCTGAAGAGACCATAAAGATAAGAGGGTATGGTCGCAGCCATCCCAAAGACTCAGGTATGGGCGCAGCCATCCATCAATGAGTCATGTAATAAAAATCCACAAAATCGCAGCCTGGTTCGTAACAGACAAAAACCAGGGTCTTGCGCTCCATCCCAATCCGAAAAAAGTACAAGTTCAAGCATGTGAATACATAAGTTGAAGTCGAACATGCATGAACATCGTCTGATTACCAATCAATGATGAAAACCGTTAACAGACGCGAGAGGTACCACCAATAATGACAATGGTCCTCAAGGTACTTATAGGTACAATCCGCGGCGTGTGAATCAATGAGCTGGTTTCGAACACCCGCAGAATCATCCGATCGGAGGCCAATGATGAAAACCTCACGTCGAACACGAAGAACCTGCCATTGAGGCATGCAGGCTCTAAGGCACCTGAAGGGAGTCTCTAGGTCACTTTCCTGGATAATGAGCTGAAGTCGACAGGAAGTAACCTCGATCGAAGGTGGGCCATGATGCTTCCCACATCATCGACATGAGACAGAGAAGGATAAAAGATTTTGTGTGAGACATCAGAGGGAGGTGGTAATCTTGCAGAGGTCAACTTCTCTTGAACATATTGGCGGCATAATAGCGGATTTGGCAGTATCTGACATCAAATGAGCAGAGGTCATGGTGACAAGGCAATGAGCAGAAGAGAGGTCAAATAGGATAACCCAAACCCATGGAGGCCAGTGTAAAACAAGATGAGAAGTCCCCACCCAGACACGAATGCAGATGAGTGCCATGTTCAAGAGCGACATACTGCCGACACGACCATTATTATAGTTTCATTTTCCCCACCATTTCTGGCAGGTACCCCGGTTATTTTTGGATGACAAGCTTGACGGGGATAGCATATGCTTGGAGAGGCGTCATGTTGACGATATCCAATGTCATCGAGTTTTAACGAGCCTGACAAAGGAGGAGCTCGACGTCTTTTCTTCTTTAGAGAGTCTGAAAAGACAGCGGAAAAGGAAACTCCAGGGGGGTCCTTTTTCGTAAAGTTGTGTCTCTTGAGCCCGAAAAAGTATAAAACAATGCTCGAAAGAACCGCCTGACCATTACGACCGAGGAGTACTTTTCGTGAATAGTAGCTTCGACCCGAAAAAGTAAAAAAACGGTCGGAAGCACGTCGTTTTAGAGCCAGTAACGAGTGTGAAACGACAAACACCCGGCAATCTTTTTAAGTTACACGGTCGGAAAAAGAGCTTAAAACGACCGCCTCCCATTCCTTTTAACGAGTCGAAAGGAAGCTCGGCCATCTTTTCTTTATTCATGTCGGAAAAGAGCTTAAAGACGACATTTTTTGGGACCAAGTGCACGAAGAATCGTTATGACCACGCCGGTTACTATAACCTGCACAAGAACACCACCCGCATAAACCTGTTCGATACGGATAAAAACATAATAAAACATGCATAAAGGCATAATACATCGACATTAGAGCTAAATCCATGGCAAAAATACGATAAAAACCCACATTGATAAGAAATTATAGCTAATTATGAATTTTTTACCATAAATAGGGGGGTAAAAGTCATTTTTTACCATTGTTACCATTTTGAGTTGTGAAGAACGTCGAGGAGCTGCAAGGTTGACGGAGTGATTTCCAGCCCGTACAGACACCATTCATTTGGCAGCTGGATCCAGGTAGGTTCTCCTCCTCCTGCGCTTTAATTTAAGTCTTTTTGGGAGCAATTCCATGGTGGGAAGTGGCCCTTTGGGCAAATTTTTTGAGCGTTGGTGCGCTCTCGGTCAGCGCGGGTTTCCCGCTCGGGTCCGTGCTGATCGAGTTATATTTACACGTACCACCACATGGGTCAGCGTGGAAAACACGTGTTCTTCCGCGCTGACCCAGTGAAAAAACAACGGTGCGCCATTTTCAGTGCGACTGTTTTAGAAACAGTCGCACTGGCACCGTAAAGATTTATTTTTTAAGAAATGGACGTACAAATCTCAACGGTTAGCAACCTAATATTTTTTCATGGTCTTGTAGGGCAAAATGTCTTTTGTTTGGCAAGAGAGATCTCACGATGATGAGGATATATCCGCCTATGCACTTGCCGAATGCTGAAACGCAATGCGGGCATGCGGGTTCTTGAAATTCTTCCTTACTCCGCGCCTGAGGGCGCAACCTGACTTGCTTGAGCTCTTAATCAGAGCTTGGAACCCAGTGGATGGAAAATTCATGATCCATGGCCAGGACATTGAGTTTGATTCCACGGACATTTATTTCTTGACTGGATTATCGCGCCGGGGCCAAATTCCCATTCTGGAGGGGCAACGACCTAGCGGTGAGACTCTTGATCAGCTCATGGCCCGAGTGTGCCCACGGGCTGTGAAAACACGGAGCGAGAAAGTTGGTATCCCGACAGTGGAGGACATGCCTCTTCGTAACATACTCTTTCTGGTGACACGGGCAGTGGGGTCTTTGGCCAATCATGAGGCCTCAAAGACCCAACTACTACTAGCTCTGGAGAGCTTACAGCCCACCATTTTCAACTGGGCAGCAGCTGTGACCACTAGCATGAAGAGGCAACTGAACAACTGCCGACGTGGAGAGTCGAAGCAGTTTGCATATTGGTCGCTTCTACTTCCGCTCATGCTGGAGCGGGTTCCGGCCCTGCAGCTACAGACCATGGCCGTGGATCCACCTAGAGGTCCTCGGGAGACGAGGGCCAGTCGATGGGCTCGCGTCATGCCACGTGGAGGTGGAGGCCACCCAGTGTCTTGGGGAGTGTATTTCCGAGAGTGGCTAGATCGGCATGTTGTCATCGTAGAGGACTGGCCATATGCTGGCATGGACCTCTGCAATGATCCTGACATGCCACTGCCCGCGGGAGAGCATTGGGACGATGGAGGTACGACACTTGATCTCTTTTCAATATTTTTGAATGTTTTTTATTTTTCATGTACATGTCTTAATAAATGTCACGGTGTGCAGACGTGGGACCCGTGAGACCCATTGGCCTAGCCCCAACGGCACAGAGAGAGGGGCAAGGAGCTGGAGCCCTGGCCCTAGTTCCTCCAGGAGTTGACACATCGGAGACTGTAGCTCGCAACCTCGAGGGCTTACTGGAGGGGGTGACAGATTACCAGTGGGTCAAGGAGGTCCCTATAGAGCATCAGATCCACACAGTGGGGGTGGCACCCAGGATGCACTGCCTTTTGAGGCGAGTGACACGGGTAGCAGTATGCTATAGAGAGCATAACCCAGATCAGTAGTCACCTAGGTTTTAATTCCACTGATGTTTTGAGAGACATATGTCTCGGATGTACTGAGGACACCGGCTTTATTTTTTGGACATATACACTTATTTTTGAGCGCCTCAGTGCACCACACGATATATATATATATATATATATATATACTGTTTTGGATAGATCATTTCACATGTAATGATGTTTTTTATATGCTATGCAAATGTCTAATACAAATGTGATCTAATGTATCAGTTGCACAACACACAACCCATGAATTTTAATATTTATGCAAGCTTAAAAACACATATGCAGGCACACATACAAACTATGCTTGAAAAATAAATTATTTACATATGCTTATTCTTATTCTTAGATGGATCTTTTTTCATGTGATGATGTGTTTTATATGCTATGCGACTGTTCGACACACGTGTGATCTGATGTATCTACTTGCATAACAAACGACCCATTGTGAAATGTATTTACGCACACGCATATATTTTATTTTTATGAAAGCTTGAAAACACACATGACAATCACGTATGCAAACTATGCTTTGAAAATGGATTTTATTTTTGATGCAAGCTTAAAGGCACGTATATACATGCAAACTATGCTTGATAGAAAAGGAAACGGGCATGCCCCCCAACATCGTGTCTCAATTCGAGGCACATGCCCCCCAAGCTTCAGTCCATTGAAAGTGGGTTGAAGGTTGACATAACGGTTATTGCGCTTGAATTGCACGAGCTCATGTTTCATTGTTTTAACGAGGTTGACACAGGTAAAAGAACTATCCTCGGACACAAGTCGGTTCATTATTTTAACGAGGTTGATACATTAGCAAAACTATCCTCGAGACTCCCTGTTTCATTTTTTAGCGAGCTTGACACAAGATCAGGAACTATGCTCGGACTAGACTGCTTCATAATGAATAGGAAGTCGGTGCTTCCAAGAGCGTGATTCCTGATGGAAGGACCATATCTTGGAAATCAGGACCTAATGCCCCCAGGACACTATGCACAACGGTGTCATCACTGGATATAGGCACAGGGTAGGTGGTCACGTAGTTGATCTGCGGTGGGGCAGATACAACTGGTGGATAAAAACTAGGAGGGGGCGACAACTGCGTAGGAGGCATCGGGGAATTAGCGAACAACAATTGATCGATAGTCATGATTCTTCCATCGTGTGGAAAGAAAACCACACAGAAAAGTGAAGAAATAAGTGCCCCCATGGCGTAAACATAGTCGCGACCAAGGAGAGGACTAAAGTCTAAAACACCTTGGGTAACCAAGACGTCTATATAGACGGTTTTTCCTCCCAAAGTAATGGGGAACTTCGGGAGAACTCCTAGAGATGGACAGGCTCCTCTGTCGAAAGCCAACAGATTCTGTGTGACTGGCCTGAGCTGCGGAGAACCTAAAGCTTGCCAAGTAGTGTACATCATAAGACTGACCGACGCGCCTTCATCCAGAACAGTTCCAGGTACTGCCTTATCACAGGCAAGTACTGTAACCTGGAAGGGCACATGGGATGGAAGGCGACCGACGATCAGGCGATTCCAATCAAAGGAAGCGACCAGACTACTTGATGGGGGAATCGCATGATTGCCCCCAGGCGCTAAAGGGAACGAAGGAGAACCTTCGGGAGCAGCTGGGTTGGGAGAGTCATTTCGGGACTCCAGAGAATCTGAAGAGACAAGAAGAACGTGAGCATGATCCTCTTCCGAAATAGAGTGAGCGAGCGGTGGACTCGAGTTGACACTCTTTCCGACCAATGGTTGGTCTGGAACAGGCCGGACAGAGCCGGGTTCGGGAAGAGGGGCCTAGACAAGAGAAGAATGTGAACCAATCTCATTGTCGAGAGGCGAGGGATCTGTGGCTATAGAAAGACGTTGATATCCAACGGGAAGCTGGGTTGAGGGAGCTGAGAGACTTTCCAAGACACTGGAGGCTTTATCCATGAGTGGACAAAGGTGAAGGGGATGATTGCCTTCACAAAGTCTACAAGGGACTCGAATCTTCCCTTTTCCCTTACTATTTCCAACTAATACGGTAGCATCGCCGTGAGCTTTAGAGGGCGATGAGGGGTGGGCCGGATCGCGAGACCATACTTCTAGCACCCTGGAAATGCCAGGACAATCGCAAAGAAGATGGTCTTCCTTGCACAATCGACAAGGAAACTTAACCTTCCGCGGAGGAGCAGAAGGTGGCCCAACTTCAGGTGTACTCGGAGTAAGAGCTGTACTTATAGCCTCTCCTTTGGGAGCCTTCTTCTTAGCCACCTGGTTATCTGAATCGAGACTTCCACCAGGCGAAGTACGAGAGGAAGACGTAGAAGTAGGCGTCGAAGGGGAGAGGTCCACCTTCGGATCAACATGATGTTGTTTAGTTGGAGGGACTGATGGACTAATAGCCGACATGGTAGGGACTCGAGAGGTTGAAAACAACCATACAGGCAACCCGACAGTTAACCCTGGAAGGGATAACGTTGCCATATAAGGAGCACCAACATTCCCGAGAGGAGGGAAATGACCAGGATTCCCGTCAGGAGGCAAACTTGGGTTGGTGAACCCTGGAAAGGTTTCCATGGCAAACAAAAGGGAAACCTATTCAAGCTAACACAAGATTTAACCAGGTAATGTTATCGTGGCCGAATAATTTTTTAAGACACAAGAACTAAACTTGACCTTTTCATGTTTCAAGAGTCGAGAAAAGGATGAAAATATGACTCTAGTCTCCTTCGAATGTTTAATGAGCACGAAGTGACAAGAAGCTCACTGGAACCTTTTCATTTAGGGAGTCCGAAAAGGATCAAAAGTGACTGCGCTGGAGATTCTAGGCAAAGGGTTTACCAAGCAATCCGTAAAATTGCTTATACACCTTGGCAATCGTATGAGAACCAAGGACTTTCCGTACTGCAGTCAATCTTCCCGAATGCTGTGTTCGGTGCGTTACGGTTCACAAGGCGGCAGACTCGGCTTCCTATGGATCAAGGTCGATAACCTAGTGGGGTCTCCCCTATATACGCGACGGTATGTGGGAGCTCAAATCCGTGCTAGACCACTATCGAGTCACAAGAGGAGGAATCACCCAACCGTAATGTGAAACAACAGTGACTAGGTTTAACGACGTTGGAGCACGTCTCTAGCCTAGACCTCTACAATATGAGCGTTAAGTTCCAATGCATTTTTAGATTCATTCGGTTTATTTTATGGTTGATCTTGAATTAAGTTTCGGTTTCAGGCCTTATCGTATGATCTCTCACAATTTCTTAGATGCAAACTACATGCCAAAGAATACCATTTTGTTCGATGAATTCTAACTATGAGAAGGTTAAGAGCTTTCAATCAAACAAAATGAACTCAAACAATCAAACAATCTAATGCAGCTAATGACAAAGAAACAAAAATTTTTCTTTTGAGAACACAAATCAATAAGATGCTCTTCTTTTCATTAACTATTGGATGCAAAAGATGCTAGTTTGATTTTCTCTTTCAATGGCACTAATGCACTTTAAAACAAATTTTGAGAGACAACAACACTGAGCAAAAAGAATTAAAATCACTCAATGAAAAGCACAACAAGCGTGAAAAGAGCCGATTGAACCCTAGCAACTGTGATCTGTGCCTGGGTAGTGAAACAATCGAAGGATTGGTTCAACAACAATCACCTCAACCAATCAAGCAAAGAAGGCAAGAAGAGGAAGGTCTCTGCAATAGCAAAGGAAAGCAGCAACGAACTTTTGCGAACAAGTGAACAAGCGAACAAAACAAGGTCAGTCTAGTGGAAGGTGGATGATGGCACTAGGTCACGAGACACAAAAACGAAATTCGTCCAACAAGACTTTGAAAGCAAGTGTGTAACAGTTCAAACAATAAATATCAAATCATAAACCAAGTAGAAAAGCTGGAGATAGTGAAACCAACAGGCTCAGGAGGTAAAATTGAAACAAATTCAATTTTACAGGATCAGCGCGGGTAGCGCTCAGCAACTGTGCGCTGACAAGAGGTCACGCGTAGCAACTTGGCGCTGTCAGCGAGGAAGGACACGGCTTAAGCGCACTGGTTCGATTTCAGAACCGTCTCGACTATTTTACGTACAAGCGCGATGACAACAGGTTTAAAGAAACAGCGATGCGCTGTCAGCGCAACTGTGTTGATATAAACCGCGCTGAGGCTAAAAAAGAGGAAAAATCAAGCCCAAAAACTCTCAAACCAAGGCCAGAACTCTTTAAACAATTAAGACACTTCCCAGATTGAACCAGGAGGGCTAAAAGTAGAGAACTAATCCCCAATTCCAAGAAGAGAGAGCAATCAAATTCAAACACAAAGATGGACAAAAGAGACAAAAAGGCAGGTCCCCAGCGGAGTCGCCAAATTGTTGGAGAGGTAAATCCCCTCTACGGATAGAGGCGATCCCTACTAGCCCAGAATGGGTCTAGCAACAATCGATCAATGCTACTGTGCAAGTTCCTAATTGCAATTAAAAGAGAGGCAAAGAACACCTACTTGGATTCCAACGCTATTGTTTGATGAAGAGATGCCGCTCTCGCTCCTTCGCTCTAGCCGGTCACGATCCTCCACGATCTCCGTGAATAGATACCTGCACACACGAAGAGAAAGACAAACACAAGCGTGAAATATAATAAAAGCAATTATGTATCAGTCAGAAAGGATGTAATTCACATTTAACCATCACAAGACAAATGAGAATGGAACCATAACAGTAGTCATCAATTATTAAATCAATAACAGAGAAAGGTACAACCAATGTTCTGACGCTGAGTCCTTCTCTTGAGGGTCCAGCCAGCAAGTCTCTTAAGCATTCACCCTTGGAAGTGAATTCTCCCAACACAAAAAGCTCTCTCTCACACAAGCAATACTCGCAACCTTCCTTAAGATTCCTCTAACAAAACCACACTTGTCACACCAAATACCTACTAGCAGCAGCAATCCAAGCACTATGACTTCCACACTATCCAAACTATCAAAAAACTCCAAACTAGCTACTCATGGTAATGGTGGAGGTTTAAGTAGAGAAGGAGTCTCCATGAATGGTGGGAGGAAAATCTTATCTTCAAGGAAGGGTGTTCCAAATGACGAACAGACATGCCATAGAAGGGAGGGCGACATTCACAAGGCTAACAACCAAGCCTGGAACCATCTAGAAGGCTGGCTGTTGGAACAAATTCGCCAAAACTGGATCAGCGCGGGTACAACAATGAACTGACGCGCTGACAGCGCATCACAATAACAGTGGAGGCTGTGTCAGCGCGGCTTGATACTTTCATAGGATGCTCTGGCGCACAAAATTCGACCAGTGCGGGAAACCCGTGTGCTTCCATGCTGGCAGCGCACCAGTAACACTATAAGCCGCCAGTCAGCACGGTTATTTTAATAACAGACGCGCTAATGCAATAAACTTTGGAAAAGTGGGTCATTTGGCCAGTTCATAGAGCATGAGCATGGTGCATTTGATTCCATGAGACATTAGGGAGCCTGACAGGGAGACAGTGACAAATTACTGTGTAACAGTCACCACCCTTGTCGCGATCGTCAACAATGTTAAAAGCATTTGATGGACGATCATACACTCCATACGGGATTTTAAGTAACTTGCAAGTTGAACTGGGAGGAAAAACAGTAGAAATTGATGTTGAAGTAATCGACGGGAACCTCGATTACAACATCCTACTGGGAAGGCCCTGGATATATGCCATGGCCGCAGTTGTGTTGACCTACTTCAGGAAGATTGCATTTCCCTTCCAAGGAATAATTACAATCATCGACCAACAAACATTTCTCCCCAAAAGTTCACAAGTTACGGGAAGCATTCCAATGATCCATGTAAGCCCCCATATGCTTCAAATATTGGAGTAGGGCTCCTAAAAGACCCTGCCTTAATGGGTACTTTTGCCCTACCGCCTCAAAGTAATCTGGCAGCATGGATCATCGCCCTAATAGAAATATTGTAGCAATCAATTTTCTTGGCCTGGGGGGCAAACCCAAATCAACGCTCATCGAGTGTTTGGATAGATAGGTCTAAGGAATATGGCACCCCTTTAGATCCTTGGTCGCATGTACATTCTACAGGCGAAGGAATCATTCAATCAATGATGACAGAAGAGGCACCATGGGAAGATTACCACCATCACTCCCATCTTTCGAATTACCACGAAGATTATTCCAGCAACCTTAATCATCCATCAGTTTTTGATTCTATCAAATACTCTAAATACGGTGGATTTCGAGGATGGTTCTTATCTTGTGTCGACCTCGTTAAAAAATGAAACGAGGAGTCATGAGGATAGTTCTTTTACTGTGTCAACCTCATTAAAAAAAATGAAACAAATCCCCTTTCCAAATCTCAAAGGTAAACCTTCATTCCAACCACCGAGCTGAATGCAATGAAGCTTGGGGGGCATGCACCTTGATTTGTGTTATTATGCTGGGGGCATGCAAACTTATCACAAGTAGTGTTACCACAGGGTTCAAGCTCACTAAAAAATAAACCCGCCACGAGCAGTGTTACAACACAGTTCAAGCTCGTTAAAAAATAAACCCGAATCGAGCAGTTTTAGCACATAGTTCAAGCTCGTTAAAGAATAAACATAAGACATGAGCAAATGTTTCCACCTGCGTTTAAGCTCGTTTAAAAATGAACTATTCCCTGGTAAATAACCATCGTGAATGTAGTACTTCAGCCATTAAAGCCTTGGTCGTGTTTGCACCGTCACCTCCAATTTTTCATTGGCTGATCATTCACCTCCATTTGATTGTTTACCCATTTTGAGGAATAGCTGCGAAGAGTGATCTCACTAGCCATCCTTGTGACACTGCCGTGATTGGAAAATTCCAAACCTTACCTAGAATCAACTGCTACCCGTTTTATCACTTGTTCCTCAAAAGACGAGTCTCCTTTAAGCTCTTTTCAACTGACTCATAAAATATGAAAAGATTGTCGAGTCCTTGGCCTTTCCAGCTCGTTAAAGGGACAAGAAGTGCTATCCCTCCTCTAGATTTTAATCTTTTTGGACCTGAGGGATTACACAAAAAGATCGAGCGCTTGTTTTATTCGGCTCGTTAAAAGTATCGAAAATTCATCCCTTCTGTATTATTTTATACTTTTTCGGACTTAAGGGATTAGATGACGAAAAATGAATTTTGGAGTTTCCTTTACGTTCCTTCAGACTCTCTAAAATTGAAAAGGACAGAGTTATCTTAGTCGTTAAACTCGTTAAAAAGATTAATAGCGACAAACTTGTCTATAAACGAGAACGAGTTTCACTATCGCTAGGCTCGTTAAAACATAGCGATGGGTTTGCCCAAAGGGCAAATTATAGAACAAGCATATGTTATCCTCCTCAAGCTTGACAAAAATAAAGAGGTACTGGTCAGCAATGACTGGGGAAAATTGGGAAGAAAACTCAAAGAAACTTTGTTGGTAGCAAGTCGCTCTTGAACATGACACTTCCACTCCGTGTTTGAGTCGGGTTGGGTTGTTTCATTCACCGGTCACATCACCATGGTCACGCCATACCATCCACATTTGGGGTTAATGCTACCAATCCATCACATTAGTGCCGCCGATATGTTCAAGAGAAGTCATCCAGATAAGTCACCTGTGTCTCACCCACTACCATACATTATACTCCATTCTTTCATGACTGCCACCCTGAACCTTATATCTCCAGATCGTTTTCACCTCCATCAAAATCATTTGCTCCGTTCCGTGTCATTGATGTGGATTCATTAAGGCCCTCCAGTGACGGATCACTTCTTTTCAACATCAGCTCATTATCCAAGAAGTTGATCTAAGAACACCCCATTCAGTACTTTGAATCTTGCATGCCTCAATGGCAAGTTTCTCACTTCCGGCGACAGGTTTAAATCAATGGCCTTCGACCGAAAGATTTTGTGTGGTGTTCGACACCAAGTCCTTTATGCACACCACGTGGATTGTACTGCAGTACCTTGAGGATCATTATCATTATTGGTGATTCCTCTCGCGCTTGTTAACAGTTTACATCATTGACTGGTAATCAAGCGATGTCTTTCCATCTTCGACTTCAAAACATTTCTCACATGGATCGACTTGTACTTCGAGTAAAGATCGGATGAGATTGAAGACCCCAGATATAGTTTCATCCATCCGGGCTGCGATATATATTCAGGTAAATAAAGATATCAAATTTACAACATTGCGGCATAGATAATCATCCTACCAAAAGGATGATGGCTCTATCAGAATCATCAGTCTACCCTCAGACGATTGTCTGTCCTATGTACATGAAAATGAATTTATAAAGCTGAGCATGGGAATGCCCGCCTCAGCTAGATCATGAAAATAGTATGAAGATAATGTATTGTATTGTATCTTATTACAGGTCTCCTCCCAGCATTGAAAGAACATCAGATCCTCATAATAAAGCATTTCACCCGACACCAAAAGGTTAATGGCCTCATACTTTAGGGGGCAACTGTTATAGACATTTTTGTACCTTACAACTCCAAGCATGAAATGTCCATAAACCAAGGGCTCCTAAGTTCCTAAAAGTGTTGTTCTAACCCCTAAAGGAACAAGGTCAACAGATTACAGCTTCTCCCAGAAGTTCTCCACCAGAAACTGCTCAGAATAAGTCAAAACAGGATCATTTCAGCTGCTCCACTGGCTAGGTGCATTGCATTGCACCTAAATACACTATGAGGGTGCGTTTCATTTCAAAATTCCCTTCTGTGGGGTGCGATGGGCGAGAAATGACAAATGGCAGTGTCATTCCGCGAAGTGGAGAGACAATGGAAGCTTCCAGAATCTTCTGCTGTGACACTTGCCTCACTAAATTCGACCAAGGATGAGTAAGAGGCCTTCAGTCTCCAAGTGGAAGAAAGAACTGACAGAGAGAAGACATTAATCAAATCACAAGATGACTCATCCTCCTTACACATATCTATATATGGATCCCTCATCTCGGAGATCCAGAGGCTGGAATTTTTCATATTGTAGGGAATTGCTGTTGGTTTTTTGAGACAAACATCAGAGTATTGGGTGATCTATGCTTTGTTTGAGGTGAAGAGGGGATTCTTTGCTGGGAGGTTGATGCTGGGTCAGGAACCACCGATTGTAACTCCTCCTGGATCTTTTCTTGTTTATCAATAAAAACTATTTGATTTTTTCCTCCATGCTTTTGTATCATTGATGCTTGTTACATTTGTATGGTTAACTTAAATCTGATCCTAAGTTTTTTATGAATATAGTTCCATGTCTTTGTATAGTTCTCTTCTTCTATGATCTTACAGGTACTTTGTGAAGCTGGGAAAGTAAGGGAGCAGGTAGGTGGACACTGTCAAAGAAGAGAGGGATTGGATCAAAGGATTAGCGCAAGACGCAGGTTGGTTCTTTCTATTCCTCTCTATCTATAGTTCGTAAAGGAAATACAAAAGCAGTTTTTCTTTGTTTGTTTCTAAGGCAGCTGTCACACCTTAGTGGGATAGAGCAGTTCTAAATAGACACTTTTCCCTGTAACACCCAGGTGGACTCAACTAGTCTATTTGCCCAATCCTTCCTGCTGCTGCTTACCACTTTGGTCAAGATGCCCTCCAATGCTCTATTGGTCACCTCCACTTGTCCATTAGCTTGTCAATGATAGGAAGTGGAGGTTCTATGCTTGATCTTGTGCTGGCTGAGCAAATATTCAATCATGTTTTAGGTAAACTGGCTGCCCTAGTCCATGACCAGCTCTCTAGGGTACCCAAATTTGTAGAATACATTCTCCCTTAGGAATTCAGCTACCTTCTCTTCTATTGTTGCCTTAATTGCCTTGGTTTCAGCCCACTTAGTTAGATAGTTAATGCACACAATGATGTATTGTTTCTGCTTGGAAGGAGGGTCAATAGGTCCAATGAATTCCATGCCTCACTTTTCAAATGGCTCGAAAGTCACTTGAGGCTACAAAGGCATTTCATCTCTTGGAGTAGGCCTTCCCATCCTTTGGAACTGATCACATTGACTAGTATATCCTTTCGCATCCTGATGAAGAGTGGACCAATAATAGCCTCCTTACAACACTTTGAATGTTGTCCTCTTTGCTGCAATGTGACCTCCATAAGGCCCATCATGATAGGTCAGAAGGATGTCAAAGACTTCCTCCTCCTAGACACACCTTCTCAAGATTTGATTTGGGCCAAGTTTGAAGAGATTGCCCCCAATCCAAGTGAAGGGGGCACTCTTCCTTACTATCTTGCTTTTATCTTTGGAGGATAAGTTCAGTGGGAACTATGCAAATACCAAATTGTTTGCTATATCAAAAAACCATGGAGAGAGAACTGAAATAACGAATAAGTGCTCATTGAGTAACTGATCATCAACCATTCCTTCTTCACCTGCAGGCAAATTTAATCAGGACAAGAAGTCTGCAACAACATTTACCTTACCAGGCTTATCAACAATAGTTAGATAAAACTATTGTAATAAAAGTGACCATCTTATAATCCAAGCATTCACATATGGTTTATTCATTAAATATTTGATTGCAGCATGGTCGCGTGTACAAATGTTTGATAGCCTGTAATATAATGCCTAAATTTGTTTAGTGAATGCACAACAGCCAGGAGTTCCTTTTTAGTCACCGTGTAGTCTAGTTCAGCCTTTGACATATTCTTACTGATAAATTAGATAGCATAAGGAATTTTTTCATCTATTTGACCTAGGGCTACTCCTATGGCTTTGTGTGAGGAATCAACATGAATATGAAAAGGAGGGGCCCAATTTGGTCCTCGGAGAATCGGTGCAGTGGTTAACTTGTTCTTTAGGGTGTCTAAGGCCTCTTATGATGCAGAAGGTCAATTAAACTTTGAAATATCAAAAATTGCCCTACATTACCTTTCCCTTTATGTTCGGGTGCTTCTACTGCACCACTCTGATTCCATTTATTAGTCTGACAACTGATATTTCACCTTTTAATAGAGCCTCTTGGTGGCACTGTCCCATAGATCACAACCCCTTTTGATCTAACGGTCCACAATAATATTGAAATTACAAATATCAAGGGCTTAGAGCCTGGGACATCCACCATGAGACATAAATATGAAAATTAATCACTGATCACATCGGCCTCCGACATCGCACTTTCCTAATGCCTGAGGTCCATTCACATACCAATTGAATATTGTGATGTGATTGATCGGCGATTGTACATTGCATTTCCTTAAGTCCTGAGACCCATTCACTTGTAACTGAATTATTACGATGTGATTAATCAGAATTCACACATCGAATTTCCTTAAGGTATGAGGTCCTTTCACATACAAATGAGATATTTGTGATGCGAATAATCCAACGATCGATGTGATTGTTGAGTTGTGTTATATTCTTTCCACGACTAGCCCCGTCGTTAACTGGGGGGTTAGAGGGGGGGCGGAGCCCCCCCTCCTTTGTGCCAATTTCGTAGTGGGGTGGTCAGAGGGGGTTTGAGGGGTGCAGGTAACCCCACTCTATGGGGTTCGAGCGAACCCACCTATGGTTTTGTGCATGATTTTCGCACATGTTTTTGGACGTCATGGTTTTTGGTCCATGGTTTTGGACACAATGGTTTTCGATCCATGGTATTGGATGCTTCGGCATGTATAAATATTTATTGTAACATTGAGAGTAACATAATGAAAAATCAAGCTAGTAGCTCTAGTTTTGGGATTGAAGGAAAAATCTCCATGTATATGTGTTTTATATGTTATGCTCTCGCATTGTTTATTTTCTGTGTTTTAGAATTCGTATGCAGTTAATTTATGTACGGGGTTAAAACCTACTTTTGGTATCAGAGAAATTTTGGCTTCAACAAGACGCCTTTGTTGCTAAGGGGTTTTTGTCAAGCCTATGGTAGACCCTATTCAGTGGGAGATCTATGAGATTGATTCTGATGGTGAAAGAAGATGGCGAGCAGTGGAAAGATATAGATCGAGAAATTTAATCGTCAGAGTTTTGAGTTGTGGAAACTCAAGATGGAGGATATATTGGTGGATAAAGATCAGTGGATCACTGTAGATCCGGGTAGTAAACCAATGGAAGTGTTTAATGAAGAATGGAAGAAGTTGGATCAGAAGGCAAAGAGCTCAATACGGTTGTGTGTCTAGGATTTAGTATTGTTAAATGTATCATGGGAAGCTACGGTGAGGGCTTTGTGGGACAAGTTAGGAAATTTGTACCAATCTAAGTCTCTGGTGAATAAATTGTTCCTGCACAAAAAGCTATATAACCTGAGGATGAAAGATGGAGACTCGGTGATAGAGCATCTGAAAGCATTTAATACTGTGGTAAGTTAATTAGCATATGTTGATATTAAAATTTCAGATGGAGATAAGTGCATCAGTTTGTTTTGTTCTCTACCAGATTTGTGGGATAGTCTGGTTATTGCAATAGGTAGCAATGCAACTACCTTGCTGACGGAGGAGATGATACGGAAAAATATCGATAGCCAGAATGGTGATGCCTTGTTGGTACGAGGACGGTCCTAGAACGAAAACAAAAATAAGTCATCGAGTGGGAGATCTAAATCTAGAGGGAGATCTAAATCTCCAGGAAAACCTGTAAAGGTGGTGTGCTGGAAATGCGGAAAAGAACGACACTACAAAAGGGACTATAAATCTAAAGCTCCTTATAAAGGAAAGGGATTTGATGATGCTACTTCTGCAAAGGAGAAAGCCACCTCAGATGAAGGTGGGGATGTGTACTTGGCTTCTTCAAGTACACATGTAGATCATGAGGCATGGTTGATTGACTCAGGTGTATCCTTTCACTTCACTCCCAATAGAGAATGGTTCTATGAGTATGAGAAATATGATGGTGGTGATTTCTTCTTAGGGGATGATAGGAAGGCTAGAATCATTGGTCGCGGAAAAGTAAAGTTGAAGTTGCAAGGTGGAAGGGTTAGAACACTTTTGGGGTCCTGCATATTCCTGCATTGGCCAGAAATCTAATTTCTGTAAGAAAGTTGGATGATGCAGGTGTAAAAATGTTGGGTTGTGTCATATTCTTTCCATGTAGTTAATAGGGGGTTTGAAGGGCACCCGTAACCCCACTTTTTGGGGTCCGGCGGACCCACCTATGGTTTTGTGCATGATTTTTGCACATGTTTTTTGGGACAGGATGGTTTTCGTTCCATGTTATTGGATGTGATGGTTTTTGGTCCATGGTATTGGATGCTTCGACATGTATAAATATGTATTGTAACATTGAAAGGAACATAATGAAAAATCAAGCTCGTAGTCCCAGTTTTTGGATCCAGGGGAAAATATCTGTGTATATGTGTTTTATGTGTTCTGCTCTCGCATTATTTAATTTCTGTGTTTTAGAATTCGTATGCAGGTAATTTCTATATGACGTTAAAACCTACATTTGGTATCAGAGCAGATTTGGCTTCAAGCGGACGTCTTTGTTGCTGAGGGGTTTCGCTCGGGCCTATGGTAGACCCTATTTAGTGGGAGATCTGCGAGATCAATTCTGGTGGTGAAAGAAGATGGCGAACAGTGGAAAGATAAAGATCGAGAAATTTAATGGTCAGTGTTTTGAGTTGTGGAAACTCAAGATGGAGGATCTGTTGGTGGATAAAGAATAGTGGATCGTAGTAGTTCTAGGTACTAAACCAACGGGAGTGTTTGATTAAGAATGGAAGAAGTTGGATCGAAAGGAAAAGAGCACAATATGATTGTGTGTCTCAGATTCAATATTGCTATATTATATCAGGGGACGCTACAACAAAGGCTTTGTGGGACAAGTTAGGGAATTTGTACCAATCTAAATCTCTAGAGAATAAACTGTTCCTACGGAAAAATCTGTATAACCTGAGGATGAAAGATGGAGATTTGGTGACAGAGCATCTAAACGCATTTAATACTGTGGTAAGTCAGTTAGCATCTGTTGATATTAAAATTTCAGATGAAGATAAGTACATCAGTTTTTTGTTTTCTCTACCAAATTCATGGGATAGTCTGGTTATTGCAATAGGTAGCAATGCAACTGCCTTGAAGTTTGATGAAATAGTCTCATCCTTGCTGACGGAGGAGATGAGATGGAAAAATATGGAGAGAAAAAATGGTGATGCATTGTCTATATGAGGGTGGACCCAGAACAGAAACAAAAATAAGTCCAGTGGGAGATCTAAATCTAAAGGAAGATGTAAATCTCTAGGAAAACCTGTAAAGGTGGTGTGTTTGAAATGTGGAAAGGAAGGGCACTACAAAAGGGACTGTAAATCTAAAGCTCCTGACAAAGGAAAGGGATATGATGAGGCTCCTTCTGCAGAGGCAAAAACCACCTTAGATGAAGGTGGGGATATGTACTTGGATTCTTTAAGTACACATGTAGATCATGTGGCATTGTTGATTGACTCAGGTGCATCCTTTCACTTCACTCCCCATAGAGAGTGGTTCTACAAGTATGGGAAATATGATGGTGGTGATGTCTTCTTGGGGGATGACAGGAAGGCTAGAATCGTTGATCGCAGAAAAGTAAAGTTGAAGTTGCAAGGTGGAAGGGTTAGAATGCTTCCAGGTGTTCTACATATTCCTGTATTAGCCAGAAATCTGATTTCTATAAGAAAGCTGGATGATGCAGGTGTAAACATAGAGTTCGAGAAGGATACCTGCAAGATGGTTCGGGGAGAACAGGTATTGATGTGGGGAGTTCAGATTGGAACTCTGTACAAGCTACAAGGTAGCACTGTTTTTGATGGGTGCAATAGTTCTGTGGTTCTTGAAAGTGGAGCAGAAAATCTAGGGTCTCTGGAGAGAAGACCATGTTATGGCATCAAAGGCTTGGACATATTCGAGAAAAGGGCCTTTGGATACTTCATGGTAAAGGTATGGTAGAAGGTATGAGTAATAGCTCTATGAATTTTGATTTCTATGAAAATTGTGTATATGGGAAGCAGAATCGGGTGTGTTTCCCCTCTGGTAGTAAGAGGGTGAAGCAGATATTACAACTTGTGCACAGTGATTTGTTTGGACCTGTGAAGGTTCCATCACTGGGTAAGTCTGTGTACTATGTATCATTTATAGATGACTTCTCAAGGAATACATGGATATATCTCCTTAAGAAGAAATCTGAAGTCTTTGACAGGTTTAAAGAATTTAAGACTTTGGTGGAAAACCAGACAGAGAAGAAGATAAAGGTGCTAAGGACAGATAATGGTGGAGAGTTTTGCAGTAAGGAATTTGAAGAATTATGTAAGAAGTGTGGTATAGCATGGCAGAAGACTACTCCATATACACCTCGGAAAAATGGAGTTTCAGAGAGAATGAATAAGACGTTGATGGGAAGGGGAAGAAGCATGCTCAGTGGTGCCGAGTTAGGATATGAATTCTAGGTAGAGGTGGTGGATACTGCATGTTACCTGGTCAATAGGTCACCTTCATCGGCGTTGGAGGATAGGACTCCTCAAGAGGTATGGATTGGTAAGAAACCCTCTCTTTCACATCTGAGGGTATTTGGATGTCATGCATATGTACATGTTCCAAAGGAGAAACGAACCAAGTTGGATAGTAAATCTGAAAAGTCCATCTTTATTGGGTATAAGGATTGTTTAAAGGGTTATAAGATTTGGAACCCAGTAACAAGGAAGGTTGTATACAGTCGAGATGTGGTGTTTAGAGAGGTGAAAGATGTTATTAAACATAAATTCAAACCAAAGGAACCTGAGAAGATAGAGTTTGAGCTAAAGGAGGTCGAATCAGACTCTACAACAGTGGAGGAATCAGAAGATGAAGAGCCACAAACTCCCGCTGTGAGAAGATTAGTTCGAGAAGAAGGCAGCTAGAAAGGTATAGTCCATCTACTTTCTATTCAAATTTTGCTTTGTCTATTATTGATGATGATCCCATAACTATGAAGGAAGCAGTGGATTCAGAGGATGGAAAACTCTGGAAAGAGGCTACGGTTGATGAAATGGCATCTTTGCACAAAAATGAGGCTTGGGATCTGGTAGAGTTTCTGGCTGGAAGGAAACCCATTGGAAGCAAATGAGTGTTCAAAAAGAAGACAAATGCAGAAGGAAAAGTGGAGAAATACAAAGCTTGGTTGGTAGCAAATGGTTATTCCCAAGTGTTGGGAATTGATTTTGGTGATATTTTTTCTTCTATTGCCAAGGTAACTTCTATTAGATTACTTTTATATGTTGCTACTGCTTTTGATTTTGAGGTAGAACAGATGGATGTGAAGACAACATTTCTTCACAAGGATCTGGAAGAGGAAATCTACATGAAGCAACCTGAAGGCTTTGTAGTGAAGGGTAAGAAAGAATTGGTATGCAAGTTAAAGAAGTCTCTGTATGGGTTAAAAAAGTCACTAAGGATGTGGTATCAGAAATTTGATACATTTATAAGGGGACTTGGCTTCACTAGAAGCAAAGAAGATCACTGTGTGTATTTAGAATTAATTGGTGACCGTGTTATTTATCTGGTCTTGTATGTGGATGATATGTTGCTGGTTGGAAATGACAAAGAAATTATCTAGGATTTAAAGACCCAATTGTCCTCCAAATTCAAGATGAAATATTTTGGTGTTGCAAACTATATTTTGGGCATGGAAATTAAAAGAGATCAGGAAAATAGGAAGCTCTTGTTAAACTAGAGGAAGTATGTTGAGACAATACTACAAAGGTTTAATATGCAGGATAGTAAACTGGTGAAGGTTCCTATTCCTGCAGGTGTGAGGTTATCTACTGAACAGTGTCCCAAGACACAAGAAGAGGAAGAGGACATGCCCTGTGTTCCATATGCAAATGCAGTCGGTAGCCTGATGTATGCAATGGTCTGTACTAGACCAGACACTGCACATGCAGTGGGAGTATTGAGTAGGTTTCTGTCAAAATCAAGAAAGGAGCACTGGACAGCAGTGAAGCGGGTTTTCAGGTATTTGTGTGGCACTAGTGATTATTGTCTGTGCTACCAAGGAAGACCAGGATTGGATAGAGTGTTAGATATTCATGGCTTTGTTGATGTAGACTGGGCTGGAGATCTGGATCAGAGAAGATCTACAAGTGGGTATGTGTTTAACCTATTTGGAGGTGCAGTCAGTTGGATGAGTAAGAAACAATCTGTAGTGGCACTATCAACTATAGAGGCAGAATACATGGCAGCCACTCATGCCAGCAAGGGAGCAGTTTGGTTGCAGAGATTTTGTTCAAGTATGGGGTTAGTACAGGAAGCTATAAGGATATACTGTGATAGCCAAAGTGAAATTTTCTTGGGAAAGAACCTTGCATATCATTAAAAGACAAAGCACATTGATGTTCACTATCACTTTGTGAGGGATATGATAGAAGACAAAAAGGTGTTGCTAGTAAAGGTGGACACTTTGAAGAATACTGCAGATGCATTAACAAAATCTCTGAGCTCTGAAAAGTTCTCTTAGTGTAGAGAGACAATGCGCATTTCAATGCTGGGAAAATGACTAAGCTCTCTTATGGCCCCCTATGGAAAGAAAACAACAAGTGGGAGAATGTTGGGTTGTGTTATATTCTTTCCACATAGTTAATAGGGGGTTTGAAGGGCACCCGTCACCCTATTTTATGGGGTCCGGGGCAGCGCCCTGGAAAATTTTGGTTTTGGACCCTATGTTAGGTTGGGCGGACCCACCTATGGTTTTGTGCATGACTTTCACACATGTTTTTCAGGACGCGATGGTTTTCGGTCCACGTTATTGGATGCGATGGTTTTCGGTCCATGGTATTGAATGCTTCAGCATGTATAAATATGTATTATAACATTGAAAGGAACATAATGAAAAATCAAGATGATAGTCCTGATTTTGGGATCCAGGGGAAAATATGTGAGTATATGTGTTTTATGTGTTCTGCTCTCGCATTATTTATTTAATGTGTTTTAGAATTTGTATGTAGGTAATTTCCGTACAGGGTTAAAACCTACAAAAATAGTGTTCGAGAAGGATACCTGCAACATGGTTCGGGGAGCACTGGTATTGATGCGGGGATATTAGATTGAAAGTTTGAAGAAGCTGCAAGGTAGCACGGTTGTTGATGGGTGCAACAATTTTGTGGTTCCTAAAAGTGGAGCAGTAAATCTAGTGGTCTCTGGAGAGAAGACCATGTTGTGGCATCAAAGGCTTGGACATATTGGAGAGAAGGGCCTTCAAATACTTCATGGTAAAGGTATGGTAGAAGGAATGAGTAATAGCTCTTTGGATTTTGATTTCTGTGAAAATTGTGTATATGGGAAGCAGAAGCGGGTGAGTTTCCTCTCTGGTGGTAAGAGGGTGAAACATATATTAGAGCTTGTGCATAGTGATGTGTTTGGACCTATGAAGGTTCCAACACTGGGTAAGTCAGTGTATTATTTATCATTTATAGATGACTTCTCAAGGAATACATGGATATATTTCCTTAAGAAGAAATCTAAAGTCTTTGAGAAGTTTAAAGAATTCAAGGCTCTAGTGGAAAACTAGATAGAGAAGAATATAAAGGTGCTGAGAACAGATAACGGTGGAGAGTTTTGCAGTAAGGAATTTGAATAATTCTGTAAGAAGTGTGGTATAGCACAACAGAGGAATAGTCCATATACACCTCGGAAAAATGGAGTTGCAGAAAGAATTAACAAGATGTTGATGGAAAGGGCAAGAAGCATGCTTAGTGGTGCTAGGTTAGGACAGGAATTCTGGGCAGAGGCGGTGGAGACAACATTTTACCTGGTCAACAGATCACCTTCATCAACATTGGAGGATAAACTCCACAAGAGGTATGGACTGGTAAGAAACTGTCTCTTTCACATCTGAGGGTATTTGGATGTGATGCATATGTACATGTTCCAAAGGAGAAATGAACCAAGTTGGATAGTAAATCTGAAAAGTGCATCTTTATTGGGTATAAGGATGGTTTAAAGGGTTATAAGCTTTGGAACCTAGTAACAAGGAAGGTTGTGTACAACCGAGATGTGGTGTTCGGAGAGGTGAAAGATGCTATTAAACATGAATTCCAACCAAAGGAACCTGAGAAGATAGAGTTTGAGCTAAAGGAGGAAGAATCAGACTCTACAACAGAGGAGGAATCAACAGATGAGGAGCCAAAACTTCATGTGTGAGAATATTAGTTCGAGAAAGAAGGTAGCCAGAAAGGTATCATCCATCTGCTTTTTGCTCAAATTTTGCTTTATCTATTGCTGATGATGATCCCAGAACTATGAAGGAAGCAGTAGATTCAGAGGATGGAAAACTCTGGAAAGAGGCCATGGTTGATGAAATAGCATCCTTGCACAAAAATGAGGCTTGGGATTTGGTGGAGTTGTTAGCTGGAAGGAAACCCATTGGCAGCAAATGGGTCCTCAAGAAGAAGAAAAATTTAGGTGCTAAGAATTGATTTTGGTGATATTTTTTCTCCTCTTGCCAAGGTAACTTCTATTAGATTACTTTTCTCTGTTGCTGCTGCTTTTGATTTTGAGGTAGAATATATGGATGTGAAGACAACATTTCTTTAGGGGGATCTGGAAGAGGAAACCTACATGAAGCAACCTGAAGGCTTTGTGGTGAAGGTTAAGAAAGAACTGGTATGCAAGTTAAAGAAGTCTCTGTATGGGTTAATATAGTCGCCAAGGATGTGGTATCATAAATTTGATACATTTATACAGGGAATTGGCTTCACCAGAAGCAAAGAAGATCACTTTGTGTATTTTAAATTAATTGGTGACCGTGTTATTTATTTGGTCTTGTATGTGGATGATATGTTGCTCGCTGGAACTGACAAAGAAATTATTCAGGATTTAAAGACCCAATTGTCCTCCAAATTCGACATGAAAGATCTTGGTGCTCCAAACTATATTTTGGGCATGGAAATTAAAACAGAATGGGCAAAGAGGAATCTCTGGTTAAACCAAAGGAAGTATGTTGAGATAATATTGCATAGATTTAATATGCAGGATAGTAAACCGGTGAAGGTTCCTATTCTTATAGGTGTAAAGTTATCTGCTGAACAGTGTCCCAAGACACAAGAAGAGGAAGAGTACATGTCCCGTGTTCCATATGCAAGTGTAGTCAGTAGCCTGATGTATGCAATGGTCTGTACTAGACCCAATATTGCACATGAAGTGGGAGTGTTGAGCAGGTTTATGTCAAAACCAGCAAAGGAGCATTGGACAACAGTGAAGCGAGTTTTCAGGTATTTTTGTGGAACAAGTGATTATGGTTTGTGCTACCAAGGAAGACCAAGATTGGATAGAGTGTTGGATATTCATGGCTTTGTTTATGCAGACTGGGCTAGAGATGTAGATCAGAGAAGATCTACAAGTGGGTATGTGTTTAACCTATTTGGAGGTGTAGTTAGTTGGATGAGTAAGAAACAATCTGTAGTGGCACTATCAACTACAGAGGCAAAATACATGGCAGCCACTCATGCAAGCAAAGAAGCAGTTTGGTTGAAGACATTGTGTTCAAGTATGGGGTTAGTTTAGGGAGCTATAAGGATAGACTGTGACAGCCAAAGTGCAATTTTCTTGGCAAAGAACCCTGCATATCATTAAAAGATCTTGGTGAGGGATATGATAGAAGACAAAAAGGTGTTGCTGGTAAAGGTGGACAATTTGAAGAATATTGCAGATGCATTGACAAAATCTATGAGCTTTGAGAAGTTCTCTTGGTGTAGAGAAGCAATGGGCATTGCAGGGATAGACAAATGACTAAGATATCTTGTCTCCCCTGTGGAAATAAAACAACAAGTGGGAGAATGTTGGGTTGTGTTATATTCTTTCCACGAATAGCCCACGTAGTTAACTGGGGGTTTACGGGGGATGGAGCCCCTCCTTTGCTACGCCGATTACAGAGCGGGGGGGTCACAGGGGGTTTGGGGGGTGCAGGTAACCCCACTCTATGGGGTCTAGGGCATCCCCCCGGAAAATTTTGGTTTTGGAACCTATGTTAGGTTGGGCGGACCCACTTATGGTTTTGTGCATGATTTTCGCACATGTTTTTAGACGCGATGGTTTTCACTCCATGGTATTGGACGCTTCGACATGTATAAATATGTATTGTAACATTGAAAGGAACATAATGAAAAATCAAGCTGGTAGTCCCGATTTTGGGATCCAGGGGAAAATATATGTGTATCTATGTTTTATATGTTATGCTCTCGCATTGTTTATTTTCTGTGTTTTAGAATTCGTATGTAGGTAATTTTTGTACGAGGTTAAAATCTAGTGATGGAATATTCACAAGTCCAAACACATCACTGTGCACAAGCTCTAATATCTATTTCGCCCTCTTACCACTAGAGGGGAAACTCACCTTATTCTGCTTCCCATATACACAATTTTCACAGAAATCAAAATCCAAAGAGATATTACTCGGACCTTCTACCATACCATTACCATGAAGTATTCGAAGGTCCTTCTCTCCAATATGTCCAAGCCTTTGATGCCACAACACGGTCTTCTCTCCAGAGACCACTAGATTTTCTGCTGCACTTTCACGAACCACAAAACTGTTGCACCCATCAACAACAGTGCTACCTTGTAGCTTGTATAGAGTTCCAATCTAAACTCCTCACATCAATACTAGTGCTCCCCGAACCATCTTGTAGGTATCCTTCTGGAACACTATTTTTACACCTGCATCATCCAGCTTTCTTACAGAAATTAGATTTCTGGCTAATGTAGGAATATGCAGAACACCCGGAAGTGTTGTAACCCTTCCACCTTGCAACTTCAACTTTACTTTTCTGCAACCAACGATTCTAGCCTTCCTATCATCCCCCAAGAGCACATCACCACCATCATATTTCTCATACTCGCAAAACCACTCTCTATAGGGAGTGAAGTGAAAGGATTCACCTAAGTCTATCAACCATGCCTCATGATCTACATGTGTACTTGAAGAAGACAAGTACACATCCCCACTTTCATCTGAGGTGATTTTCACCTCTGCAGAAGGATCATCATCAGATCCCCTTCCTTTATTAGGAGCTTTAGATTTACAGTCCCTTTTGTAGTTCCCTTCCTTTCTGCATTTCCAACACACCAAATTTACAGGTTTTCTTGGAGATTTAGATCTCCCTCTAGATTTAGATCTCCCACTCGATGACTTATTTTTTTCTATTCCAGGACCATCCTTGTACAGACAAGGCATCACTATTCTAGCTCTCCATATTTGTCCGTCTCATCTCCTTCGTCAGCAAGGACAAGACTATTTCATGAAACTATAAGGGTGTTGATGAGCCCCATAAATGGGTAATTATATGGGCTCATTTTGCCTCCTAATGTAGCTTAATCCACTATTCTCATTGGTTTATTGCATGATTTTTATTATATTTATGCTAATAGAGTGAGTTGGATTGGTCATTATGCCTTGAAGTATAATGTGTGCTTAATGCATATTTTTGGTCAACTTTGGAGACAAAGTCAAGGATTTAATGAACATTTGGTAGCAAATATTTGAAGAAAAAAAAGGACAGGATTTATAGGAGGGTGTCCCCCTCATTTATAACTCCCTACTTCGAGTTCTCCTTTAGAAAGCTCGGAGCACAAGTAGCCACATCAATGCACCAAAGAGGCAGACGAGAAAGTGAAGGATAACTGCTGTCTATATCAAGTTTTGGGAGCCAAGCCTCCCTGATTTTAAGGGAAATTTTGGGAGTCCACTTGTATAAGTAGAGAGGCCTAGGGCCTCGATAGGTTGATGAATGTTAGTCATATTTTCGCATTTTTGTTGCAGCTTTTCTTGGCCCAATTTCGAGCTTACTTTTGTAGACAGTTTCATGTAATCTTAATGTTATTTTGATAATGAAGATGAGATTGTTTCTGATCTAGCACTGAGTTACCTCAGAGGGCTAAAGTTCTTGGGTTAGGGCCCACTCCAAGAATCCAAGAACCTCTTGTTCTATATTTATGTGCTTTGTTTCAGTTTATGAATGAGTTGCTGATAGATAGATTTCTTTCTTAGTTAAGAATAGGTTGCTTTCGGTAATTTAAAAAGTTGTTTCCATTTTAGTTTGCAGTAGAAGGTTGAATAGTGATAGAAGAAATTACAAAAATGCCATCAACAGAGCCTTGACCTACTTTCTTCCCTTTGGGACCGTGAATTGAGGCCAAGACCTTATTGCTGCCACATAAAACACACATTTTCCTTTGCCATAGGATTTCTAGTGTTGCAGCAAGTTAGAAGATTAATACTTTGCTGTAGATCTATTTCATCATGCTCATTTATTTCTTTACAATACATTTCTTTGCAAGCTTTCTTTCCATATAGCATTTTTCAACATTTACTTTCCTAGATCAAAATTTAGACTAGTTTGATGAACAATTCTGTTTTTTTAGTGTAGCTAGTTTCTTTGCTTGCTTAGTTTCAGAGCTTGATTTTCAGTTCTCTTGCAATCCATCTCTACTCACAATAATTCAATCAATCAACCATCACCATATCCTTTTGATCCATGTCCCACAGGTCATCCAAAGTCCCTCACAAATCTGCCGTGATTTTTTGCACTTTTCCCATGAACTTTCCTCTCTTTCCTTGAACAAGTCCAACCATCTTTCTCTTCCCTAATCTTCCTTGATGAACCTTAGACACCTTAACACATACTCCTAGCCATCAATGACCCTTTCCACTCATTTTCCCTCCTTTAAAACCTGTAAAACAACTCTCGACATCCTCTTGTAGACCTCCTGTAGATCCCCTGTAGCTTCTTGTAGATTTTCCTGTAGGTGTCTTTTCGAAGTTCGATTGGGCGGAAATCCTCCAGGAGGCCACCTGGGACCTCCTAGGACCCCTCCACCCCTACCTACACCTCTGCAAACTCCAAATTTTTCCTCCATCACCGCCTAATTGCTGCTACATTCAGAAAAAAATAAATTACATGCATGGCAATTTCACCTAAAAATACATAAAAATCCAAAAAGTTGTTTCTTTCTCATTTCCTTCTAGAAATAGCATGAATAAATGTTGATTACTTCCTAAGTAGGTAACGACATTCATTTTATGGCTTTTCACCTCTCTTTCTACAAAATTAGGGTTAGCTAGTTAAATAGGGTTTGCTAGGGTTACTTCACATTTCAGTATTCTTTCACTTTCTGCAAGTACAGTAGCCTCTATAGGTTAAGCTTTCCTTTCTTTCATCACATATAAAGCTTCTCTTGGAATTCATGTAAGTTGGCTTGAGATACTAGTGATCTTGTGCCAGCTGACCAAGTGACAACCTATAGTAAGAACTAGTACTTGTGCATACATCACCGTCGCTTCCAAGTTTATTACGAACTACTAAGTTGATAAAAAGTAAAGTAGGAAGCCCATGATTTGCAGCATTATTGTTGCAATACTAGTGCTCACCACTTTTTGGATTCGTTGCCTGGGAAGCATCAGAGTATTGTGTGATTACTGCTTTTCTTCTATTTCCTACTACAACATTCTGCTAAGTAGTTAATTTCAGCAAAAGTAGAGTAGTTATTTCTTTCAATTTCTGCATTTCCTTGATTTCATTTCAACTCTGCAATTTCCATTCCAACAAAAGTAGATTAGCCATTTCCTTGCTTTAATTTCAATTCTGCAATTTCCATTCCAACAAAAGTAGATTAGCTCTTTCCTTGCTTTCATTTCAAAACTGTAATTTCCATTCCAACAAAAGTAGATTAGTCATTTCCTTTTTGAATTTCATTTGCTTTCATTTTTCAGTTCTGCAATTTCATTTCAGCAAGTTCATTTCAGTAGTTGCTAGTTGTTTGTTCAACCAATTTCGGTTTTGCAGGTACAAGTAGAAAACAACAAAAACCAACCAAAAAAGATTACCTTTCATGCCTCGTAGGAACAGAGATAATTTTGGAAAATTCTTACCCAACACCCCCACCACATCACATAGCCACCCTTCTCTCTTCTTCGGTGGCAGTGATCCAGAAGAACCCTTAGGTGAAGAACCAAATGTATTTGAAGAACCTATAGGGGAAGAAGAAGAAGAAAACATCCCTCCTAAGACAATGGCTAAGAATAGAAATTAAAGAGTTCAGGCTTCTGTGATCCATATCAAGATTGTGAGAGATTTTTCAGCGAAAATCACGTGGAGTACCATTTGTCGACGCGTTTCGAACCAACTAGTGTGGTTCATCGTTAGGACAAGTTGAAGAAACAGATCGAGCGTAGCATGCTAAATAGTCTGAGCAGAGCCTCCAACAGCTAACTAGACCAACGGCTAGTTTGACAATAGGAACGGGGTCAAAATTATTATATTAGTTTAATTAGTAAGATTAAGGACCAGTATCTATAAAAATAAATAAAATATTATCGAGGGTATTCAAGAAATATTAATAAAAATATGAGTTAGTTAGAATTTAGATAAATACATGACCTTATAATATATGAAAAAATTTTAATGTCTAAATAAAAATATATAAAGAAATTATATTTAAAAGTATTATTAAAAATTAAAAATTAATTAATAATTAAAAGGAAAATTAGGTGCATAAAGGACCTTATAATAACAGAATAAAATAAAGAATATCAAAAGATGTTACGCTAGTTAGAAAAATTAGTTAAAAATAATTAGATTAGAATTTAAATGGAAGATTAGTTATATAAAGGACCTTAAGGTCATAAAAGATATATATAAAATTAATTCAAATGAGAGCTAATTTCTAAGAATTATCAAAGTTAAAAGCTAATTGGTAAAAAATAATAAATCTAATAAATAAACACAATAAAAGGGAAAAAATTAATTAAATAAAATAAAATAAATAATATTAAAGAAATAAAAACCAGTTAAAAATAATGTTAAATAATAATAATAATAATAATAATAATAATAATAATAATATAAATAAATAAATAAAATAATAATAAAATAATAATAATAATAATAATAATAATAATAATAACATAAAATAATAAATAAATAAATAAATATAAATAATAAATAAATAAATAAATAAATAAAAATAAAATAATAATAATTAAAAATAAAGATAAAAGAAAAAACTTAAAGAGGAAGGCGAAAGAACGACTAGGACAAGAGTGCAAGGACCCAACACCTACTGACTTTCCAGCCATCCTCTCTATTGCGATTGCTTGGTCCCTTTTCAATCTCAAGCGCTTCTCTAAATTTTCGATGATGGAAATGCGAGACCTTAGCAATAACACTAGCCTCCTCAATACAAACATGATGATTGGTTTTCTCACCATGTTCAGCTAAGGCTGAAGACTTAGCTCTCCTATGCCTAAGATCCGTTGCGTGCTCACTAATCCTTTGATTAATGGAGCGACCAGTCTCCACAATATAGGGGGTCCCACAGGAACAAGGGATCAGATAAACACCCTTCATATCCTTAGGGTCGATCGGATCCTTCACTGATCTGAGGGACATATGAATGGTGTTCAAGGGCTTAAAGGTCACAGGGATACTATGCTTCCTGAGAATCCTTCCAATTCTATCGGTGGTCCCCTGAACATATGGAAGATGGACACCTAGAATTCGCTCTTTCGGTTCTCTTTTAGACCGAGAATTCTTGGAAGCTTTAAGGAAAGCCCTTTGACCCATGTATCTACTATAACCATTCTCAACAAAGACATCAAGTAAATGGGATTTTTCTTTCTCAAAGCTATTCTTGTCCGAGATCCTTAGGGCCCGAGTAGCAAGGGTATTGAGAACACCCATCTTTTGAGCCGGGAAATGGTGGGAACTGGCATGAAGATACTGCTCCGTATGAGTTTTCTTTTGAAAAACTTGATGGGCGAGGGAACCATCACTATTCTTAGAAATAAGAATATTAAGGAAAGGAAGGCATCCATCAACTTCCTGCTCCTTAGTGAACTTAATGGCTGAGGATTGCATGTTGAGATGATCAAAGAAGAGATCAAGCTCATCCTGGCCATGAGACCAGATGACGTTGGTGTCATCCACATACCTTCTCCACATCTTGGGCAAGAGCCGGGAAGAGTTCAGAGCCTTGGACTCAAAATCTTCCATAAACAGGTTCGCAACAACAGGGAACAGGGGTGAGCCCATCGCAACCCCACAGGTTTGCTCGAAGAACTCTCCCTCAAAACTAAAGAAAGTGGAAGTGAGACAGATCTCAACCAACCTGGCCGTGTCAGGATCTGTTCAGCGGTTGACCACATCCATGGCCTCATTAATAGGGATGCAAGTGAACAGGGAGAAAACATCAAAACTAACAAGAATTTCCTAAGGATCAAGCTTAATATCCTTTAGTTCTTCGATAAAGGAAGCAGAGTCTTTTACGAAGGACTCCGTATGACCAACTAAGGGCTTAAGCTTTAACACAAGGAACTTTGCAAGAAGGTAGGTAGGGCCTCCAATGGTGTTGAAGATGGGCCTTAAGGGGGAACCTTCCTTGTGAATCTTGGGGAGGCCATAGATTCTGGGGGTAATAGGGTTGCGTTCAATTAGCTTATGGTGCAAGGAACTCAATGAGCCAATGGATTTTATGGCCACAGCCACATTTCTAGCCACCTTCTTCAATGTTAGGGGGAATGGAGAAAGAGTAGGGGGTACCTTTCCCATCCGATAAACCAATGGAGACACTAAAATGAAAAACATAATCCCTTGAACCCTACCTCACTTCCATGGATTGACTACAGAAGATCTTGACACCTTCTTGTTTGAGTTTGTTGTTATCTGTCGAACCTATGAATATGTAAAAGATGAGAAAAAGTTGAAATTATTCCCTTTTACACTCAAGGATGCAACATTGCACTGGTTCATGGGGTTACCTGGCAATATCATCACAACTTGGGCTCAGATGCAACAAGCCTTCATTAACAAATATCGAGACTACTGTAGGTCAAAAGACACCAAGGAAGAAATCTTCCGAATGACCATGGGAAGTGATGAATCATTGAAAATTATGAAGAAAGGTTCCAGCTCAGTTATAAAAGGTCCAGGTGCATACGTGGCCTCAAATCACTGAAGTTGGTCCTGCTCAGGGGAATTGTAAAAGACCTCCTAGACACCCTCCATCTGCTGGCTGGGGGAGACACCTACCAACTACCTTATGAAGACATAAATACCATCTTTAGAAACCATTCTAGGGTAGCCAAAAAGAGAGGTAGGGGGAGTTAACCCATAGCCAGTACCTCCTCATCTAGTTCATCCATAAAAGGTGAACTTGGACACATGATGGAAGACTTTGAGAGTGAGATTCTGCAGACACTTGCCATGAAAATGGATATCTTGCATATCAAAAGGAAACAAGAGGAAGCAAAGAATGCTTTGGTCATTTTTTGTCCTAGGTGCACCAGAAGGCATCCTAGGAACGAATGTCCATTGAAATCCATAGAGGTTTGTTCAATCTGTGAAGAAGATCATTCTACAGATAAGTGCCCTTCCATACCCGAACTTAAGGCTATATACGAAGGGGCCAAAGGAGCCACCAAACCACTCTATTTCATGAACCAAAGGAGACTGAAAGGACCTAGACTATACCAGTAAGGAATGCAAGGGACATCTTAGGCATACTACAACCCCAACCAAGTCACTTCCATACCTTCTTGGGGTCCCGTGCTCATCCTTCCTGGTCCACACCTCCTCCTTGCTCTTATCCATCTTAATATCATGCCCAACCAGCCGTTCATTCATTACACTCCTATGCTCAGCCACAACCTCAATGGAATGCATCTCATTAGGGGTGGAGGCCCAAGTACAACTCTCCTCCTACTCTTTTACCTCCACCACCTGCTCAACCTCAACAATTCCCTACTGCTCCACCAAGGCAACCCCAAATTCCTGCTCAACTGAACCTGAACCCGAACAACAGATAGGCTTGGCAAGTATACAGTGGGGAACCATCATGCCCAACCTATGCTGTGGAGATTCAGGAGATTAACCTAGGATCTGGGAAGGTTCTCCCAGATATCCATCCTCCCCCTTAGGAGGTTGAGGAAGATAAAGAGGAAATTGAACCAAAAGCAATTCCACCCTTTCCTGAGAGACTATCCGAGACAACACAGCCCACCCAGAAGAAACTAGACTTATGGGAGAATTGAAATAGTTATGTTTAAAGATACCACTTCTCCAAGCCATAAAGGATGTGCCTATATACAATAAGATGATCAAAGAAAAGTGCTTCACGCATCTAGGCAGGCACAAAAGAGATGTCGCAACCATCAATGTCATAGGACAACTGTCCAACCTAATGTTGGGGCAGGTAATCTGTTTGAAATATTTAGACCCTTGAAGCCCAGTAGTTGATGTCGACATCAATGGCACCGTGATCCCACATACCTTGATTGATCTGGGAGCTGCCATTAATGTGATGGAAAAGGACAAAATTCTTAAGCTCAAACTCCAAGGCTCCTTGAGAAAGGCCATGACAGTACTGCAGCTAGCAAACCGCTCCACCATGACCCCTGAATGGATTGTGGAGGATGTGATGGTCTCCATTGATTCTTGGGAGTACCCTACTGATTTCTTGGTTCTCCAGCCAAAAGAAAATCTCATTGGGTATCCTCTCATTCTGGGAAGACCCTGGTTGGCCACTGCCGATGCTTACATCAGTTGTCGAGCTGAGAACATGACCATCAAGAATGGGCATATGTCCAAGTAGCTAATACTATACCCTCCTGCCCAACCCTTGCTAGAACATGATCTATGTCTCTAGTTGATGGAGGAGGATGAGGATGGAGCCTATTCTACACCACTGTGTGCAGTAGAAACTGTCATGGGGGGTAAACCGCAAAATGAGGATGATACCATTCGAAAGTTAATTCAGAATCCACTCCCTAGTATTTTTCCATTAGAATATCTAGTGGAAGAACTCAAGACAATCCCCTAAATGATCTCTGTTTGGCCGACCCGACCTCTCCCCATGTTAAGAATATAATGTTCAGCCCAAGAAGAACCTTGAAAATCAACTCATCCCTATCCACCTCCTAGGAGAAGGAACTGTGCAACTTATTAAGAAAACATTTAGATGCCTTCACCTGGAGTTATAAGGAGATGAAGGGAGTGCACCCTTCAGTATGTACTCATCATATATACATTAAGGAGGATTTCAAACCATTCAGGTAGCCTCAAAGGGGGATGAATCCAACCCTTAAAGACATTGTTAAGGAAGAATTGCAAAAGCTACTGGATGTAGGATTCATCTACCCCATCTCTAACAGTGAATGGGTCTCTGCTTTGGTGCTAGTACCAAAGAAAAGTGGAGAATATGTGTCGATTATCGGGACTGAACAAGGCCACTAAAAAGGACCATTTTCCTTTCCCTTTCATAGATCAAGTGTTAGATGGTCTGGCGGGGAAATATTTTTCTCCTTCCTAGATGGGTTTAGCGGGTAAAATCAGATTCAAATCAGTGTGGAAGACCAAGATAGGCCACTTTCACTTTTCCTTGGGGTACCTTTGCATACTGGGTCCTTCCTTTTGTTTTGTGCAACGTTCCAGCCACTTTCTAGAGAGTAGTATTGAGTATATTTTCTGAACTGGTTCATGATGCCGTCAAAATATATATGAATGACTTTACTCCTTATGGTTCTAACTTTCAAGAAGCTTTATCTAACCTAGGGAATGTTTTGGACAAGTGTATTGAAATGAACCTGTCCCTAATTCCAGAAAAATGTGAATTTTTGATGATTGAAGGGACCGCGCTAGGTCATGCAATATCTCAACAAGGATTGCAGGTGGACCCCAACAAAATTGCCATCATCCAAAAAGCCCCACCTCCTCAAAAGGTGAGAGATGTCTGAAGCTTCCTAAGCTTAGCAGGATATTACAGAAGATTCATTAAAGATTTCAGTAAGTTAGCCTCTCCGTTCTTTGGTCTTTTTGGAAAATATGTCGAGTTCATATGGACTGAAAACTATCAAGAATCCCTAGATACCTTGAAAAGAAAACTTGTAAATGCCCCAATTTTGAGAGGCCGAAACTGGGACCTACCTTTCCATATTCACACAGATGTCTCGAAAAAAGAAATAGGAGCAGCGTTGGGGCAGATTGATGAAAAGTTACCATATGCCATATACTTTATAAGTAAAATTTTGTCCAAGGCAAAGTTGAACTACACGGTCACCAAGAAGGAACTCCTAGCTGTAGTGCATTCCTTAAATACGTTTAGACATTACATCATAGGCTGTCAAACCTTTGTACACATTGATCATGCTACAATTAGGTATTTAATGAATAAACCATATGCAAATGCTCGCATTATTAGATGGTTGCTTTTACTGCAGCAATTTGATTTAACCATTGTTGATAAGCTTGGTAAAGAAAATGTTGTTGCTGACTTTTTGTCTAGAGTAAATTTTCCTGCAAGTGAGGAAGGAATGGTGGATGATCAAATTCCAGATGAACACCTATTTTCTATCTCAGTACTCTCTCCATGGTTTGCTGATATAGCAAATTACTTAGTTTCAGCACAGTTCCCACCACACCTATCCTCAAAAGAGAAGAGCAAGATCATGAGGAAAAGAACCCCTTTCACTTGGATTGGGGGAAATATATTCAAACTTGGCCTAAATCAGATCTTGAGAAGATCCGTCAGGGAGGAAGAAGTTTTTGACATTCTTCTAACCTGTCATGACGGGCCTTGTGGGGGCCACTTTGCAGCAAAAAGGACTGCTTTCAAAATCTTGCTAGTAGGTTACTATTGGTCCACTCTTCATCAAGATGTGAAGAGATATACCAACCAATGTGATTACTGCCAAAGGATGGGGAAACATACTCCAAAGGATGAGATGACCATGCAACCTCAAGTGACTTTTGAGCCATTTAAGAAGTGGGGCATGGAATTTGTGGGTCCTATCAACCCTCCTTCAAAACAAAGGCAATACATCATTGTGTGCACTGATTATCTAACAAAATGGGCAGAGACAAAATTAATGAAGGCAGGAACAGAGGAAAAAGTAGCTGAGTTTTTAAGAGAGAACATCTTCTATAAGTTAGAGTATCCAAGAGAACTGGTTACAGATCAAGGCAGTCAGTTCACTTCCAATTTGATTGAATACCTACTCACACAACATAAAATCAAGCACATGACATCCACCCCTTACCATCCACAAGACAATGGGCAGGTGGAAGTCACTAACAGAGCTTTGGAAGGAATTCTAACAAAAGTAGTGAGCAACAGCACGAAAGATTGGGCAGATAAATTAGTTGAGTCCACCTGGGCCTACAACACAACATGGAAGACCACCACAGGGTTCAAACCCTATGAACTGGTCTATGGGAAGAAGGCTTTTCTATTAATAGAATTTGAATATAATACACTAAGGATGGCAACTCAGCTGGACCTAGACCTTAACCATGCACAGAGGGAAAGGCTACTCCATCTCAATGGATTGGATGAACAAAGACTGCAAGCCCTTCTTGACACAGAGGTAGTCCAGCTTCAAAAGAAAATATGGCATGATCAAAATATCAGGGAGAAGCAATTCCAAGAGGTAGATTGGGCACTGATCTATGATTCAAGGTATAAAGACTTCCAAGGCAAGCTGAGGACAAGGTGGCTGGGACCCTACACTGTGGAAAAATGCAATGACAATGGTTCAGTTATGATCGGAACTGTTGATGAGGAAGCCATCCCCATTCTTGTCAATGGACATAGGTTGAAAATTTATAAGAAGCCCCTCTCCAAGAAATAGTTCATCGAAGATCTGAATAAGACAGTGTTGGTAATGGAGCAGGTCCCAGCCTCCACTCCATGCCCTTACTAAATAAGTAGAAAGAAAAAGAAAAAATAATAAGGGTTCAAGTGAAAACCTCCATGAGGCACTTGAGTTCCATCATTGGGTTGAAAACCTCTTTTGAGGCAACCCAGTGATGACAAAAAAAAAAGAGAGGAGAGAATAAGATCCCTAGGTGATAACCTCCCTTGGAGGTGCCCAGGGTAGGAAAATAGGGTGAAAACCTCCTGGAGGCACCCTAGTCGTCTTTCAAAAAAAAAAGAAAAATAGAGAAAAAAAGGAAGAGGAAATTGACTTTTAACATGCATTGCAGGTTACAAGTGGACCACAGGAAGAAAGAGAGGATGCCACATAGCTTATTTCACCTCCTCCATACTCTTCTCAATCATTTCTGACCTTTCTTCCACCTCACTATGTGTTTTTTCCAAACACTATGTATCCTACAAGAAGCCCTGTGTGTTCTACAAGAGGCTCCTATAGAAATTACAGAGAGCTCGAAATGGATTTTAAAAATAGTTTGAGGAGCTGGGAAGTTTCATGAAGAGGCTGTAGGCCCTCTTACAACTATCCACCCTCTTGGCCATCCATCCCACACCTACACCACTTCATTATCATGGATTTCTTCCCTTCCTGTAGAAAAAACACAAAAACCAGTTTTTAGAAAAAAACAAAGATATAAAAGTAACAACACCTCCAAAGGTCACCTGCAGCTTTCCAAATACCTCTCCATCACCATCACCATCTCGGGTAGCATCCTCATAGCTCCTAGCACAAGAATCAACTAAAAATTTTAAAGGGAGAAGTAGCTATAGGAGCTCCTGTAGGATTTCCTGTAGCAGCTGATCCCCTTGAAATCAAGCCACAACAACAACATAGGTGCAGCCATAAGATTGAAGAGGATGTCTGAAGCAGATACAGCCATAAGGTACTAGCACAAAGCAAACAAGACACACATTAGAGAGAAAAAAGTGTACAACAAAAGAGATACAAGCATGCAGCAACTGAAATACGAGCATGCAGTAGCAAAGGAACCAAAATGCACCATAGCACGGACATTCCACTTGCAGGTAAGTGTCTAACCTTCTCCTCTGTTGCATCTATGTAATTAAAAATATGCATAAGTGAATGATATGGTTAGGTTTGAATGATAAAGGTGGCCAATTAACTGGCCACCCTCATCTAATTGACTGCGCTCATCCGAAGATGCCACCACACGTGTGCCTAGTCAACTCACAGAAAATTCAAAGGACAGGTAATGGAGGCTATACAAACTCTGATGAACTCTAATGCAATGATGGGAAGTGATTGCAGGAAAAATTCATAAAGAGCCATGATGACAGAGAAGTGGGGACCAACGGTCCGAATCTGGCAACGTACCTTTTTGCCAGCTCACCCCATCACCGGAAATATCTCAAAGAAGACATAATTATTCCTCCTCAAAACTCCTTCACCACCTTTTCTTCCATTTATCCTCATCCACTTAGCTACAACAAGCTCCATACCACCTCCATAGCCTCGAAAACATTGTTCTCTATCTATTTCCACCAACCTTCTGCTATCGGAGTCTTACAAGAGCAGTAACAAGTTCTACAGGAATGGGTTCTACAGGAGGGACAATAAGCAGTTTTTAAGGAAGAAACATGGGGTTTTTTCTCAAATTATTGCTTGAAGAGGTAGGCTCTGTACAAACCCACCTTGAAAATTATTATGTTCAAAACATGATACAATTTTAGGGAGGAATTAAGCCTGTAGAAGAGAGGAATTCCATAAAAACATTTCTTCCTGCTCTCTGAAAAAACACAGTTTTTCTCTATTTCCTGTTTCTTCAAAAAAAAAAAATCTCCATCTCTACCTGGGGTGTTCCAAAAGGGTATAAACAAAATGACAGGGGGATTCACGAGGAAGGAACCCACAAATTCAGTCAGGCTCCATGAAAATCCCAAGGTGGTAGCCATTTTCACCAGAGCATATTGGATGCCATTTTTCGAAAAACTTCAAGGGTTTGATGAAGAAGTGGCTCAACAATTTGCCCTTGCTTTAGTACCTTGCTCAAAGACCCATGCCACTGTTACTTTCAGAGGTATCACCATGGAAATAAGCCCAGAATATATCAGTAGAGTTACCAGCCTTCCCCTTGGGTTACCTTGGAGCAAAGATGAAAATCCAATGGGATAAGTTTCCAAGAAAACCTTCTTCCAACCAGATGAACATCCTGTAGAAGACAAAAATGGCATTAGAAGAACAAGCATACCTTACCCTTGGGATGAGATCAGTTACCAAATCATCAACTATGTTTCCTGAGAAGGGAGGTATAGCATAGTTTATGGCTACCATTTTAGACTTCTCCATGAGTTGAGATATGGCATAAACATTCCCACACCCCAAAAATTCAGCATCCCCTATTTTCTCCTACAGTCCCTTATAGACTCCAACATTAAGTTAAAGACAAGAGGTCGAGATCAGTTCGCTCACCATCGGTTAATTAAACTATTAGTGGAAGAAGCGCTCCAAACCTTCATAATCCCCATAGCATGGGAGATCTTTAGAAATATGACAAGAGAAGATGATGTAAAGGCCCTCACATATGACCTCAGTCCTTTTGAAAGTTAGGGTGAAGAAAAACAAGGACAAGAAGGGGAGGAAACTGAGGAGGAAATAGAGAAGGAGGAAACTAAAACAGAGAAGGAGGAGACTAAAATAGAGAAGGAGGAGACTAAACCAGAGGAGGAAGAACACAAAACAGAGTAAGAGGAAATAAAAACAACCGAGACAAAGAAGATAAAAGGAGAGGAGAAATGGGTAGAAAAGACTGAAGTCCCTCTTGAGACCCTAAAAAGAGAGGTAGCAGCTGCTCTTGCTACCCTTAGAACCCCTGTTAAACCCAAACAAAAGAGGAAGAGGTGAACATCAATGTACTTCAGGGCTCAGAAAAGCACAAGGATAAAAATGGGAAAACCACAGCCATCTTCAACAGTGCCTATTGTAATTGAAGATTCACCCACTGTCAAAGGGGAAGAATATTCCTATAAAATCCCCATCACATATGAATGAGGAAGTCCCAACTCTTCCACTTGGAAGGAAAAAGTGCAACAGTAGTACTCAAAAACAGCTCTACAAGAAGCACAGGCTATTCTACAGGAGACCCTAACTAAGCTACAGGAGACTGAAAAACTGGATCAAAGGGTATAAGAACAGCCAAAGGGGAAGGAGGAAACAACAGAGACCCAAGAACCTGACCCCCAACCTAGTTTGGTCTCTTATTACAATCTCCTTGAGGGGGAGAGATCATTCCACAAAAATTTGCAGTCCCACTTTTCTTTGAGCTGGAGAAAGAAAGAATAAGGAGCCATAGATGGATGCAAATTTCCAAATCCAAGGGGGTAGAGGATATCGGCCACATGGAGAACAAGCATAGAGAGATGGGTAGGGAATTAAGTGATGTAAGACATCGAGAGGCAATCAAAAGATCTCACTTGGAAATAGAAAATGAGTTGCTAAGGAAACAACTACAAGAAAAGGAGACTCAATTGGCATGCATGGCCAGCTGGTCTATGGAGGCACTACAATGCAGGACACCAGCAAAATCATATGGAGTATACCTCAAAGACCAATGGTTGTAGTTTCAAATCAAGACTTTGGCACAGAGAGGCACTATGCCTTTCCAAAATTATAAATAGTTTACAGACTTGTGTAACCAAAGTTCAGCAGAAGACAAGGCAAAGATAGCCAAGTTTTATTTTCATAACATGGCCCTCACTAATATGAACCTATGGGACCCCCATGGTATGCTAGGGGACTTACAACTGATGGCCATGGCACCATGGATGAATCATGAGGAAAAAAGGGCAACATAAATAAAAAATTTGATGGAAAAAGAGCAAAATGAACCCTTAATGATCAGAGCTAAGCCAACAGACCCCATGGCTCTCATCAGTGTTCACTAGCTACTTGCAAGTAATCCTCAAAGTGCCCCTGAGTATATCAATGAGCAGGCTCATGCCATTGCACATTTTGAAGACATGGAAAGGTTACTTGGGGAAGACTGTATTCATGCTTGTATAAGGAGGTGGAACACTCTCCCACACACTCTACAAATCAGGGAGTATCACTCCCCAACAAGGATGAAGGAAGCATTAAGGAGAGTGCCAACGTACAAGTGCTCTATGCAGAGTTTGAAGGCCAATTGGATTGGCCTCAAATTGAGTCCCCCAGTGCTACTAGGCCTACTGGAAGGTGGAAAAGAGGAAGAAGAACAACAATAGCGGGAAGAGGTGGATAGAAAGGTAGGATTCCATGACAAAGAAGAGGACCTCACATCAGAAGCATGGGATTTTAGGGAGGTCATCAGGGCCATCAAAGATGAGGAGATGGACTAGTTGCTCAGAGGATGAGTAACACATTTAGTAGGATGTGATGATGAGCCCCATAAATGGGTAATTATATGGGCTCATTTTTCCTCATAACTTATCTTAATCCACCATTCTCATTAGTTTATTGCATGTTTTGATCATATTTATGATAATAGAGTGAGTTGTGTTGGTCATTTTTCCTTGAAGTCTAAAGTGTGCTTAATGCAGATTTTTGGTCAATTTTAGAGACAAAGTCAAGGATTTAATGAACATTTGGCAGCAAATATTTGAAGAAAACAAAGGAGAGGATTTATAGGAGGGTGTCCCCCTCATTTATGACCCCCTACTTCAAATTCTCCTTCAGAAATATCAGAGCACAAGCAGCGACATCAATGCACCAAAGAGGCAGCTCAGCAAGTGAAGGATAACTGTTGTTTATCTCAAGTTTTGGGAGCCAATCCTCCCTGATTTTAAGGGAGTTGTTGGGAGATCCAGTTGTATAAGTAGAGATGCCTAGGGCCTCATTAGGTTGTTCGATGTTAGTCAAATTTTCACACTTTTGTTGCATCTTTTCTTGGCTCAATTTCGAGCTTACTTTTGTAGACAATTTCATGTAATCTTACTGTTATTCTTACATTGAAGATGAGATTGTTTCTGAGTTAGCATTGAGTTACCTCAGAGGGCTGAAGCTCTTGGGTTAGGGCCCAATAAAAGAAGCTAAGAACCTCTCTTTTTGTATTTATATGCTTTGTTTCAATTTATGAATGAGTTACTAATAGATAGATTTCTTTCTTAGTTAAGAATAGGTTGCTTTTGGTAATTTAAAAATTTGTTTCCATTTTAGTTTGCTATAGCAGGTTGAAAAGTGATAGAAGAAAATACAGAAAGGCCATCAACAGAGCCTTGACCTCCTTTTTCCCCTTTGGGACAATGAACTGAGGCCAAGACCTTATTGCTGTCATAAAAAACAAAGATTTGCCTTTGCAAGAGGATTTCTAGTGTTGCAACTTGTTAGAAGATTAATGCTTTGCTATAGATCTATTTTTTCATGCTCATTTCTATCTTTACAATAAATTTCTTTCCAAGCTTTCTTTCCATATAGCATTGTTTAGCATTTACTTTCCTAGATCAGAATTTAGACTAGTTTGATGAACAATTCTCTTTTTTTAGTGTAGCTAGTTTCTTTGCTTGCTTAGTTTCAGAGCTTGATTTTCAGTTCTCTTGCAGTACATCTCTGCTCACAATAAGTCAAACAATCAGCCATCACCATCTCTTTTTGATCCATGTTCCGTAGTTCATCTAAAGTCCCTCACAAATCTGCCCTGATTTTCTGTACGTTTTCCACGAACTTTTCTCTCTTTACTTGAACAAGTCCAAACATCTTTCTTTTCCCTAATCTTCCTTGGTGAACCTTAGACACCTTAACACATCCTCCTAGCCATCAACTACCCTTTCCACTCATTTTCCCACCTTCAAAACCTCTAAAACAACTCTCGGCATCCTCTTGTAGACCTCCTATACACCCCTTGTAGATCCCCTGCAGCCTCCTGTAGATTTTCTTGTAGGTGTGTTTTCGAAATTTGATTGTAGAGAAAGCCTCTAGGAGGCCATCTAGGACCTCATATGACCCCTCCACACCTTCCTACACCTCTGCAAACTCCAAAGTCATCCTCCATTGCAACCTAATCGCTGCCACATTCACAAACAAATAAATTACATGCATGACAATTTCACCTAAAAATACATAAAAATCCAAAAAGTTGTTTCTTTCTCATTTCCTTCTAGAAATAGCTTAAAAAAATGTTGTTTACTTCCTAAGTAGGTAATGTCATTCATTTTATGGTTTTTCACCTCTCTTTCTGCAAAAGTAGGGTTAGCTGGTTAATTAGGGTTTGCTAGGGTTACTTCACATTTCAGTATTCTTTCACTTTCTGCAAGTTGAGTAGCCTCTATAGGTTAAGCTTTCCTTTCATCACATATAAAGATAGAATTTGGCTTGAGCTCCTAGTAATCTTACGCCAACTGACCAAGTGACAGCCTGCAGTAAGAACTAGTGCTTGTGCATACAACACCGTTGCTTCCAAGTTTGTTACGAATTATCGGGTTGATAAAAAGTAAAGTGGGAAGCCCAAGAGTTGCAGCATTATTTCTGTAGTACTGGTGCTCACCAACAGTTACATTTCTACCTATTGTAATAACTAGACTATCCCACGAATCTGGTAGAGAACACAACAAACTAATGCAGTTATCTTCATCTGAAATTTTAATATCAACAAATGCTAACTAACTTACCGCAGTATTAAATGTGTTCAGATGCTCTGTCACTGAGTCTCCATCTTTCATCCTCAGGTTATAAATTTTTTTCCGCAGGAACAGTTTATTCACCAGAGACTTATATTGGTACAAAGTCCCTAACTTGTCCCACAAAGCCTTCACCATAGCTTCCCCTGATACATTCAACAAATACTGAATTTGATACACACAATCATATTGTTCTCTTTGCCTTCCAATCCAACTTCTTTCACTCTTCATCGGACACTCCCATTGGTTTAGTGCCCTGATCTACTACTATCCACTGATCTTTATCCACCAACAGATCCTCCATCTTGAGTTTTCATAACTCAAAAATCTGACCATTAAGTTTCTCAATCTCTATCTTTCCACTGCTCGCCATCTTATTTCACCACCAGAATTGATCTCGCAGATCTCCTACTAAACAGGGTCTACGATAGGCCCGAGCGAAACCCATCAGCAACAAAGGCATCCCCTTGAAGCCAAAACAACTCTATTACCAAATGTAGGTTTTAACCCCGTACAAAAATTACTTGCATACGAATTCCAAAACACAAAAAATAAACAATGTGATAGCATAACACATAAAACACATATACACAGAGATTTTCCCCTGGATCAAAAAACTAGGACTACAAGCTTGATTTTTCATTATGTTCCTTTCAATGTTACAATACATATTTATACATGTCGAAGCATCCAATCTCATGGACCGAAAACCATCGCATCCAAAACCATGGACCGAAAACCATCACGTCCAAAACCATGTGTGAAAATCATGCACAAAAACATAGATAGGTCCGCCCAACCTAACATAGGTTACCTGCACCCCTCAAACCCCCTGTGACCCCCCCCCCCCCACTACGCAATCAGTGCAATAAATGGGGGGCTCCGCCCCCCTTCTAACCCCCCGGTTAACTATGCGGGCTAGTCGTGGAAAGAATATAACACAACCCAACACAAGAGTATCCCAAGTACAAGTGAAGGTGGTTTTATCCTAGTCTTCCAGGATGATCTGGATTTTGTTGTACCCACTCAATCCATCTAGGAAAAAGAAAAGCTTTTCCCCGGCTAGGCCATCTAGCTCTTGGTCAATGAAAGGTAGAGGGAAATGGTCCTTCTTTTTGGCTTTGTTCAACTCCCTGTAATCAACACAAATCATCCACTTAACATTTTTATTTGGAACTAACACCAAAGGAGAGACCCATTCATTGTCGAAGATAGGGTAAATGAATCATTCATCTAGTAGTTTTTACGGTTATTCTTTGAATATATCTTTAAGAGTTGGATTCATCCTCCTCTGGTGCTCATGGATTGGCTTGCAACCTTCTTTGATGTATATGTGGTGAGTACACACTGAGGGGTGCACTCCCTTCATTTTTTTGTAACTCCAGATGTTCCTTTAGCATGTTGTATAAATTCTCTTCTTAGAGAGCATAAATATATGGATTGATCTTCAAGGTTCTCTCAAGGTCAAATTCTATGGTTTTGACATGGAGGTGGTTGGAATCGACCAAGCATACATCAATTGCATGATTGTTCTAGGTTTCCTTTACTACATCTTCTAAGGGAAATGTACTGGGAGTTGGACTTTGGAGTAGGTGTTGAATCAAATCATCTTTATCCTACTGTCCTCCTCCCATGGTTGTTTCTAAAGTATAAAGTTCAATGGAATAAACTTCATCTTCTTCCTTCTCCTCCAACCATAAAGCTACATCATGGTCTAGAGGTGGCTGAGTAGGTGGGTATAGGAATAACTGCTTGGACATATTCCCATTCTTGATGGTCATATTTCCAGCTCTGTAGTTGATGTAAGCATCGACAGTGGTCAACCAGGGTCTCCCGAGGAAGAGAAGGTAATCAGTAAGCTTAGCCTTGGGGTGGAGAGCTAGGAAATCCGCAGGGTACTCCCAAGAGTCAATGGAGACCATCACATCCTCCACAATCCCCTCAAGGGTCACTTTGGAGTGGTCTGCAAGTTTCAGAACTGTTTTGGTCTTCCTCAATGAACCTTGGAGGTTGAGCTTGAGCATGGTGTCCTTGTTCGTCACATTAATGGCAACCCCAAGATCGATAAAAGTGTGTGGGACAATGGTGTCATTGATGTGCACATCTACTACTAAACTTCTAGCGTCCAAATACTTTGGATAGATTACCTTCCCCAAGATTAAGTCGAACAACTGTCCAATGACATCAATGGTAGGGGCATATCTTCTTCGCTTCCCTGGATGCTTGAAGAACTTCGCTTCCCTGGAATCTTTACACATAGATTTTTCAATTCTCCGAGAAGTTCAGTCTCTTCTTAGATAGGCTGGAGTGGTTGGGTTAATCTCTCAGGAAAGGGCGGATGTACTTTTAGAATGCTTTCCTCTCTTTCTTCCTCAACCTCCCTAGGTGGAGGTGGAGGTTGGTTATCTGGGAGAACTCTCCTAGATCTCACGTTAATCTCCTAGATTTTGACAACATAAGCTGTGTATGGTGTCTCTCCATTGTATACTTGTTGAGCCTATCTGTTGTTCGGGTTCAGATTTGGCTAGGCAGGCATCTAGGTTGCTTGGGTGGAGTAGAGTGTAACAGATGTGGTTGGGCAGGTGGTGGGATCAGTGAAGCTAGAGAATTGTTGTATTGGGGGCTCCACCCTTGGGGCAGTGCATTCCACTGAGGTTGTGGCAGAGAATATGGTTGAAATGACTGGCTGGCTGGTTGGGAGTGATACTGAGATGCAAAGGACCAAGGAGGAGATGTAGACCAGGAAGGATGAGGAGGGGGTCCCCAAGAAGGTATGGATGTGGTATGGTTGGGGTTGTAATATGCATGGGATGACCCTTACATGCCCTGCTGGTATGGTTTAGGCGCATGAGGTATCCTATGGTTTATGTAGAAGAGCTACTCAGTGACCCCTTCAGCTCCTTGATATACAAATTTGAGTCCAAGCAAATAAGGGCACTTGTCTGTGAAGTGGTTTTCTTCACAAACTGAGAAAATTTCAATAGAATTCAATGGACATTCATTCCTAGGGTGCCTCCTGGTGCATCTAGGACAAAAAATGGCCAAGGATCTCTCTCCTTCCTCCTCATTTCTCTTAATGTGCATAGTGTCCATTTGTAAGGCAAGGGTTTGCAACATCTCACTCTTGAAATCTTGTAGCATGTTTCCAATTTCACCCTTAACATATGAGTTGGAAGAGAATGTACTGACCATAGTTTGACTACCCCTACCCTTTTTCACAACTGCCCTATAATGGTTTATAACGATAATCTTCATATCCTCATAGGGTAATTGGTAGTTATATCCTTTTGCTAATGAGTGTAGGGTATCGAGAAGATCTTCCCTTACTCCCCTAAGCAAGACCAACTTTAATGAATAAGGGTCAAGTGTGCACCTGGCCCTTTTGTAACTAAGCTGAAATCTTTCTTCATAATCCTTTAGGGATTCATCATTGCTTATGATCATCCTAAAAATTTCCTCCTTTGTATCCTTTAACCTACAATAGTCTCAATACTTGTTGTTAAAGGCTTGATGCATTTGAGCCCAAGTTGTGATGTTATCCCTAGGTAAACCCATGAATCAATGCAATGCTGCATCCCTCAGGGTAGATGGAAATAGTTTCAGCTTCTGCTCATCATCTGTATAGTCATAGGTTTGGCATATAACGACAAACTCAAATAGGAAAGTGTCAGGATCTTCTATGGTTAAGCCATGGAAATGAGGTAGGGTAGAGGGGCTTATATTTTTCATCTTAGCGTCCCCGTTGGTTTCCCTTATGGGGAAGGCACCCTCAACTCTCTCTCTATTCCCTCTGTCATTTCTGTTTTCAGCCATTGGTTTAGTAGGAATGGGTTCTTATTCTTCTTCTTCCCCTGTAGGTTCTTCAAATATGAAAGACTTCTCACTTAAGGGTTCCTCCAGTTCACAACCCCTAAAGAAGAGGGAAGTTTGGTCTTTTGATGCAGTGGGGGTGTTTGGCAAAAATTTCCCTAAGTTGTCCCTATTCATATGAGACATGAAAGGAAATGGTTTTGTTTTGGTTTTGTGTTTTTTTTCAAACATGGAAAGAACTTTGCAGAATTGAAATTGCTAATTAAATGACAACTACTGACTGAATGAAAAAACTACTTGATGAATTGAAATCTTGCTTACAAAATTGAAAGGAAAGAAGAAAATGAAAAATGAAAAAGGAAGCAACTAAATTACTTTTGTAGAAATAAGCTAATGGTAGAATATTAGATACAAGAAATAGAAGAAAGAAAGAAGTAATCACATATTACTCAGGCACCTCCTTGGCAACAGTGCCAAAAAGTGCTGAGTGCCAATATTGCAGCAAGAATCCTACAACTCCCAGGCTACCAACTTTACTTTATCAACCCGAGGTTCGTACAAACTTGGAGGTGACATTGTTGTATACACAAGTAAAAATGATGCTTCTGCCTTTTGTCACAGTTCAGCCGGTGAGAAACCACTGGGGTTTTCAAGATAGACTTCTATGGAGTCAGAAGAAGGTTGGTTTCTTGATGGAAGAAAGAGAAATCTACTCTAAGGGGGAGCTACTCTACTGCAATAATGAAAAACACCGAAATTCAATGCTAAATCACACCATTTTGTAATTAACTACCAAGAAACTATGCTTTGAAATAATTCTAAATTAACGTGAACCAAATGCTATTATCTAAGAATGGAAGTAAAAGGCATCAAACATCACTAATGTGCAAGTAAAGGGACTGAAATAACTTTGTTTTTGTCTTTTTGTCTTTTCATGCAAAATCAAGTATGTAGACTAATTTATTTTGGTGATGTGGCAGGTGAATTAAGGATGTTGGAGGATGGATGGAAGGGTTAGGAGATGGTGAGAAGGTGTGGGATACCTTTGGGAGACCTTTGGTGACATCCTATAGGTTTTTCCTCAATTCAGCCTCAAAACAAGCCATTTCAAGAAAACCTATAGGATGTACTAGAAACCTGCAAGATTCCCTATGAACCTACATGATATAGCCAAGAGAAAAATGGAAGGTATTGCAGGTGATTGAAGGCTTGAGGAAGGTGGTAGATTGGCGGAAAGAAATGAGGAAAGGTCTAGGATCAGTTAGAAGTCAACAGTAATGATAGAAGATGGTTGGATTCGCTCAATGTGCTTGGAAGAATTTCGATGTAAAATGATGAAAGCTAATGAAGGTAATGGTGAAAACACTTAATGATTATGGTGGATGAAGTGGAAGGTGGTTACTCGCTACGATGTCTTTTTCTACTCCTGGAGCACCTGCTATGCATAAAACACGTATAATTTCCAAAAAGATATGTGAACAAGAAGCATTCTCGTAAGCTAAAAAAGTAGAATTAATGAACTAACTACCTACATTATGCATGAGGAAAGTTGTTGAAAGGAATGAAAGCATGGATGAGATTGAATGCAAGAATGAAGATAGAAGATATGGAAATGAAATACTAATTTTCAAAACTGATCAAATGCTAACTTAAATACAGTAAACTCTAAAGCTCATGCAAGAAATAGAAATCTGTGTTTTTGGGGTTGCATAAGGGTCCCTTCCTCAAATCATGACCCCAAAGGGAGGAAATGAGGCCAAGACACCTACTGACAGCCTTGTGTTACTCCTCTCATCCCTACTAGCCTACTACTGAAGTAAGGAACAAATGGAAGCAAACCAATAAACAACCAATCCAATCTACACTACCTGCAATGAAAATACATCTAAAGGAAAATTAACAATGAAGCTATGAGACTAATCTAAAAATACAAATACAGGAAAGAGAAGCCTTTGCTACTAGGGTTGGGACCCAACCCAAGATCTTCATCCCTTTGAGTTAACTTAGTGCTGGCTCAAAACAAAACTCATTCTTATTACCAAAACAAAAAAATACATCAATAAAACTTTCACAAGTCTGGAGCTCGAAAATAGTTTAGAGTTTTACAAAAAAAATCGAATCCTAATCAAGCTCTAGGCCTCTCTACTTATACAACTAAATTCCCAAATGACTTCCTTAAAATTAGGAAGGCTCAGCTCCCAAACTCCAGATAAACTAGCTCTTTTTCTCTCACTTGCTCAACTACCTTATAATCCTCATGACTTGGTTGCTTAAACTCTGAGATGGTCTGATAAATGAAGGAATATTTGGAAGGGGGAGAAGTTAATGAGGAGGATTTACCTCCTACAATCCCTCTCCCTTGTCCCATTCGAGTTTTAACCTTAGTCTTTGCCAAATTTTCTTGATTTTCTCCTTCAATCTTCCATTTAATGCATATTATTCCACTAGGCATAATATCCAACTCTAACTCGTCTCATAAACAAAATATAATAAAAAAACATGTAATAAGTTGTGAGAAAATTTGGTTTGACTAATCTATGAGATGAATTAAGGCCAATATAATTACCCAATGATGAGGCTCATCAAATGTTTGGTCTTCCAAAAAAATAAAGTTGAAACAATTAAGACCCAAGGTCTATTACAACCTTTATGCATTCCAAGTCAACATTGGGAGGATGTTTCAATGGATTTTATCATGGGTTTACCCAAGTCCAAATGAAAGAGTTTCATCATGGTGGTAGTTCATAGACTTACCAAGTATGCACACTTTTGTGCATTAGCTCATGCATTTAAAGCTAGTATAGTTGCTACTACATTTATGGAAACAATTAAAAAGCTACATGGAAACCCAAAGATTATTGTAAGTGACAAAGATGCCATTTTCACTGGAAAATTTTGGACAGGATTATTTTCTTAGCTCAATATTTAGTTATCTCATAGTTCATCTTATCATCCTCAATCTAATGGGAAAACTGAGATAGTGAACAAATGTTTGGAAGGATATCCTTGCTGCTTTGTATCTGATAAACAGACACAATGGGTCAAATGGTTGCCTCTGCTGAATGGTGGTATAAAACTTCCTTCCATACTGCAACAAAAATGACCCCATTTATGGCACTTTATGGATATCATCCACCGTCCATAACATCATATTTAAGAGAAAATTCAAAGGTTCAAGCAGTGGAAAATCACATCGAGCATCAACAAGAAGTTCTCCTAAAGGATAACCTCACTTTGGTGTAGAATAGAATGAAAAAACATGCTTATCAACATCCCAATGAAAGAAGTTTTGATGTAGGTGACTAGGTATATCTACGAATTTAACCATACAAAAGAAATATCCCTCAAGAAAGCTACGAAGGATAGTAAATTATCACCAAAGTATTATGGTCTGTACAAGGTGTTGTAAAAGATTGGTACGATGACATACAAATTGGATCTTAATGTAGCTTTCTAAGTGCACACAATTTTCCATTTTTCATGCTTAAAGAATGTTATAGGTGACAAGCTCGCAATTCAAACAATATTGCCAGAACTTGACGAGGAAGGAAAAATCATATTGGAACCTGAAGTAGTCACAAAAATAAGAGATCGATAGCTACAAAATAGATCAATTTCAGAGTATCTCATCAAGTGAAAGAACTTACTTGCTGAATATTCCACATGGGAGGATGAGAATTTTATATAGAAGCATCCATAACTACTCAAGTGTTGAGGACAACACTTTTATGAAGGAGAAGGGTATGTTAGGTCCATATAATACTAGTTTATTCCCTTATTATTACTGTCCTTATAGCCCCTTATTGTTATTGTTGTGCCCATTTTTCCCAATATTATTATTAGTGTGCCCCATAAAAGCCCACTATTATTATTTTTATTCCCTTACATTATTATTGTTATGTCGGCTCTGATTATAGTCTGACCCCTTAGACTACTATATATAGAAATGATGCCTTGTGATTTGTATCATCCAAGAATTGTTAATTTGTGCAATGTGAAGGAGGTTGTTATCACAAAATCAGTACTAAGGGCTGCTACCTAGCAAGACTTCATGTAACTATTTCAACCAGACTTTAGACTAAGGATTAGCCTCCTTAGTCAGAGAGGGCTCTCTCACAGACTTTTGATAAGAATCAATTACAAAAACAGATGGCTAACTCTTCACACATTTCATGAAAATAAAGCTGGTTGGACAAATATCAAATTAGTCTTCATTGGGCTATGGAGTCTCACACATTCAGTAAACAAAAGCACAGTCATTTCATGGAAGTCAAGGCTCTTTACATCAGATGTTCAAACATACTTTACATAAACCACAGCTTGCCAAGCATACAGGAAGTCAGAGCATTAAACATGAATTCTGAGTGATTATGCTGTAACAAGGCTGTAAAAGAACATTAAGAGAATAAACCACCATTACATTTGAACAATATGATCTATTGAGAATCTTGAGAAGAAACAACAGCTGTTTTTCTATTACTGTAATAAGTCTTTTACATCAGCCAAAATAAAACTCTGTTTTTCATAAATCTCCAACCCCTATTACATCCTAATTTGATCCATTTATAGGAATACGTTCTTCCCTCTCTAGAGCGAGCTCGAAGGCCCTATTAACTACTCCTACATGCTATTTAACTAATTCATTAATTACAAAGTGCTGAACTGTAATTACACAAAATCCTAATCAAACTAAAACACTAATTCCATTCTCCTTGTATTCTTGATTCTTCTTGGATCCTTGACAGCTGTCCTCCTTCAGTTAGGCTGAGATGGCTGAGCTAGAGATGCAAGGAACGCTGACTTTGGATACCTGTTAGCGCTGATGAATCATTTATCATCAGGATCAAAACACCTATTTTTAAGGTCCCTGTCTCCTACCATCCTTCGAAAGTTCAGCAACATGTCCCAGCTCTTTTAATAACCCCAAGTATGGAATGCTGCCATGTTTCTGATGTGCTGTAGGTGATATTGATAGACAGGTGTCTCTCTTCCACAAATCCCGCTCACAGTATCACAATAGCTGCTCTGCGTTTAAAATCACCACCTACAGCAGTTTCGTAGCGCGCTACGAAACTGCTGTGTGATTTTAAAAAAAAACTGCAACTTTCACACCACCATCTAGAAATTTTGGCTTTTTAATTGAAAAAATCTACTGATACTTCCTCGTCGCCATTGCCACTGCCGATATCTGCATTTTCTTTGTAAGCATCCACATGAACAACTAAAACAGCCCTGCCAGAAGGATCGGGGTTCCTAGGCCATGCAGCATCCCATTCTAAAGCTTTGGCAGCGCTGCAAACCACACTAGGGCCTCCAGGTACAGTCAAGCGTGCAGCATTCTGAGGAAAGAATCTTTCAAACATCATCCTGTAGTAGTATGCCTCCTTTGTCGTGAGTGTATTCTCAGGGTAAATGTACTTTGCATTTGCCATCATCATATTGGTAACATGATTTGCAGCATGCTCTTTCAAACCATCAATCCAACTATAACCAACACCATCGCTGAATTGCTCTTTTTGCCTGTACAAAATATGCTTTGGTAGATAAGGATTCTCCACGTCGTCAAATGCCTTGCGAAGGATCCACTTCTCAATGCGCCCAAGATCAGGCCGCACCATTTTCCACTCTGGATCAATTCCCATGGAAATATTGATAAACTCCTTATCTAGAAACGGCACACGAGCCTCAACACCCATGCTGCTGCTTACTTATTAGCTCTCAGGCAGTCATATAGATGAAGAGACTTTATCTTTTGACATGTTTCACGATGTAGCTCCTCTTTGAAGTATTCCCACGCGATTCTGATTCTCTCAATTTTATAACCTCCTCCCAAAGCGACTTCTCGTTCCAGATATGCACAATAGGTCTCAAACACACTAACAGTTACCAGTTTGTATTTGGAGTAGTAATTCAGGATCATACTGCGACAATCTGATCAAGGCGGAATTACCTTAAATAATACGAACACCTTTCCGGCAACGATAAGCAAATTTCGACCATGTGTCTCTGTCTTTTGTCGGTGGCAGAGCTAATGAACGAACAGCTAATATCGTTTGCCACATTTCAATCCCGGTGTCACTAATAATGGCGGCCTTGTGGCAATCAAATCCTTATAAAGACCACTTGACACTTGGCATTTAATCACTGCATTCCATAAGAGAAAATTCTAATGCTGATATTGTCAAACAGTTTACGCGCATTCTCCATGCTACTGCACATAAAAATCAGGAGTAATTTTAATGTTTTGACCAAGTTCAACATTACGTGGGCATGGATCCACACTTGCAATTTCCTGTGCCAGAGAAAGATTTGCTGAGCCTGAGGATAACGCACGTTCACGGACATGGCAATGTAGAGCATCCATTCGTGCCTCATGATCAAATGTGCAGCCTTCCAAGAGGCCACGAATTCTGCGGTTCTGAATATTAAGATAATGCCAAACTGGATCTGACTCGGGCTCCAACTCCAGTAAAAACCTGATGGTATTCTCAAACTAAGTGGACAAGATACATCAGATGCAACAGGCAGGGTATTTACTAATTTCATCCATTGCAGAGACCAGCATTTCATCAAAGGATAGAGGCAAAGAAGAAATAGCAAACGCTGATCCACTGCGTTCAAGAATAGATACTGGCACCCAATATTCATCATTGACAATATCTGATGTAATCATTTTCATCCAAGAGCAGAGCCTCAATATGAACACCTTCATAACTTCGGTTCGTAATGCAAACAATGTTTGCACTGCATTCAAGGGTGCGCAGTCCTTCCCTTAGTTTCATAAACAGATATAATGTCCTGTACCATTCCAGCAACTTCCTCCAAGGAATGATTTGAATTCTTTACGTCACTAAGGTCGTCTTCAAAGGAATTTTGTCTAGCAGTCTTTTCATGTTTCACTGAACCAAGAGCGCCATTTGTTGAACCTACCTTAGCAAACTTCCCATTGAATAACGAAAGAGCTGATCTCCAAAATGTTGGTACATGGTGCATAATGACAGATGTAAGCCTACGAATGAGTCTTCCTCTGAAAGCATCTGCTTCTTCACCAGTCACTTCTTTAATATGAGACTTCCCTCTTATATCATTATCACCCAACAGAAGGGAATAATCTATTGAAGACTGCACAAACTCTTATTTGATTTACCCAGAAGATTGGCCACTAAACCATAGACACTGTTTTGCAACTGCTAATGAGAACATTAAACCAATACAAGTATACTTCAATTTAACTATCAGCTTTATACACAATCAATCCACTCAAATCATTTTTTCGGTGCAGGGAGGAGCAAAGGATCTGGATTTCTCTTGAAGTTCATAACGACCGACATTTTCCTTTGTTTGCCAATTACAAAAGCTTCACGCTGGCTTGTCATTTGGGTGTAAGGTACAGGAGTAGTCGAGGTGAATATACTACTTGCCACATGCCATGCTGTGTCCAGAGCCCATTCTAATAGCTGATTAACACCCAACACATGTACATTAGCAAAATATTCTCCTTTCTCAACCGCTTTAAGAAACCATGATAATGCTTTCGCATGGTCACGGGGAACCCCCTTCAAACCAAAGTAATGGAATACACCAACTTTATACATTACCACTGCATTCCCTTTTGGGCCTTTGCATCACTCTGCTCAACATCTAAATTTAGTATATGAACCTTCTACTAAAAACCCGATCAAATCCCTAATTTCGTAGCGCGCTACAGAATCACTTGAAGCATGTTGCGCTGCGAAACTGTTAAAAGAGGATTCATGCGCTGCAAAAACACCCTGTCCCTAAGCTAGGCTAAAAAATTTTGGCAACAGAATTTTCAGTGATAACAGTGGCTCCACTTGGGATAGTGTGCCCTTGTGGTGCACTAAGAACCTGCAGTTCCAGTGCCTTATAAAACTTATTTGACAAACAGAAATTTGCTTGACCAGCATGACTGTAGGAGAAAGAAAGCTACATCTACTGAAAAAAGAAATGCTCAGTTAACCTTGAGCTTATTTGCATTTACCTCTACCTACCTACCCTAACCATTTCAATTTCTTTCTGTTCAATCAATATGAAATTTCCAATGTAACCAATCCTCTGTTTTATCTGACATTTGACTTCTTTGACTGCATCGGAGTTCAGAGTCAATATGATAGTGTGATGACCGCTGCCACTGAAATTGTCTCTGATCTTCTTTGAAAAACTGAAATACTGGAGAGTAAAACTCTTCCATGTAATCAGCTACAGGATCCCAGAATACATGATCAGCTTGGTTTTCCTTGTAACTTTCCAGCTGTGCAAACTGATCTTCAACCACAGTGTTCAGTTCCTCAATCGTGAAAGAGAAAGGAACCAGCATAGTCTCCTTGCGTTCTGCCATAAAAAACTTCTGAGAATAATGATCATGATCATGAAAACTGTATGCCTGAATTTGTCCTTCTAAACCTTCAATTTCTTTTTCAAGATCCTCAGCAAATTCATCCAAAAATCTCATCCTATCCTCTGCCTTGCAGTCAAAAGATTTTAGATATGAGGATAATGACAAAGAAAAAGATTCATTTGTTTCTTCTTTACTATGATCATCATTCCATTGTTTGAAACCTTCAACAGAGGGAGAGTCTGCCACCAACTCTGACCTATCTATCCATTCCTCCAAAAACATGAGCCAAAGGTCTTGAAATGACTTAATAGATTTGGCAGGAAAGCATTCAACCCACTGTTTGCATTTCCCTTGAAGTGAATCATAGAATAATCTTATACAAACATCCTCATGTTTAACTCTAAGAAGCTCTAAAAATTCACAAAAATCTGATATATGCTTCAAGGTTAAACTCAAATTTTCTCCGTTGAATTTGGGACCATTCCTTAGAAAATATGCATCCTTGGGAAAATGATTTGGGAAACCATAAATTCCTGAGAAATCTATGCATGCATACCTTAAACAAAGAATGGCAGCTTCTGGGTCCTTCATAACTCCAGTGGAATCACCATGAATGTATAAACCTTGAATTCTTCAACAATGGAGTCGCCAAGGTAGGTTTGCAGCCTCGAAAACCACTTTGAACTCCTGCTACCTTCAGAAATTCAATCTTAAAATTTCGGGAAAAAATAATCTTCAGACTCCCGGCAGACGCACCAAAATGTTATCACAAAATCAGTACTAAGGGCTGCTACCTAGCAAGACTTCATGTAACTATTTCAACCAGACTTTAGACTAAGGATTAGCCTCCTTAGTCAGAGAGGGCTCTCTCACAGACTTTTGATAAGAATCAATTACAAAAACAGATGGCTAACTCTTCACACATTTCATGAAAATAAAGCTGGTTGGACAAATATCAAATTAGTCTTCATTGGGCTATGGAGTCTCACACATTCAGTAAACAAAAGCGCAGTCATTTCATGGAAGTCAAGCCTCTTTACATCAGATGTTCAAACATACTTTACATAAACCACAGCTTGCCAAGCATATAGGAAGTCAGAGCATTAAACATGAATTCTGAGTGATTATGTTGTAACAAGGCTGTAAAAGAACATTAAGAGAATAAACCACCATTACATTTGAACAATATGATCTATTGAGAATCTTGAGGAGAAACAACAGCTGTTTTTCTATTACTGTAATAAGTCTTTTACATCAGCCAAAATAAAACTCTGTTTTTCATAAATCTCCAACCCCTATTACATCCTAATTTGATCCATTTATAGGAATACGTTCTTCCCTCTCTAGAGCGAGCTCGAAGGCCCTATTAACTACTCCTACATGCTATTTAACTAATTCATTAATTACAAAGTGCTGAACTGTAATTACACAAAATCCTAATCAAACTAAAACACTAATTCCATTCTCCTCGTATGCTTGATTCTTCTTGGATCCTTGACAGCTGTCCTCCTTCAGTTAGGCTGAGATGGCTGAGCTAAAGATGCAAGGAATGCTGACTTTGGATACCTGTTAGCGCTGATGAATCATTTATCATCAGGATCAAAACACCTATTTTTAAGGTCCCTGTCTCCTACCATCCTTCGAAAGTTCAGCAACATGTCCCAGCTCTTTTAATAACCCCAGGTATGGAATGCTGCCATGTTTCTGATGTGTTGTAGGTGATATTGATAGACAGGTGTCTCTCTTCCACAAATCCTGCTCACAGTATCACAATAGCTGCTCTGCGTTTAAAATCATCACCTACAGCAGTTTCGTAGCGCGCTACGAAACTGCTGTGTGATTTTAAAAAAAAACTGCAACTTTCACACCACCATCTAGAAATTTTGGCTTTTTAATTGAAAAAATCTGCTGATACTTCCTCGTCGCCATTGCCACTGCCGATATCTGCATTTTCTTTGTAAGCATCCACATGAACACCTAAAACATCCCTGCCAGAAGGATCGGGGTTCCTAGGCCATGCAGCATCCCATTCTAAAGCTTTGGCAGCGCTGCAAACCACACTAGGGCCTCCAGGTACAGTCAAGCGTGCAGCATTCTGAGGAAAGAATCTTTCAAATATCATCCTGTAGTAGTATGCCTCCTTTGTCGTGGGTGTATTCTCAGGGTAAATGTACTTTGCATTTGCCATCATCATATTGGTAACATGATTTGCAGCATGCTCTTTCAAACCATCAATCCAACTATAACCAACACCATCGCTGAATTGCTCTTTTTGCCTGTACAAAATATGCTTTGGTAGATAAGGATTCTCCACGTCGTCAAATGCCTTGCGAAGGATCCACTTCTCAATGCGCCCAAGATCAGGCCGCACCATTGTCCACTCTGGATCAATTCCCATGGAAATATTGATAAACTCCTTATCTAGAAACGGCACACGGGCCTCAACACCCATGCTGCTGCTTACTTATTAGCTCTCAGGCAGTCATATAGATGAAGAGACTTTATCTTTTGACATGTTTCACGATGTAGCTCCTCTTTGAAGTATTCCCACGCGACTCTGATTCTCTCAATTTTATAACCTCCTCCCAAAGCGACTTCTCGTTCCAGATATGCACAATAGGTCTCAAACACACTAACAGTTACCAGTTTGTATTTGGAGTAGTAATTCAGGATCATACTGCGACAATCTAATCAAGGTGGAATTACCTTAAATAATACGAACACCTTTCCGACAACGATAAGCAAATTTCGACCATGTGTCTCTGTCTTTTGTCGGTGGCAGAGCTAATGAACGAACAGCTAATATCGTTTGCCACATTTCAATCCCGGTGTCACTAATAATGGCGGCCTTGTGGCAATCAAATCCTTATAAAGACCACTTGACACTTGGCATTTAATCACTGCATTCCATAAGAGAAAATTCTAATGCTGATATTGTCAAACATTTTACGCGCATTCTCCATGCTACTGCACATAAAAATCAGGAGTAATTTTAATGTTTTGACCAAGTTCAACATTACGTGGGCATGGATCCACACTTGCAATTTCCTGTGCCAGAGAAAGATTTGTTGAGCCTGAGGATAACGCACGTTCACGGACATGGCAATGTAGAGCATCCATTCGTGCCTCATGATCAAATGTGCAGCCTTCCAAGAGACCACGAATTCTGCGGTTCTGAATATTAAGATAATGCCAAACTGGATCTGACTCGGGCTCCAACTCCAGTAAAAACCTGATGGTATTCTCAAACTAAGTGGACAAGATACATCAGATGCAACAGGCAGGGTATTTACTAATTTCATCCATTGCAGAGACCAGCATTTCATCAAAGGATAGAGGCAAAGAAGAAATAGCAAACGCTGATCCACTGCGTTCAAGAATAGATACTGGCACCCAATATTCATCATTGACAATATCTGATGTAATCGTTTTCATCCAAGAGCAGAGCCTCAATATGAACACCTTCATAACTTCGGTTCGTAATGCAAACAATGTTTGCACTGCATTCAAGGGTGCGCAGTCCTTCCCTTAGTTTCATAAACAGATATAATGTCCTGTACCATTCCAGCAACTTCCTCCAAGGAATGATTTGAATTCTTTACGTCACTAAGGTCGTCTTCAAAGGAATTTTGTCTAGCAGTCTTTTCATGTTTCACTGAACCAAGAGCGCCATTTGTTGAACCTACCTTAGCAAACTTCCCATTGAATAACGAAAGAGCTGATCTCCAAAATGTTGGTACATGGTGCATAATGACAGATGTAAGCCTACGAATGAGTCTTCCTCTGAAAGCATCTGCTTCTTCACCAGTCACTTCTCTAATATGAGACTTCCCTCTTATATCATTATCACCCAACAGAAGGGAATAATCTATTAAAGACTGCACAAACTCTTATTTGATTTACCCAGAAGATTGGCCACTAATCCATAGACACTGTTTTGCAACTGCTAATGAGAACATTAAACCAATACAAGTATACTTCAATTTAACTATCAGCTTTATACACAATCAATCCACTCAAATCATTTTCTCGATGCAGGGAGGAGCAAAGGATCTGGATTTCTCTTGAAGTTCATAACGACCGACATTTTCCTTTGTTTGCCAATTACAAAAGCTTCACGCTAGCTTGTCATTTGGGTGTAAGGTACAGGAGTAGTCGAGGTGAATATACTAATTGCCACATGCCATGCTGTGTCCAGAGCCCATTCTAATAGCTGATTAACACCCAGCACATGTACATTAGCAAAATATTCTCCTTTCTCAACCGCTTTAAGAAACCATGATAATGCTTTCGCATGGTCACGGGGCACCCCCTTCAAACCAAAGTAATGGAATACACCAACTTTATACATTACCACTGCATTCCCTTTTGGGCCTTTGCATCACTCTGCTCATCATCTAAATTTAGTATATGAACCTTCTACTGAAAACCCGAGCAAATCCCTAATTTCGTAGCGCGCTACGGAATCACTTGAAGCATGTTGCGATGTGAAACTGTTAAAAGAGGATTCATGCGCTGCAAAAACACCCTGTCCCTAAGCTAGGCTAAAAAAATTTGGCAACAGAATTTTCAGTGATAACAGAGGTCACCCCCTTGAAGAGGCTGATTTTGAAGTTGTTGATATATATTTTCTTCTATTTTTTGAGCTGGTTGCGTAACATATACAGGACTTCCCAAGGGTGCACTAGATCAATGAGATACATGCAAAGGGTGTCCACTGGGGAAGAACACCAAAGCCACCTTTCAAGATAAGGATAGTAGAGTGCAAGAAATATTTTAAAGAGTTCACTTAAATGTCTGTAGACCATTCTCGACAACCTCCACGAAAAAGCACATGTATTATGTTATATTTGTATATGATGTCTCACGTAAGTGTTGGATTTTTTTTCATGCAGAATAAAATGAAGACATTCTTCAATTTTTTTATTTTAAAACTCTTGTTAATAAATACATTGATAGGAAAGTGAAGGCTCTCAGGAGCAATAAAAATGGTGAATATGTGTCGAATGAGTTCAAGAAATTTTGTGCAACAAAAGAAATTCGACGAGATTTAATATCACTCCATAACCCAAAATAGAATGGTGTGGCTCAGAGGAAGAACAAAACTATTGTGGGAGTTGTATGAGAGATGTTGCATGATCAAGGCCTACCATTTCACTTGTGGACTAAAGCATGCAACGTCATTGTATATGTGTAGAACATGGGTCGTCATAGGATTCTTGGGATGAGTACACTAGAAGAATAATTTTTAAGGAAGAAACCAGACGTGTCACAAATCAAGATCTTTTCTTCATCAATTTACTGTCATGTTTCCGAGGATGCAAGGAAAAATATAGAGCTGACAATTGAGTTCAGCATATTTTTGGGGTACGCTGATACACCTCACAAATATCGGGTTAACCTTCCATCTCACAGGATGATAGTTATTTGTAGAGATGTGAATTTCGATGAAGATAAGGTGATGAGATGTTACCTTGAGAGGGAGATTCAGTTGCATGCCAATGAGTATATTTTGTCTCCAAAGGAAGAACCTCAGGATGTTGTGGAGTGGCCACAAGCATAGGAGTAGAGAGTGGAAGAACCCACTCATACACATACATACATAGATGAAAGGAGGCACCATTGGAGATAACAGATTATTGCATGATCCTCGAGATAATGTGAGAGTACCCACATAAGAATGTAGGTAGAGAAGGTCACCATACCGGTACAATGGGTACATGGCTCTGATGAGTGTGATAGTTGAGAGAAAACCATAATCATTCGAGGAAGCAATGAAAAATCTAATATTGGTTGATGCCATGGTAGAGGAATATGATTTCATAGTAATAAATAATGTTTGGGAAGTTTTCCTAGGAATAGAGAACAAGTTAGTGGTAGGTTCAAAGTGGATCTACAAGGTTAAGTAAGAAGCATACAGAAGCATTGAGAAACACAACCCCAGATTTGTTGGCGAGGGTTCTCTCAGGTGGAGGGAATTAACTATGAGGAGACCTTTAATCCAGTTGCAAGGTACTCTTCCATCATATCAATTCTAGCACTTGCAGCATAGATGGGATAGGAGATTCACCATATGTATGTGAAGACAACATTCCTCAGTGGAGTGATTGAGGAGGAGGTGTACATTAAGAAGATGGAAGGATTTGAAACCTTCTACAAAGAGTCACATGTGTATATCCCCAAGTGAGCATTGTATGGATTGAAAGAAGCACCCTATGCTTGGTACGCGAGGATCGATAACTATTTCACCAGGTTGGGCTTCACCAAAATTGAAGCAGATGCAAACCTTTACCATATTGTTATTGAAAGTAAATTATTAATTATAGTATGATATGTAGATGATTTAATTCTAAATGGTGATGAAAATTTGATCAAGTCTTGCAAAGAGGATCTTGCAAGAGAATTCAAGATGAAGGAAATGGAACTCATGCACTATCTACTCAGTTTGGAAGTATGGCAAGGAGATGGGGAATTTTTTTTCTCTCAGGCAAGTATGCCAACGAGATACTAAAGAAGTTTCACATGGAGAGTATTAGACCCATGGCCACTCCCCTAGTAGGAAGTTGGAGGAAAGAGGATGCCACTTCAAGTGAGGAGGTGGATACCTGTTCTGAAACCAGCTCAAGAAAAGATAGAAAAGATAAATCAATGCCTTAGAATTCAGCCTCTTCGAGGGGGAAACCTCCTTTACATTACATAAATGAACAATTCTTGGATGATTCAAATGAAAAAACCTCCTTTCTATATATAGGAGTCTAAGGAGTCACAATATAATCCAGCCGACCTAACAATAATAATATAAAGCCACAAAAATAACAATAGAGGGATTCCATGGGGCACATAAATAACAACATGGGGGTAATAGGGGCACAAAAATATAAATAAGGGGTATAACTACAATAGTAATGGGGTAATCACTAGTATTATAGGGACCCAACATGCCCCTCTCCTTCAAAAAAGTTTTGTCCTCAATGCTTGAGTAGCTCTGGATACTTCTGCATAAAATTTTCATCCTCCCATGTGGAATCTTCAGCGGATAAGTTATTCCACTTGATAAGATACTCTAAAATTGTTCGATTTCGTAGCTGTCGAGTTCTTGTTTCTGTGACTGCTTCCGGTTCCAATATAATTTTTCCTTCCTCATCAAGTTCTGGAAATATTGTTTGAATTGGGATCTTTTGCAACTTTTGAATAAGTGGCCATACTTCTTCGTCCTTCTTCCATTCTTCGCTTGCTTCGTTTATCCAATCTGGTTGGATAATATAAATAGCACAAAACAATTCTTCCACATCCTCATCCTTGAAGAGTCTTCCCATTCGGTAAGGTCGCCATTTTTTAAGTGCATGTAGTATTGCCAACATTTCCTTCTCATAAATAGCTTGCTTGAGATGTAGCAGTAAAAATACCCAATCACCTACATCAAAACATTTTTCACTAGGATGTTGATCTACCTGTTGTTTCGTTTGATTTTGCACCAAAGTGACGTTATCCTTTAAAAGTTGGAGAACTTGTTGTTGATGCTTGATGTGATATTTCACTGCTTGAACCTTTTTCTTATTCATATGTCCTTCTATCTCTAGAGTTTGAGGAGTGGTAATTTCTTCCAATCCTTTACAAGATATGGTAGGATTCATTTCTTGGTGCTCGATGTGATCTTTCACTTCTTGAACATTTTTCTTCTTGATATCTCCTTCTATCTTGATAGTTTGAGGAGTGGTAATTTCGAACAATGAATTACAAGATATGGTTGGATTCATTTCGTCTTTCTCGATGTGATCTTTCACTTCTTGCACCTTTTTCTTCTTGATATGTCCTTCTATCTTGAGAGTTTGAGGAGTGGTAATTCTTGCCAATGCTTTACAAGATATGGTCTGATTCATTTATTCTTTCTCTGGGGTCGGGTCCTGGCGTATATCTTCTTCTTTTGATGTTTCTTGATCCTTTTCTTCCTCCTCTTCATATTCTATGTAAAATAATTTCTTCTCAGCACACTTATGACCTTTAGTGCATTTGCTATCACAATTGTAACAAAGCCCTTTTTCTCTTTTTTCTTCCAATTGTTGTGGTGTAACCCTTGTAGGTTGTGGAAGGCTAGGGGAAACAACACTTCCATATTTATAGTTGTGAGGGGTACACTTCCTGGTTTCCATAATTTTTCTTTCCACTATGTCACAAAGCCCTTTTACTCTTTCCAATTGTTGTGGTGTTTCTCTAAAGAAGGTGTTGCTCTTTGTATCCTCATAATGTGCTATCATTTCCTTCGTGAAAATTGACCACGTAACAAGTTGTTTACGAGAACAAAGCCCTTCGTACCATAAAAATTGATCTGGTTCTAAATATGAAGATGCAATACATACCTTTTGTAACAATTTTACACCATGTAGATCAAAATATTGCTCCATCTGAAGTATCCAATTTACCGGATCCTTGCCATCAAACTTCTTCATCTTGCTTTTTCTTGATTTTAGGAGCTCGACCTTGAAACGACTGTAATTATGTACTTTTGGATCGTCAAGTTCTGAAATTGTGAGCTATAGTAGCCCTCTGTGTCCTCTTTCCAATGCCACTAGTCGGATCCAAATTGGATTCTCTAAGAAAAAGTTATGCACAATCTCCCAAGATGACCTTATTATAGACCTTTCCAGAAGAGCGAACTTGTATGAAGTTCCACGAGTCACTATTTCGACCTATGGATCTAAAAAAGATATACAAAACAACTACAGTCCGTCCTCTATCTGTAACTTCTTACGAAATTTCAATCCGATCTCCAGAGAGAAAGTTATGACGATTTTCCCCAGGTCACCTGTTTTGAATGTAATTCAGGAGTCTGCAAAAAGACCAATTTCCTAAGATCATATCTCCGCAAATATCACGCGAAAAGCTCTGAAATTCGGACCCAAGGTTCAGCGCGATTTATTCTCAAATGGGTTTTTTTGTGACTTCTGAAACGTCACAGAAAAAAAGTTATAGCGAAAATGCCACAATGACCTGTTTGGAGCAGCGAAACCCTAGAATCCAAAGCTCTGATACCAAATGTTATGAAACCAGCTCAAGAAAAGATAGAAAAGATAGACCAACGCCTTAGAATTCAGCCTCTTCGAGGGGGCAACCTCCTTTACATTATATAAATGAATAATTCTTGGATGATTCAAATGACAAAACCTCCTTTCTATATATAGGAGTCTAAGGAGTCACAATATAATCCAGCTGACCTAACAATAATAATATAAAGCCACAAAAATAACAATAGAGGGATTCCCTGGGGCACATAAATAACAACATGGGGGTAATAGGGGCACAACAATATAAATAAGGGGTATAACTACAATAGTAATGGGGTAATCACTAGTATTATAGGGACCTAACAATACCACTGTTTACAGAGAGCTTGTGGGTTCACTTATGTATTTGATGAACACATGACCAAACATATGTTATGTGGTTAAACAAATTAGTCAAGCAATAATTAAGCCAACCAAATTGTATTGGAAGGAAGCCAAACATGTGTTGAGATACCTCAGAGGCAATACTCAGTATGGTCTTTGGTATAGGCGAACAGAAGGAGTGAAGTTACAAGGCTTCATAGAAGCAAATTACATGGGTAGTCCATTAGACAGGAAGAACATATTAAGAGGCATCTTCAGTATTAGGTCAGTAAAATTTTCTTCGTAAAAAAAGGAAGAAGAGATTAGTTGCACTCAGTTTCTAGTCAAACAACTTTTGAAGCTATCTCAATGAGGAAGATTCTTGTTGGGTTATTTGGTTAGATGATGGATCCCACTATGATTTACTGTGACAATCAAAGTTGTATCAAATTCTCTGAAAATCTAGTTTTTCATGATCGATCCAAGAATATAGACATGCAATATAACCATATACGAGATTGTGTACAGAGGAGGACCATGTTGTTGGAGTACATTCCTACAGAGGGACATGATGCACATATTTTGACAAAGACATTGTCAATAGGAAAATTTGAGTTCCATAGAAACAATATTGGGGTATTTGATAATCCCTTTCTTGTTGATAGGGAGTGTTGGAAATGGCAACAAGAAAAACATGATTTAATTTTCCGTTGAATCCAATTAGGAGAAAATTTTGAATCCACATCACAAGACAACAAGAATGAGTTGACTAAGTTAATTTCACTTAGTTGGATTGGTTAATTTGAGTTGAGGGCCTAAGCTCAGTCATGTAGAGTGGTTCCTAAATGTTTAGGAGCCTAAGCTGAGTTTAACTTGAGTTGTAATAATTCAATTCTCTTAAACTGAGTTAATGTTAATTAAACTAGTTCCACTGTTGGAGGAACTAGTAGGAGGTCTACCAGTGGGGTGAAAATATAGTGTTCAACCACTGCACTAATAAATCAATCATAATTAACTCATGCATGCATGAAATTCGAGTTACCTAGTTGAGGTTGGAGTTCAAGAGAAGTGTACTATAAATTCTATAATTTTCTGAGTTGTATAGGTGGTACATGTAGTCAGAGAACGACCTATAGAGATTGCACAATTCTAAATTGAAATTTCCCTAATTAATAGGGGTCTAATTCCCAAGGAAAAACTGCAAGGAAATAGGAGTTTGGCAGGCATCATAATTTGCTAAGTATTGGCGAGAAATAGCTTGTGAGGTAGTGAGATAGATTATACTTGTGTAGAGATTGTTGAGACTTGAACAAGCATTGTATTTCTTCTCTATGTTCTGATCTAAAGCAATACCGATAGGAAGGGGTTTTGAGCAACAAGCTTTCCCCTTAGATAAATCTTTGAGCATATGTGACTGATTCTTGTTTCATGTTTATGTTGTGATGTATCAATCAATTAATTGTTTTCGCTGATAAGTAGAGTAGTTTCAAATACTTTATTTTAACATATTACATAAGCATTTTGAATATACAAGGAATTTTTACCTAAACGCTGATATAGTTTGTATGTTATATAGTTTGCATTTACATTTTTTATTAAAAAGGGAAACATTGTTTAGAAAAGTTGAGTATATATATACTCAACCTTTCTAAACAATGTTTCGCTTTTTAATAAAAAAATGTAAATGCAACTATTAACTTATATTGTTATATAGTCTGTGTATTTAAAAAAATAATTATAATAATAATGAATAAATAAATAAAAACAAAATTATTTGAATTTTTTTTTAATTAATTGTACATTATTAAACAATGGCATAATTTGTATATTATAAAACAATGGCATAGTTTGTATATTATATAAATTTATATCATTAATTCTACATTATTAAACAATGACATAGTTTTTATATTATAAAATTAATTAATTGTACATTATTAAGCAATGGCATAGTTTGTATATTATGTATTTTTATGATTCTTTGTATTAAAAAATATTCGGAAAACAATGGCATAGTTTGTATATTATATATTCTTATGATTCTATGTATTGAAAAATATATTGAATTAGCCAAGAACCTAACCAAAGTGACAGGCATCCCCAATGGTAAACCACATCCCACCCCATTTAACGCAACTCCTCACCAAGTCTAACAACCATGTTGCTTTTTACTTGATATATAGTTGAGCCACTATTGGTTATGAGCAGTGAAAAATTGCAAATGGGATTATTATCCCATAGAAAACAATATTTTTATTTATTTATTTTTTTTAAATCAACAAAAAAAACGAGTTTAAATGGACAGTAATTCTTCAAAGGGATCCCAATTAGCTTTTCGTAGGAGATTTTTCCCAATAGAAGCTTGATTTGAGATAAACTAGCAATTGCACCAAATGTTGCAAAGGAAACGCCGTAAGGCATAATAATAGGAAAGAGTAGCATTAAATTGTTACTCTTTCATGATGATAGTGAAAGTGTTACTAGATGAGAGTAGCATTAAATTGTTACTCTTCCATGATGATAGTGAAAGATGTTTCGAAAGGGTGTAAGTAGAATATCAGATGTTAGTTAAAAAGGGGGGTCTCAAGAATTGCATCATTAACAAGAGAAGAGTATCCACAGTATCAGGTTCTCTGTTTTTGGTTATTTAGTGTAGTTGCCAAAGATTTCACTATAAAGTTAGCAAAGATCTCTATCCTTAGAAATTATTGACCAGAAACCCTGATTTGGTATTTTGGTTAAACATCCATATGTATTTGCACTTGCAACACTTGGGTTTGAAGTATTTGTGTACTTAAGTGGTTGGAATTTATTCACACCCTATTTGTATATGTCAGCGTTATTTGGGATTCAAACTCTAGCAAACATTTGTATCATTCTCTTTTTGACCAGTCTACGGACTAGATCGTAGTGACCCACATCAAATGATTTTCAATAAATTATAAGAACATTAAGTTGAAGTCAAAATATGAATCTTTTGAACTCACGGATTTTGAACATCTCAAATTACCATACTCTACCACAAGTATGGTAAATTTGAATAATGAAAATGAACACATTTGGTCTTTGAATCCTAGAAAGGACTTTGAGCCTATACTAGGAGACCAAATCTCTTTTAATTGATGATGTCAATAACCCACAAAAAATGGAAATTCAAATGCTTGTCCAAATAAAAATATTCATGAGTTCACTTTTAACTAATAAAGCTTTAACATGGAACATTATTCAAAAAATATACTAATTAATGAGCCCATGCGCCTTGGTTGTAATTTTATTTTCAAACCACTCTATGTAAAAATAAAGGTACCTTCAAAATTGTTGAATGAATTTAAAGAGAAACACTTCTTTCAAAATTTTGATGAGATTTGTAAAGGTGGACTTTAATACTCTCTCAACCTCTACCTTTTTTGAAAACTATTTATATTACTTTAAATTGCTTGTTAATATTTTGAAATATTATAAATATATGTTACAAGTTGGTTTTACTTAATTTCAAACATTGTAATGTTTTTGCTTCATTATTGATAACAACATTGAATCTCCTAATACAATAAGTTTTCCATTTAAACCAATGAACATGATGGTCAAGGTGGGCCAGACTTCAACTTGGATGGGATATGCATTACCTGAAATCTACATTCCACCAAAAAAGAAAGTTATAAACACTAATTGTATATACAAATATATGTCAATGTGTTTTATAGTATCATTGATGAGGCACACATTAGCTCCAATCTACATTTCATAAACTATAAGTCAATAGTAGAAAAGATAATTATATGCTAAAATGTAAATGTATTTAATGTGTTTTATAGTCTCTCATTCATATAGATATTTACCTTAATTACTATATTAGTATAAACATGTTTACAAGGGAATTGACAAAAAGATCCAAGATTTTCTTTATGTTTTAAACATTAAACTCATCCATTACTCTAGAGTCAAAATTTAACATAAATTTCTTTGTATAAATACAACAAAAATGAGGATGGATCTCCATGTAATATATATGACTTAACTACTTGTTTTTTATTAAAAAATATCGCACTTTTAAATAATTCAAATGGTATCTAAGAAAGTTTGGTTCTTTTAACTAATTCTCAAAGTTAACAGGGAATCTGCACTTGTAGTATTTGACTAAATATAATACAACTACTTTGAATGGGGCCAACACAAATCCACTGTCCCTGTAAATTTTCCAATAGTATATCTACACTGATTTCTTATAAGGAGACATTTGTATTCAACTAATATCACTACTTTTCTAGAGAGATCAACATGAATCAAATGTAGAAACATTCCGCTCAAGTAATTCCATGATTGGATAGAGATGGACACGAATCAAATGTCAACAAATTTCAATATAAATATGTACTTGAAAAAATTTCAATATAAATATGTACTTTATAGGTGTAATTAATGGCTTTGATTTACACAAAACTATATGTTCATATGGACCGATTTAAATAAATTCCATTATTGGAGAGAGATCAACATGGAGCAAATGTCAACAAATTACCCAAAGGAACAGAAGAAGTTGTTGAATATTTGCAAATAGTTGGAAAAATGGAATTGTTAAATTCAAATTTTAATATAAATATATACTTTATAGGCACAATTTGTGGCTTTGATTTACAAGAAATAGTACGTGCATATGGACTCATTTAAATAAAAAATCATCGATATTTTTTATATTAAATTAAAACACCTTAACTAAGCATGGAACAAGGAAAGATTGCCCTCAAAACTACACTTTCAAATATTTCCTCTAATATTTATCAAACCTTTTTAAAATCAAAGAGATCAGATAAAAATAAATACAACTTGTATACCCTCATGGAACATTTCAACCACTCCCTCAAATATTTATCAAGCCTAAAACAAATAGATTTGATAAAAATCCATACAACATGGATACACTCATGGAACATGTAGGGACTATCATGAAACCTGCAATTTCCACCATTCCCTCGAGATTTATCAATCCTTCTAAAATAGAGGTCAGGGGTCAGATAAATGGATACAGTTTGAGCACATTCAATATGTGGACTAGTTTTCTCATAAAAAATTAATATGCTTCATTCAAATGCTTAATCTTGGAAGAAAATCACATCAAGGCTCTAGGTAGGTCTTCCCGGTGCATATCGCTAGTAGCTACAATTTCTTAATAACATAGTTGAAATTTCATGGGCTATCCACTTGACCAATGAAAAGTCAAATTGACCAAGATTAAACATAAGCAAAACAAGGAAGAAATCCAATTAACCAAGTCAATATGAAAATTGACTAGATAAGAAATTGTGGAATCTTTGATGCACTAATGTTTAATGTATAATAAGAATATGAAATTTACTAGAATTTTTGTTACGTATGGATGAATGGCATGGTTACGGATTGTTTTCCTTTTCATTCTATGAATTGTTTTGATGCATGATATGCATCAAAGAATATGTAAGGGTTACTGAATATGTTGATCTCTAAACTAACATACCCTGTGCCTCAAGTCAAAATTTCCCTCTCAAGGGATTGCTACCTCCATCTATTTACAAGCTTAGTGAAGTCAATGTTAGACTACAAAGTTTCCTTGTTGATTATCACTTGTTAACCCTAGCCTTTGAAATTGCACCAAGGCAATGTTGACGAACATCAATAAATCAAACAAACCTCGAGCAATGTAAAATTTAGAGGGAGCCTTATGACTATAGAGAGTAAGATACCATAAATGTATTGAATAATTTCAATTTTACATAATCTTATAAGAACACAACCTCAAATACCAAAATATAAACCAATATGAAATGGTGCAAAACCTACAATTCATAAAACATTAGCCAACTAATCAACAATCTTATTTACATTGATTTTCTCCAATTAAATATTTCATATTTTAAATAAACAAGATATACGTAAAACCTAACAATTAATAAATAATCAACAATTAATAAATAATCTTATTTAAGATGATTTCCAATTAATTATTTTACCTTTTAATTAAACACAATATACTCCATAAACTACATACCCTTCAAACCATGATGTAGAATCTTACTCCATCATCCTCATGAAAAATATAATGATTTCTCATTAAAGCGCTAGTCTAAAAGGTTCGGTATCCCATGTTTGGATGGTGTTTGCACCATGTCCACTCTCCACTCATGCAACATCTCAAATCCACCACCAATGGATTTGCCTTTGGTATCCTAACTCTCTGGTAGGATATGGCAAGTTAAATATCATTCCAAAAGCAAAGGGCCATGGAAGGGGCACAAAAGTAACTACATGGGAACTTAAATATCGTTCCAAAAATAAAGGGCCATGGAAGGGGCATGAAAGTACCTCTTCTTCCTGATTTTCAAAAGTCAAAACATTAGGCACATCACCCAAGCACTCTTTAAAACTATGCATGTTCACTACCCAACCCTCTCCCAAGGACTCTTTGAAACTATGTATGTTCACTACCCAACCCTCTTAAGAAACTTATGGTATAGGCTTTCCTCATATCTCTTTTTTCATCAAAATTGTCCAATTATAGTTGACAAGCAATAAACCAATGCAGTTTCTAATCAATCCCTTGTTTAGTACAATGTGGAATATTTATCATTAAATAGAGATCACGTTTAGCGTTGAGAAAACTAAATTTCTTCACACATGCCGACATGGAATTCATTAAGACTCGTGTGATACATCTTTAAATTTTTAATCACAATGTGTCACATGTTGTGTTCCGGTAAGGTGGGGTGAAAAGCCTCGTGATGGTGGATCTCAAACAGTTACTCCACCTCTTTGTAATGCGAAGACAAATTTTATATTAGAAGAGAATATATGGAAGTAACACATATTATTATTTTTTTTCTCAATTAGAATACTTTTATATTAATACAAATAATCGGTACAGTAGGGCTGGAGCCTTGAAAGTTATAGCCATTAACATGGCATTCTAGCAACAAGTTGATGACAAATTGACAATATGACTTGTTTGTTTGTGGTTCGGCTGAGGACTGACTCAAACCTGCGTGTGCTTCGGCCATACAGTAATGAGCCTAATGCTTACATTGACCATTCAATAAAAATAATTGTTCCATAATTACTCCATGACCACATTTGCGTTGCCAGCTGTGGGCATTTACCAACCCAGACGTGAACATGAATGAGCCCGAGAGGACCGATCTCATTGGCTTGCGAGGCCATTTTCGAGTCATAATGAGAGGAGCTCGACAGAGGCAATATGACTTGTTTGTTTGTGGTTCGGCTGAGGACTGACTCAAACCTGCGCGTGCTTCGGCCATTTTCGAGTCATAATGAGAGGAGCTGGACAACGGCAATATGACTTGTTTGTTTGTGGTTCGGCTGAGGACTGACTCAAACCTGCGCGTGCTTCGGCCATACAGTAATGAGCCTGACGCTTACATTGACCATTCAATAAAAAGAACTGTTCCATACTTACTCCATGACCACATTTGTGTTGCCAGCTGTGGGCATTTTACCCACCTAGACGTGAACATGAATGAGCCTGAGAGGACCGATCTCATTGTCTTGCGAGGCCATTTTCGAGTCATAATGAGAGGAGCTGGGCAACGGCGGTAACCAATGGCACCTGTAGGTGGCCCCTTGCCTATCATCACCATCCTTATCGTGCTGGCTTTCTGATCAATCCCTCTCTACCTGGAGTGAATAGTCCTGATGCGCCAGAGCGGTGCATTCATTTTTTAGTTGTTCATCATTTGAATCACTGAGAGGGCTTGAGAAGTAGAGAATCTTTTGGTTGACCCCCTGATTGGCCATTCTGTCTGCCACTTTGTTGGTTGTGCACCTTATGTGCCTGAATGTGATGCTTCAAGGTGTCCATAGCCTTTCCTCCATTTGCTCCAATCTACTGAGTAATCTCCAGCTTGTGGCTATTTTAGATGCTGGGGAACCTGTCTGTATTCTGATGACCGCTGCTATTATTATGAGGGAGTCTCCTTCAACCTCAAGATGATACAAGTTTTCTTGCTCTGCTATACAGATTCCTTTCCAAATTCCTTCCAGTTCCGCTGCATTGTTGGTATCGTTACCAATATTTCCATGGTAGATATGTCTAATTGTGCCCGTTTCATCTCTGAAGACCCCTCCATAGCCAGCAGGCCCGGGGTTTCCTTTAAAGAAAAGTCTTTTAAAATTAGAAAAGTTAATATAAAAGTTTATCATTTTCTATTATTTAGCGTTGAAAAACTATGTAGATTTATGGTAAGTAAACTTTGTTATGAAATTCAAGTTGCAATGAGATTGGCAAAGTGATGATCACCATGTAAAAAGAATTGATCTTTGGCATGCTTTTAAATTGGAATAGGGGTTTTAAATCTCACTCTTATAGATGGGATTTAAATCCATGTAAATTGGATCTTGTATATAACCAAACCCTTTGTATTTCCAATTACAATTAATTTGGCAAAAAGATATTTTAAAAAATTAAAATTATTAAAATTATTATCTTATAATTAGGTTAAATATATTTAATAAAAATGATGATCCACACAAAAAAGTATCTCCTTATAAAATAAAAACATATCAAATTTTAATTATATTAAAGAAACTTAATCTACACAACTTTTTAATTCATATAGGAAAAATATTAATATTCAAACAAATTAAAATGATACCATTCCATAGAAAAACATTTACATACGACAATTTTGCAATTTTCTTAAGACTCGCTTCCATATCTACTTGCTTCTCTACACAAACACCATATCTACTTGCTTCTCTACACAAACACGCTATGTTGGAATTCAAAAATGCTCCTCCTTGTTTGTACATTGATAATTATTTATTATCTTTCTTGGCCTTCCATATACATTGCCAAACTGGACAATTACTTTGTTTATTTCGTACCATACCAAGAGTATAAATAATGCGGAAAATATTTCCATTATGGTCTCTCCTCCATGCTCAACCTCCAATTATTCATATACTTCATTCCTTCAAATCAGAAATGCTCTAAAGAATCATGTAACCATTTTTTGAAGTCTTTTTTTAAATTCTCTGTGGACCTATTTTTATAATACTGTACAAGGAACAAATTTCCATGTGACTATTGTTAAAAATGTGCAAGTAACAACTCTACTTCCCATTTTCCTGTTGTTTTTAAAAAGTTGATATTTCACATTACAGTGGAGGACTTTTGTATGATTTTTTGAATAGAAAAGTTGCAAACCCATCTAAATGAAAAGTTAATAAAATCTATCCATATAGCCATGAAAAGTAGAACAATGGGCATTCCAACAATGTGGCCTCATTTCCAATGTACATGCTAAGACTTTTGGCCATTAATCAAGGTAAATAATATGTTATGAGACGCTTCAATATTATTTGGTTTGAACTGAATCGTGATGACAACCATCATAAAACTCCATACAATACAATACACTACAAGGTTTATAAACTATGAATTGCTGAAAATACTAGGATGTGGTCAAAGTTACTATCTACTTATTGCATATATCTACAAGAATTTCTTTGTATACTTCCTCTTGAATTTTTCTCAAACTAGTCAATACTTCTTCCTCCCTGTTTTCTTCTGAGAGAAAAAAATTGTCCAATAAATTCCTCTGATCAGACTCGCTCGACTGTTTTTCGTATTCTACAGGTGTCAACCAATTTGGCTCTAAGGTATTTTTGCAGATGCCTATCATCGCATGTTCGGCAACCATTACAAAGAAACTGACATGATCACTGCCATTGATATGGACCTGAACTGTTTCAAAATTATAAACAGAAGGTTGGAGAATACTTTTTAATGAGAAATCCTGGATCCTAAAACTCAGAGTATTGTCAGCTGGAGGCAATGACAAAACATTACAATATTGAAAATATAAAATGTTTGATTCAGATGTTCGCTGATTAGAAGTTGTATCAGCTATCAAATGCTCATGAGAGTCTTTTGATTCATTAGTTATACTATCAAAATATCAATAGAAGCTTGATTTGAGATAAAATATCACAATGACGCCCTGAAAAATCCCAAACGCCTATCTTCACATAATTTTGGAATTTGATCCACAATCTGCATAGCTATTTTTTGGACATAAGAGTTGACAATGACTGTGGTCAATTTCAAGATTCGAGTCCTGTGTTTTGCTTCCCGATTTTGATGGGCGAATTCACTAAACCTGCAAACACTTTATGAGAGTAATTAATTATTCTTTGATATGCTTTGTTGACGGTGGTGGGAGGAATTATGATATGCTTTGTTATCTGAATTAGAAAACAAAATTTCAGATATTTTGTTGTAGGAGGCGACTTTGGGAACAACAAATTGAAAAATGTGTCACTCCACATGAGGCGATTTTCCAGGTCTGTTTCTAATCAAACCAGGATGAATTTTGAAAATTTGAGGGGTTTTTCCGGTAATACCCCTAGTTAGTACACATATTTTTTGTGATCAAGTGCACCATTGGGGAGTTCCTCTTGGTTTTTCTAGAGCCATTGTTTCTAGTTTCACCCAACCATGCAACCCAACATTAGAAGGAAAATCTATTTTTTAGTCTTAAATAAATGATTTTGTTAGTTTTATTTTAAAATTATTTCATATATTAGTTCAGATTTAAATTGGTTTTAAATACTTTTATTTTAATATAGATTTGTTTTAGTTTAGAGATTTTTTTTCAAACTCCAAATAAACCTATTTTTATTTAGTCCAAATTTAAATTTATTTAAAAATTTGTTTTACCTAAGATATGTAGTATAATTCAATTTTTATTTAATGGTAATATAATGATATTTTGGTTTTAATTCATTAATTTAGTGTGATTAGATCAGTTTTAAAGATCAATTTTGGTTTGATGTTTTTGTTTAAATAAACATTTTAAATGTATTTTATCTTGTGATTTGGATGGCATGTAAAAATGGAATATTTGGATCTTCAGAAGATGGAGGCAAATGAAATCCAAAAGAAAAAGACAAATATTTTCATATTTATAAAATATCATAGATGTAAATCAAGGGGCTCTTGGTCGTAGAGAATGATTTGGTTCTTCTTAGTGTTCTTATTTTTCATTGTAAACTTCACTTTTCAAGAGGAATAGGAATATGGAATACTCCAATAGTTGATAGATCAACATTTGTAAGGAAGTTGTAAAGTGCTGATTTTAAGTATTGGTTTCAATTTTGTATGAATTTTCTCTAGAGAGAATAAAGTTATTTTCTTATTTACTCACTATGGTTTTTCTATAAGTTTTATGAAAGTTTGTAACTTTGATTAAATCTTTCTTTAGAAATTTATGATGAACTTATTGTGCAATTTCTTTGTTAATACGTTCATTACTTTATAATCTAATCTATTAATTGTAAATTGATTTCGTGTATGACAGTTAAAAGTGTTTTGTAGTGATCATGATTTGCATATTATTCATATGCAAGAGCTTGGATGGTTTTAATATAAGATTAAATCTATATTTCCATAATTCACATACACACATAAGCTGAACTAATTTAAATCATTTTACTCCAAATGGATAGGTATTTTATTTTTTTGGTTTAATTGTGATTCAATAACTATTTGTTTACTGTTATTTGATTATACTTAGATTAGTCTTAGTTAAGATTATTTTGTATTTAGAGTTTACTCTTATTAATTACTTAGTTGAGCAATAAACAAACTCTCCACTAGTACAAAATGACTAACTAATTAGTAAAAAAAAAACAAAAATTTGCATATAAATGACCATTTTTTAGTTGATGACCAATAGTGGCTATTTTACAGTATCTTATAACGCAACCAACTCTTCGTTGTATTTAGCTTAATCATTAATTGATTGTCTCAATTTCATCGTTTAGTAGTATATTTAGTGATAAATTTGGCCACTAATTTAGTCATTAATTGACACAATTAAAGACCAAATACACAAAAAGTATACTACTACATGATCACTCAAGAAAATCAATTAATGAACAAAATGTTAGCTATGTTATAAGATACTAAAAATTAGCTACTAATAATCATATATATGAAAATTTTAATCATTATTTGAAACCAATTAATGACCAAAGAAATATGACTAAATTTTAGTTGTGTTATAAGATATTATAATTTAACTACTCATAGTCATATATATGAAAAATTTAGTTGTCATTTGTCATAAAAAAAATTATCATTTACAATAAAAAGATTATCTTTTTATGGTAGTTTCATATTAATTATATTGACCACTGATTTAGTACTTTATATTCATTTCGTTGACTTTCATTAATAATCATTACAACGATTAGATATTGCATATTTATTTTAATTGTGTTCATCATTACTCAATATAAACTACTAATTTAATAATTTTAGATTGAGTTTATGTATTCATTATTAATCATCATAAATTAATTAGTATAATTTTGTAATTAAATTAAAAAAATTCGATACAATCTGCACGTTCACGTAATATGAAAACGCAAAGTTAAATACGTTAGTTACAATATTAAATAAAATCAAGTACAACTCTAAGTAGTTTCAACCACATAAATTATATTATATGAAATCTCAACTAGTACTACAATATGAGTTTCCAACTTAATATTGGCTAGACTACAACTTACACATGAAATATTGTTACATCACTTCAAAACATTGTCATTGTGTTGCCAAGACATTATAGGTGAATTCACCAACTCTAAAGACATGACCATCAGTCTATATGTGTGTATGTCACACAGAATATTATCTTTAAGGGTATCACTAGACCAGTTATCTTCTCTCTCTTTCTGCATTTGTTGCTCTAGTGTTATTGATCTCCTCTTTCTTCAATTCTTGCTTCATACCATCAATACTGAGTTCCTCTTCTGAAATGAAAGAAGATAAAATGCAGAGTATAAGACATGAAAGATAATGGATATTGGAATATAAACTAAAGTAGAATATAAAATATTTATACGACATATACCTCAACGACAATGTCAATGCCATTTTTGCCTAGAAAAGCAAGAAACCCAAACAAGTTATCCTTAGTTGGGAAATAGTGGCCACTATGTGGCAAGATGACCTGTTTAAATAAAGAAAATAAAATGTCACCATAGGAAAGGACACCTTAGGCAAATAACATTCAACCTCTAGGAAAATGTTAGGTACAATCATGCAAGCTAAGTTACATGTTAAAAAGTTCAGGTTGTAGATATCTTGTGAAAGAAAATTGAAAGAAAAAGAGAACATATAATAAATAATGTATAACAGTTGCCTCACAAATTGCATCATAAAGAAAAATAATCCTTTAGTTACTCATACATGTGGGTGGGTAACATGCCCCAGTATGTCACAGTCGTTAGGGCCTAGAGGAATTAAGCCTCCTATTAATGTAACGATTTATTAGGTGCATCTTGGCCTTGCCTCTCCTTTGTGAATCGGAAGAATAGAAATAAGTCCATCCTTGTCTTGTTGTATTCCATAGTATCATTTTTGTATGTTATCTCCACTACCCACCAAAAATGTCAGATATGTCAAACAAATGGAATTTGGAATTTTTTATACAACTATATATATATATATATATATATATATATGATAATTATGCTCTCTATTAAGTTATTATCGATATGCATTTAACTTAACATAAATATATAATAATTACATGTGAATTACCATGGTATGTGTCTTTATTAGAGAATGTTCATCCATATGCAAAAAATACAAACATTGTGTTGGCATTATGGCTAAAGTGTTGTCCTTGATGGCAACCCATTCAGGTGATAGATCACAGTACTTCAAGACAGCAGCAGAGATTGATGATCAGCTATCAAATATTGAAGAAAATAAGGGGTACGCAGGTACACCTTACATAAGGTGCGTACACGCAGGTCGGAGTTACATAGAGTGCGTACATACCCGCAGGTCAGCCGTTCAGGAGGTGCGTACCCCCAGTGCACACATTTCAAGGCAAAGAAATTCACATGTGGGGTTTTCTTATGTTTTACTCTTGGTATTTAGCCGACGGTATTGGGTTATTATGGTGTCGACTCGTGGTATTGATCCATGTTTTAAGGAAGAGCTTTCCTATATAAAGCAAAGGAGATCATTTGGCTTCAGTATGTTTTTGGTTGAATATCTTATGAGGGCTAGATCTGAAATATTATGATCTCTTGGGAGTATGTCTAGATCTAAATAAGGCGAATCTACTGATGGATTGAGATCTCTTCGGCGCATGTTCAGATCTGTAGATCTGACTGTCTGGGTTATTTCTGAAGTCTTGAAATCATCTATGCCCGAAAGTACGCAGGTAAAGTGAAAGAAAAGTGCGTACGTACGCAGGAACGAAGCGTTTCAGGTGCGCCGGTACGCAGGCACAGAAGGGTTGCAAGTGCGGAGGTACGCAGGCACAGAAGGGTTGAAGGTGCGGAGGTACGCAGGCACAGAAGGGCTGCAGGTGCATACATACGCAGGCACAGAAGGGTTGCAGGTGCGTACATACGCAGGCACAGAAGGGTTGCAGGTGCGGAGGTCCGCAGGCAGTTCAATGGACTCAGAGCGAGGTACGCATGCGAACAGTTGAGCAGGGTGCGTATTGTAAGCAGGCGAGCAGTTGAGCAGGGTGCGTACTGTAAGCAGGCAAGCAGTTGAGAAGGGTGCTTACTGTAAGTAGGCGAGCAGTTGAGCAGGGTGCTTACGTAAGCAGGCCAGCAGTTGAGCAGGGTGCTTACTTCTCTTAAGATCTTTGTTTATCATTGCTATGTTCTGGGTTTAGTTCTATTATTGTTAATCTGGTTACTACAGTTGACTGGGTGATTTTCTTATACTTTATGATCATTTGATGCTTATGGATCCAGTTTGAAAATTTATGAAAAGTGGTCCTTGTAAGAAAAGAAGTAGGGGGTTGTAGCTCCCTTCCAGGAGAGACTGGAAAACGAGAGAGAGTTGTAGCTCTCTGCAGGTTGCAGCCTGCGTACTGGTAAAGGACTGCACCAGTACAAAACCATTGTAAAAGGAGTTTCTAATTTGAAAGAAGATAGAGACATATTGCAGCAGGTGGTTTTCACCCACATTGGGTTTCCACCTTACATCTTGTGTTCTTTGGTGTGACTATCTGTTTTCTTTGTTCATGCTCATTATTTTATGGTACTGAAATGCAAAACTAATTCAAAGAACAAATAAGGAAGATTTATTAAAAGAGTTAGATAATACTGATTCACCCCCCCTCTCAGTATTATTTCCAACAATTGGTATCAGAGCAGGTCCTTCAGAGAAGCTTGATCGCTTGAAGGTAGATCGTTCATCATGAGCAACTATGAGAGAGAAGCATCAATCAGGCCACCAGTTTTTGATGGGACAAACTTCAATTATTGGAAGGTAAGAGTTACTGCCTATCTTCAATCTCTTGGTACAGAAGTTTGGGACATCGTAGAGACAGGCTACACTTTTCCTTCAGCTACTCCTACAGATGCAGCCGAGAAAAAGAAGTATGAAACAAATGCGAAAGCAGTCAGTACTCTATTAGGATGTATATCTCAATCAGAATTCATGAAGGTAATGCACTATAAATCCACAAAAGAGATATGGGACAAAATTGTCACGAGCTATGAAGGAGATGAACAGGTAAAGCGTGCTAAACTTCAAACTCTCAGAATTCAGTATGAGACTCTCAAAATGTATAATGATGAAAGTGTGGCTAACTATTTTCTTCGGGTAGATGAGGTTGTTAATTGTATGAAAAATTTGGGTGAAGAAATAAAAGAGGCTATTTTGGTTGAAAAGGTTATAAGATCATTGTCCCCCAAGTTTGAATCTAAAGTATCTGCAAGAGAAGAAAAGGAAAATCTACGAATTCTTACTATGTCTCAGCTACATGGAATTCTAACTGCTTATGAAATGAGAAAGGGAGGTCCATCAGACAGAAGAGAAGCTGCTTTCAAGGCATCAGGCAAAGGAGATTATTATGAAGCAAGCCACGTCCCAGAAGAAGAGGAAGAAGAATCAAATTTTGTCAGAAATCTTCAAAGGGGCTCTGGAAGGTTCAGAGGTAAGTTACCTTTTAAATGCTTTGCTTGTGGAAGAGTTGGTCATTATGCTACAAAATGTCCTTATAAGGATAAAGGAAAGGAACCTGCTAGATGGAACAAGAAACAGAACGCAAATAAGAAAAGCTACTACACTCATGAAGATAGTGATGGTCTATCAAACAGTGATGAAGATGAACAAGGTAATGAATATAAGTTGTTAATGGCATTTGAAGATGATGATTATATGGATGCTATAGATGTGGATAACCTTTATGATGAAATTACTAGACTCAAGATATGTATAGAAGAAAAGAACATGATCATTGATACTCTACAATTTCAAATTGATGAAAAGGAAAAACATCTTGAAAAATTAGAAGGTGAAATTGTTGGTCTTAGAAAAGAGATTGAGAAAACAAAAGCTATTAATCTCAAGTTTGTCAAAGGATCTGAAACTTTGGATGAGATTATCAATGTGCAGCGGTCTCCACTAAACAAAACTGGTCTAGGCTATAATGGAGAAACTTCTCAAGCATCCACCTTAAAAAGTTATCTTGATGCAGCAAGAAGAAATGAGCAAAAGCACAATGAAGATCATCAGGTAAAGCAGGGACAAATTACAAACAGAAACTATCAGGGGCAATCCATCTTAAGGGTGAACAAAAGCTACAAGCAGCCACAGGTAAAATCTTCTCAATTTGGTTCAAGAATAGATGACAATAGAAATTACAATCAATTGGCTGGTAGATTTGATAACCGCAGAAGTTTCTTCAATGGACAATGCTTTTCTTGCCATAACATTGGTCACAAAGTAGCTCAATGTGGTGCATATAAAACAATCATGACTAGGGAAGCTCAAAAACAAAGAAGTATGACCGGGATTACAAAAAGGACCTATAACAACTTTTCGGTTCTTGAAAATGAAGTTGAATGTTCTATTTGCAATAACTTTGGTCATGAAGACTCTAAATGCAGGAGCAGGTTTCAGCAGGAAAAGGAACAAGCCTCAAGCACCAAAACATGGAGAATAAAGGAACCACAAACAGAAAGATGTGGGATAGCATTTTATGCAGAGGGACAGGAAAATCTATGGTACATTGACAGTGGATGTTCGAAGCATATGACAGGTGATAAAGAAAAACTTGAGTCATTTTCTGCTCTAGAAAAGGGAAAGAAAGTCTCTTTTGGAAATGATACTCCTGCAACTATAAAAGGAAAAGGCATTGCTCAGTTAAAAGAAAAGGTCAAGGCTGAAAATGTTTTGTATGTTGATGGATTGAAGCATAATCTTCTAAGTGTCAACCAGATGTGTGATCAAAGAACCGAGGTTATATTCAGATCAAATGGATGTCTTGTTTGTGATCTTGATACAGGTAAAACAGTGATCAAAGGCAAAAGAACTCCAAATAATCTGTACATATTTGAAGAAGGACAACAACAATGCTACCTGAGCAAGGATGATGAGCACTGGTTATGGCATCGGAGGTTGGGACATCTAAGCTTTTCAAAAATAAGGAAAGCATGCAAATATCAGGCAGTTCGCGATCTTCCAGATATCAAAATTCCTGACAACACCATATGCAAATCATGTCAGTTTGGAAAACAAACCAGAACTAACTTTCCAGAGAAAGAAGGATCAGCTAGCATGCCTCTTGAGCTAGTACATACAGATACATGCGGTCCTTTCAGGAAAAGAACACCTCGAGGAGAAGAATACTTGATATTATTCATTGACAATTTCTCCAGGTTTGTCTGGTTAGGACTTATGAAGCACAAAGATGAAGAATTCGAAAAATTCAAATCCTTCAAAGCCTTGGTTGAAAATGAATCAGGTCACAAAATTAAGTGCCTCAGATCCGACAGAGGTAGGGAATTTACTTCAAATGAATTTTTCGATTTCTGCGAAGAACATGGGATAAGAAGAGAATTCTCTACAGCAAGAACTCCTCAGCAAAATGGAGTTGTGGAAAGAATGAATAGAACAGTCCAACAAATGGCTCGTGCTATGCTTGATGAGTCAGGAACTCCCGCAACTTTCTGGGGTGAAGCTGCACATGCTGCAGTTGTTATTCTCAACAAAACAAATGTCCGGGTGAACAACACTCAAACTCCTCATGAGCTCTGGAGTGGTAGGACTCCTTCGGTAAAGCACTTCAAAATCTTTGGGAGCAAATGCTATATCAAGAATACTGATGAGCAGCTTGGCAAACTTGAACCTAGAGCAGATGAAGGCATTCTTCTTGGTTACTCTCCACATAGCAAAGCATACAAATGCTACAATAAAAGACTTGGCAGAATTGTTGACAGCATTGATGTAGTGGTTGATGAGAAGGGATACATTCCTAGGCAAGTACATCATGAAGACATCGAAGAAGATGAAGGCTACCCCCAACGACATAATGATGAAGAAGAAGAACCTCAAGAAGAACCAGAGGAGAAAACAAGAATAGAAGAAAAGACTCGATCCAGATATGTCCAGAAGAATCATCCAGAATCTCAGATTATGAGGCAGAAAGAAGCAGGTGTACAAACAAGAAGAACAATTGCAGAAGCTTCAAGCTATTTGGCATTACTCTCCTCTACTGAACCACAAAATGTGAAAGAGGCATGCAAAGATGAATGTTGGGTGAAGGCAATGGATGAAGAACTTGAGCAGATCGAAAAGAACAACACTTGGGAGCTGGTTCCTAGACCAAAGGATAAGAATGTTATCGGAACACAATGGGTCTTCAAAAATAAATTGAATGAAAATGGGGAAGTAATTAGAAACAAAGCCAGAGTTGTTTGTAAAGGGTATGCGCAGCAAGAAGGAATAGACTTTGAAGAAACCTTTGCTCCTGTTGCAAGACTTGAGGCCATCTGAATGTTCCTTGCTCTCTCAAGTTTTCAAAACTTCAAAGTATTTCAAATGGACGTGAAATCAGCCTTTCTGAATGGAGAATTGGAAGAAGAAGTATACATTGAACAGCCAGATGGGTTCATTCTTGGAAATGATCCAAATCTTGTTTGCAGATTGAAAAAGGCTCTCTATGGTCTCAAACAATCTCCAAGGGCTTGGTACTACCGTTTGGACAAATATCTTCATCAACAAGGCTTTTCAAAAGGATCAGCAGATAGCAATCTTTATATAAAAGTTGAAAATGACAAAATGCTAATACTTGTTGTGTATGTAGATGACATTATTTTTGGGAGCAATGAAGAAGCTATGAGTCAAAGCTTTGCCTTGGTCATGCAGAAAGAATTTGAAATGTCCTTGCTAGGAGAACTGACATATTTCCTTGGTTTGCAAATCCAACAAAAAGAAGGAGGAATCTTTTTATCTCAAACCAAGTATCTCAAGCAGATTTTGAAGAAATATGGTATGGAAGATGCAAAACCAGTATGTACACCCATGGTCACAGGATGTAGCCTCAGTGCAAATGATGAATCTGCAGCAGTACATCAACCAACCTACAGATCTATGATTGGAAGTTTACTTTATTTGACAGGTACCCGACCGGACATCATGCATGCAGTTGGAATAGTTGGAAGATTTCAGGCAAATCCGAAGGAGACTCATCTTCAAGCAGTGAAGAGAATTTTCAAATATCTCCAAGGAACTCAAAATTATGGCTTATGGTATCCTAGAGATACAGATCTTACACTTCATGCTTATACAGATGCAGATTGGGTCGGAAGCGTGGATGACAGGAAAAGCACAAGTGGTGGTGCGTTCTTTATGGGTTCCAGACTAGTATCTTGGTTCAGCAAGAAACAGAGTTTGATTGCCTTGTCTACAGCTGAAGCGGAATATGTTGCTGCTGCATCTTGTTGCACCCAACTCCTTTGGATGATGCAGACTTTGCAGGATTTTCAAATCACTTGTACACCACCAATCCCCATCTTATGTGATAACACAAGTGCAATCAGCATCTCAAAGAATCCTGTTATGCATTCAAAAACCAAGCACATACCAATCAAGTATCATTTTCTCCGGGAACAAGTCCTTGAACAGAAGGTCAAGTTGGAGTATGTTCCTTCTAAGGAACAAGTTGCTGATATTCTCACCAAACCATTGCCCATGGACACTTTTGAATACCTCAGGCAAAATCTGGGGGTTGTTGATGCATCATCTTATTGCTGCTATTGGCATTGTTGGCATTATGGAGGATGTGCAGAAGGAGATCTTGGAAGTAGCTGCAATATGTCTCTATCTCTTTCATGGTGGATTATGGTTCTTCGTTGCAGATCTGGTTCATATTCAGGGGGAGCATACTCTTAGGGGGAGCATAACCCTTTGCCCTTGATGTCAAAGGGGGAGAATGAAGCTGAAGTTTTGAGGTTGCCATCAAGTCCAAAGGGGGAGATTGTTGGCATTATGGCTAAAGTGTTGTCCTTGATGGCAACCCATTCAGGTGATAGATCACAGTACTTCAAGTCAGCAGCAGAGATTGATGATCAGCTATCAAATATTGAAGAAAATAAGGGGTACGCAGGTACACCTTACATAAGGTGCGTACATGCAGGTCGGAGTTACATAGAGTGCGTACATACCCGCAGGTCAGCCGTTCAGGAGGTGCGTACCCCCAATGCACACATTTCAAGGCAAAGAAATTCACATGTGGGGTTTTCTTATGTTTTACTCTTGGTATTTAGCCGACGGTATTGGGTTATTATGGTGTCGACTCGTGGTATTGATCCATGTTTTAAGGAAGAGATTTCCTATATAAAGCAAAGGAGATCATTTGGCTTGAGTATGTTTTCGGTTGAATATCTTATGAGGGCTAGATCTGAAATATTATGATCTCTTGGGAGTATGTCTAGATCTAAATAAGGCGAATCTACTGATGGATTGAGATCTCTTCGGCGCATGTTCAGATCTGTAGATCTGACTGTCTGGGTTATTTCTGAACTCTTGAAATCATCTATGCCCGAAGGTACGCAGGTATAGTGAAAGAAAAGTGCGTACGTACGCAGGAACGAAGCGTTTTAGGTGCGCCGGTACGCAGGCACAAAAGGGTTGCAAGTGCGGAGGTACGCATGCACAGAAGGGTTGAAGGTGCGGAGGTACGCAGGCACAGAAGGGCTACAGGTGCGTACATACGCAGGCACAGAAGGGTTGCAGGTGCGTACATACGCAAGCACAGAAGGGTTGCAGGTGCGGAGGTCCGCAGGTAGTTCAATGGACTCAGAGCGAGGTACGCAGGCGAACAGTTGAGTAGGGTGCGTACTGTAAGCAGGCGAGCAATTGAGCAGGGTGCGTACTGTAAGCAGGCAAGCAGTTGAGAAGGGTGCTTACTGCAAGCAGGCGAGCAGTTGAGCAGGGTGCTTACTTCTCTTAAGATCTTTGTTTATCATTGCTGTGTTCTGGGTTTAGTTCTATTATTATTAATCTGGTTACTACATTTGACTGGGTGATTTTCTTATACTTTATGATCATTTGATGCTTATGGATCCAGTTTGAAAATTTATGAAAAGTGGTCCTTGTAAGAAAAGAAGTAGGGGGTTGTAGCTCCCTTCCAGGAGAGACTGGAAAACGAGAGAGAGTTGTAGCTCTCAGCAGGTTGCAGCCTGCGTACTGGTAAAGGACTGCACCAGTACAAAACCATTGTAAAAGGAGTTTCTAATTTGAAAGAAGATAGAGACATATTGTAGCAGGTGGTTTTCACCCACATTGGGTTTCCACCTTACATCTTGTGTTCTTTGGTGTGACTATCTGTTTTCTTTGTTCATGCTCATTATTTTATGGTACTGAAATGCAAAACTAATTTAAAGAACAAATAAGGAGGATTTATTAAAAGAGTTAGATAATACTGATTCACCCCCCCTCTCAGTATTATTTCCAACACATTGTAGCCATCCAAAATATATATGATTAAAGGTTGTATATCTAGAAAAGCTTCCTCTATGAATCAACATGATAAACAATGGTTATAAAAGTAGTTGATAACTGTCTAAGTCTTCAAAATCAATGGTGTTACACAAAAATTTGTCACCATGACTATTTGCAGTCAATATGGCTCCATCAACTATCATACTGTCCTCCTTGGCAAGTCTTATACCTCTGCTCCTCATGTCAAACTCCAAGAAAGAGAGAATGTCCTTAAAAAGTCAATTAACTCTGGTTACGCAGTTTCTCTTAACCTTACCTGCGTGTACACACCTCAAGTTCACAATACCTGCGTACTTGTATGCTCTATCTGTAAAGGAGTGGGTGCGTACTCCTGTAAAGGTCAAAAGGCGTGAGTTTTACTTCAAAAAAGTTACTTGTGGTCAAATCTAGAGAATTCTAGAAGATGGTTTGACGTGGATTGAGCGCCTCCAGATGGTTCATGCATCCCTATGAAAGAGGAACTTATCCCATCAAGAGGGGAGCTATCCCATTGAAAGAGGAGCTTATCCCATTGATGATGGACCAGATTAACTTCCTCCAAAGCATTATAAATACAGGCATTGGGCCAGAGGGAGGGGAGGTTGAAAGCTGAACATTCCTAAGGGTAGATGCTGCTGAAATTAGGACTCCCTTATAGAGCTTGAGGGGATAGATTCAATTCCTTTCTTAGCTTCATTTGGAAGTGGGTGAGCTGATCAAAGTAAAGGAGAACTCTTGCTGGACCCTGGGAGGGACCTGCACAACACCAAGGCACTGGTTGTAATGGTTTCTTTTGTTTCCAATTAATACAATTAAGTTCATTTTTCTCAACATGTTGTTATACAAAATTTGTTTCATATACTCCTTGGTCTTTATGATGAATATGTTTTATTATATGAGTTATTCAGGTGCTATGTAATCGTTTGCTTGTTAGTGAATGCAGGTTTCAAGGAGAAGGAGCTCATCTGGATCAGAGAAGCTTGGCTGCTACAAACAGCGTTGGACTAAAGGTAAGCCTTAAACACCTGGTTGCTTGTATTTTAAAAGCATATTTAGGGAAAGATAGTGCTTGATTGTCTTGTTTGTCACTAGAAAGCCTTAGCTTCTAGGGAGGTCGGTTTTGTCCACAAAATTGACTCTTTCCGCATGACAAAATGGCAACTCCGCTGGGGAATCCATGGATTTGATTGATTTCTCTTTTGATTGATACTTTGATTTGAGAAAAGTTGATTTCTTTTTTGTTTTTGACTGATTGACTGTGAATTTGGGTGGAATAGCTTGGGGTTGAGTTAGTTTTCATTTTTCTTGATTTTGAGAGCAGTACGCACCCTCTGCGTTAAGCACAGTGTATACCTGTACGCACTTCTGCTTTGTACACAGAGCGTGGCCACACCTGTGCAAATAGGCTGCCTGCGTACCCTGTCAAAAGTTAAGAAAATTCCATTTTTTCCTTTTTGCCTCTTAGATTTTGTTTATAGTTTGTTTATTGCTGCCCAGATTCACTGGTTACCTGTCAAAAGTTTTCATCTAAGCTTGTTTCATTAGCATAAAGGGTTTTAGTGAAGTTCATAAAAATTCTAGCCCTAGGTTTGATTTTTGTATTGGTCCTGTAGTGACGCTGGCTTTAGAAGTTGTAAAAACCTTGGATCTCCCTAGTATTTTTAGTATTTTTAGGAGTCGGACCATTCGTAAAATCCACCTTTGTGAGAAACCTACCGTTGTGTTGTCTCTTTGTGGAATTTTGAGAAGGCTTGTCTGTAAAGCTGTGAATTTCATTCTTAAGAAAAAGAACAAGAGCTTTTTGTTTTTGTTTTTGACTGATCTATGATTCTGCATGAATTAGTCCTTGGTTGAATTGTAACCGAGTAAAACAACCTGGAATTATATTTTGTAGGCTTTCACCCCATTGATTTTCCTTTTAGGTAAATTTCTCTTAGAGTTTCATAGATTTTAAAATTGATTTTTGTTAAGTACTTTTACATGCTTTGTTAAAAAAAAAAAAAAAAGGGTTTGGAATTGATTTGCCTTAGCTTTTCTTGATAAAATTAGTGCATTAGAGAATTTGTTATATTTTCTCTTAGTGATCAATTTTTTGCATTGTTGAAAGTAAATGGAAACTCTCTCCTCACTTTAGTTAGGATTCATCGAATTGAAAAGATTACATTATCATATTCAATTGCATTCAGTTGAGTCGGGTCATAACACCATTGGTTTCGTATCCATTTACCCATTTGAGTAATAATAGCCTTAATAACACAGCGCTTAATTAAAATTCACGTAGTAATTTTTACATTTCTAGGGCTCTGATACACCAACGTAGCTTAGGCTAGTGTCTTGGAGTAGGAGAGTAATTAACTCTCCAAGACAGTAAAACCAAACAAGTATCTCATCTTGTGGTAGGATAAATCCAATAGTTACATTTATGCTCTAGGAAAGCTCCTCGTAAAGGAGAAGCACGAGATCGTGTCTGAACCAGTGAGGGGATCAATCCTCCTTCATTGGGAATGACGCCAGATACACACATACTATAAACGGTAAACCTCGGATTGACCATTGTGGAGGAGCCTGGGGTCACTTGTCGGTAAACCTTGGATTATTGTCAAGGAGCCGGCAAGGGGATTGAGCTTGTTACTCTGCCATTGCGTGCTATCGGATTGTAGACTGTTCCCCCAGGTATATTTGTTGTTGTTGGTGACCTTAGTGACTATTATCTTTAGGGTTCTACCGAAGGTGACGGTGGAGGGAAGATCCCACTGTACCTGGAGCAGACGTCGGCTAGACTCACTTGGATTTTCTGGGGGGTTCACTTCACTCGAGATGGTTAAAGTGGAGGAACTTGTGCCAGTCTATTCATTAATCAGGTTGCCGAGGTAACTGTTCCACCCGCCACTTCTGTACTGAATTCTGCGATGTTGGATTTCATCACCAACTAGTGTTTTCGGTCCGGAAGGTTACTGTTTATGTGTGGTTTGACTCCTAGATTTGATAGCGCGTGTTAATTTGTTTGTTTTTACTTTTAGGGACCATAGGTGTGAATTGTGAATTTTAATTGTTAAGTGTGAATTGTGAATTGTTAATTTTAGTTTTAAATTGTTAATAAAATTCACTGAAGTTGAATATAATGGCAAATGTTCCGGAATTTACCAACCTAGAAACCCCTCCTAACGACAATCCTAGTACTTTTCCTTACTTTGGAAATGTTGGTCCTCCTTATATGGCTACTTTGTCATTACCTGGATTTACAATAGGTTTACCGATATGGTTATTTTCAACTTCGTTGGCCCCAAATACTCCACTTGTTCCACCTCAACCGAATGCTTCACCTCAACAGAGTTCACCATCTCAACATCACCAACCTTCTGTTGACCCTTTACCTTCTTCGCCTAATTTTTCTTCCTCCATTTCTTCCTCTTCGCTTGGTAAAAGCCTTGATGCTAGTAACCAGGTGTCTAAGAAGAAGAAGAAAGGGAAGAAGAAGAAGAAGAAGAAGAAGAAGAAGCAAGATAAGAAAGAAGTCAACCAACCAACCATGGTTGTAAGTGTTAGTTGTGTTGAGAAAAACTCCGACATGCATCGTAAACCCAAATACCCTTGCAAGATTTGTAAGGGTGACCACTTCCTTGTCAATTGTCCTGGTATTCCAAAGGTCTTGGAAGTATGGTCAGAAAAATCTCATCAACTTTCCATTGATCCATCAACCAGTGATAGTCAGGTTCCTCGGAAAAAAGGGTAAAGTTAGGTTTCCTTGTAAGTTATGCAAAGGGAGTCATCAAAATCACATTTGCCCTCACATGGATGAAGCCTCAAAATTGTTGGAAAACCTTACTATTCCACAACAAGAATTTCCAACTGGTTACCGTACACTTTCTCCCAACCTACCATCAACTGACGGAGTGATTGATCAAATTTCAAGTACAATCAATCACACTCTTCCATTGGAGAGTGAAACTCATGTCACTCAGGCTGATGATCCATTAGTTGATAAAGTGGTCGATACAATTTCAAATTCGGTCGATCCCACTTTCCCTTTAGAGAGTGAACTTCATACTGCTCAGGTTCTTCTTGTTACATCAGATTCTTCTATGCCGGGGGGCATTTCACCTGTTCATACGGAACCCCCTCCAAGTACTGAGGTCTTTTCCTTTGATTGGAATAGACTGACAGAACCTCGTCTTCCTTCCTCCATCCCTTTCCAAATCATTATCAAGGCTGGTGGTAGGGACATGCATCGCACACAGGTAGATGAAGGCGCTTCTGTTAGTATTTTATCCTCAACTGCTTGGAAAGCTTTGGGTTCCCCTCAGCTTGCGCCTATTACGCAGAATCGAAAAGCTTTTAACAGAACCATCAGTGAACCTTTAGGGATCCTTCCTAAGTTTTCTATTACCTTGGAAGGTAAAACTGTCTGTATTGATCTTATGGTAGTTTGAGGTCCCTTGGATTTCAATTTACTCCTTGGGCGAGACTATGTTTATGCAATGAAAGCTGTCGTATTGACACTCTTTCGCGTGATGTCTTTCCCTCACAATGGTAGTATTGTGACTGTAGACTAGCTTTCGTTCCCTAGTCTTGTTTCAACTACCAATAATATGACACCCCTAAATGTTCCTGATTCTAAAGTGGTATCTACCATGCCACGGGTTAATTATGTGGCAACTGGTCCCATGTTTTCAGTTACCGATGTAAGTGAGCCTCTCACTGTTTGCTCATCTTCCTTTGATTTAGATCTGGTAATTGACATGGAAAATCCTTTGCCATTACTTGAACACGATGTTCTTATCCCTTTTGAGTCCCTTGACATGTGTTCCTTCCAGAGAAGTATTCTTCCTTTTGATGAAGACCTCTTGAAAGCCATGATCAAGGTGTGTCCATTGACATGTCTTCCTTCCAGTTGGAAGCCATGATCAGTAAGCGAGGATAGTTTGTTCCTGTCTCAACCTCGTTAAAAAATGAAACTGGATGCTACGAGGATAGTTTTTTCCTGTATCAACCTCGTTAAAAAATGAAACAGGTTGTCATGAGGACAGTTCTTTCACTGTGTCAACCTCGTTAAAAAATGCATTAGTGAGTCAGAGGATAGTTCCTGTTACTGAGTCAACCTCGTTAAAAAATGAATCAGGCATGAGGAAAGTTCCTGTTACTGAGTCAACCTCATTAAAAAATGAATCAGGTAGTTTTAGGTTATATAGGTAGATTGTAGAAAGTAGGATTACGAGGATAGTTTTTTCCTGTATCAACCTCGTTAAAAAATGAAACAGGCTAGCATGAGGATAGTTCTTTTACTGAGTCAACCTCATTAAAAAATGAATCAGGTAGATTTTAGGATAAGTAGGTAGATTGTAGAGAGTAGTCATGAGCATAGTTCCTTATCTTGTGTCAAGCTCGTTAAAAAATGAATCAAGGATTTTAGAGCATAGTTCCTTGTCTTGTGTCAAGCTCGTTAAAAAATGAAACAAGGAGTCTCGAGGATAGTTCCTTGTCTTGTGTCAACCTTGTTAAAAAAATGAAACAAGGATAGGTTAAGTAGGTAGATTGTAGAGAGTAGTTACGAGCATAGTTCCTTATCCTGTGTCAAGCTCGTTTAAAAAATGAAACAAGGGTTTTGAGGATAGTTCTTTTCTTGTGTCAACCTCACTAAAAAATGAAACAACTCCCACGAAGTCTTTCCAAGATTTCGAAAGTAAGCCTTCATTTCATCCACCTGGTTGAATGCAATGAAACTTGGGGGGCATGTACCTTGATTTGCGTCATTATGCTGGGGGCATGCGAACTTATAACAAGCATAGTTTTTCGTTTCAAGCTTGCATAAAGATGAAACTGAATCTGAGCATAGTTCTTTTCCTGTGTCAAGCTCATTAAAAAATGAAACAAATCCTCCTTCAGTTTTGAGTCAGGTGTTTGGCTAGATCTTATAAATGTTAAGTTGCATATTTAGGTTAGTTATTTCAGTTTTTTCATAATTTTCTTACAGTTTTAGGTCGGGTATTTCAAATGATCTCGTACATGAACCTTCATTCCATCCAGCTTGTACTTAGTTGAATAAAATGAAGCTAGGGGGGCATGCACTCTAGCAGTTATGCTTAGGGGGCATCAAGCACAGTTTTATCTCTGTTTCAAGCTTGTGTAAAAATGAAACTATTTTGAAGCATAGTTTTTCTCTGTTTCAAGATTTTGTAAAAATGAAACCTATCTCGAGTCAATTTCAGTTATTTTCAAGACTCGTTAAACTCATGAAAATCCCGAGATTATTTTGCTATCTTTCATTCTCGTAAAACAAATGAAAATTCCGAGTTCTTTCCGTCTTTTCCTGCTCATAAATTAAATTGAACGTCGGCCATATGAGTACATTTTTATCATTTTTCCGAACTCACTAAAACTTACGAAAAAATGAAACCTTAGAGTCATCTTTAAGCCCTTTTCTGACTCCTAAAACATGAAAAGATTGCCGAGCATTTCTCTTACACTTGTTAAAAAGGAATTAAAAGACGGTCCTCTTACAGCCCTTTTCTGACCGTAAAAGCATGAAAAGATTGCCGGATTTTTTTCGTTTCAAATTCGATATTAGTTATAAAATTATGTGTCATTGATCGATTTTTTACTTTTTCGGGTCAGTGACACTAATAACGAAAAGTACTCCTTGGTCGTAAAAGATCAAGCGGTTCTCTCAAGTATTATTTTATACTTTTTCGGGCTTGGGAGACACAAATTTACGAAAAAGGTCAACCCTGGAGTCTTCTTAAGTTTTTCAGACTCTCTAAAATTGAAAAACGCCGAGTTTCTCATATACTGGACTCGTTAAAATTTCACAGTAAAGGACCTGTTCGATTACAAACAGGAACGGACCACTCCTTCTTAGGGTTCGAATCTAAACTAAGTTGGACTCATCCGAATGATGAGCTTATGATCAAGCATATGTTATCCTCCTCAAGCTTGTAAAAAATAAAGAGGTACTTGCCAGAAATGGTGGGGGAAAAGAGAGAAAAATGAGCCTATTTGTTATCCTTTGTCTCAGAAAAACCTTATCACCACTCTTGAACACGACACTTTTCATTCACCTGGGTTGGGAAATCCTTTGCCTAACAGTTGATCAAACCACATTGAAAATCTTCAGCCAGTTTCTGGGTATTAACTTTGGGTCAATTGTCACCAAGCCATCTGTTGTGTCGTTATGCGTTCAAGAGGTCACTGCAAATAAACCATTCATCTGCAAAATACCTATCATCCATCTTGACCATCCCTGAGTCAGTCCTTACAGCTACATTTATTCAACTTGATCTATGATTTCGTGTCGTGGGATTTCCTGCAACGGATCGATTTCTATCGACATCAGCACATTATCTAGAAACATGATCTAGGAATCGTCAGTACCTTGAAATCTGCATGCCTCAATGGCAGGTTTCTCGCCTTTGACGACAATTTACATCGTTGACTTTTGATCAAAGGATTCCGTGACGTGTTCGACATCAACTCATTCATTCACATCTCATGGATTACACCGGGTACTTTGAGAACCATTGACATCACTGGTGGTCTCTCTCACACTTGTTAACAGTTTACATCATCAACTGGTAATCAAGTGGTTTCTACCATGTTCGACATCAACTCATTTATTCGCATGGATAGAATCGTACTATTTCCAGAAGTAGAAATGAAGACCCTGGATATAGTTTCCACCATCCAGGCTGCGAGGAGTTTTGTATTCATTATATAGTAGACTAATTATAAACAGATGGCTGCGTCCATACTGTGTCTACATGTGTCTATGAGTATGATGTACTGCGAAATCATTCCTATATCAGAGAAGTAGTTAGTTTGTTAGTTAAAGTTTTTGATCTGAGTAAGGAAATCCCTACCTCAGCGATGATATGATATCATATATGTATTTTGTGTTGAATATTTGCAGGTTTTGACTGGGCTCTCCACAAGATAATCCTTGAAATGATAAAGTGCTTCGCCCTTCCTAGATGATATGAAACTGTAATCTACTATAGGCTTCGCACTTTAAGGGGCAATCTGTTACACTAAAATTTGTCACCATGACTATTTGCAGTCAGTATGGCTCCATAAACTGTCATACTGTCCTCCTTGGAAAGTCTTATACCTCTGCTCCTGATGTCAAACTCCAAGAAAGAGAGAAAGTCCTTAAAAATTCAATTAACTCTGGTTACGCAGTTTCTCTTAACCTTACCTGCGTGTACGCATCTCAAGTTCATAATACCTGCGTACTTGTACGCTCTGTCTGTAAAGGGGTGGGTGCATACTCCTGTAAAGGTCAAAAGGCGCGAGTTTTACTTCAAAAAAGTTACTTGTGGTCGAATCTAGAGCATTCTAGAAGACGGTTTGACGTGGATTGAGCGCCTCCAGATGGTTCATGCATCCCTATGAAAGAGGAACTTATCCCATCAAGAGGGGAGCTATCCCATTGAAAGAGGAGCTTATCCCATTGATGATAGACCTGATTAACTTCCTCCAAAGCATTATAAATATAGGCATTGGGCCAGAGGGAGGGGAGGTTGAAAGCTGAACATTCCTAAGGGTAGATGCTGCTGAAATTAGGAGTCCCTTATAGAGCTTGAGAGGATAGATTCCATTCCTTTCTTAGCTTCATTTGGAAGTGGGTGAGCTGATCAAAGTAAAGGAGAACTCTTGCTGGACCCTGGGAGGGACCTGCACAACACCAAGGCACTGGTTGTAATGGTTTCTTTTGTTCCCAATTAATACAATTAAGTTCATTTTTCTCAACAAGTTGTTATATATAATTTGTTTCATATACTCCTTGGTATTTATGATGAATATGTTTGATTATATGAGTTATTCAGGTGCTATGTAATCGTTTGCTTGTTAGTGAATGCCGGTTTCAAGGAGAAGGAGCTCATCTGGATCGAAGAAGCGTGGCTGCTACAAACAGTGTTGGACTAAAGGTAAGCCTTAAACACCTGGTTGCTTGTATTTTAAATGCATATTTAGGGAAAGATAGTGCTTGATTGTCTTGTTTGTCACTAAAAAGCCTTAGCTTCTAGGGAGGTCGGTTTTGTCTGCAAAATTGACTCTTTCCGCATGACAAAATCATGTACCTTGATTTGTGTCATTATGCTGGGGGCATGCGAACTTATAACAAGCATAGTTTTTCGTTTCAAGCTTGCATAAACATGAAACTGAATCCGAGCATAGTTCTTTTCCTGTGTCAAGCTCATTAAAAAATGAAACAATTCCTCCTTCAGTTTAGAGTCGAGTGTTTGGCTAGAGCTCATAAATGTTAAGTTGCATATTTAGGTCAGTTATTTCAGTTTTTTGCATAATTTTCTTACAGTTTTAGGTCAGGTCTTTCAAATGATCTCGTACATGAAACTTCATTCCATCCAGCTTGTACTTAGTTGAATAAAATGAAGCTAGGGGGGCATGCACTCTAGCAGTTATTCTTAGGGGGCATCAAGCACAGTTTTATCTCTGTTTCAAGCTTGTGTAAAAATGAAACTATTTTGAAGCATAGTTTTTCTCTATTTCAAGCTTTTGTAAAAATGAAACCTATCTCGAGTCAATTTCAGTTATTTTCAAGACTCGTTAAACTCATGAAAATCCAGAGATTGTTTTGTTATCTTTCATTCTCGTAAAACAAATGAAAATGCCGAGTTCTTTCTGTCTTTTCCTGCTTGTAAATTAAATTGAAAGTCGGCCATATGAGTACATTTTTATCATTTTTTCGAACTCATTAAAACTTACGAAAAAATGAAAACCATGAGTACATTTTTATCATTTTTTCGAACTCATTAAAACTTACGAAAAAGTGAAACCTTAGAGCCATCTTTAAGCCCTTTTCTGACTCCTAAAACATGAAAATATTGCCGAGAATTTCTCTTACACTCGTTAAAACGGAATTAAAAGACGGTCCTCTTACAGCCCTTTTCTGACCGTAAAAAGATGAAAAGATTGCCAGATTTTTGTCGTTTCAAATTCGATATTGGTTATAAAACGACGTGTCATTGATCGCTTTTTTACTTTTTCAGGTCAGTGACACTAATAACAAAAAGTACTCCTTGGTCGTAAAAGATCAAGCGGTTCTCTCAAGTATTATTTTAAACTTTTTCGGGCTTGGGAGACACAAATTTACGAAAAAGGTCAACCCTGGAGTCTTCTTAAGTTTTTCAGACTCTCTAAAATTGAAAAACACCGAGTTTCTCCTATACTGGACTCGTTAAAATTTCACAGTAAAGGACCTGTTCGATTACAAATAGGAACGGACCACTCCTTCTTAGGGTTCGAATCTAAACTAGGTTGGACTCATCCGAAGGATGAGCTTATAATCAAGCATATGTTATCCTCCTCAAGCTTGTAAAAAATAAAGAGGTACTTGCCAGAAATGGTGGGGGAAAAGAGAGAAAAATGAGCCTATTTGTTATCCTTTGTCTCAGAAAAACCTTATCACCACTCTTGAACACGACACTTTTCATTCACCTAGGTTGGGAAATCCTTTGCCTAACAGTTGATCAAACCACATTGAAAATCTTCAGCCGGTTTCTGGGTATTGACTTTGGGTCAATTGTCACCAAGCCATCTGTTGTGTCGTTATGTGTTCAATAGGTCACTGTAATAAACCATTCATCTGAAAAATACCTGTCATCCATCTTGACCATCCCTGAGTCAGTCCTTACAGCTACATTTCTTCAACTTGATCTATGATTTCGTGTGGTGGGCTTGCCTGCAACGGATCGCTTTCTATCGACATCAACACATTATCTAGAAAGATGATCTAGGAATCGTCAGTACCTTGAAATCTGCATGCCTCAATGGCAGGTTTCTCGCCTTTGACGACAGTTTACATCATTGACTTTCGATCAAAGGATTCCGTGACGTGTTCGACATCAACTCATTCATTCACATCTCATCGATTGAACTGGGTACTTTGAGAACCATTGACATCACTGGTGGTCTCTCTCACACTTGTTAACAGTTTACATCATCGACTGGTAATCAAGTTGTTTCTACCATGTTCGACATCAACTCATTTATTCGCATGGATAGAATCGTACTATTTCGAGAAGTAGAAATGAAGACCCTGGATCTAGTTTCCACCATCCAGGCTGCGAGGAGTTTTGTATTCATTATATAGTAGACTAATTATAAACAGATGGTTGCGTCCATACTGTGTCTACATGTGTCTATGAGTATGATGTACTGCGAAATCATTCCTATATCAGAGAAGTAGTTAGTTTGTTAGTTAAAGTTTTTGATCTGAGTATGGAAATGCCTACCTCAGCGATGATATGATCTCATATATGTATTTTGTGTTGAATATTTGCAGGTTCCGACTGGGCTCTCCACAAGATAATCCTTGAAATGATAAAGTGCTTCACCCTTCCTTAGATGATATGAAACCCTAATCTACTACAGGCTTCGCACTTTAGGGGGAAATCTGTTACACTAAAATTTGTCACCATGACTATTTGCAGTCAGTATGGCTCCATCAACTGTCATACTGTCCTCCTTGGCAAGTCTTATACCTCTGCTCCTCATGTCAAACTCCAAGAAAGAGAGAAAGTCCTTAAAAAGTCAATTAGCTCTGGTTACGCAGTTTCTCTTAACCTTACCTGCGTGTACGCACCTCAAGTTCACAATACCTGCGTACTTGTACGCTCTGTTTGTAAAGGGATGGGTGTGTACTCCTGTAAAGGTCAAAAGGCACAAGTTTTACTTCAAAAAAGTTACTTTTGGTCGAATCTAGAGCATTCTAGAAGATGGTTTGACGTGGATTGAGCGCCTCTAGATGGTTCATGCATCCCTATGAAAGAGGAACTTATCCCATCAAGAGGGGAGCTATCCCATTGAAAGAGGAGCTTATCCCATTGATGATGGACCTGATTAACTTCCTCCAAAGCATTATAAATACAGGCATTGGGCCAGAGGGAGGGGAGGTTGAAAGCTGAACATTCCTAAGGGTAGATGTTGCTGAAATTAGGACTCCCTTATAGAGCTTGAGAGGATAGATTCCATTCCTTTCTTAGCTTCATTTGGAAGTGGGTGAGCTGATCAAAGTAAAGGAGAACTCTTTCTAGACCCTGGGAGGGACCTGCACAACACCAAGGCACTGGTTGTAATGGTTTCTTTTGTTTCCAATTAATACAATTAAGTTCATTCTTCTCAACAAGTTGTTATATATAATTTGTTTCATATACTCCTTGGTCTTTATGATGAATATGTTTTATTATATGAGTTATTCAGGTGCTATGTAATCGTTTCCTTGTTAGTGAATGCAGGTTTCAAGGAGAAGGAGCTCATCTGGATCAGAGAAGCTTGGCTGCTACAAAAAGCGTTGGTCTAAAGGTAAGCCTTAAACACCTGGTTGCTTGTATTTTAAATGCATATTTAGGGAAAGATAGTGCTTGATTGTCTTGTTTGTCACTAGAAAGCCTTAGCTTCTAGGGAGGTCGGTTTTGTCCACAAAATTGACTCTTTCCACATGACAAAATGGCGATATGCATTTAACTTAACATAAATATATAATAATTACATGTGAATTACCATTGTATGTGTCTTTATTAGAGAATGTTCATCCATATGCAAAAAATACAAACATTGTAGCCATCCAAAATATATATGATTAAAGGTTGTATATCTAGAAACGCTTCCTCTATGAATCAACATGATAAACAATGGTTATAAAAGTAGTTGATAACTGTCTAAGTCTTCGAAATCAATGGAGTTATATTTATCCAATGAAAATATTTTTGTGGAAGGTTCCTTCTGTCATATTGTAGTCTCAAAGACATGTTTATGTCGTCATGCTTGTTCCTGTTCCATGCAAACATTTTTGGAAATGGAATATCTTTTACAGAGTAGGCCAATACTATGATATATGATAGTAGACATCATTAAAACACTCAATTTTATTCCAAATAATACAGATGGTAATGGAATTTCATCCAAGTACCTACATGAGTGGTAATAACAACATTAATTATAGGTACATGATCTATATTTTTGTGCCTTGTTTATTATACATTTAATAATGAAAAATGTTTTTCCAATCTAGATATAACATTGATTCCATCATTAACTTTAATGTGACATGTGAAGTTGAAAAATCTTTTCCAAACTTCAATATAGCCTAAAGGACAGTTAAAAGGATGAACTTCCTAAAAATACAATCAGTCAACCTGAAGGTTTATTCAATATCCTGCTATGAATATGGACAATTTGTAGAATTGTTTTGAAGGATAGCAAGCAATGTGTTTCATTGCTTTTTGTTGACAGTTATTGACCCACTAACATTCATGGGATCTCCTCTATGTTAAGTCCCAATTAGACCTCACACCGTTTGGTGTAGGGTCTCATTTGGCATAAAGGCTCAGTTACGGAATTCTTAAATATTTTCCTTGGCTCTAACTGTCAGCAAGAGACATGGATGCAACAGTATCTTCGAAAAGCAAGAAAGTGTACCTAGTGAGTGTTTAGTTGCAACTATTTACATGTGGTACTGGTTTACATCTTGTATTGTGCACATCTCATACATGTTGTGTTGCAGATATGCGGTACTATGTATGTGCATTGTGTAGTCGTGGTATTGTGATATGTGTATTCGTTGTGTTTTACTATGTGTACGTATATGAATTGTGTTGTAAATTGGGTGTATGTGTATGTATTGTGTTGTGGTGTACACCGGATATAGGAGTATGCATTGTGTTTTGTTTTACACTTGGTGTAGGTGTATGTGTTGTATGTATTGTGTTGTGGTATACATCGGATGTAGGAGTATGTATTGTGTTGTGTTGTACATTGAGTGTAGGTGTATGTGTTATATGTAAGGTGTAGGTGCATGTATTGCATGATGTTGTATGTCGAGTGTGATTATATGTTTTTTATTTACGCTATGTGTATGTGTACATGGTTGAGGAGAAGGCACTAGGTGTTTGTCGTGTCTAACAACCAATTCAGAGTGTGTACGGAATAAGGACAAGGTAGAAGCTAAAAATTAATTAAAGGATAAGTATTCGTATTTTATTTCAGTTTTATTACACATATGACTTATGATTATGATCTATGATCATGACACATGATCTATGATTCTGGTTTATGACGGTTTACATCTATTTTATGATTTTGATCTATGATCATTATGTTTTAAGCTAACCTAATGTGATATGTTTATTCATGATGATTTGATCAAATCGTTATTTTGATTTTTTGTGACAGGAAATAAACAAAATTGCAAGTATACCTTATTGATGAGCTACCAATGAGGTATGAGGTGAATTTATTTCAATTTATTTTAAGTCTAATGGAATGTATGTTATTGGTACAGGAAGCACAAAAATTCATGGTTGGGTGGTTGAAACTAACTACAAGAACTAGCAGTGTCAATCAAAGGAATTGGAATAGGCAATAGTATTCTCGTAAAACATTCAGGAGCAGGGCCATTGTGGGACACTAGTACCCAATAGTGTCCATTGATTTCCATGAGCATTCTATGATTGATATGATGGTTTTGAGGTAGGTATAAGCCTTGGTCATTTTACCTTCCGATGCTAGGAAGCCTTGCCAAGGGAACTTGGAAGGTGAGTGATTGCACAGAAGGGGGTGACCAAATTTCCCAAAGTACTATGTAGCAGAGAAGAGAAGGACAAGTATATAATTGTTTTGGTCATTAGCATTACTAGATGGAATTATATGCACATTTGGAGTGTACCTTGGAACAATGAGCCACTGTACACTAAGAGGAAAAGTGGTGCGGGATTGTAGCATTGGACAGTGGATGCAACTTTCACTTTGATAGTGGATTTTAGACTTCTTGGGAAGGAGGTGAATCCTGGTACTACTTCGAGGGTGGAGGTGTGAGCCTCTAGATTCCCTTGTTGTAAATGCAAGCATCATAACGTCTTATTTTGTTGGTTGAGAAAATGTGCATATTTTTATATGTGATTATTATTGTAAATATAGTATCGAGTTGGATTTATAAATATCCACAGACAATATTATTATTTTTTGGGTGAAGCAAATGTTTATGTGTCTATATGTGGTTATTATTGTAAATAACATAATGAGATGTGTGATAAAGCTCCAGTAAATGGTATACTTGTCATGTTTTAGCAGATGGTCATTGTAAATACTGGAATGACCTATGTTATAAAGCTCCATGGGTAGTATGTTTTGTTTTCAACACTCTTGCTTGTTATAGGTGTCAATGAGCACTGAGGACAATGTTCCCCTAAGGGGGAGGGTTCTGTAATAGCTCTGGTTAAAAATTCATGTAAAATAATATAAGACCACGGTCATGGGATACATATTCCAAGATGAATGTTCAGAAAAACATCCTAGTGGCTGTTCATTTCGGTTACTATGGCTAAAGGAAATTAGAAAATGAAATGAAAAAGTCTTTGGAAAGGCAAAGAGGCATTTATTTATGAAAATAATGGAAGTTAAGAAAAAAGGAAGGTGAAAGGTCACATGTTTCATGTGACGAGGAAAATCAAGGAAAATAAGGGAAAATGAAGAAAATAGAGGCCTCATTGATAAAAATGATTTTGAGGATTAGTTACAAAGCTTTTTCTTAGGTTTTGCATTGGAACAAGAAAGGAAAAGAAGGTAATAAGAAGAAGCGAGCAAGCAAGGAAGACCAGGATCAAGTAGCTACATTGATATTCCTTGGAGGTATCGATTTGCATCTATGTTTTCCTTGCTATATTTGGCATGCATGGTATTTCATGTGGTTCTCTGTTGCTGTGGCGTTGGGTTTACTAGGCGTAGAAGTGTTTTCAGCCTTGCCTTTCCATTTCCATATAGTCATGGTGTGATGGGGTTCTCATGTTTTGGTTGAGCTAGATTTTTGGATGGATTCAAAGATGAGTGAGGTGGGTCTGTGAATGATAAAACACATGGCTTAGTAACCCCTAAACCAAACTATGGATTGCGATAAAGCTAGATTTTTTGTTGCCTAGGTGGGCCTGGGAATCCTTGATCGATGAATGGTGGGATATACAATAAATTTTAGAGGATGGTGCCTCAGTTTAAGGCCTAGTGATTCCTGGATTAGATTTTGGATTGCAGTAAAGCCTGAGAGACTAGGATACAAGAAAATTCCTTACGGTGTAGGTGGAAAATTTTTATGGCATCCATGCATGTTTTGGCCTAGTGATCTTGTGGAGATCATGTTAAAGCTTGTTATTACAACTTTATCATGTTGGCCTAGTGATCCGGGATGGACTACAATAAAGCCTAGTTTTTATTGATGAGGGTGTGGTGGTTTAGCCTTGGGATTCCCTTGTTGGTTCTTTTGGTTTGAGTCCCACATTCTTTTTTGGAATATGGCACGAGGGTGAATTCTGAAAGAGAAATTTGGCTCAATGATTCTATGGTTGGGTGGAACATGGTAGTCCCATCCCAGATGGATTTTGCATTAATTAATAAAAGGGTCTTTCCTTGACATCTTATGCGTAAATGTATTGGTTTATATGTTGATTCTATGGCCGATGTATGCTTCATATTTCTGTTATTAATATGTTGGTTATAAGCATGTATTATAACAATGATGATGTATGCCTCTCATCATGTTTTGATTTGTAAATAAATGAACAATGTATATATTACCTAATAGATGATAACACAATTAATGATCTAAGCGAACAATCATTATTAGAGATTCTCAGATAAGTGTGAGACCATTATGATCAGATCTATTGTTTACACCAATAGATTACATATTTGTGACATGTTTGACGAAATTCCTATCATGGCTAGTAGGGTTTCAATCAAACCCTTGTTCAATAAATTGTGTTTGTATCAACAATCCATTGTTATCTTTATGTTATGAAGGTGTCATTTAATTCTAGTCAATGACCTAGGCTTTGGGCCTTAAGAAGTGGCTCAAATATTGGGGTATTGGCACAACACTGAGAAAAATAGTCCCTATAAGTTGGCATGCCATGTTGTGGGAGCGCCTAGAGCCCTTTGGATGTAGGCATGCCCATATCATGGGAGAGTCCGATAGTTAATTGGTCTGAAATCTTAGTGAGACCTAGGGGTTGGTTACCTGAGAGGTTGAGAGGGTTCCTCAAAGTCATGTTGTTGATGTGGAAGGTCAGTATGTTGTGTTTCCATCGATTCCACTTCCTTAAGATCACATAGGAGGTTGAATCCCATCATAGTAGCCTCTCATCACATGTTTACCCCAGTTGGTCGGTTGTTGGGTAGATGTGGGAGGAGGGTGTTACAGAATGTAGAATAAAATTGATGTCCTCCTATCAACAATATAGGAAACAATAATTTACCAAAATATGGAAAAGTAAGAGGATTATACATCTAGAAGAATGACGATTGGTTTTGTATGCCAAGAATCAAGGAAACTAGTTGCACATTGGTAGTCGATTTTAAAGACACCTGATAGGTGATAAAAGTAGATGTGTATCCTTCACTAAAGTCAAAAGTGGAAATGTTACCATTTCTAATAGCGCACCAACAAGAATAAAGGGTAATGGGAAAAATTGTTGCACATATTTTTGTCATTGCTGACAACAATATGTCATTGATGTCAAAGGTTGTTTGAGACAACAAAATCACAATTCATGATACCTATGAGAGCAACAATATCCTTGATGAAGCAGTATGATAGTTATAATCCATCAAGTGAACTTAAAAGGGCTTGATGCTATTTGATATTTTTATGTAGTTAACGTTCCTTATTGATTTTATGAATAACATAATTTCATAAGCATCTTCAAGACCTTTCCAATGATATATCCTTCACTAAAAAATTCCTCCTAGATAAGAAGTTATAGCCATTTCAAAATTGGCATAACTATAGGGAAAAAATCCGAAATATTAATATGTTAAATATTGTATACCTTTTGGGCATATTTATGGTCCATTAACTAGGCAAATGATGGATCTCAATATGACATGCATGACACTTAAATCTATTAAATTTCAAGGGTCTTTCACAGATTATACATATTTGACAATGGGATGAAGAGATTAAATGATGTATGACACAAGAGTTGCATGACATTTAACACATCGCACTAAGCCAATAAAAATTTCACACATGGAAAGCATTGGTTGGGAACATACATGGAGGATTCGAATGGACGTACTAGACACAATGCATATGTTGATTAGTGGAAAATGATGATGGAATCTTAAATGTAGGACACATGGACTAATTGCCTCCTAAGAAATGACATCGGAACTTGGGTACGTGGAATCAAAGTATACATTGTGATATATCCATATTGAAATACTTACTTATAATTGATGTTATATTATTAAGAGTAAAAATAATGAAAAAATAAATTATACTGTAACTTTATTATTCTTTATTTTGTTTGTTAGGTAATGTGAGTTATGAGATTATTGGCATTCTTAAATAATGGCTTCAGTAACCACAACCCAGGGCATCTAATATGTCAAACTCATCAGGACCATATATGTCATGGGCCACACCAACACTTAGCATGACTTTATTTAACCATTAAGTTTCGAACCAGTGGAATTTTCCCAAGATGTTTCTTAGCATGACTAGATTTAACCATTAAGTTTTGAACCAATGACATTTTCCTAAAATGTTTCTTAGCGTGACTAGAGTTAACCATTAAGTTTTGAACCAATGGATTTTTCCCAATTTTTTTTACCAAAACACTTGTCACATCAATTCTAACTCGATGGACTAAATTGTAACTTTATTGCTATACTGATATTTATTATATAAATTTTAGTATCTTAAACCAGCTCAATAATATATATATCAGCCACATATTCAAATTAAATTACTTCATTCATAATATTTTTGCTCTTAATTAAAATATGGTAAGTGAATGAAATTATAATAAATGAGCTTCATTCCATGAACTTTATTTCATGTTTTTTATGATTGGAAATGTGTTTAAAGTTTAAATAATTAGTAAGTTAATTGTTTCTATAGATCATGATTTTATAAATTCATATGTTTATAAGGTTGATGTATACAATAGATCATGATTTTATAAAAAACATTATTATAAATTTCATTTGATTATGGATCTAGTATATGTTGAGAGGGATCAAATTTTTTGAGGTGTAAATTATTTTTATCATGCAAAAAAAATACTTGTATATGGAGAGATTTGATCATCCTAGTGCTTAGTACAAGATAGATCAATGACCTTTTTATACATATTAAAATTTAATTTGTTTAAATTGCATTTTTGAATGTATAAATTGATTTAATGTTGTAATCTACAAAGCTTAAACTAATAATTCCAACAAATAGTTGTTGTATAGTGAAATGTTTTGAATTTTTTTAACAATAATAATTATTTTTTGTTAATTATTTTATATAACATATTCGTAGAATTTTTTTGGAAGTATTAATGACATATACATAGTTTACATTGAAATTTTTATTATGTTAAATGCAACATATTAGTTTTATATTAAAAATTGGAATGAATTACACATTTCCCTTTTATTATTTATATGAGAAAGTAATTGAACTTTTTTATTGTCAATTACATCTCCTTTATTACTTTCAATCTCTTTCCTTTGCAGATTGATATATATATATATATATATATATATATATATATATATATATATATATATATATACATACATACATATACAGACAATTTATTTATGTATGGATACATTTTTAACACTCAAAAGAGAAAATATAATATTTATTTGATATGTTTCTAATTTTTTTTATAAATTAGGTTGTTTCATATAGATATCAAAATATTTTATTTATGGCTAAGAGTGAGAATGGATTTTTTTACATCTTCTTGATATTATGTTCTAATATCAACCAATAGAGACAACAAAATCAAGTAATTAAAACTAGCCAAACGTATATACTCGTTATTACTTTTTATTATAGCTCACTTTGTATTTTTTATTTAAAAATATTTTATTTTCATTTTAAAAGAGACAAGAATCAACTCAAGGTTGAGCATCACACATTGCCCTAACACTTGGTTGTAAAATGTACCTCTCAAACAACATGTCCAAAAAATCTACGTGGGCAACAATAATGTTGATGTTTACCATAAATTTTCATCATAGAGAAGCAAATTAAAGTTGGAGCACTCTTAATAGACTCACATCAAGTAATATTACGTATAAGTACAATGCACTCTCAAGAAGCAAAACTATTTGAGACACTCAATCACGTGTTGAGAGAATATTTAAAGCAAACACCAAACTAAGAAATTATTTAATTGCAGAGGAACCTTCAACCAACTCAGCTTAGAGAAAGGAACATACTTCTTCACGATCCTATAACTTTATACAAATATGACTAGAAAGATCAATAATGTACTAATATAAGAGAAGCTGTTGTCACATATTATAACAAAATAATGACAGGTAAATATACTCCTATTGAGTGTGGTAATTTTTGAATTTATTTAGCTTTAAAACTGTGATTTTTAAATGGTAAATTTAATTTCATAACATCATGAATTACATTTTGAAGTATTTATGTTAGTATCATTAAATGCAAAATTGTGCCAAATAGGCTTACATTCCATATTTTTAATTTAATTATCAATAATTATTAAGTGGGTGATAGGGATTTAGCCTCAACTAAGTATTCTAGAAGAATATTAGTAGTGGTCACAAATAAAAAAATGAGATTTACCTCAAAAATAGTTATACCATTCTTACCCTTTCAATTTAGTTAATTAATTAAAAAGATGTCATATTAACATGTGCTATATAGATATAGGTTAAGGTCCAAAATGGTTTGATCTAATAGTGGAGAGCTAGGAGTTTTTCAGTATTGGGCAAGGTGTAATTCCTATGAAGAATTCCCTAGAGCCATAAAGCACCTCGAGGTAGTGGTACAACATGTGTGGTTGCACCTATTAGTTTATAGAATTTAAGAAATACTTGTATCGTATTCTCATTCTAGTTAAATAAATAAAAGTTTTTTTACGAAATAGTTGTAGCTTATTCTCATTCTAGTTAAACAAAATATTTTTTTTTGCGAATTTGATTGTAGGGAGCCATGGTATTGACCTGTCACAAGTTATACATATACATTTATATATGTTTAATTTATATAATAATTCACCCCACTTGCACTCATTACTCTTTGGCCTCTGGAGTTTTGGTGTTTGGAATTGCTTTGCAGTAGGCTCACCCGTGTTGTTCTGGTATTTATGAAATATTTGTATCTCATTATATAAAATAGTTGTAGGGATCCATGGTATTGACCCATTACAAATTAAACATATTTTTCTTTCCCCATGGAAAAGTCGTAATTTTATTCATAAGATAAAATTACATTTTGTAGATGGTGAAGAACATATGCAAATGTTTTGTTCCAGCTTTCACCGAAACCAAAAAGATGTAAGAAAATAAAAAATAAAAAATTGAAATAGCTATTGTTTTCCCCCTCTCTTCTTCTCCACCTTTGGCCATCCTCCAGTGTTGGGGGTAGCAGTTACAATGGATAGCTAATTTTCTGTTATAGTTGTGGGAGAATCCTTGTCCGACTCCAATCCTTCTGATCCATGAGGTCTCTTGTTGTCGGGTATTTCCTTTCCTGTTAGCTGGGAACCTTGCTGCTGCATGGGGTTTTTGGGGCCTTCCTCTTCTTTTTATGTGTTGTCCTGTACTATTTGTTTGTCTTCTTCTACATTATTTTCTGCATTCTCTACTGCGTCTTCTTCCTTCACCAATGGCTCTGTATGTTGCCATCCTTTTGACTTCCGTTGTTGCTGCGTGTTCCTATTGGGGATGTTTCTTGCCTGTGGGCATGCACTAAGCAGGTGGTTTGTTTGTAGGCATCCACGACATTAGAACGCTGTGTTTTCATAATCCAAGGGTTGTATCCACTGTGAATTGTTGAAGTTCAGTATTATACTTTTTGGTAGTCCTTGACTGAGATCTACTTCGATACATATTCTAGCAAAAGTAAATACTTCCTTTATGAGTCTCTCCTTGTTAGTCTTTATGAATTTACCCAAGGTTTTCCCGATAGCTATTAAAACCTGGTGGTGTCAGAAGTGTAATGGGAGGTTGTGCAACCTAACCCACACTGGCATCTTTGATACCATCATTGTGTTGGCATTAAATCTACAAATGACTGCATTGGTATGTAGGTCTGAGTATATGGTATTTACCTCGGGTATAGCGATGGTGAGATATGGGTTCTCAGGTTTTTGTTCTACTATATAAGGCCTTGGAAGTTTAGAGGCAACTGTAGGATTGATCCAAGCTTTCCCTTTGCCCTTGATTGCATCCTTAAATGTGCCTGTGTTCTTTGTGTTCTTTGACCCAGTTCTACAACATCCACCCCGCAAACGAAGATTGACCATGATGGTCGAATATGAAGTTATGTTGTAGGTCTGGAGGGTATGATTGTCCTGCAAGCTGTATCCCATGTATATCAGTTTTTTCTCATGTGCAGGTATGCCAAGGAGACTCTGTATTCTAAATCTCAGATCCTGGATCCTGCATCCCGAGCCTTAGGCAGTGGTGCCTACCTTCCGGTGCTTTGAGAAAGATTTGTATGAGGTCCATGATTTTAGGGTCCAATCTGCTCCGATCCGCTATCTCTTCATTTGTCACCTTGTCGTTCAGGCCCTCTTCTGTGCTTTGGGCCTGTTGTATAGGCTAGGGTGTTGTCACAGTGCTTGTTTGCCCCCAGATCTGGTTTTTCGGTAGGCTGTTCAGCACTCTGAGTGCCTGATCTAATGGATCATAAATAGATCTGAGGTTACTATCATTTCAATCTGTAGCTCCTAGGCTTCCAGATTCAGTGCTATAAACCTCGTTGTTCCCATGACCCTCTGCCTGAACTGACATGAGCACAATGGTTGCAGAAACCCAGATCGTCACTTTTATATACGCCTCATCCCTAATGTTGTTGCTACATCGGCTCAGTTCCGGATCTGTTAGACCAGGAGCAGTTTTATGAGGTGGGAAGATGATATTCAGGCCCGCGGCGGCGATCCAATGTACTTTGGTATACAGGATATGAGCAGCAACTCCGCCTGTCGCTCCGTGATCCAAGGCATCCCTGTATCTAGTAGATCTCCCATCGTCGGCTCTGGGGTAGTGACTACCCACTCGAGCAGGCCCTACCTTCTCATTTACGCTGATATGAGTTAGCTTCGCCACTAGGGTTTGTGGCTTAAGGGTCTGATCGTCTGTCGCAGGCCTCTGATGATCCAGTGCAACGGTAATGAATGACATGAGGCCCTCATGGCCAAAGAACTTCGCGGCAAATACAGTGGCGTGCCCCTAGGCTTTAGGGGACTCGATCCATTGCAGACAAGGCCGAAGCATGCAGGTATCACTGCATCCTTTACACAGAACTTGACCACTGTTGTAGCTCATCTTTTTCCCGCCGGCCTGGTTTTTCTCTCCCCAAGTTGATCAATATTCTCTCACAAATTAAACATATTCATTTATATATGTTTAATTTATATAATAATTCATAGGACTTGCCCCATTACTCTTTGACATTTATGAAATAGTTGTATCTCATTCTCTTTAGATATAAATTATGGTTTTTGAGGTATTTAGTATGGAGTAGTCTTTAACGAGACTTTTTGAAAGCCTTTCCGGCGATTTTTTCCGGTGAAAATCCGGCAGTAATTTATTGGAATCCAAATTTGATAGCTAATTTCTGCACAATGAAACCGTCCCAGGGGTTTTTCAGGGTGCTGAATCCGAATATGTAGTTAAAAAACCATTTTAACTGCAACAAATCATGATTTCATCTCAATTTCTTCCGCCGGATTCCGTCACCGGAATCTCAAAAAGTCGCATTATAGACAACTCCATTTAGTATTAGTAACCCATGATAGTGGCTCATGATAAATTATACATATATATTTTTATATATTTAATTCATAAAATAATTTACTCCACTTTACCATTAACTAGGTTTTTTTTGCAACGCCCATCAATATTTCTATATTTCACAAAATTACTATTCATTTACCATGTTTCTATATTGCATAAAATTATCATTAATATCATATGTGTCTATCTTACACATAATTACCATTAATACCAAAAACTATTGATGTCTCATGTTTCTATCTTGCACAAAATTATCATTAATACCTGATGTTTCTATCTTACACATAATCACCATTAATACCTAAAATTTATATATTAGACGTAATTAAAATTAATGCCTAAACTTTCTATATTACACATAATGACCATTAATATCTTAGGTTTCTATATTACACCAAATTACTATTAATATATAAAGATTCTATTTTACACATAATTACCATTAATACATGAGGTTTCTGTATTACACAATAACATTAATAAGTAAAGTTTGTATATCGCACAAAATGATTATTAATGCCTAATTGACCGTTGAAACTTGTTTCAAAGTTATATTATCTTTAAACTTTTACAATTATGATGTGCTTTATATATAATTTTTTTTTTAAAACTCATTACACAATGTATCAAAAATTTAAAATAAAGCTCTATTAAAAGTTATTTCAAAAAGTAATTTAAATTTAATCACTTAAAATCCCATGTTTATTTTAGCTACAATGCTTAATACATGTCGATGGAGGACTCATTGCCGCGAATAATTACAATGCCTAATACATCTGGTTGCACGAATAATTGCCCAGTTTTCGGTGATAAAAAATCTATTTAACCTTGAGGCATTTTTACGAGATAATCATGCCTACATAAACTCTATTTTGAAGAGGATAACGGCTAGGTTTAACGCACCATCATTACGTAGTTTCCGTCGATATTCTAATTTAAGAAAAACATGGCCGACAGAACTAACCAGACTCCATCTATATATTCTAGCATTATGTGGACAGTATTTAATTGAAATTTTCTGCTCATCCTTTCGTGTTGTTCTCTTTGACTTCCAATGAATTCGTTTTTCCTTCTTATCGGTTTGTTTCTGTTTCATGTTGCTCTCACGTCTGCTATTGATGTTCGTGAAATGAGTATCGATGAATACATCAATTTCGTTAATCCTCCAGCAGTTTACAAATATCAGGTAATATCAGGAAAAATTATACATTTTATAAAGCCCACTTAATTATTTTGTCTTTTGGAAATCCGCGATGTGAGATTATATTTATATGTGATTTAGAATAATTTTGTTTTGACTCTTTGCTTTCCATTGAAACGCAGAATGAGTATGGACAAACCATTCTTTGCGTAAAATTCACTGATCAAATATCTGTGAAGTACTCAGAGGATAATGTTACGCGGGTATGACAGCCTTGTGTTTTGAAGCTAATACTGGGAAAACATTAAAAAATAAAGTTTGCAAAGTGTTGACAAGTGCTTCTGTCTGTTTGTGCGTTAAAAGGGTTTGAAGAAAGCACCCAAACTGAAACCGCCGACGATAAATATTCCCAAATCTGACCCCGGCCGCGCAAATATTTCAAAGGTGCGTTTCGTGAAGCCGAAGTGTCCAGAGGACACGGTGGCGACCAGGGAAATCAAACGTGAAGATGTCGAAAGAGCGGGATCTGTGAAACAGTTTTTGAACAGGGGAAACAGAAGAAGAAGTAGAAACCATATGATACCTAATCACGACGACGGCCACATCCATGAAGTAATAAGATGGAGCTTTATAGATAAATCATGTGATATGATGCAATGTATAATATTTTCTTTCCGATACATGATTCTCGTGTTCTATGTATTACTATTCTTAACAGCATTCAATTGTGGTCCTCGACTCCGATGACGAACCAATCTATAGAGTAACCGCTAGTATGAATGTATGGACTCCTGAGGTTACTCCCGATGCTTCATTCAGTGACAGCCAATTTTGGATCAGTAACGGAGATGATGAGAATTTGGAGACCATAGAGTTTGGATGGATGGTAAGTGGATATAAACCAGGAGATTAGATTTAATGTTCAAATCGCTGTGGGTCAGGCCAATGAAAAAAATTTACTTTAATTTTTAATGCTATAAAATGAGACTTCTTAAAAATAAATCTCTCCGCATTCACCATATTCAAGATGAAGCATCGAACAACCTTCTTATTCAATCAGCAAAGTTTAAACGCTACTAAATTAAATACTATCCATTATTAATCAATTCTTAGATGATTATTGCAGGTATATCCCGTCAAATATCGTACAGCTGAACCAGTGTTATTTGTTTACTGGACGGTATTTACATAGTCCCAAGTTTGGTTGATGTATGAAATAAGGCGTCATGATGCAGATTTCTGATAAGTGATTGCCTTGATGCAGTCCGACAACTACTATAACGGATGCTACGATTTAGACTGTCAAGGATTTGTGCAAACTCCAGGCGTCGACATTGTACCCGGTAGCGAAGTTTTGAGCCCGGGATCAGTGTATGGAGGAATACAGACTGAGTTTCCTGTAATGCTTTCCTTGGTAAGCAATCTGTATTTTGATGTGTCGATTTTATCCTATAGTTTCGGAAAAGCTAAATAAGTAAAACATTATCATTGTTGCACAGCATGAGGAGGAAGACGTAGGTCTGGTATGGGCTTTATTTGTCGACGACGTGAATATAGGTTATTGGCCGGCATCATTGTTTGATGCTATTTCTGAAGGGGCTGTTGAGTTGAATGTTGGAGGAGAAGTTTCTCATAGGGTAACACAACCGTCGCCCATGACTCAGACACAGATGGGTAGCGGCCACTTTGCTTTAGAAGGCTACACTCACGCAGCATATACCAGGGCCATAACAGTGTATAATCAGTCTGGGCATGAGTTTGAACCCATTGAAGACCTAGTGGTGGCAACCAAGCCCCGCTGTTATGGTGCCCTATACGTTCCAAGCCCTGATCCGCATTGGGGTAAAAATATATATTTTGGAGGCCCAGGAGGGGCTGATAATAATCCTGAATGCGTGGCTTGATATGTATGAAAAGTAATATTGTATTCTGTATGCTCTGGCTTACATTGCTTTATGAAAAATAATATCGTATAATGGATGCTGTGGCCTACACTAGATTTGTATGTAATGTAATAAAGTAGTGCCTTGCAAATTAATTTGTTTATGAGTACCATGTTTTAGTTTAATAGTCGTCTGTCTAAACAAACTATGTATCAATTATATCATCAAATATTTGGTTGTTGTGGTACGAATGTCTCGAAAAAATATAGAGGTGGACCCGTAGAAACAATGATTTAGGAGTTCGTAAATCACTGTAAATCTGGAATTTACTGTGCGATACAGAGCCTTTGTATAACTCTAAAAATCTTGATTTTCACTGTGATGGAAGGAGCTGGAGACTCCTTTCCTTGGAAAAACCAGACATCAGTTATGCCACATTTACCAAGGACATACAAATGTTTCGTCATGATGGGTCTGAAATTGATACCGAAAATTAAGTTCTTGTAAGCAAACCCAACTGGTATAGGGCGATATATGTTATACGCAATGATTAAGAAAGGGGTTAAAAATATATTTTTGGAGACCCAACTTGCGATGAGAGTAATCCTATGTGTGGCTTGACATCTATGAAAAATAATAGTATTATTTGGGTTAGAAATCTGAAGAGAGGGGAGAGATTGTGCACATAATACAAATTACACTGTTATTCATCACATAAAATATATATAAATTAGTTTACTGATTGATAAGATAATTTTAAATGATAAAATTTAAAGGTGGATTTATGATTTATGGGTACTTCTAGATACACCAGGGACGCACAATGACACATATGAATGCATTATTTCCAACATTTTGTTTTGGGTTACATTATCTTATGAAAAATAATATCATATCGTGCATGCTCTAGCCTACTTTAGTTGGGAGATTGTGACGATTGGAAGATTGTGACGATTTCATAAAATGATAAAATATAGTGTTATTTAATCTAGTTAGTGTGTTTTTCTCTTTCGAGTATGTTACTACAAGGAAAATTCATGGAATATGTGAAAAATCTGAAAAATACTTTTATATTTTTTTTTCTTTTTTTTTTTTCAGAAGAAAAAACATAATATATTCATAAAAAAAGAGATTACATTATGCAAATGCAAGAAGCATATGCAAAAATGTGGATCGAGCCACATACAAATCTGCATAAACAGATCACCAAATATAGCCCTGAAAGACCAATAATGCCCAGAAAACAAGGCAAATCCATCTATAAGGTGCAGAAATGGCACCAAAGCACAAAGCAGACAAGCAACGGAAAACAGCGCAAGATCTGACCGCCCAATACAAAAGGAGAGGCACGAAAAAAGGAAGAGAGCAGCACAAGAAGCCACTCCTTCCCCGCCCCCTCAAACTCTCCACTCGAAATCAGACGAGAAACAAGATCACTGCCACAATCAACCACATTTGCCTGTAGAAAAGACCAACGGAAAGATCCATAGAAGTGGCACGAAACAGAGCAAAGCCCGTTGTTCCCTCAACGCTCCAAAGGATATTCCGTGGCTAGAACAACCCTAACTGCCGCCGAGAAGGAGACGACCCACGGGAGCAGAGGCGAGAACCGGGGGCAGAGGCGGCATGGGAAGCCACCTCGCCCCCGCTCAGAGAAGACTAAGAGACCAGAAGAAGAAAAGAAGCCTGCAGGACGAAACCCCTCTGCTAGCTTCTCGCCGCTCGATTCAGGGGAGCCCGCTCCTCATGCCCCGCTCGCCTTTGGAGAATCCCCGCAGATTCGCCGCTCCTGCTCCTCCCGGATATCCTGCTTGCCGCACCTACTCCTGCTCGCCGCTCTTGTCCCTGTTCCTTTTCGCTCACCTGCTCCTACCGGATCCCTTGTTCCTGCTCCTCCCGGTTCCCCGCTCCTGCTCCTGCTCCCTCTCTCTTGCATACAAGACCTCCCGCTCCTGCTCACCGCTCCTGCTCCTTTTCTACGTTCAAACCCTCCCGCTTGCTCACCTGCTCCTGCCGAATCCCCTGCTCCTGCTCCTCCCGGATCTCCCGCTCCTGCTCCTACTCCCTCTCACTCCTGCTCCTGCTCCTGCTCCCTTTCTCCTCCGCACAAAACCTCCCCTCCAAATCTACAAGGTATATGAGAAGGATCTTGAAGTTTTTCGAAATCTAGCGATCAAGCTCCGTCACTCCTTCCAATTCTGTCAGTTCCGTTGTCGACCTTCCCTTTACCCGCACTGCGTCTGCGCAGGCTCCTCCTCCTTCCGGAATCTCGAATCAGCGTTCAAGCTCCGTCGCTCCGTCCGCTCCTCCCGCTCCTGCCAAAAGCCCCAGATCCCTCAGTCCTTTCCGCGCAGGCTCCTCCTCCTTCCGGATTCTCGAATGATCCCTCGCTCTGTCCAAGTTCCATCGCTCCGTCCGCTCCTCCCGCTCATTTTTCTTGTTGTCATCTAATTTATTATTCAAAAAATACCTTTATATTTTATATGAACCGTACATATGTTTTTTTGTCCAAGGGAGTATTTATTTTTAATAAGTTTGGAAGTTATTACATCATGTCCCTTACAAAAATTAAAAGTTAATCACAACCCTTACGAAAATTAAAAGTGAAAAGAGAAAATTTAATATTTGTTTCTAACTTAAATCTATATTCAAAATATTATCAAATCAAAATGAAACTAAAAGACATTTTTAATTATAACATTTAAAACATATTAAAGCCATTAGAAATTTAGTTTTTAGTTATGTTAACATTAAATTACATATGCTTTTCAACATTTCAAAGCTATATTTCCAAGTTCTTCTTTAAAAAATCTACTATCCAAATCAAATACATTATATAGTGGACAATTCCAAAATCTTTTAAGTCGTAGTAATTTTAACCTTAAACCATACAATTGATTTATTACATAAACACCCTACGCAAATTGATTTATCTCCCATTAATATAAAATAACATAATTTTTAACTGAACAATTTTCATTTATTTAAATTAAATTTTAAAATATGGTTGTTATATATAGAAAATAAGCATTTAAATTGTTCAATGTAATATTCACTATGCAAACAAAACCATTTATAGAGGTTTCCTGATTTAAGCCACCAGCGGATGAAGAAAACTTTGCGGACAACTCGTTTGGTTTTACTCGGAGAGAAGATCACAGGAGGATCAATATAATAATAAAGTAATAAACATTATATCAACGAATAACTAATCATAACAATATTTGAAAATTTATCAAGGGATAATGACAACCTAGTAGTGCATTATTATCACTTTTAAGTCTATATAGTTTTTGTTATCCATGCTCTATCACATCTTATTCATTATTAAATCATTATTTATTATTTATTTTATTAATATTATTATTTTGAAATATGCATAAAGGCCTCATAATAATGAAAAAATAAATTGCATCTTCATGTTATTTTATAATGTTCTTTACTTTTTATGGTTTTGTTTTTCAACCGTAATTGTAATATTTCTTTTCACTAATTAGAAATCATACTTAAAAAAATGATCATATATATTTATATATATATATAAAATTATGTTATTATTGTTGAGAAAAACATAATTAATAAAGAACATTAAAATTAAAGATATAATGAAACTTCTAATATGAATATTTATAAATTTATTTTATCATAACACATATTAAGTATTATTTTGATAGAAATGTAAAGTTTTTCCGGATTACTTTGATGAGCATGGGCTACCATAGGCTTAAATAGGTTCCACCGTTTAAATGTCATTGAAATGCAATATTTAGAATTATTTAATAATGAAACGATTACTTTTACTTTTTACTTGGTGATGTACAAATCACAGTTTATTTGTTATCTATGTTTTTTTAGACTAGTTGAATTTTTTAAGTTTGAATTTGTATGGTAGAAAATATAAATAATAAATATTCTAAATGTCTTATTTTTTTGTTTAGCTAAAAATATTGTCTTATTTTGGTATATTACAAAATAGGTTAATGAATCAATACTCAATGGTATATTGAAGGAGTAAATTTTTGTCTTTTTATGGACCATTCGTATGTAATTCGAGGTGTTTTGGTTTTTCTTGAATAACAATGATTTTGACTTGGATTTTTAGTGTTTCCTTTTCTGCTTGAGCTTGAAGGGATGCTCCTTTCACCTTTATGTGGACCTTTTCCTCTACTTCTAGAATGCGATCTTCCTTTGCCTCTACTTTGACCGACTGAGACTTGTTTCTTGAAAACATGAGCCAACGAGGAATTGTTGTGTTGTTTAGCCTATGCTCATGAGGAATGAGTGATGCATTTCATCCAGTGGAAATTATGTTAGACCCCTTATCTCCTCTATTGCCATAACAATCTAATCAAATCTTGTTGTAAACTCCTTCAAATATTTTGAACCACTCTATTCAAAAATTTCACCATGAGATCTGATTTGACTTATCAGTCAAATAACTTGTGTAAAAAATTATTCTATTGTCATAGAATCCTTCATACATATTATTTCAAAATCTCTTCTCAGCCTTTGCAGTTTTGTTGTCTTCATATTTTCCATGCCTTGACATGTTGTTTGGAAAATCTCCCATGCTTTATTTAACTTTGTCTGCAATCCTTAGAAAATTACTTTCATGCACTAGTTGAAATATGTAGAAGAGGGCTTCAGAGTTCTTCCTGTTATCTCTCAACACATCACTCTCTACTTGTTTTAATGTATAGTATATTGTTGCATCAATTCATTCTTGTACCCCATTCTCTATTAAATCGCATATATCTTGAGAAAAAAAATGTTTTCATTGTGACTCCCAATAATCATAGTTATTTCCATTAAATTGAAGAAACTGTTGATTTTTCAAGGTTGTCATTTGATAAGAAAAACTTGACATTTTTGACAAGCCTCCAAATTAGACACAAATTAAGGTCCATCTAAACTTTCTTAGGCACATAAATGTTATACTAAATCTCTCCTCTACGTTTAATAATTTCACTTTATCTTTAATACCTTCTTAGAAAGGTTTAGAGATAATTCCATCTTATGTGTCTAATATTATTTATTTTTATGGAATATGGAGTGAATATTGAGTAAATTATGAGTGAGATAATATAGGGACTTTCTCCCTACTACAAGATGGACCAAATTTGGATAATAAATGAACAAGATATCATAAAATTATTGTTGAATTCTGGAGCTCCACTAGTTGGGAAAATATAGGAATGTATTCCCTGAAATTTAATGAAGATTCCTAGTGTTGGGAACCAAATCCACTTTTTGAGGTATTTTGAAGGGGAAAATTGCTTCCTTTTAAGGAGGATACCTCCCCATCTATTTGTATAAGTACCAATTCAAATTTTCCTCTAGGGGCATATATTTCTTAGTTTTATTGTGGATAAAACTTGTTCTTTAGAAGCTACACTTTCATTTCTAATAGGATGTACTTGGACAGATTAAAATAATGAAGCTTGGTGCCATTTTTAGCTTCTAAAGCTTGGTTTCCTTCATAGTACTCTGGGTATCCTTGGGCTTGGCAATCCCAGGAGCCTCATAGGCCTACTGTATAATTTATTTATTTCGTTTGAATGTATTTTTTACTTGCATCTCTTAACTCTACATTTACTATTCATCATTCTTTTGTTGTAGATCATATTGGTTAAATGAGTGAAGTGAATTTTTTTTACAAGTTTTTTACAGAGTCACATGTATGATTCATTCTTATAACAACCTTGAAAAGTCATATTCATCATTGAGCTACTTGGATTGGTTTACTGGTTCATAAATCTAGAATTTCTGGAAGTCTCTTTGTTAGGCTAGGAGGTAACTCCATGAATTTGAATTGTGTTTTGCATTAATATGTAACATGAATATATACATGGAGAGGAAGTCTATTGGGTTTCATCTCCTAATGAATTTTCGTATTTCAATTCTCTTTAATTTCCCATTTACAATATTTACATGCATTTACCTAATCCCAAAGATTAGGTGTCAACATTTTCCCCCTTAATCTGAAGGGATGTTGGTAAGTTCAAGAATCATTCTCAATCTTTCAAACTTTTCTCTGCCAGGCGCTTTAGTGAAGATGTTTCTTATCTGCTCATTTATGGAACGATGGCATATGTGGATTGTCTTAACCTCAACATTATGTCAAATCAAATGGTATTGCGTTGATGTGCTTCGTTCGATCATGCAACTTTGGGTTCCTGGCCAACTTTATTGCATAAGTGTTTTCAATCAAGAGAGGAGTTGAATGCACCAGTTTCTCTTGTAAATGTTCAAGAATTTTCCCAAGCCACACAATTTCCTTTGTTGCTTTAGTTGCTGCCACATATTTTGCGTAAATTTTGGAATCTGTTTGAACTAATTGTTTTTGTCACCTCCAGGAGGCAGTTCCTAAGCCAAAACTCATAACATAACCTCAACTATGTACCCCAGTTTTGTTACCTTCATCAAAGTATGAATCATAATATCAAATCAAGCTGAAGTTGCCCACATGTGTATACTTAAGTCCAAAGTCTTGAGTTCCCTTCAAGTACTTTAGGACTCTTTTGCAGCAAACCAATGACCCTCAGAGGGCTTTTGCATAAACTTGGAGAGGATTCCAACAACAAATAAAATGTCTAGTCAAGTAGTAGTCAGCTAGTTGAGACTTCCTACAAGTTGTCTATAATTTGTTGCATCCTGAAATTATTTTTCTTCAGTGGATATGAGCATTAAGTTATGTTCCATTAGAGTAGTCAAGGGACTGCACTCGGCCATGCCAAACCTATTCAACATATTTCCAATGTACTTCTTCTAAGAGAGGAATATAAACTTTAGATGTTGAGTTACATAAGTAAAATGATAGTAGTGAACATAGCCCAAATCTATCATTTTAAAAATTGTCCTCAATTCCTTCTTTATGGATGCAAAATATCTTTCAATGTTCCTTGTCATAAGAAGATAATCTACATACACCACAAGATATACAACTATTTTGCAAAATTTATAGACAAACAAAGTTATATCATCAATATCATAATGTTTGAAGTTGATTTTAGAATATGGTCAGTTAACTTCTCTTGAGGTCATACAAGGATTTTACAAGCTTTCATATTTTATGTTTTTGACCCTTCATGACAAATCCTTTTTTTTTGGGACATAAAAACATTCTCTTTCACGTCTCCATACATGAAAGTAGTTTTTACAACCATTTGATGGGTTTTCTAATCATTCTGAGTTTCCAAGGAAAAGAGTATCTAGATGGTACCCCATTTTCTTGTGGGGGAAAAGTCTCCTCATAGTCAACCCCTTCCCTCTATACAAAACCTTTTTTCATAAGCCTAGATTTCTGCTTGTCAAGTGAGCCATATGCTTTATACTTGTCCTTGAAGACTCACTTGTAGCCAATTGGTTTGGTTCCCAATGTAGGATCAACCAGCTTCCACGTGAAATTATTTATCAGAGCATCATATTATTTCTACATTGCTTCTTTCCATTCATCACGAGAAGCAACTTCTTTGAAGGAATTTGGTTCAAAATTTCTAGACAAGTTCAATTCAAAATCATAAGAAACATAAATATCAAGAGGGGAATAATAATTGTCGACATCACCTCCATTTTGTTTGGTTGAGCTTATTGTTATTTTGATTCAAACCTCATCAGTGCGAGCACTTTCAAGTGTCTTTGTCATCCATTTTGGAGGACCTTTCTGAGATGGCGCAGGCTACTCAATTGATGAGATGGGATTGAATCAAGATTTAGTCTCCCAATTATTTCAATCACATCACTCGAAGTGTCATTAGTGGCTATATATTCATGTGGGGGAGAGAGTGCCTTAGAAGAAGACTCCACATATTCATCCAGTATAGGAATCCCCGCTTCAATATGTGGAATCTCATTATCAAATTCTTGAAAAAACATTGCATGTTGGATTCTATCCAAGAAATTGTTGAAGGCTAAAAAATATTAGAGTCAATAATGGGGAAAACCACCCGGTTGAGAACTTAGAGAAATTGTTTTTCTGTTTGAGATGGTGGCTCCAAGAGGGTTGATGGGACTGATTTCCCTTAAAAATATATATGAAAACCGATAAAATATATATAAGTGTGAAGGTTGATGGATGTATATAAAAGAAAATGAATATAAGGGCCTTACAATATCAGTCCCAAGACAATATATCTCCTATATATGTGACTTGAAGATTTCAATTATAATATGACAATGTAGATCATCAAATTATTCATGAATATAAAATAAGTAATGATAACTAATTTAATTAAATAGTTAATTAAATTAGGTGATGTAATTCAATAAACATATAAGATATCATCCTTCGTCTATATACCTAACAAATTTTGATTAAAACACATCAATAGTGATAATTGTTCAATTAACATATATGACAAACTTGAAAGAAAATAATAATTCAACTCATAAACATATCATCAGTATATAGATAGTAGTACTTGATACACATTAACTGTGCTCATAAGTAAAATCGCAATGGTTTTTCTTTATATCAATACTTCTTTTATGTTACAGTAGTACAAACCAAAACCTTTCTTGCAAAAATTCAAACCCATACTTAATAACATTGAAGGGGATTTATAGTTTGAAACCAAAACTCAAATATAGAAAAGTTCCATAAAATTCTGGTGGTTTAGAAAAACCACACTTGAAATAAAATACAAGATAATAATAGTGTGTTGTTATAACAACTTTGATCGTGACTATGAGGAGAATTTCTTTTCCATTTGTTGTCAAAGATCACATATGTCTATCGTTGGCTTAAATTTAGGTGGATGGTGAGAATCAATGTGCATTCGAGAAATGAATAATGCATTGTTAAGTGTTGAAAGAAGATGAATGGTGGTATTTGAAAGACACCTCTGCATGAACCGCTGAGTGTGAGGTTTGACTAGGAACTTCCAATGGAATTCCAAGTCAATATTTGATTGGCCCTTTATTCCCTCAACCTTCTTCTTTGATGATTCTTTCCAAGTCCTTGTTAGCAATTTTACATTGGGCAAGGTATCTTTAGGGCAACATGAAATGAGATTAGCCTATAGTAGGCTATCATTGATTGATTCAATCATGTTGTTTGATATGTCACTGGCACCATAGATTGCCATCTCCCCATGTTTGAGCCTAATCTCCCATTCTAGAAAGACAATGTCTTTCTAAGATTCTTCTATTTTTGGGAGATTGGTCGATCGACCTTGGGAGTTGTCCTGCTAATCAATGAAGTTGGAAATATTTTCCTCTACTTCTTTGTAACATATCCTTAGATTGGACAATTGATCTACAAGTGAATCACTTGATTGGCATAGGCCTTGGGTGATGGCCATAATTTTACAAAATACAACTTGCTGCTAAGAAAGTAGGTTGTTTAGCTCTCCTACTTCTCTCCTAAACTTAGTTATTTCTCGATTAGCCTTTCGTTGCTAAATTATGTGTTGCAGCTCCTATATTTGGGAATATCGACTCTTCATGTCATATTCATATTGAATATTCAGTTTATCAAAATTTGTTTTCAATTGTGCAACCTTAGCTTTCCATTACTGAGTGATTCCCCACTTTTCACTTTCCAAACCCCTGTTTAAGCTACCTTATTTTCTCATCCTTCTCCCTAAGGAGTGTTGCACCTATGAGGCTTTATCAATTATTTCACTAGAATATGCTCCTACATACTACCATAGTCTTCCTAGGTCTTCAGCATGGGTGACCTGGGAATCTTTGTAGAGTAGTTGAAAGGAGGCATTGCAAGGGAACAAAGTCTACCTTTGTTCACTGCTTCTCCTTTTCCTTTTTTGTTGACGACTGCCTTATGCTTTAGACTGTAGAATACATCAAGAGGAGGAATCTCCTCCATTTTCAGAATGACCTTAGAGGTCGGAAATATTGTGATGATATTTGAATCATCAGCGTCTGTAGGTTCCTTTGAAGCCTCAACAATGACTAAGGTCTTCTTTGTGATTTTAGGAGTTTGTGTGATCTTCATTTGGAACAGAGTTTGCAAATTTTTAGGGTAAACTTCTTTGGAAAATTGTTCCCAAATTGATTCTAGATTCTTATCTGTTAGAACTTCCCCTACCTTTGAAGAAGAAGAAGCCTTTGTCTCTTTTGTATGAGCTACATCTGAAACATGTGATGTGCTCACTGCTTTGTCATGCTTTGTGGTATACTGATTTAGTTTTAACAAATATGTGGGAAAGTAGGAAATCCTTTTAGTCCTATAATGATTGAACTGGACCAATTCTTCATAGATGAACTGCATTGTTTCCTCTTTATAAGCCTTTGCATAGTCGAAGCCTCACTCAAATAGGTCATCAAACTTATCAGGCTCATTCTTGGTAGTATCAATGGGGTCAAACTTTCGATTCAAAATGGTTCGAAAGTTCATAAACTATATTTACTTGATTTCCTTGGTAGCATGTTTGAAATTCTTAAGGGAATAGAAACCACAATTAAAGGGAAAGACAAGCCACATTGTCTTTTTATTATCTTTCATGACCTTAGATAGGACATATCCCATAGGTTGATAGGTTGTTTCTCAGGCTAGGAGCTTGTCGGGAATATATAGGGGTAACATATGTGGGTGTGAAAGCCTTCCAAAAACATGAGAATGGGTAAAGGACTCTTCTCCAAAACATATGCCAACTGACAACAGGTCATTATTTGCTTCAAGTGAGATTCTAGGGCATTTCTCATTAAAAAGAAAGTAGTGGATCAAAAACACAACTCCATGGAAAATTTTGTAGTTTTGGGGCTGATATTTTGAATCCCAAAGAATACTATGATATACGTGGATAGGAATAGCGTCTTGTATGGTCCATTTCCATCCCATGGATGAGAAATTAGAAGTGAAGAAAATAAAATCCATTATGTAGGCACTCATGTAAAATGGGGGAAAAATATTTTCATAAAAGCTGCATTTCTTCCTATATTCTAGGATTTGGATACTTAATTTGTTAGATAGAATAGAACCCCATTCCATAACATATCTATCGGATGCTGCATCAATCATGGGTGCCCATTGGTCTGAAAACTTTTGGGTATTGGCATAACTAAATAATCTACATATCATGGTAGCAACCTAACAATAGGGTTCATCAAGACAAGCTATAGAGTACATACCCTTGTCCTCTCACTTATGCTTGCTAGAACCTTTTCTCCATCGTCTTTTGACCTCAAATTCGTCTTGATTTTCCTTCATGAAATTATCAATGAATTCATCATATTTCTTTTGAGGTGACAAAAGCTGGTACATTTGAGACAAATCTTTGTTGGTGAAAGAGAAGATGACTGTGTTCCTCTAGGTCATAAATTTTCTCTCTGAAATGTTTGGATGGTTCATGACCCATTTGATCATGTCGATTTAAGGAAAGGCATTCAATTGAGCAACAATTCTATGGAGGAATGAATTAGCTAGATCACTATATCTAGTATCAGAAATCGAGAATGAATCTTCATGTGTAACTACTCTTTTTGTGACCTTAGACTCTTCATATTCAAAAACATAATACATGGTATCCCAATTAGAGGTTCTCTCATTTGGGGTGTATGTGGTATTGAAACATATTGCAGGATATTCTGCAACCTCGGGGGGAGAAGCAACTGGTTGTTGCTGAACAACAGGTTTCCTTCTGGGTTTGGTCGACCAAGACATTTCTGCTGAATTAGGAGAAACTAACACTCAGAGCTAATAACTTACATCAAATAATTGATTACACAATAATTGAAGACTTTTATAAGCAAAATCTTAGGAAATTGTTAGCAATAATGAAGACGTTTATTATATTAAAAACCATAAATTCTGCACATTTGGTCATTTATTAATAAATTTTAAATTCACATGGGCTACACTACACGTCAACATATCAGAGAACTTTATCGGTGAAGTTTCATTGTCGCATCATTAAAATATGCGATATCGTTTACCTCCGATAAGATTATAGCACATAGAAGCTTAGAGTTATAGGCAGGAAGAATTATCAGAGGTTTCACAATGATGTTTTCATAGCGGGGAATTGAAAGGATTACTTTCAATTAGGAAATCCCAATATGACACTTACGATATGAGAGTCGGGTAGTATATTAGAGATCGGAAATCGAGGGTGAGCTGAATATTGGAGATCGAAGGTTATGGTATTGGTGGGGTCGCATATCAGAGAATGTAGTGGGAAGGGATATTAGATATTGGAGGATCAGATGATTGGACATCGACATGAAAATGAAAATGTTAATATGGAAACCTCGATATGCTATGTGCAAATCTTCCAGGGTCAGACCTTTATTTTTATAACATAAACAAAAAGTTATTTTATTATTTTAAGGCTTAGGCCATACGAAACCTGATCAGGAAATGTTTTAATAAGGGTTTTTCTTATGGGGACATGTTGGAAATCTCCAATAAAATGTTTCCAAAGAGAGTTTAAAGTAATTCCATTGTTTAAAGGTTTAAGATTCAATATTTGAGTTTCAATAAGGGAAATCTCTAGATTCAATCAATATTTGGAAATAATAAAGATATGATTACCTTTTTTATTGGATTTTTTGGGGTTTTATCCTAAATTTTAAAAGGGTCCCCATTATTTATTAGTTCTACTATTAACTATAATGGGCTGCTGTTGACTAGTACAACAATTGGTGACACACTCGACGAAATATTTATCTCTATTAAATGTAAATGAAGGTTTAATTAATTAAACAAGAAGACTTAGAAAGATAAAAAATTCTTGAAGTTTAGTTGATAACAATTACTCTAGATAAAAGAACTCATCATTTTGTGAATTATCTCATAACCTGTTCATTGATGAAATTTTTTTTTATCTTTGTTTGTCATCTAATTAGTTATAGAGATAAAATTAAAAAATACAAAAGTTTAGCTTTTAAGATAGACCCATTTCTCACTAGTAGAGCCACGCCTACCAACAGGCATCCATAGACTCAATAGTGTTACCATTTGACCATAGATATACCAGTATCCCATCCACTTATAGTAAAATTCTTAGGTGTTTTTAATCTTTTCATTTTAAAATTTTGTTTTAAAGTTTGTCTGAAAGCCATTGACTTTGTTTAGTGACCAGATTATGACAATATCATTAACAAGTTATAATGACATTGAACAATTCGACTCATGATGAGACCTCATGTCTTATGGTTATATAAATGTAAGCCATTATCCTGGTTTGGTTACTAGTTTGATAATGTCAGTATCATGGTTTTTCCATGATGATGGTAAGTCAACTCATGATGAGACCTCTTATCTTTCAAGTTTTATATATTTTTGGATTACACTCTAAAAAGCTTAAAATCAATGGATGGGAGGCATATTCACTCCTTAAGAGTAATCGATGACAACTGAAGTCAGAAAATTCTAAAAATTCATAATAGCCTTTACTTTTGTAAGGAAAACCTTTTGCATGATCAATCAAGGGATAACTAGATTTTATAAAGTTTTCAAGCTATGAATCATTCACATTTTAACGGATATAAATATTTTAGAGTTTTGTTGTAACTGCAAAACTAAACCTCAATATTATGATTTGTTTTCTAAAAATCTCTCGCTTAATCAATCAAATCTCATTTTAATTAAGAGACACCATAATATGAGGAAAAGCATGTATTACCTAACAATGATAGGGATAAGACACCAGTATATACATATGATTAATTACGTATTTACAAAAGGATAGGTATCCTTAATACAAATCTTTCTTCAAAACTAGCCCATTAATAGTAAGAGCATCCCTCTTTCCTTATATATCTTGTAGAATAAAAGTTGATGGGCCTAGTTTTTGAACAATCTGAAATGGGCCTAGCCATAGTCTTTGCAACATTGAAGTTTGTCTTTCTCCTCATGGGCTTTGTCCCATTTTAGAATTAGATCGCCAATTTCAAAATTTTTATTTTGAACTAAACTTGCACGAAATGAGGACTTAACCAATTCTTGGTGATGGGCATGGAGTTGTCAAGCTTTATCTCTTTGTTCCTCCTGTTTAAGGATTTGAGACATTCTTAGTTGAAGAGTAGAGGAAGGGTTTTATTCAATGGACTGCACTAGGGCTAGTGATGGTATAGCTAGATTAGGTGATAAAATAATTTCTCTACCATATACTAATTAAATAGGAGAAATGCCTATATAGGCCTTCTGGGTAATTATTTCAACCCATAATGCAAAGAATAGATATTTATGCCAATTTCTCTTATTTTGGTCAATGGTCCATTTGATTATTCTGATGAGGTTTTTTTTGGTAGATTCTAATAAGCTATTTCCTTGTGGATAATAATTTGCAGAATACTTCAATTTAAAACCTTTTCTAAGGGAAAATTCAGTAATGGTGTTACTGAAAAATATGATACATCATCAAAAACTAAACCATAAGGAATCCCTAACCTATTAATAATAAATTTATCAATGAATTCAGTAATGCTCTTAGAATTGGCCACCTTCAAGGGATAGATTCCACCCACTTGGTGAAGTAATCAGTAGGAGTCAAGATGTATTTATGCTTCTTGGAAGAGTTAGGAATAGTCTCAGCTATTATGTCCATTCCCCATTGTTCAAAAGGTTCTTCAAGGTTGGTTTATTTTGTCTTCCAGCAGCAGTTTGGCAGAGTTTACACTTTCTAACAAAATCATGAGTGTCCATGAATAAAGTTAGCCAATAATAACTAGCATGTAGGATCTTGTGAGAAGTGTCGTCTCCACCATAGTGTCCTCTAGGTATTCCATCATTTATCTCCTACAAGATCTTTTCAACTTCATAGTTTTCTAGACATCATAACAAAACATAATCATAATTTCCTCTAAATAAGACATCATTAATAAGTTGATATTGATTAGTCGTTAGTCCGAGAGCTCTTTTCTTCTTGTAATTGATTTTCACTAGAGCATAACCATTTTTTTAATAAAAATGAGATCAACATATTGGGATTGAATGTGAATCGGAAATACCTCAGTGATCTTAACATTATTACCTAAATCTGCATTAGCTAATTTGTCATTAGCTTCAGTAAGTGACTTGCAAAAACCTTTAACCTCTAACAATTTTAGTTGGTTTAATATCTAGGTCATATTCTTGTAGGGCAGTAACCCAATTCGATCTTTTCTCTCCTATTTCTTTATGTATAAGTAATTTCATAACAACAGGGAAATGAACAATTACTTTAGTGTGTGTCTTCAGGAGGAAAGGCCTGAAATGATTTATGGATTTAAAGACTGCAAAGCAATGCTTCTCAACCTCTGAGTAATTGAGCTTAGATCCTTATATATTTGCACTAAAGAATGAGATTAGAGCCTCAATTTGTTTTTCATTAGGTTGAGTTAAGAGAGCTCCATAAGATTGTTGGGAAGGAAAAGTATAAAGAGTAAAATGTTTAGTAAAATCAGGGATTGATAATGAAGTGGAATCAATGATTTCTTGTTTTATTGCCTCAAATGATCCTTTTTAGTGAGTCCCCACTTAAAAATTGACTTATCCTTGATCACATCTTCTAAGGGAAGTACAATTTCGGAGAAATTTGGGATAAATATTTTGAAAAATTTAATTTTCCCGAGGAATGATTGCATAGAATTTTTGTTAAGGGGCAAAGAGATTTCATGTATTTCCTTGATTCTATTAGGGTCTATACAAATTCCTTGTTGACAGACAATAAAACCTATAATTTTTCCTTCGTCAAGAGAAAAAAATGACTTCTTGTGATTCAATAAAATTCCAAATTTATTACATCTTTCAAGGATTTGGTTCAAATCATGGAAATGATTCTTCCTTTGTTTTGAATAAATTATAATTTTATCAAGATATGTTGCAACTGACTTTTTAATCAAACATATGAAAGAAATATCCACCAACATTAACTAATTCAAAAGGCATTTTCCGATAAGCATATGTCCCCCACTTGGTCATGGAGGTGGTCTTGAACCTATCATATGGATGTACAAGTATTTAATTATATCCCGAAAAACCTTCTAAGAAGAACATTAGTTCAGAACCAATGACATATTGTAAAATTTGCTCCATTAGGGTTAAAGTAAAATTATCCTATTCACAAGCTTTATTAAAATTCCTAAACTCAATACAAATGCAAAAGTATCCATTCTTCTTTCTGATAGGCACATGATTTGAGACCCACTTGGAAGGTCTACTGGAAAAATGATTTTAGCTTTAAGAAGCTTGTTCAGTTCATTTTTATTTTGAACTTCCAAGATAGGGTGGATATTTCTTAGCTTTTGTTGAATAGACTTGACATCTAGAAGCATATGAATAGCGTGTTGGATGATGGATGTATCATAGGTTCTTAGATCATCATAATCCCATGCAAAAATATTCCTGTACTTTTTCAACAAATGGATGAAAGAAAATCTTTCATTTGGTGACTGTGCAAGGCCCAAGTTAATGTTATGATGTTTATGATCGCATTCTATGTTAACTAACTCATATCTCAAGGTATAACTCTAAGTTTTGCAATTGGTGGTTCTTTTGAATCTATCCTTTAAGTCATATAAGTCTTCCAATTTAACTACAGGTTTGGGTAAATTATTTTCATCAGAGGATTGATTTTGCATCTTGTCATGCTCATATTCATCAAATTATTTGATCGGAGTAAGAACCTTCTGATGTTAAGAAACTCAGAATATCATCGTCATCATTAAACACACTCCAATCCATTACATTATCTAGGATGGACGGGAAAAAATAAATTCAATTGAAAATTTGTCAGGGCTAAAATCCTTGGGTGGAATGAGTTTAGAAGCAACATTTTCTAGGAGGTCGGCACTAGCATTATGTATCCTTGGGATGGGAGCTATGTCAAATGTAGTAAAATGAGTAGTGAGGTCTTGAATCAAATACTGATAATGTCTAAGGTGACTAGAAACACAGTGGATGGTGTTTCTAACTTGTTTAATGATAATCTCTGAATCACCAAACACTTTAAGGTATTTGATGTCAATACTAATAACCTTTTATAAACCCTTCGCAAATGCTTCATACTCAACAAAACTATTGGTACAGTCAAATTCTAATCTACATGCAAGCATAGTTTTCTCACCTTCAGGACTTACCAAGATGCAACCAGCTCCTGCACCTTCGCTGGATTTTGAACCATCAAAATAAAGAATCCAAAATTATGTATCATGCTTGTTTACAATTTTGTCTACAATATTAATACACTTAGATGAATTAGTTTGTGAATATTTTTCAATTTGAGATGCTACAAAATCAACTAAAAATGGAGACATTTGTGCTAGAAATTTCCAAAGAAGGATTTGAAAGAATAGTTCCCAAGGATTTTATTTGAAAATCCTATTGGCTCATTTTCTTCATCAAAATCAGTGATTGAATGTTTCATATGATTATCTCTATTGACACGAATTTGATTTGGTTTTCCATTGTAGGGAAGCCACAAATGTGACCAATCAGTTGCAAAATAGACACGTAGCTTTTTAGACCAATCTCTGCCTAAAATAAGACCATAAAACTCAGGGTTGTCAACTACTAATATATCAACTATCTGACAAACTTCAGATTTTGAAGATGGTATAATTAAGACAAAATTCATTTCCCCTAAAACTCTGACCTTTGAGCAATCTAATTGAACAATTTGTACAATAGATTTTTGGGGAGATATATTTAGCTTAAGAAAAACTACATAAGGCATGATATTAGATGATGCACTCAAATCTGCCAAATAATTATGAACATTTTTTTTTTAAATTCAAAATTCAAGAGAAAGGGAGGAGAATGAGAGTTTGATCTTCTCCGATTAGAATAATATTTGAAGGATTAACTTTACTTGAAGAGACATTAGGAGTCTTGACTTTTCCTTTTGAATATTTTGAAGTCACAACAATAGGTAATGGAGATACAAGAATTGCATTTAACTCCTTAAGTAAGAATTTATGTTGTTGTTTCAGCTTGCTAACTTCATATAGGGAGATGTTGGCTTTAACCTTCTTAATTTCCTACACAATTTTATACTCAATGGTATCATAGACTACAAGGGTTTTAGATGAATAAGGAGGCTTAGAAGTAGTAGGATCAGAACTTGAGGGAGGATTAGAAGTCTTTTTTAAAATGATTTTTCTTTAGCAAGAGGAGAAAGAGACTTCTTATTTTGATTTGCAGGAGGAGTATGAACATGTCCTTTACTTCTTCTTCCTCATGTCTTTTTGATGAAGTTAAAATAAAATCACACAAACCATGAGCCTCTTCTAATTATTCTTCTTGGTACTATTTAGTGGATAGGCCTTGTTCTTCCTCATCATCATCCTAGTCAGATCCTGCATTGAAAATGATGGTAGGCAATTGTGATTGGGATGGCTGATTTTTTCTAAAAGGCTGAAAAAGATTTTGAGACGATTCAACAACCTATTTCTTAATCTCCACCATTTCATTTGACATAGTCTTGAGAACATTTTGTAATCCTTCTAGATGGAAACGATCTTTTGGAGCTTTCTTCTTTGGTTCATCCCTAGTAGTGACAGTTTTGGTTTGCTTCCTTTCCTCAAGAGTTGTTTCCTTCTTAAGGGAAGGATTTTATTTTCTATAGATAATACCTCTTTCATATTATCAGCTAATGAAATTTTGTTTGCCCTATCGATAAATATTGCAATATTTGAAGGGAGGGCACTAATGTACTAGTCAACTTATACATCTACTCCATGTCTAGGAGTTTCCAAGATTTTTTTCAGTAGCTTGTTAAACATTGAGTTTAAATCCTTAATCTTCTCACTTGGATTAGATTTAAGATTTGGCAAATTGTTAATAAAAGTGGTGGTGGTTTTGTCATCTCCAAATTTGAGTAATAATTGTTCTTCAAACATATCTGAGCTAGTTATAGACCCATATGGAGGAGAAAATACCATGACAAGGAAAATTTCTAACAACACAATATTCTTGATTACCTCCATTTAAATATATGGCCAACATAAAATAATGAAGATGTTCCTCTACAGGGAGGCCATCATCAAGATTATATTTAGGGATCCATATTTCTAGGTGTTTAGGTAGATGGTGTAGTGGTGGAGCCATTTGAACTGCCCTAGGATTATTCAATGGTTTGTTAGCCATCCTAGGATTTATTACAACAGAGGAGGTTGTAGAAGAAGTGGAGGATGAAGAGGATTCACACTGGAAGATGATGAGGATTTTGTAGTGGAAGATGATGTCGTAGTGCTACTAATTACATGAATAGAGGAGGTTGTAGAAGATGCGGAAGATGAAGAGGAAGGGATAGTGGAAGAGGTCACCATGGTGCTACTAGTTACAACCACATCGGATAATTGTGTTTGACAAACGGATGGGATAAGAGGTTGATAAGAAGAAGATAAATAGGTAGAAGAAGAAGTAGGGCTAAGATAAGGAGTAATATGGGGAGATGATGATGTAAGCTCACTAGGAGAAGAATGCGTTTTTGGTGTGATTTTCTTTCTCCAATGAGTGAACAATAGAAATTCAAAAGGTTTGACTCCAAGATTTTCACAATAGGATCTAGTCAGTACGCTAAAAGAATATAAAGAGGATGTAATACTTCCTTTCAATATGTCTAATTGAACAATTTTCTCTTTAGAGATAGATATTTCATCCAATTTATGGATTAAATACTAAACTTTATGGGACTCTGAAAGTGTAAGTGTGCTAGGAGCGTTTGGTGATTGTTTGAGAAACTTTAGATAATGGAGTTGGAGATTTAGAATATCATATGGAAGTTGGTGGTGATTTTGAGGGGGATTTACTCTTTGAGTGACCATTTAATTTAAGAGCAGATATTATTTCCGTTCACAGTCTAAAGGCCCTCTTTCTAGTGCAAAAAAATGTTGAAGGCTCAAAAATATCAGCATCAACATCGGGGAGAAGCACTCGGTCATGAACTTAGAGCAACTCCTTTTCAATTTGAGATGGCGGCTCCAAATGGGTTAATGGGACCAATTTTTCCTTAAAAATATATATGAAAATGGATAAAATATATATAGGTGTGAAGGTTGATGGATGTATAGAAAATAGAAACGAATATAAGTAAAGGCCTTAATATATTAATCTCGGGACAATATAACTTCTATATATGTGACTTGAAGATTTCACTTATCATAAAATTATTCATAATTGGTTAATGGGACCAATTTTTCCTTAAAAATATATATGAATATGGATAAAATATATATAAGTGTGAAGGTTGATGGATGTATAGAAAATAGAAACGAATATAAGTAAAGGGATTAATATATTAATCCCGGGAAAATATAACTTCTATATATGTGACTTGAAGATTTCACTTATCATAATACAATGTAGATCATAAAATTATTCATGAATATAAAATGAGTAATGATAACTAATTTAATTAAATTAGTTTATATAATTCACTACAAATATAAGATATTGTTGTTCGTTTATATACTTAAAATATTTTTATTAAAACACATCAATAGTGATAATTGTTCAATCATATGCAATAACATATATGACAAGGTTGAAAGAAAATAATAATTCAACTCATAAGCATAGCATCAATATATAGATATTAGTACATGACACACATTAACTCTACTCATAAGTAAAATCAAAATGGTTCTTCTTTCTATTAGGACTTGTTTTCAGCTATAGTAGTGCAAACCAATAGCTTTATTTCAAATATTCAGAACCCATTCTTCATAACATTGAAGGTGATTTATAGTTTGAAATCAAAACTGAAATATAGAAAAGTTCCATAAAATGTTGGGTGGTTTAAACAAAACACAGTTAAAATGAATTATAAGGTAACACTACCATGTTGTTATAAAAACTTTGATCATGACTGGTAGGAGTACTTCTTTTCCATTTTTTGTTGAAGCTCACATATATTTTTCATCAGCTTCAATTTAGGTGGATGATGAGGTTCATCGCACATCCAAGCAGTGAATAATGCATTATTGAGTGTTGGAAGAAGATGACTGGTGGTATTTGCAATACACCTCAACATCAACCATTGACTGTGATGATTGACTACAAAATTCCAATGGCATTCCAAGTCAATCTTTGATTGGGCCTTTATTCCCTCAACCTTCTTCTTTGATGATTATTTCCAAGTCCTTGTTAGAAATTTTACATTGATCAAAGTATCTTCAAGGCAGTCTCAAATGAGATTATCCTCCATTACGCTACACTTATTGATTCAATGATGTTGTTTGATATGTCCCTGGCACTATAGATCACCATATCTGTATGTTTGAGCCTAATCTCCCATTCTTGAAAGATAATGACTTTCTAAGATTCTTCTATTTTGAGGAGATTGCTTGATCAACTCTCAAAGTTGTCCTTCCAATCGATGAAGTTGGAAATATTTTCATCTACTTCTCTATAATATGCTTTCATATCAGATAATTGATCTACAAGTGAATCACTTGATTAGCACAGGTCTTGGATGATGGGCAACTTTTGACAAAATACAACATGTTGATGATAAAGTACGTTTTTTAGTAGGCATGCTTCTCTCTTGAACTCTTGTATTTATGGATTGGCCTTTAGTTGCTCAATTCTGTGTTGCAGCTCCTCTATTTGGGAATCTCATTTCTTCATGTCAAATTCATATTGAATATTCAACTTATCAAAACTAGTTTGCAATTGTGCAAGATGAGCTTGCCATTGCTGAGCAACTCCCTGTTTTTCACTTTCAAAACCCCATTCAAGCTCACTTATTTTCTCATCTTTCTCCCTAAGGAGCTATTGCATCTCTGAGGCTTTATCAATTATTGCAATAGCATAAGCTCCTTCATACTGTGATAGTCTTCCTAGGTCTTCAGCAGGGGTTACTTGGGCATATTTCCAGAGTAGTTGAAAGGAGGCATTTCTAGGTACCAAAGTCTAACTGTGTTTATTTCTTCTCCTTTTCCTTTGTTTTCTTACCATTTCTGTATGCTTCAAACTGTAGAATACATCAAAAGGAGGAATCTCCTCTATTTTCAGAATGATCTCAAAGGTCAGAATTATTGGATGATCTCTGAATCATCAGTTTTCGTAGGTTCCTTTGAAGCCTCAATAGTGAACGAGGTTTTCTTTGTGATTTTAGGAGATTGTGCGATCTTCATCTAGAATAAAGTTTGAAAATTTTTAGGGTCATCTTCTTTGGACATTTGTTGCTAAATTTCTTGCATATTATTATATATTAGAACTTCTTCTGCCTATAAAGAAGAAGGAGCTTCTATATCTTTTATATGAGCTACATATGAGAGCTGTGATGTGCTCATTCCTTTTTCCTACTTTGTGTTCTGCTGATTTACTTTTAACAAATTTGAGGGCAAGTGGGAAATCTTTTTAGTCTTGTATTGATTGAACTAGATCAATTGTTCAGGACTGAACTGTACTTCTACATCTTTCTCAACCTTTGCATTGTTATAGGCTTACTCAAATAGGTCATCAAACTTATTAGGCTCATTTGTGAACTGTTTGAGATTTGCCTGAGTTGTAACATTCTTGGTAGTATCAATGGGGTCAAACTCCAAATTCAAAATGGTTGGAAGGTTCATAAGCTAGATTCCCTCGATTTCCTTAGTAGCATGCTTTAAATTCTCAAGGAAATAGACACCACAATGAAAGGGAAAGACAAGAAACATTATATTTTTATTATCTTTAATGGCCTTAGATAGGCCATTTTTGAGAGTTTGATAGGCTATTTCCCAGGCTAGGAGCTTATCGAGAATATATAGGGGTAACACATGTGTGTGTGCAAGGTTTCCAAAAGCCAAAATATAGGTAAATCACTCTTGTTGAAACCATCTTCCAACTGATACGATATCATTATTAGCTTCAGGTGAGATTCTAGGGAATTTGTCATTAAAAAAACAAACTAGTGGATCAGAAGCACAACTCCATGTAAATTTTTGAAGAAATGGGGCTCCCAGAGAAGAATATGATAGATGTGGATAGGCATAAGGTATTGTAATATCCATTTCCATCCTAGGTATGTGAAATCAGAAGTGAATAAAATAACATCCATTATGTAGGCACTCATGTGAAATGGGGGAACAATACTTTCAGAAAAAATGTGGTTATTACTATATTCTATGATTTGGATACTTAAATTATTAGATAGAATAAGCCCCCAATCCATAACATAGCTATCAGAGGTTGTATCAATCATGGGTCTCCATTGGTCTAAAAAATTTTAGGTATTGGTGTTACGCAAAAATATCGTCACCATGATTATTTGCAATCAGTATAGGTCCATCATCACTTGTACTGTCCTCCTAAGCAAGTCTAAGACCTCAGCTCTTCAAATCAAGCTTTGGAAATGGGAGAAAGACATTAAAAATCAATGTAACTCTGAAAATCAATGTAACTCTGGTTCCGCACTTTCTCTCATGGTCACCTGCGGTCCCGCACCTTCTGTGTACAAAAGTTGCGTACCTACCCGCTCTGTCCCTAACGGTGTAGGTGCGGACCCCTGTAAAAGTCAAAAGGCGCAAGTTTTATCTTAAAAAACTCACTTTGGGTTAATTCTAGAGTTTTCTAGAAGAAATTTTGACGTGGATTGTTCGCTCTGAGGTGGTTCATGCATCCCAAAAGAGAAGGAGCTAATCCCTTGACTAAAGGAGCTATCCCTTTGAAGGAGGACCTAGTAACTTCCCTCCATTGCACTATAAATACAAGCATTGGGGTGAGGACTAGGGAGGTTAGAAGCTGAACGTTTTGAGGGTAAATGCTGGTGAAATTAAGACTTCCTAGTTGAGCTTAAGAGGAGAGATCACATACCTTTTTTGGCTTCATTGGGGAGTGAGTGAAACTTGTCAAAGTAGAGGAGACTTCTTGTTGGACCCTGGGAGGAGCTTGTACAGCGTCAAGGCAAAGGTTGTAAAGTTCTTCTTCTTTTGAATTAATACAATCAAACTCATTTTTCTCAACAAGTATCTTATGTTATTTGTTTCATGGACTCGTTGACTTTCATGTTAAATATGTTTTATGCAATTGGCTTTTCAGGTTCTATTTAATTTGTTTGCCTTGTTTGTGTTTGCAGATTCGCGAAGAGGAGCTCATTTAGATCAAAGGAGCGAGGGCATCCACAAGCTTGCGTTGGACCAAAGGTAGGCCCTAAAAACACTTGTTTGCTATTGTTTATCAAAGCATATTTAGAGAAAGATAGTGTCTGGTTGGTTTGCTTGTCATTAGGTCTTCTTTAGATTCTAGGAAGGTCTATCTTGTCCGCAAGATTGACTCATTCCGTGTGACAAAATGGCGACTCCGCTGGGGACTTGATTGTTTTCCTTGTTTATACTTTGACCTAAGAAACTGTATTTTCTATTTCAGTTTTTGACTTGATGATTGTGGTATTGGGTGAATTTAGTTAATTTTGAGTTAGTTTTCATTTTTCATAGTTTTGGGAGAGGTACGCACCCTCTGAGTTAAGTACAGTGCGTACCTGTACGCTCTTTTGCTTTGTGCACAGAGCGTGAACGCACCTGTGTAAACAGGCTGCCTGCGTACCCTGTCAAAAATTTGAGAAATTTTAAATTTATTTTTTTTATCAGTTTAGAATTTGTTTATAGGTTTTAGCCATTGCCTAGACCTGCTTGTTCCCTGTCAAAAACTTTCCTTGGTTTAATTTCATTAGTGTTAGGGTTTTAGGTGGAATTCCTAGGAATTTTGCTTGTTGGGCTTGTTTTTCAATTTGGTTGTGTAGTGGCTCTGAGCTTAGAAGTTGTAGGGACCTCAGATTACCTTGGTGTCTACCAGCCTTCTTATGAGTCTGACCATTTATGAAATCTCCCCTTGTTGAGGAATCCGCTTTGAGTTTTCTCATTTCAAAATTTCGAAAAGCTTGTATTTAAAAGTTTGGATTTTCATTTAAAAAAAAAAAAGAAAACGAAAGATTGGTTGTTTTTTGACTAATTGTGATTCTGCATAAATTAGTCCTTAGCTCACATCTAGCTAAGTAAAACATCCTCAAAAAGACACTTTGTAAGCTTTGACTTCAAATAGGTTTTTTATAGTTTGTAGCTCTCAAAGTTAGTCATTTTCATTAGTTTTGAGTGTTTTATTTACAAAATATAAAAAAAAAAAATCTCTTTTTGAAAAAGTTTGTTTTTTGTAGTGATTGAGTGCTTTGAAAAGAAAAGGGAAATTTGTGTCAAATAACTCATTGTCTCGTTTTGAGTGCTTTGGAAAGGAAAAAGCTCTTCTTTTAATTTGTTTAATTGAGAAAGATTTGTGTTTACAAAGTATTTGCATTCTCAAACTCTTTCTTAGTTTAGAAGTTCATCGAAGAGAAAAGATTGTTTAAATCATCTTAGGTGCATCTTTTTAGTGATTTCGAGTCGAGTCTTTACACCACGAGTTTCATCTCCGCCACCTCTTGACTTAAGCAAAAACCACTAAAATTAACGCTTAAAGTAAAATTCACCTAGTAACATTTTATTTCTAGGGCTCTGATACACCAACTTAGCTTAGGCTAGTGTCTTGGAGTAGGAGAGTAATTAACTCTCCAAGACAGTAAAAACAAACAAGCAGCTGTATCTTGTGGTAGGAAGAAATCCAATTGTTGCATTTATGCTCTGGGAAAGCTCCTCTTAAAGGAGAAGCACGAGATCGTGTCCGAACCAGTGTGGGAATCAATCCTTCCTCATTGGGAACGACACTAGATATTCACATATTAAAAATGGTAAACCTCAGATTAACCATTGTCGAGGAGCCTGGGGTCACTTGTTTGTAAACCTTGGATTATGTCAAGGAGCCTTCAAGGGGATTGAGCTTGCTACTCTGCCCTTGCGTGTGTATCGGATCGTAAACTATTCCCCCAGGTGTATTTGTCTCAGTTGGTAGCCTTAGTGACCATATTATTTAGGATTCTTCCTAAGGTGACAGTGGTGGGAAGATCCCACTGTACCTGGAGCAGACGTCGGCTAGACTCACTTGGATTTTCTAGGGGGTTCACTTCACTCGAGACGGTTAAGTGGAGGAACTTGGTCCAGTCTATTCATTAAGCAGGTTTCCGGGTAACTGTTCCAACCGCCATTTCTGTACTGAATTCTGCAACGTTGGATTTCATCACCAACTAGTGTTTTCAGTCCGGAAAGTTACTGTTTGTGTGTTTTTGATCTCTAGATTCTTTAGGCATGTGATTCAAATTTGTTTGGTTCTTTAGAGGCTTTAGGTGGTTTTCATTGAGATTTTACTTTGTTTGCATGTGAAGTAGTTAAAAGTTTTTAACTGTGGCTGAATTACCAAGACAGTCCCTTAGACTTCGGGGCCAGTCTCCTGAGTTTGTAACCATGGTTGATTTACTGAGGAAGTCCCGTAGACTTCAGGGCCAACCTCCTGAAGAAGTCCCGAGCCAACTTGAAGGCTTGAAAGTCCTCGTAACTCCTAGTGGTAGAAAAGTTTGGTCACCTGAAGAAGGAGAGTCTTCATTGGTTGTACATCCTGATTACCAAACTCTAGTAACAGGTTATAATCCTGAATCTATTTCGGTTTCCGAACTTGCTGGTAGCTTTTCATCTACTAGTGATATATGTGAAGAACCTGATATATCTGAACTTGTTACTCCAACATCGGGGTTTGTCTCTCCAACTTCTAGTGGTCCTAATTCACCTAGGGTAGAAAGAGTAATCACCAAAAATCTTCCTTCTAGTTTGATAGCTATTGAAGAACTTGCTCCGAAAGAAGAAGTAGGCATCCCTATCCCTGAAAATCAACCTATTCTTGATCTAAGGGAGCGTGAATCAACTTTTTACAGTCCACCTAGGAGTACTACTTGGTATCTTTCTTTGACTAATTATTTGGAAAACCCAGGGTTAAGTTTTTCACCACCTCGTGCTCCTTATCATCCTAGAGGTTTTTATACTCCCGTAAATATGTCAGGTCAGTCATCCATGTTTACTCAATCGCCTGAATCTTTTTTGTACAGTGGTCCTTCTGTTCCCTCTGGGTATCAGTCACTTTCTGGTACTTTTGCAGGAGCATCTCCTCAACCCATTGAGCAAGGGTTATTAACTGGAAGCAATGGTACAAAGCCGTTGAGCGTAGAAGACATTCTTATGATGTCAGGTTCTATTCCCAATTCTCAACCTCAAGGTCGCCAGCTACCGCCTGGGGGGCAGCCTCAATTAACGCCTGGGGGGCAACCTCAAGGTACACAGTTTTCATCTGGGGGGAAACCTCAAGGACAGTACGTACCTATGGTACAATACGTTCCTCAAGGTCAACCCCAGACTCAATATGTACCCCAAGGTCAACCCCAGTATCAATTTATACCTCAAGGTCAACCCCAGTATTAGTACGTGCCTCAAGGGTATCTACCTCAAGGTCACTATTCGAACCAAGGTTTCCAGCCACCCCAAGGTCAATCTTATGTTCAAGGAATGGGAAATGTACCTTTCAATTATCAATCCTACCCTCAACCCAGTTATGGTCCTCAATATTCTTAACCTGTTATGGGTTAGTACCCGAGAATGAACATAGTGTGGAATCCATCGCAAACTCAACAGGTGTTGCAGCCAAGTGTACAGTTGTCATCTCAAACTGGACAACCCTTAGTTTTTGGTTCACCCCAGAAACCAGTCCAGTCTAACATTCAAACTTCTGTACCTTCGGTATTTTCTCAGTGTGGGCCTACTGCGCCTTGTACTCCATCTCAAACGACTACTGCAACTGCCGCAACATCTGTTCAATCTACCCCACCTACTTCTGGAGTATCGACAGCTCCGGTTTCTATTGTTCCTGTATCTACTCCTCAGACATCTTTACCACCGTCTGGATCCACGATTCAAACTACAGTTCAGATGCCTGTAGGACAACCTAGTTTAAGTACGGTTGTCACAAGTCAACCTCAATTCACCTATCAACCGTACCAGGGACAGTACCAATTCGGTCCTGCCGTACCAGGGACAGTACCAATTCGGTCCTACTATTCAACAGCCAGTCTATCAGTATCAACCGTACCCTGGGTACACTTATCAACAACCTCAACAACCCCAGTATGGTCCGACTAATCCTGGTTTTCTGGGAGGATACAATATCTCGAACGCGATTCCTATTCCTAGTTATCTTGGATATCCTCCTCCTGGGGCTGGTCTCATGACCCAGAGTTTTAGGGATCCTAATTGGCAGTTACCGTTTATCGCAACTTTTGACTTACGTGACTTGTCGCGGCTAACGAACGATCTGATTAATTATCTTCCGTTTTGGCCGCCAATGTCGAATAAGTTGCCCAGTGACATTCCCAAGTTCGAAGGTAAATCTGGAGAGGACCCGTCGAACCATGTGATGACTTACCACCTCTGGTGTGCATCTAACTCCATCACAGATGATTCGATCCATCTTAGACTTTTCCAGCGCACTCTAATTGGTCTCGCAGCCAAGTGGTACATTGAGTTACCGCGAGGCACTTTTTATAATTTTAGTCAGTTAGCTACCTCGTTTTTAACTCATTTCCAGTTGCCAGTTCGATATGAAAATGGCACGGAATTGTTAACTTCGCTAAAAAAATCAACATCCACGTACATTTTAGATCATATTCATGAGTGGAGACGTCGACGATGTTTAGTGAAGGAATTTATTCCAGATCAAATCTTGGCTGAGTGGTTTGTAAAATCTTTGTTTCCAAGGATCATTGAAGATGTTCCTAAAGCCGAAGTTGTTACTGAGGAGCAAGTGATTGCTCAAGCACAGTACCTTGACTTGGTCTATACTCAGTCAGGTACGTTACACAAAAAGATCCTCGATCTTCCCAAGTCAAATCAAATCGCTGCAGCTCCTTCGGGATCTCATGCCGCTGACGGTATGATTGGTACGGTTAACACTAAAAGTAAGAAGAAGTCTTCCAAGAATTCTTCTCCTATCATAACCTTGCCTGATTCCCTAACAGGAGATTCTTCTGCAGAGATTTCCGCCGATATTCACGTTGTAGAGTCATCTACAGCTAAATCAAAATCCGGTGGGAAGAAGAAAGGAAAGAAGAAGAATAAAACGGACAAAAGTTCAAAGGAGAAACCTGAAAAGGCGGAATCCAATGATGAAAAGCGCAAACCTCGTTATCCTTGTCTCATTTGTGACGAAGAACATTTCACAAGAGACTGTCCTCATCGTGCAAAGGTTCCGAAGATTTTCAAAGGTTCCCAAACTCCTACTGTATTGAAGGATCCATTTCCAAGTCAAGACAGTAAGATGATAGGTTCTTCCTCGAGCACCAATGAAGAACCCATATTGATGATGTCCCATGTTAGGATTGCAACTCGATCGCAAGATTATGGTAGTAAAATTCCTGTTGATGGCAAAGAAGTAGAATCTTCTCATTCTAATCCATCAACCTCAGCTCCCGGTTCCAATCCACTACAGATCGAGAAACCTAATCCAGACTTGGTAATCAAACCGCCCACCAAGGGTATACTTCGAAAGTGAGCTTTCAATCCACATGCGAGAGCGGCTCAGAATTATAACATTGTTGAGGATTTAGCTATTTCACCCTCGGCAATGTCGACTTTGGAAGTGCTGCAATCATGCCCAGCACAGCGTAAATTACTTTTGTCGGCTATATGAGCTATTGATGTTCAGGACCCGAACCTAATAATTTTCAATCTAGAAAATAGTACACCACATTTGCCTCATCAAATGGCTTTCCAGATCCCAGTGATAGTAAAAAACAGGCCTATTCATCGGACTGTAATTGATGAGGGAGCCTCAATGTGTATTATGTCGATACAGTGTTGGAGATCGCTTGGTTCTCCTTCACTAAATTAATCCCCGACAATTCTTAAGGCCTTTGATGGCCGTGGGTTTCATCCTTTTGGCATTCTACAGGATTTGCCTATAGGGGTTTAAGGAAAAATTGTTAATCTAGATGTGGAGGTGGTTGATGCCCCTCTAGATTACAACCTTCTATTGGGTCAAAGTTGGTCTTACGCTATGACAACGGTCATTTCATCGGTCTTCCGAGTAATAAAGTTTCCACATAATGGAAAGATCGTAACAATAGACCAGCTGGCTTACTTTTCATCCGACCCAGCCTCTTCGGAGAGTATTCAGCATGTCGGTAAAACAACTATCCCATATAAGGATGTTGGAGTAGGATTAGTTAAAGATACCGGTTTACTGGGAACTTTTCCTTTTCCTCCAATCAACGCATCATCTTCATTTGCAACCATTCATATGATTACATAAGACACCATTTTTTATGATGATCCTTGGATCGTTCCTTCTGAATCTGAGATAGACTCATTTGGTAATTCCATGCCTTTGAGTCCATATGAAATTGCCTATGAAGTCGTGCAGTCTTTTTCCGACCCATGTTCAACCGAAAATGACTTAATGAATGTGGTCTGTGAGGAATCACTTTTCACATCAACCTCGGATTTAACTACGTTTTCTGAACTTGTTCGCTCTGACGAGCAAATTCGTGAAATCCTATGTGTAGATGATTTACCATGGGAAGATCTCCATCACAGATCTTCGTTTTTACCTGAGGATGATCGTTTTGAAAATGATTTCTCATCAATTTTTACGACTGAATATGTCAAGGAACCTCAGAATCCAATGAAACATCCCGATTCAGAGTTAAATTTGGGGAACATCTCTCAAACTATTCCTATTGACATTTCGGTTAAGCCCAGAATTGTTGAGAACATTCATATAGGTGCCTCGTGTACAGATGACGAAATTCAATTATATAAGGCCCTATTTCAAGAATTCCGAGACGTGTTTGCCTGGTTCTATGAGGAAATGCCAGGAATTGATCCCACGATTGTTGTTCATGAGATCAAGACTTACCTGGATGCTAAACTCGTCCGGCAACGTTTGCGTTAGATTCACCCACGAAAAGCTGTTGCAATTAAAGCAGAGGTTGAAAAACTGTTGAAAGCAGGTTTCAGTTATCCGATCCCGCTAACGGATTGGGTATCGAATATTGTTCCGGTTAAAAAAAAACAGGGAACAATAAGAATATGCATCGACTATAGGGACATTAATTGAGCCTGTCCAAAGGACAATTACCCAACTCCCTATATCGATCAAATCATTGATGATTGTGCCGGTAGCGAAATACTTTCCTTTATGGACGGTTTTTCCGGATACAATCAAATCAACATTCTACCTGCCGATCAACCAAAAATGGCTTTCATTTATCCATGGGGGACATTTGCTTATTGTAAATTACCTTTTGGGCTTAAGAATGCCGGAGAAACTTTTTAGAGGGCGATGTCTTATGCGTTTCATGACATCAAGCACATTGTGCATCCCTATCTCGATGACTTGCCTGCTCATTCATTACATCGAGCTGATCACCTCGTCCATTTACGAGCAATCTTTATGAGGTGTAGGCATTATGGTATTCGGTTGAACCCACACAAATGTGTCTTTTGTATAGAAACGGGTCGATTGCTGGGATTTGTAGTTTCAAAAGCCGGCATTCGCGTTGATCCCTCAAAGGTCAAAGCTATCATCAATTTGCCTCCTCCTTCGAGTCTTCGCCAACTCCAAGTTTTGCAGGGGAAAGCAAACTTTTTACGACGATTCATTCCTAACTACGCCAAGGTTACAAAGGGTTTTACATGGTTGTTGAAACAAAACACTCCATTCTATTGGGATGAGATAGCTCAGAAATCTTTTGATGCACTCAAACACGCGTTGACCCATGCACCGTTGTTGCATCCTCCCAACTACAACCAGGATTACTTCTTGTATCTCGCCACCTCTCATTCCACCATTGGAATGGTCTTAGTTCAGGAAGATGAATTCGGAACAGAACATGTGATATATTACCTTAGTCGAACGTTAAACCCAACTGAGCTAAAATAATCACATGTGGAGAAATTGGCATTGGCAGCCGTTCAAGTTGTGCAACGTTTTCGTCACTACATTCTACTACGCAAAACTACGGTAATTTCGGATTGCAACCCTATGATCTACATTTTGACCAAGCAATTTCTAGGGGGCAAGTACTCTAAATGGATCGTTATCCTGCAGGAGTTCGACTTAGAATTTGAGAAATCTAAGTCTAAGAAATCTTTAGTTTTTGCAGAGTTAATGTGTGACTTCCCACGTGCTGACACGGAAACTATGGTGGAGGATCCCATTGTGGACGAATCCTTGTTTCTAATCAGCACTTTAGATACGTGGTATGGGGATATCATTGTCTATCTCCAGACCCAATCCTTTCGGCCAGAAATTTCAAGGTTGGAACATCGGAAAATTCGATTCCAGTCCCAACAACTCAGAATTATTGGAGATACACTTTATCGCCGTGGGGCAGATTCTATTTTTCGACGTTGCTTAACTCACGAGGAAGCTGAAAGGGTTCTAAATGACTGTCACTCTAGAGCGTGTGGCGGTCATATGTCTGGGTATGCCATAGCCCAAAAGATATTGTGCGCTGGCTACTTCTAGTCGTCTTTATTTAAAGATTGTATTACGGTGGTCCGAAAATGCCACAACTGCCAAATTTTTTATCGTAAGATGCGCGCTCCACCTACTCCTCTCCACCCTATAATTGCCGTTGGTCCTTTTGCCAAATGGGGTATCGATTTTATTACATGTAACCCTCACTCGACCGGGGGGCATGCGTATATCATCCTTGCGGTAGATAATTTTACTAAGTGGGCCGAGGCGATGCCTACATTCGAGGCAGATGGAAAGACAGCTGCAATTTTCGTGTTCAATCATATAATTGCTAGGTTTGGTGTCCCACAAGCAATAATCACTGATCATGGGCATCATTTTCGAAACGTTATGATGACTGAACTTACAGGCCAGCTTGGTTTACGTCACGATAGTTCAACCCCTTATTATCCACAAGCGAATGGTCTGGTTGAGTCCATCAACAAAGTTTTAGTTATCATGATTCGACGAATCATTGGGATTCATCGGTCGAATTGGCACAACATGTTATTTTCAGCGCTTTGGGCGTACCGAACTTCAGTAAAAACATCAACAGGGTTCACTCCTTTCCAACTAGTCTATGGTTTGGAAGCTATGTTACCCATTGAATGTGAAATCCCGTCACTGCAAATGGCCATAGAGTTACTTCCAGCTACTTCCGAAGAGGAAAAGCATTTGCTATACTTAGCTCAATTAGATGAGAATCGACGTGATGCTGCATTGGCGATCGAGACTCACGCAAAACGTATAAAAGCTCAGTATGATCGAAATGTGACCCCTCGAAATGTTTCGGAAGGAGACCTAGTGTTATTGTATGATCAAGCTAATGATAAATTAGGCGCTGGAAAATTCGTTCATATGTGGCATGGTCCCTATGTTGTCAAGCGAAAGCTAGCCAAAGGGGCTTATGAATTGGTAGACTTTGATGGGGACTCTTTGGGTAAACCTAGAAATTGCCTTTACTTGAAGAGGTACTATGCTTAAAAGAATGGGTATGGAGATTTTTAGTTAGGATAGTTTTTTCTTTCTAGTTGATGTGTTTTAGTTTAAAAAGTGTGCTTAGCTTAGAGAGTGTTTTTTCGTCATTATTCCTGCTTATCTTGGTTTTACTCTTGATATTGCAGATGTTGATGCCTCTCCAAACATACATTGGATTTGCTGATGGTGCTTGTCGTAATACATGGAACATCTCTTCCACAACTTGGGTTATCTATTCGCCCTCTGATGAGTTAGTTTCTATGCATGGGGTAAGCCTCAGTCGAACAACAAACAACATTGCAGAGTATAGTGCAGTGATTGAGTTATTATCTGAATCTATTTCATTTGGGATTCGGAGTTTGATAGTGAGGTTAGATTCTGAACTCATTGTATTACAGCTTAATAGAGTGTATGCCATTAGAAATACAGTGTTATTGAGATTATTTTTGAGAGTGCGTCTCTTGGAACGTGAATTTTATTACATTGAATATCAGGATATTCCAAGGTCTTTAAATACATTAGCAGATGAAATTTCTTCTCGAATGTTAAATAGACATTTGCAATAATCATACATGTAAATTTAAAACCATTCCATAACATGATTTACAAGATAAGCCGGTAATAGTGATATATATATATATATATATATAGGGAGTGTGTCAAAAAATACATCGTCCTCGATCATAGGTTGAAAAACACCTTGTGATAGGCAAAAATGATAAGTACAAAAAACAAAAATGTCACATGTGCCCACAATAGGTGATCATCCTATCACTGGTGATGATCTCTATAAGAAACCACTGCCCGGGCCACCTTGCAAAGGAACCTCCTAAAAGGTCCCGAGACTCCAATCACATAGCGCTGAAGTCGACGAGGAATGTCATCTATAGTGGTCTCGGGAATATTTCCTGTCAAACACTCAAGATGACCCTCCAACTCGGCCAAAACCTCTGCTGATTCGTCCTGCGGGGCAAGCACGGGTGCAACTGGTTGCTTCCTATCGGAAGGCCGGAGAGCGACTAGTCGCTGTGGACCCACATCTGCATTTGAAACTTTTTCTATTAGTTTTGAGACAATGGAAAATAACAAAAATAAAATTTAAAATAGGAAAAATGTTGAAAAGGATTTTACCTGAGTCATCCCACTGCTCTCCTGGTGGAAGAGCCATGTCTGAGTCACCACGAAAATCTATCCCAGCATAAGGGAAATCCTGAATGGAAAAGACCTGGTTTTCCAGCCATTGGAAATACTCAGGTTTGAATCGAGCAACCTCTGTCCTCTCGTCCGGGTGACGGGCCATGACTGCAACCCATCGCATCAGTTTGGGCTCTCGAGGAAGCCTAGATCCAAGAGTAAGGTGCTGTGGGATCAGTATAGGAACCCTCTCCAGGCCAAAACTCATGACCAAAGCCCCATAACCAAAGGTCTTTAGTCGTCCGCTCTTGGCCCTGGTCAGTTGGCCTTTCACATTGGCTAGCACAGCATCGCACCAATTGAAGATGGTGCCTCGAAAGCAATCAACTGCCATACGCATCTGGGATCCGGTGGCAATATGTAATGCGGCAGCTCCGCAAAGTCTGGTGACATTAAACACAATCACCATAAGTTCAGGAAGGGATATGGTCTTTATGTCTATCCCTTTGTCTCTAGCCTGGCTGTTGCAGTACTCTAGCCGGAGGCTATCGACAGACTGGCCACCTGGCCTAGTCCCGTGCAGAGTCAAGTCTTCGCCTCTCTTAGGCAAACCAGTCAAGAAATAAATATCCGCTGGCTCGATTTCGAGCTGGTGGCCACCAATGAAGAAGCACTGGTCCTGTATGCTCCATCTGTCAACCAGCCACTGTAAGAAATCCACCTGAGCCCTCATGCCAGGAATGGCCCAGAATTTATACAGTCCACATGCCCTCAAAGCATCAAGTGAAGGCTGATGATTCCATGTGGCAGCATCCACGTCCTCATGCTCTCGTTCACGCCAATCTAGCATGATGTACTCTCTGCATCAAGTATAAGGATAAATTAAATTGCTAGAAAATATTTTGTGTGGTCCATTTTTGAGAACTTTTGGGTTCAAAACCCTTGCGGCGGGGTACGCACCCTCCAAGTTAGACATAGTGTGTGGGACCACACTTTGTCTACACGGAAGGTGCGGACCCCGAGCTTTTTCCCAATGGAGAAAAAGTCGAGGTCCGCAGGTCCGCAATGGTAAACCTGCGGACCCCCACGCGCGGGTTTTGCGCCTAAAAACCCTCCCAAAAATGAAATAAATGACTTAAACAAAAAATTAGATGGTGAAAAATGAAGAGTGGGATGATGTGGATTACCTGGAGAAGACGGCATTCGATTCCGATGGTTGGATTTTCTGCAATCTTCCGAGGAAGTTTTCTGAGCAAAAGCACTATTTTCTCACCCAAGCTCAAACGGTAAAAATGAATTAACAAACCCTTTTTATAAGTTTTTTGAGTAAATGAATTGCAAATCTTTTTATGTTTCACTTTGAAAAGGTATTTTGCAACATTTTTATCCATTTCAAACAGGTATGAGTAATGTTTGTGTTTTTGTGTATAATAAAGGATTATTCAGGCGAAATCTATCATTTTCAACGAAAAAACAAGTAGAGTCATCGTTAAGCCCTTTTCTGACTCCTAAAACATGAAAAGATTGTCGAACGTTTCTTTTACACTCATTAAAATGGAATTAAAAGACGGTCAACTTACAACGCTTTTCCGACCGTTAAAATATGAAAAGATTGCCGGATTTTTGTCGTTTCAAATTCGATATTGGTTATAAAACGATGTGTTGTTGATCGCTTTTTTTCTTTTTCGGATCAGTGACACTAATAACGAAAACTACTCCTTGGTCGTAAAAGATCAAGCGGTTCTCTCAAGTATTATTTTATACTTTTTCGGGCTTGGGAGACAAAAATTTACGAAAAAGGTCAACCCTGGAGTTTTCTTAAGTTTTTTCAGACTCTCTAGAATTGAAAAACACCGAGTTTCTCCTATACTGGACTCATTAAAATTTCACAGTAAAGGACCTATTCAATTACAAACAGGAACGAATCACTCCTTCTTAGGGTTCGAATTTAAGCTAAGTTGGACTCATCTAAAGGATGAGCTTATAATCAAGCAAATGTTATCCTCCTCAAGCTTGTCAAAAATAAAGAGGTACTTGCCAGAAATGGTGGGGGAAAACAGAGAAAAATGAGTCTGTTTGTCATACTTTGTAACCACTCTTGAGCACGACACTTTCATTCACCTGGGTTGGGAAATCCTTTGCCTAACAGTTGATCAAACCACATTGAAAGTCTTCAGCCGGTTTCTGGGTATTAACTTTGGGTCAGTTGTCACCAAGCCATCTGTCGTGTCGTTATGTGTTCAAGAGGTCACTGCCAATAAGCCATTCATCTGCAAAATATCTGTCATCCATCTTGACCATCCCTGAGTCAGTCCTTGCAACTAAATTTCTTCAACTTGATCTATGATTTCATGTGTGTGGGCTTGCCTATGAAGGATCTCTTTCTATCGACATCAGCACATTATCTAGAAAGATGATCTAGAAATCGTCAGTACCTTGAGATCTACATGCCTCAATGGCAGGTTTCTCGCCTTTGACGACAATTTACATCATTGACTTTCGATCAAAGGATTCCGTGACATGTTCGACATCAACACATTTATTCGCATCTCATGGATTGTACTGGGTACTTTCAGAGCCATTGACATCACTGGTGGTTTCCCTCACACTTGTTAACGGTTTACATCATTGACTGCTAATCAAGTGGTTTCTACCATGTTCGACTTCAACACATTTATTCGCATAGATAGAATCGTACTATTTCGGGAAGTAGAAATGAAAACCCTGGATCTAGTTTCCACCATCCAGGCTGCGAGGAATTTTGTATTCATTATGTTGTGGACTATTCATAAACAGATGGCTACGTCCATACTGTGTTCACATGAGTTTATACTTGTGATGTTTTGCAAGATCATTCCTATATCAGACTAGTAGATAGTTTTCTAGTTAGTTTTGATATGAGTATGGGAATGCCTACCTCAGCGATGATATGATCTCATATATATATATATATATATATATATATATATATATATATATATATATATATATATATCTTGCATTGAATGTTTTTACAAGTTCCGACCGGGCTCTCCACAAGATGATCCTCGAAATGATAAAGTACTTCACTCTTCCTATATGAAAAATGAAATCCTCATCTACTACAGACTTCGCACTTTAGGGGGAAATCTGTTACACAAAAATATCGTCACCATGATTATTTGCAGTCAGTATGGGTCCATCATCACTTGTACTGTCCTCCTAAGCAAGTCTAAGACCTCAGCTCTTCAAATCAAGCTTTGGAAATGGGAGAAAGACATTAAAAGTCAATATAACTCTGGTTCCGCACTTTCTCTCATGGTCACCTGCGGTCCCGCACCTTCTGTGTACAAAAGCTGCATACCTACCCACTCTGTCCCTAACGGTGTAGGTGCGGACCCCTGTAAAAGTCAAAAGGCGCAAGTTTTATCTTAAAAAGCTCACTTTGGGTTAATTCTAGAGTTTTCTAGAAGAAATTTTGACGTGGATTGTTCGCTCTGAGGTGGTTCATGCATCCCAAAAGAGGAGCTAATCCCTTGATTAAAGGAGCTATCCCTTTGAAGGAGGACCTAGTAACTTCCCTCCATTGCACTATAAATACAAGCATTGGGGTGAGGACTAGGGAGGTTAGAAGTTGAACATTTTGAGGGTAAATGCTGGTGAAATTAAGACTTCCTAGTTGAGCTTAAGAGGAGAGATCACATACCTTTTTTGGCTTCATTGGGGAGTGAGTGAAACTTGTCAAAGTAGAGGAGACTTCTTGTTGGACCCTGGGAGGAGCTTGTACAGCGTCAAGGCAAAGGTTGTAAAGTTATTCTTCTTTTGAATTAATACAATCAAACTCATTTTTCTCAACAAGTATCTTATGTTATTTGTTTCATGGACTCGTTGACTTTCATGTTAAATATGTTTTATGCAATTGGCTTTTTAGGTGCTATTTAATTTGTTCGCCTTGTTTGTGTTTGCAGATTCGCGAAGAGGAGCTCATTTAGATCAAAGGAGCGAGGGCATCCACAAGCTTGCGTTGGACCAAAGGTAGGCCCTAAAAACACTTGTTTTCTATTGTTTATCAAAGCATATTTAGAGAAAGATAGTGTCTGGTTGGTTTGCTTGTCATTAGGTCTTCTTTAGATTCGAGGAAGGTTTATCTTGTCCACAAGATCGACTCATTCCATGTGACAATTGGCATAACCAAATAATATACAGATCATGGTGGTAGCATAATAATAGGGCCCAACAAGAGAAGCTATAGTGTACATACCCTTGTCCTTTCACTTGTGCTTTCTAGCATCTCTTCTCCATATTTTGATGACCTAATCTTCATCTTGATTTTCCTTCATGGGTTTCTCAATGAAGTCCTTATCATACTTCTTTTGAGGTGATGATAGCTGGTACATTTGAGACAAATCTTTGCTGGTGAAAGAGTCGATGATAGTGTTCCTCTTGGTCATAAAGTTTCTATCTACAATGTTTAGATGGTCAAAGACCGATCTGATCATATCCATGTAAGGAAATATGTTTGTTCGAGAAACAATTATGAGGAGGAATGAATTGGCAAAATTATTATACATCGTAATAGAAATCGTGAATGAATATTTAGCTGTGGCTAGTCTTTCTGTGACCCTTAGCTCTTCATATTTGAAACGTTGATACATGTCCTCCCAGGTAGAGGTTCTGGTGTTCTGGGCACATGTGGTATTGGAAAATCGTGTAGCCAATTCTGCAACCTTGGGGGGAGGAGAATCTTGTTGTTGTTGAATAAGAGGTTTCCTTGTGGGTTTGGTTGATGGAGACATTTCTGTTGAATTATGTTTATCAACACTGATCTACCAAGAAAAACACAAGAGTGAGGAGAAACTTACACTCGGATAAAATAACTTAGAGAAAATAACTGATTACACAATAGTCCAAGACTTTTATGAGTGAAATATTAGGAAATTGTTAGCAATAATGAAGACGTTTATTACATTAAAAACCTTAAATTCCCCACATGTGGTCATTTATTGATAAAACATGAATTCACACAGGTTACACTACACATCAGCATATCAGAGAACTTTAGCGACAAAATTTCATTGTCACATCATTAAAATATGCTATATCATTTACCTTTTAAAGGATTATAACACATAGAATCTTAGAGTTACAGGAAAGAAGAATTATCAGAGGTTTATCATAAGCATATTCATATCGGGGAATGAAAGGATAATTTTCAATTAGGAAATCTTGATATGACAATTGGAAAATGAGAGGCGAGTAGTATATTGGAGATCGGAGATCAAAGGTGACATGAATATCGAAGATTAGAGGTCATGGTATTGGTGAGGTCCCATATCGGAGAATGTAGTGGGAAGGGATATCAGAGATCGAAGGATCAAAGGATCAGACATGGATATCAAAATGAAAACTCTAATATGGAAACCCTATATGCTATGTTTCCTTCTTGCAGGGTTGGACCTTTATTGTTATAACATAAAATATATTGTTTTTATTATTTTAAGGCTTAGGCCTTAGGAAACCTGATCGAGAAATGTTTTAATCAAAGTTTTTCTTAAGTGGGCATGTTGGAAATCCCTAATAAAATGTTTCAGAAGAGACTTTAAAGTAAAGCCAATGTTTAAAGGTTTAATCTCTGTATTTTGAGTTTCGATAAGGGAAATATCTAGTTTCAATCAAGATTTTGAAATAATAAAGATAAGATTACCTTGTTTTATTGGATTTTTTTGTGTTTTATAAATTTTAAAAGGGTCCCCATTATTTATTAGTTCTACTATTAATTATAATGAGGAGTTGTTAATTACTATAATAGGGATCAAGTTGTTGCTCAAAAATAGTGGAAGCCTTGGAAGATTCAAGAAAGATCACATCTCTAGATATTATAAACTTTTTATTAACTTCATCATAGAGATGCTATCCCTTGGAGGTATTTGAGTGCCTCCAGAAGATACAATTGTGACTCCTTGCAACTAGTTTATTTCTATATTCCTTAGTTATCAAGGCATAATAGGTGGAACCAAAAACCTTGAGATGCTTCACGGAAGGAATGTGGCCATACCACATTGCATAGCGAGTCTTATTTTTTATAGCATTAGATGGACATCTATTCTTTATATACACAAACCATAGAATTGTATCAGCCCAAAACCTCAACTTAACATTCTTGAAAAACATCACGGAATGTACCATATCTAAGATTATCATGTTCATTCTTTTAGCTAATCCATTCTCGCTAGGCTTATAAGACACAGTTGTTTGATGTTTGATCCCATGCTAGCAAAGATAATTTTCAAATTCATTTGAAGTGTATTTCTTTCCATTATTAGTGCGAATACATCCAATATGAGATTTCTCATCATTTTCAATCCATCCATGAAATATCTTGAATGATTTAAAAGCATTAGATTTGTTCTTCGATAAATAAACCCAACACATTCTGTTGTAGTCATTGATAAATTTCATCATATATTTATTACCTCCCAGAGAAGGAACAAGAATTGAGCCACATAAATCAAAATGAATGAGTTCAAGTTTTCTATGTGATATGGATTGATAATCATGAAAGTACTATTTTTTCTGCTTTCCTAAGTTATAAAAATCACATTGTTTAAGTTTCCTAGGAATTGTAGGCAAACCCATAACACCATTTTTATTCAACAAATGAAGGTTTTCATAGTTCTAGTGTCCAAATATAGCATGCCATAAAAGACTTGATGAAAATTTACCTTCATCATAGTGAGAATTGTATGAGGATTTTTGTGCACGATAGGAGGTTCCTTGTAGCTTCAGAAGTCTTTCTTCTTCTCCTTGTCATGACAAGTGAGTGATCTAATTCTTTTCTAACCTCGACCTTTCCATCAAATATATGAATGGAGTGCCCATGTTGGCGAATGTGGACCAAAGACAACATTTGTTTCGCATTTCCGGGAGATATAAAACATCGTGGAGAAGAAAATTTGGAAGACTATGCTTTGAGATTGATGGTGCCAAGCCTCGATGGCTTTAGTTTTCACTTGTCTACAAAGCATACCACTCCATCAACATTATTAGTGAATTATTGAAAGAAATATCTCCTAAAATTCATGTTGCTGGATTCTCCTGAGCCAAGAAACCAATCATATTTGCATGAAGCAAGTGAAGCATTGAAGAAGTCCTCAATTACTCTAATGTTGCAATGTGCTACAACATAATAAGGGGACTTGAGTGCCTTACCTTTCCCTTTGTTAGTTTTTTTACCTCTCCCTTCATTTCTTTCCCACTCAATTTAATCCCATAGAAAGTTACAGGTTGAGGCATCATTTCCATCTCTATTGCATTGTATGAAATGAAGGTCAAACTTTTCTCCTTGGAACTATCTACCCTCCCCACCTCTAAAATTACTCCTTCCTCTTCCTCTTCGGTCACCTCTTCCTCTAGAAGAATCTTCTGCATGATTCTTGTCCTTTTGTGCGGGGCACAAAACTTCTTCAGAGGACTGAGGAGCAATCTTCTTCCAAAAATCCTTCTCTCTCTCAACAAACTTCTTTTCGAGGGAGTCAAAGGTAATCTCCTTAATGTTTCCATTTACTTGCAATGACTTAGGATAATGTGAATAGGTGGGATATAGTTCCTTGATATAAGCTATGAGAGGAATGTCTATCTCAACACAAATTACATTTATATAATGCATAATGGATCTTACTTATGATACTAATGCAAGAGGTTCATTATTTTTCAACTCAAGGTTGAACAACTTCAAGTTCAGAGTGTGATTCATACAGTTCCTTCAACTTCTTTAAGACTTCAAAGGAATTTGAAAATGGAGAAATATTTCCACTCACGTCTTCATTTAATGAGGCTCCTATCAAGGAATAAGCATTTCTTTTCTTGTTTTCCTAAATGGAAAGCCCCTTGTATAAAGTGGGCTTTTCAGGTGCATTGTATCCTACACCTTCACAAACTCCTTTCCACAACACATTGAAAATGAGAGTGTGTTTTATCTTATGGGACCACTCAGGATAATTCTCCTTGTCAGTGATAAAAACTCCCATAATAGATATAAGTGAATCCATTCTTGAAAAAAAGGCTATGTGCTTCAAAATAACGTAACCTTATTTTTCCTTCTTAATTCTATAAGAAATTGATTTAATATACAAAGAGGAAAGCCATATTGATTATATCACCACTCCTATAATTATTACCACTCACTATTCATAATATATGAAATATCATCATATTTTCAACCTTTTTTGATATTATATATTGATCTGTAAACTATCATGGATATTCCACTGGACAGTTCGTCACAACAAATTTAATAATATTATATTAAAACTCTTAAAATTATACACTATTACAGTTTATTAAACTTTAACATCTATGGATTTAACTGTAATTAGTGCATGAATGTGAATGGAAATTATACAAAAAAGTAAAGAATGATATAATAAGCACACACACACAAAAGACATAAGATATGCTCTCTAGGAAACCCTTTTGGGAGAAAACCCAACTGGAAGGTGAGACTGCTTTGCTCTCTTTTTCTGTCTGGAAATATGGCTTTATGTACAAAGAAGTAATGCCTGTGGCACATGAGATGCTATAGTGTACAGATCCTCTTTATGTGCTCTACCTCCTATGTCTCATGTTTATATTTGCCTAAGTATGGAACAAAAGTCTCTCAAAAGAATGGAATGCCTCTTCCTGCTAGTGGGCGGGTTATAACATAGCCCGATAGCCTACTTGTGGTTAATTTTGACTACATTAACTCTTAACTAAGTTACAATATAGGATCCTCTAGAGGCTTTTACATAAAAAATACGTGGCTAGCCCATTTTCCATAAATAATGGGGGCTGACGCGACATCCTCCTGGGCTATAGGTGTCAAAACAGGAAGGTCAAATTATGAGTGGCATAACATTTGCATACAGACTCTGATTGGCATGCTTCTTACATCATTAGAAAGGTCTCTATGTGTAGAATATCATGACAAGGTGTGGCACTAGAGCAGAAAAATTTTATGCCCAAAAAATGTCTTTTGTTGCCTCAAAATTCTGTTGGAATGTTTCATACCCTGTTTCACGAAACCGTGTCCCGCTGATAAAAACGGTCCCATGAGATGATTCCTCCACGTTTTCCACTCCAAATTCATTGATATGGATGAAAAAATTATGATGATCCAAATCAGATCACACCTCCCCATTTTTGGAGGATTTTGGTCCCTATAAGTCTTTACTGAATGAGTTGAGGAAAATTTTCCTTCACATTCTCTCTAGTGTACCATTTACCTTTTCCTGGAAGTTGTGCCTTCAACCTAATCTACCAAAGGTCATTCTTCCCATGTCTTGTAGCTCTGGACCTCTTCTATAAAACTATATCTTATTTCAAATTTTCGTGAGTGCCTGGTGCCAAATCCTCGATAGAAGTTAAGACTTGTTCCTCTTCCGGATCTAGCATGGAAGGATGATAGAGTTTCAAATTCTCTACATTGAAAATTGCGTAAATGCACATACATGGTGGTAAACTAAGTCAATAGGAATTGTCACCCACCTTTTTCAATATCTCAAAGGGGGCATACCTTAGATCCTTAATTTTATTACTAGACCCCTGCATCCCCTCCATGCTCAAATGTAGCCATACTCTATATCCCACCTTGAATGATTTCTTTGTTCTATGTTGATCACGCCTAACTTTATACTTCTAGTTTGAATTCTATAGTGTTTCTCGTACTTGTAGATGTATCTGTCTGATCGTATTTATAAAAAATTTAGCCCTCAAAGTATCTCCTGTAAGATCTTCCCTCACTCCTCTTACTGACTACTTCTCACTACCCATCTATTTGTGGATGGAATGTTGTAGATATTTTCAATTTTATGTCCATCTTCTCCCAAAATGTATTCCAGAATGCATTGAGAAATATGGTGTCCATGTCTGAAATCATGCTCCTTAGTATCCCAAAGTGCATGCAAACATGTCCAAAGAAAACGTTTGTTGCTTCTTGTCCACTAATGGTCATTTTACAGGGCATTAGAACACGGATCTTTCAGAACCTATCAACTACCATGAATAGGTAATCATATCCCTCCCTGGTTGTCAGTAAACCTCCCACCAAGTTCATGGAAATTTTTCCAAAGGATGAGTATGTACAATTAAGGGATGATATAGACCATGTTTCTTGTTGCTAGGCTTATCGATAGAATAAAGCATGCATCCTCTTATGAACCTAGCTACTTTCTCTTGCATCTTAGGCCAATACACATACCTATGCAAGTTATCCATGGTCCTCTCTACACCAAGGTTACCTACAAGCATGGAGGTGTGGGCCTCTCTAATCAACTGTAAATGCTTACCTTTAGGAACACATAACTTATCTAGCTTGTAGAGTAACTTATCCTAGGTATGGTAGTTAATGATGTTTTCACGATTTTTCACATGAGTGTGACCCTGCAACTATTGATACACCTCCTTGAAGTCCTCACCTTTTGAATATGCCTCTAAGTATCCATCATGGCTAAATGGATCCATGTGCATAAGAGTCACCAAAGCTATAATACTTGATATTGATGGCATTGAAAGCATATCAGCCAAATGTTTTGTGTTGCCTTCTTATACTTGATCAACAAATGAAACTATTGTTAAAACAAAATCCACTTGTAATGCATGGTTTTTTGTAGCTTACTCTGGTCCTGCAAGTACTGTAACAACTAGTGATCTGTGTGGATTATTTTCTCCTTTCCCATCAGATAGTGCTTCCACTTCTTCACAACTTGCACCATGGCATAGAGCTCCTTATCATACGTAGCGTATTTAAGAACTTCCCCATGAAATACTTCAAAATGGTAGCAAACAAGCCTTCCTCCTTCCATGAAGACAACTCCCATAGCACACCCACTCACATCTATCTACACTTCAAAGGGACACTATAAGTTTGGTAATGCTAGAAGTGGCTCTTGACTGATCTTCTTGTTTAGCTCATCAAAAGCCTTTTGCTAAACATTTCACCACTGGAAACTCTTTCCATTTTCTATTATGGCATGGAGAGGTGTTGCTACCATTGAAAATGAGGTTATGAATCTCCTCAAGTATTGTTCTGCTCCAATGAAACTCGTGACCTCATACTCTGTTGTAGTATTTTCTTCTCAAAGATGTACAAAAATAACTCACTTAATATTGTGGAGGACAAATAATCTCAACAGTATAAATGGTTGCTAAACATTGTAGATCTACAACAACTAATAGAAACAAAACATGCCAAAGTTTGGATCTATGCCACAATCATAGTGAAACAACAAAAAGAAAGAGTAATACATCTAATCATCGAATGGAAACCATATATGTAAAGAATAATTTTATTATAACACACGTGAAGGGAACAAATAGATGTTACCAGTCCCCCTCTATGGGATGTGTTCTTGGCTATCCTCAAACATCTTCAGCTTGTGTAGACTCTCTCTCCTCTATAATGTATAAACCAAACAAAAATATGGTGTGCGACAATGAAAATAATCAGAGTTACAATAGTGAGTCCAACAACAAAAATAATCAAAAGTGAATAATGAATGGAAAACCCTTTTATTTATAAAAAAATATTGAGTAATCCTCGATTAATGAGCGGAAATAAAATATTATTCATCCCTATCTTGGAATAACCACCTAGAATATTTTATTATATTTGTTTAGGAGGGAAAATATATTTAAATTTTTATTTAGAAATAATAAATAAATAAATGATTTATTTATCATCTCAAGGAATTAGTTAAGGAATAATAAAAAAATAAGGATTTATTTAATTATTCCTAAGGGATTTAGTCAAATTTGATAAAGAATAATAATTAATTAGTGATTAATTAATTATTCTTGTAGAAAAATAAGATAATTAATGATTTATCTATTTATTTTTCATGATTGGGTTAAATATTACAAGGAATAATAATAAAACAATGGTTTAATTAATTATTCCTAGAAGAAAATCAAATAAATAGTGATTTATTTAATTATTCTTCATGGGTATAACTATAAATTACTTAACAAAGTTGGTTTATTAAGTAATTTCTCACAGTGAAAGCAATTTTACTATGGTAAATTGGATTTACCATGGGTAGAACAACTGGAGAAGTCCTACTTAACAAGGAAGGGCTATGCAAAATTGAATGGATAATTCAGAGGAGACGTGCATGCTATGAACACTATGATCAATAGGAATAGAACCCATCAACTCTGCGGAACTACATTTAAGGCTATAGCATAGTAGGTATGCATCCAGGCATGTGGGCGGCTACCTATAGGGCCACCTACTCATGAGGTTTGAAACATCACACACACACACACCCAGGAATCACTAGTACAATCTGCTACATCACTGGACAATCAAGTTTATGGATCACGATCATGAAATGACCAAATAAAAGGGAAATAATGAGATCCTATGCTCAATCCAAGGCACCGAACAAGAATGGAAGTTGGAACTGAGATACACCACCCTCTAGATCGTTCTCTTGGAATAAATGAGCTAATGTAAATAGAATAGGGTCCACTATAGATGAGGCAATGAGGATCCTAGACTAAAGCACGAGGGAAAATAGTAATGTGACTAATGGATTGACAAGGGATGATGGAGAAAAGTGGGACTAAAGGAAAAACAAGCGAGTACCCTTGTCAGAGCATAAAGTGCATGGTTGACATGGCATCAATTGACTCAACTCTAGAGGGGGTGGGGACAATATGACTAGAGGCCAGAATGGGAAACACATGATGAATGATATGAAAATATGGATGGAATACTCTGAATGATATAATGGGACATGAAATAGTTTCCAAGAATTCAAGGGCGACTCATTGTGGATCCTCTAAACAAGGGTGACTCGATGATGCTACCACACAAACTAGGCCTGGTGGGGACCATCAAAACATGAGCAAATGATGGTTACTCATGAGGAAAGTTGAGATATGGTATGACAAGTATTAAGATGGGGTGGACCTCAAAGTAAAAGTTCGCTTTATGATGAAATTCAATTTTGAGAGGCAACAAAGTGACCTTTCTTGGAAAAATGGCTTCCTGGTGAAGTGTCAAACCTTCGAATGAAGTGATGCAACCTACCTAAATGCATGATAGAAATAAATATGTGCAAATTAATGGGAAATTATATGGGATTTTTTTTAAGATACAGTGCATTACGAGGATTTCAAAAGAGTTCGCCTTCGAAATACTCTAGGAGATATGCACCCTTATCTAAGTCCTTACGAATGATGTAAGGTCCTAGCCATAATGATTCGAACTTCCCATGCCATAGGGTACCATGGGCTCGGTCATATGCTGGAACAAGATCACAATTGTGAAAGGTACAAGGGTTGAATTTTCTGTCATATTGTACTTTGGGGCACTTTTTGGTGCTTCAATGGTTTGAAAAGAAACAAGACGGTCTTCAGAGGTGCATTCAAGCATGAAAACTCTTTGTTCTAATGGTTGGGTGTTAGGGAGAAGTTCAACAACTAGGTGGAGGGAAGGGATCTCACTCTCAATTAGTAAGAATGGCTCCTCACGAAAGACAAGGTGGAAAGGAGTAAATCCAGTGGCGGTTTTAATAGAAGTTCTATAGGCCTACAAAGCTGGGAAGAGCATAAGGTGCCAGTTTCTCTTATATTTATTCACATTAGTTGAAGAATCATCTTGAGAAACTTGTTTACTGCTTCAACTTATCCATTACCTTGGGTGTAATAAGATGATGAGTACTAGTTCTAGAAGTCCAATAGTTAGGATAGTTCACACCATACCTCATCTTCAAAACGTCAGCCAGGTCAATGAACAATTGTTTTGAACCCCAAATAGAGGGATAACATGGTTAAAAAAGAAAAAGGTTGTGGTAGCCGCCGTGTTATTGAATGTTGGCATGGACTTAGCTCATTTGGTAAAATAATCAACCGGCATAATAATATACTTATGGTTATTAACAAATGATGGTCGAAACTCCATAAAGTCAATGACCCATTTACAAAAAGGACCAGCAGTTGTTATCGGAAAATCTAGTGCCTATGAAGAACTGCTAGTCCCACTATGGGTGATATCTACCTTAGAAACAAACAAACTTAAACTACTTTCGTCTTCCTTTATGAGAAGTAGATAAGAGGGGAAAGAAGTATACCAACCTCCGTCTCATGCTTGGTTCCTTGCTCGATTCCTCTCTCTTCTTCTGATAGATCCTTGCCACTCCTCTCTCGTCAACACAGCTTCAAAGAACACCTGTGGAATCAAAGCAGCATAATACTATCCAAGAACAGAGATCTACTATCATAAACAATATAGGACCAGATATACATTGACCACATAAAAGCATATATCATCAATCATACAAGAATGTGGAGGAAAAATTGAATAGCTTTATTGATAATCAAGAAAAGCAAAGAGGATCAGAACCAATTGTTCTGACCCAGCGTCATCCTCTCAGCAAGAAGCCCTTCTTCACCTCATGAAAAGCTTAGATCATCCAACACTATGATGTTAAACCAAGAAACCAACAGCACTTCCTTACAAGATACAAAATTCCAGCCTCTGGATCTCTCGGATGAGGGATCCATATATAGATGTTTGCAAGGGGGATGAGTCAGCTTCTGGGATCTAACTAGTGTCCTCTCTCTGATAGTTCTTGATTCCACTTGGAGAATATTGATCTCTTACTCATCCCTGGTCGAATTTAGAGAGGCAAGTGTCACAGGAGAAGTTTCTGGAAGATTCCATGATCCTCCACCTCACAGATTGACCCTACCATTTGTCCACTCTCACCCATCGCACCCCATAGAAGGTCTTTTCACTATGTATCACACCTCCCGAGTGTATTTAGGTGGGATGCAGCACACTTTGACCATGGAGCAGGTGAGATGGCCCAGTTTTGACCAGTTCTGAGTAGTTTTTCATGGAGAACTGGGAGAAGATGTAATCAGCTGACCTTGTTCTTTTAAGGGTTGGAACAACACTTTTAGGGACTTAGGAGCCCTTAGTTTATGGACATTTATGATTGGGGTTGCAGTGCCCAAAAATTTCTATAGGAGTTGCCCCCTAAATAATGAGGTCGTTAATCTTTTGATGTCGGGTGAAATGATTTATCATGAGGATCCGAAGTTTTTTCAAGCTAGAAGGCGACCTATAATAAGATACAATACAATACATTATCTTCATAATATTTTCATGATCTAGCTGAGGCGGGCATTCCCATGCTCAGCTTTATAAATTCATTTTCATGTACATAAGACAGACAATCTTCTGAGTGTAGACTGATGATTCTGGTAGAGCCATCATCCCTTAGTTGGATGATTATTTGTGCAGTAATGATGTACATTTGGTGTCTTTATGTTCCTAAATATATATCGCAGCCTGGATGGATTAAACTAGATCCGGGGTCTTCAATCTCATTCGATCTTCACTCAAAGTACAAGTTGATCCATGTGAGAGATGTTCTGGAGTCAAACATGGAAAGACATCGCCTGATTACCAGCCAATGATGTAGGCTATTAACAGGCGCAAGAGGAATCACCGATAATGATGATGACCCTCAAGGTACTGCAGTACAATTCACGTGGTGTGAATAAGGGACTTGGCATCGAACACCACGAAAAATCTTTCGGTCGAAGGCCATTGATGTAAACCTGTCGCCGGAAGTGAGAAACTTGCCATTGAGGCATGCAAGCTTCAAAGTACTAAAAGGGTTGTTCCTAGATCGACTTCCTGGATAATGAGCTGATGTCGACAAGAAGCGATCTGTCATAGGAGGGCCTTAGTGAATCCCACATCAATGACATGGAACGGAGCAAATGATTTTAATGGAGGTGAAAACTATCTGATGATATAAGGTTCAGGGTGGCGGTCATGAAAGAACGGAGTGTGAATGTATTGCAGCGGATGAGACATAGGTGAATTCTCTAAGCGACTTCTCTTGAACATATCGGTGACACCGACATGATGGATTGGTAACGTTAACCCAAAATATGGATGGTGTGATGGACCAATGGTGATATGACCAGTGAAGGGAACAACCCAACCCGACTCAGATGTAGAGTGAAAGTGTCAACCCAACCCGACTCAGATGTAGAGTGAAAGTGTCATGTTCAAGAGCGACTTGCTACCAATAAAGTTTCTTCAAGTTTTCTTCCGAATTTTTCCCCAGTCATTGCTAATCAGTACCTCTTTATTTTTTTCAAGCTTGAGGAGGATAACATATGCTTGTTCTATAATCTGCCCTTCGGGCAAACCCATTGCTATGTTTTAATGAGCTTAGCGATAGTGAAACTCGTTCTTGTCTGTATGGACAAGTTTGTCGCTATTTGGTTTTAACGAGTTTAACGACAAGGATAACTCGGTCCTTTTCAATTTTAGAGAGTCTAAAAAAGGGACGTAAAGAAAACTCCAATAATCCTGTTTCGTCATATAATCCCTTGAGTACGAAAAAGTATAAAACAATACAAAAGGGATGAATTTTTGGTACTTTTAACGAGCCGAATAGAACAAGTGCTCGATCGTTTTGTGTAATAATCCCTGAGGTCCAAAAAGATTAAAATCTAAAGGAGGGATAGCACTTCTGGTCACTTTAACAAGCTGGAGAGGCCAATTGCTCGGCAATATTTTCATATTTTACGAGTCAGATGAAAAGAGCTTAAAGGAGACTCATTTTTTGAGGAACGAGTGATAATTTAGGATAGCAACTAATTCCAGGTAAGGTTTGGAATTTTCCAATCACGGCAGTGTCACAAGGATGGCTAATTGTATCACTTTTCGCAGCTATTCCTCAAAAGAGTAAACAATCAAATGGAGGTGAATGATCTGCCAATATAGAGTGGAGGTGATGATGAAAACACGACCAAGGCTTCAACGACTGATGATAATACATTCATGATGGTTATTTACCAGAAATTGGTTCATTTTTTAATGAGCTTAAACTCCGGGGGAACGTTTGCTCATTGCTTATGTTTATTTTTTAACGAGCTTGAATTCTGCGTTAAAACTTCTCGATCTAGTCACATAATAAGGATGTCTCATTTAAAATGGCATTTTTTCAAAGATTTGCCCCGCATCCTTTCTTTATGCAAGTTAGGAAACGACCAATCCTACGAGTTTAAAGGGTTAGAGGACCTAAAAATTTTAAAAAATAAGTGGTCGCTCTTCGCTTGCACGCCAAAATGTTTGCATGCCCCCAGGTATAGTGAAATAGAGTTTTCAGGTTACCCCTCAATTTGTAGACAAAACATTTGTTTTATCGAGAAAGGCCTACCTTTTAACAGAGGTATCTTATTCCGGTCTAACCTCATTTTCCTAAATGTATGGGTGTGTCAACCAGTCATATATCCTTCGCGTAAACCTACCCTATACCCAAGGTTTTCCTGTCGAAATAGGCCAGGGCGCATGCCCCATGGGTTTCAGTCATGTCCTTCGAATCACTCGTGCTCATCAGGTGGACGGACTAGGGATTGATGAGACATTCCTTGTGTGAAAAGACCATTCAGGGATGGTATATGACTATTTTCTATGTGTGAACCAGGGAATGAAAGTTGGTCTACAAGCTTGACCACTCTTCCTTCATGCAAAAAACACATTACTCTAAAGAGTGAGGAGACAATGGCTCCCATGAAATAAATATAGTCACGTCCAAGGAGTAGATTGTAATCTAGGGGTCCTTGGACTACCATTACGTTCATGTGAACAGTTTTCCTTCTCAATGTTTTCAGCACATTGGGAAGGATCCCTAACGGTCGACTGGTTCCTTTGTCAGAGCACGTTAGATTTCTCATTTCAGGCAAAAGCGATGGTGAACCAAGTGCTTTCCAAGTAGTTGAGGAAAGGATACTCACAAAAGCCACTTCAACTATGATGGTATTGGCCATGACCATTCTATATATTTGATCAATGATTGGAAATGGTACACTAGCTGGTAAGCAGGGTCTGCGTAGCAGATTCCAATCGAAGGAAACAATTAGGTTGCTTGGAGGTGGGACCAAATAGACGGCTGGATACGACTCTGACAAACTTCCTTCTTGCGGTAAAGGAATGGGTAGATTGCCCCCATGTTCATCGGAGTCTGTGCTTACGAAGAGAATTTGGACGGTGTCATTCTTGTTCTCCCCAGTGGAGTCACCATTTTGTTATCGGGAAATCTAGTGTCTATGCAGAACTACTAGTCCCACTAAGGGTGATAGCTACCTTAGAAACAAACAAACTAAAACTACTTTCGTTTTCCTTTATGAGAAGTAGATAAGAGGGGAAAGAAGGAGACCAACCTCTGTCTTGCGCTTGGTTCCTTGCTCGATTCCTCTCTCTTCTTCTGATAGATCCTTGCCACTCCTCTCTCATCAACACAGCTTCAAAGAACACCTATGGAATCAAAGTAGCATAATACTATCCAAGAACAGAGATTTACTATCATAAACAATATAGGACCAGATATACATTGACCACATAAAAGCATATATCATCAATCATACAAGAATGTGGAGGAAAACTTGAATAGCTTTATTGATAATCAAGAAAAGCAAAGAGGATTACAACCAATTGTTCTGACCCAGCGTCATCCTCTCAGCAAGAAGCCCTTCTTCACCTCATGAAAAGCTTAGATCACCCAACACTATGATGTTACAACAAGAAACCAACAACACTTCCTTACAAGATACAAAATTCTAGCCTCTGGATCTCTGGGATGAGGGATCCATATATAGATGTTTGCAAGGGGGATGAGTCAGCTTCTGGGATCTGACTAGTGTCCTCTCTCTGATAGTTCTTGATTCCACTTGGAGAATACTGATCTCTTACTCATCCCTGGTCGAATTCAGAGAGGCAAGTGTCACAGGAGAAGTTTCTGGAAGATTCCATGATCCTCCACCTCACAGATTGACCCTGCCATTTATCCACTCTCGCCCATCGCACCCCATAGAAGGGCTTTTGAGTATGAATCGCACCTCCCGAGTGTATTTAGGTGGGATGCAATGCACTTTGACCATGGAGCAGGTGAGATGGCCCAGTTTTGACCAGTTCTGAGTAGTTTTTCATGGAGGACTTCTAGGAGAAGATGTAATCAGCTTACCTTGTTCTTTTAGGGGTTGGAACAACACTTTTAGGGAGTTAGGAGCCCTTGCTTTATGGACATTTATGATTGGGGTTGCAGTGCCCAAAAATGTATATAACAGTAGTGATGACAGGTTGGAGGGGAGCTAGTGGGGCTCTTGCCTTTGAGGAAAAATGTTGACAATTGGGGCAGAATTTGACTGCCTAAATGCAATCACTAAAGAGAGAAGGCCAAAAGTAACCAGAATGAATGAATTTCTAGGCAGTGGCCATACCAGAGAGGTGACCACCATAAGCACCATTGTGAAAAATTTAGAGCTTGCTTTGCTTTAGGATGGATGACACAATGAGGGAGGATAGGATCCTCACTATGACGATAAAATCCATCACCGATGAGGAGGTAACGAAGGGCCTGGTATCAAATTCATTATCAATCATCACGGGTAATATGGGGGTGAAATTTTGGATTTGAAAATATGTCAGAATATTGCCATACCAAGGATCGTATGAAGTGATGGCAAACAAGTGTTCATCTAGGAGCTTGGCGTTAACCAACGAATCACATGCACGAATGGGTAATTTGGAAATGAGTTCAGCGAGGGCCAAAACCTTTCTTTCTTTTAGGTGTAGCAAACATGATATCGAATTCCTATAGGATGATCATCGAGCATGCATACTTCCCATTGATGATCCTTTTGAATAGGAAGGTCATGGGGATGGATCTTGTTACGACCCTAGTGGTACATGTGAGGATATAGTGACAAAGCTTTTGGACGTAGAACACAAAAGTGAATGCAAACTTCTCTTCATAGGAGTATTTCACAAGGGGACGTACTAAGTTCTTACTAACATAATAGATAACATGCTCATTCTGATCCACATATTCTTGAATAAGGACTCCAACGATCAAATGGGAGGAAGCTGAGATGTATAAAATGAAGCCCTCGGTGAAGTCGGGGGGAGTGATCAAGGGTGCAGAGGTGAGAGAATGCTTTAGGGAATCAAAATACTATTTAGCATGGTCATCCTAAGCAAATGGAATGGTGGAGTGAAAGAGTCTGAGAAACCCATGTGCGATGGTCGCATACTCAAGCACGAACCTATAAAGGAAGTTTAATTTGCCTTGAAGGCTTTGTAACTGGTAGGAGGTACGGGGATGTGGCAGTTCAAGAATGGCTTGAACTTTCAAGGGGTCAAGCGTGATACCATCTTTCAACACAGTAAAGCCTAACAAATGGTTGGTAGGGACACAAAAGAAACATTTCAATGGATTAAGACAGATGTTATACTTGCAAAATCGGAGAAAAATGGTGCACAAATCATGAATATGTTATGCTTAAGACCTAAAATGAGTGGTGAGATCATCAAGGTAAGAAAGGATAGGGTGCACCAAGTCATGAAAGCAATATGACATGGCCCACTGAAAAGTGGCTCCCACATTTTTAAAGCCAAATGGCATGACCCAATATGCATTGGTTCGCCATGGACTAATGAACATGGTTTTTAACTGATCAGCCTGACAGATACTGATCTGGTTGTACACAGAGAATCCATCCATAAATGATACAACCTCATACCTTGCACACTCATTAATGATCTAGTCAATAAAGGGTGTAGGAAAGTTGTCTTTGGGACAAGTTTGGTTCAATTCGTGAAGATATGTGTAGACACAAATGGTGCCTTGCTTCTGAATAATAGGAACCAAGTTTGGTACCCATGTGCTATACTAAATGGTATATATGAAATCAGCGTGCTTGAGCTTGTCATGTTTGGATTTTATAGCCTCATGTTGAGAAGGGTGGATGGGTATCAACTACTAATGGACAGGAGTGGCATTGGGCCATGTGTCGATATGATGTTCAATAATGGAGGGATCATGTCCGGGCATCTCAGAGTAGGACTAGGCAAAAACATCATAGAATTATTTGAAGAGCTTGGTGTAGGCTTCAATTTCTTTTGGGGTGCACTGTGCCCCCAACGTAATGTTTCCTTCAACCCCTGGTTTATCTAAAATGTTAACTTTGATAGTAGGAGGCATGTTGGCCATGTTCCCTTCTTCAAAAGAATATGGGGTAGGTATGGGATTTTGAGACCAATCTACTTCACCGTGGATGAAGTATTTTGATTCCATAGCATATCGATCATGGGACTGCTATGGTAGGAAGTATGCGCAGTGGTGCATATCATACCAAGGGTAACTAGGGGTAGACACAGCTTCCATGATTTCCTCATCGGAATGGAAGATGGGTGGATGGGAGGACAACTGACTACATGATGTGGCAACATTACCTGGTGCATCAACCTAAGAAATAAGGTTCACATATGCATCATCTTTGATGGTAGATGACGTGATAGTATATGGAGGATCTACGGATGTTGAGACCTGGGATTCTATCGAAGGAGGTTCGATAGAAGCACACACAGAAGCCTCATAAATCTTTATCTATGAGGAACTCAAGGATTATTCTTATAACATGAAAACGCTCATAGAGTTAGGCCCTGAGATGGGAGGGGGTGGACTAGGGAAAGCACCCAAAAATGAGGAATCTTTATAGACGCTGGGTGAAACACCGGTGGGAGAAGTTGAAGACTGTTTGTCGAATAATGACAAGATAATGGATTTGGGGGAGGTCACGGATGCTGGCTTGTAGTAAGTTAACTGATATATGGTAATGATCTTCCCTTCATGGGGGAAGCACATCTTGTGGAACATCGCATATGCGATGACTGGCATGCAATATGTGTAACTGCGACCTAAGAGAATTTGTAATCCAAAGGGGCATCAATGACTTCAATGTCGAGATTGAGAGTCTTGCCTGCAAGGGTCACTAGAAATTTGCGGTACATTTGAGGGGGCTAGGAGGAGTGTCCATCACAAGCACGCAAAGTGATGGTGGAGGGGGAACTACAAGAAAAAAGGTCATTGGTGAGGGTCATGCTTGTGACGGACCTTCAAGGTCCATTACTAATGTCACATATGGTGACGGTCTTTAAAAAAGCGTTGTTGTAAGTGTATATAGTGATGGTCCTTTATGGTTTGTCACGAAAGCCATTTCCAATGACACTTTTGGTGAGGGTCGTTAAGGGCCCGTCACTAATTCTCTCTTTGGTGACACTTCTAGTAATGCTATTTTATTGACCATCACCAATGATCCTTTTGGTTACTTTTGGTGATAGTCAATAAATGTTTGTCATCATTTGTCATTCCAATGAGTTTTTAATGATGCTTCATGCCTGTGACAGACCTTTAAGGTCCATCAGCAATGTCGCATATGGTGATGGTCTTTAAAAGATCATTGTTGTAAGTATATATAGTGATGGTCCTTTAAGGTTTCTCACCAAAGACATTTTCAATGACAGTTTAGGTGAGGGTCGTCAATTTCCCATCACTAATTCTCTCTTTGGTGACATTTTTGGTGAGGTTCAGAGGCCCATCACTGATTCTCTCTTTGGTGACACGTCGAGTGACGATCTTTTATTGACCCTCAACAATGCATTTTTTGGTTACTTTTGGTGACAGTAAAAAAAGCTCGTCATCATTGATCATTCTAATGCATTTTTTATGATGCTATGTACCTGTTACTATATTTTTTGTCAAAATATAATGATTTAAAACCATTGTTGTGGAGTCCTTTTCATTATGTGTCCAAGGTGATAGTGGTTATAATAGCTAGTCAAATTGTTAAGAAGTAATTAGTGTGTATCGTTTCCCTCAAGCCATAAGAATATAGTATTCCTATGAGTCAACACATGATTCATCTCTGTTAGGTTTATTATCTAGCGAATTTCCTTTAAATAAAGTTCCAATAGTGTGTGTAGGAAGTATATTATTTAATACATAATCAAGCTCTGTCAATTCTATTAATGAGAGAGACATAGCACTCTGCATCACTCATGCCACACCTTAACATGCTTTGGAACAATACACTAAAATTCCTTGGCACCTCACATGTCTTGGAACATATTTGTACCTATAACATCTTGCCATGAGTAGGACGTGAAAGCACAGGTTAGCATGTCATAACATAGAATAGCACTCCCCTATCATGTATTGGCATTCCCTGTAGTCCCCATCATGCTCTAGAAATCCTTGGCATAATATTCCATTGACATAAATTAGCACTTGGCACACATTGGCACTTGGCATGTATTGGAACATATTATTAGTGTGCCTAGAATGCCCCTTTTGAAAAAGCTAATGTCTCGACTTACTAACCCTCTTCTGTGCTCATTTCCTTTCATTTTAGCTTGGTTATTTCTTTTGTTGCCTTTAAACTCCTTGATGAATATTGGCATACTTTGGCACCCTGCACATCCTAGCATGTCATAGCACTTGGAATGCCTTGGCACTATTTGGCGCATGTTAGCACAACCTGGAACTACCTAGCACACTCTAGCACTTCTTGACATTCCATGATATTCCCTAGAATGCGTAAAAGGTTCTCTATGGTCTAAAAAAAGCTCCAAGGGCTTGGTATTACTGTCTTCACAAATATCTACACCAACGTGGCTTTACAAAAGGCTCTGCAGATAACAGTTTATACACAAAGATTAAAAATGATAAATTGCTAATTATTGTTGTTTATGTTGATGATATCATTTTTGGTAGCAACGAAGAATCCATGAGTCATAATTTTTCTTCAGTAATGCAGCAAGAATTTGAAATGTCCTTACTTGGTGAGCTTACTTATTTTCTTGGTATACAAGTTCAGCAACTAGAAGATGGTATATTTCTTTCACAAACCAAATATCTCAATCAGATATTGAAAAAGTATGGAATGGAAGATTCTAAACCTGTATGTACTCCAATGGTAATAGGATGAAGTCTCGATGTTAATGGTGAATCACCAATAGTACACCAACCAACTTACAGATCCATGATTGGAAGTCGACTTTATCTAATAGGTACCAGACCTGACATCATGCATGTAGTAGGAATGGTTGCAAGGTTCCAAGAAAATCCAAAGGAATCACATCTCCAGGAAGTCAAAAGATTTTTCAAATATCTCCAAGGGACTCAGGACTTTGGATTATGGTATCCTAAAGATATAGACCTTACTATTCACGCATATATAGATGAAGATTGGGAAGGAAGTGTTGATGATCGAAAGAACACTAATGGTGGTGCATTCTATATCGGTTCTCAGCTAGTATCTTGGTTCAACAAGAAACAAATTTCAATTTCTTTATCTATAGCTAAAGCATAATATGTGGTTGTTGCATCTTGCTGCACACAACTACTTTGGATGATGAAAACTTTGCAAGAAATTCAGATCACATGTACTCCACCCATCTCCATTCTATGTGATAATACAAGTTCCATCAGTATTTCAAAACATCCAGTCATGCACTCCAAGACCAAGCACATACCCATCAAGTACCATTTTCTATGAGAACAAGCACTTGAAAAAAAGGTCAAATTGGAGTATGTTCCCTCCAAAGAAAAGGTTGCTGATATATTCACTAAACCATTGCCCAAAGCAACATTGGAATATCTCAGACAAGAGCTAGGAATAATCCCTGCATCATCCTACTATTAATTCATGCTCTTTTAGAGGAATGTTATTACGCATGGGTTTCATTAAGTATAGTCACGTATACAAGGAGGTTTCTGTGGCTGAAGAAGCATATATGCTTTTTTGACAGGAAAAACAATGGGTTAGTCTCTGAAATGGACGCTCTGTCTGATGTTGATGATTACAGTATGACGATATACTTTTTCCATTAACTTTTATTTGACTAACAAAGATGCCTTGATGAATGACTTGTTGATAATGCAAAGGTAGCATAGGTTTAGGGGGAGCATTAGTCTTCACATGAATTCTGCATTTTTGGCATTATGGTTGCTGAGTCCAGCTATGGCGTTGGATATTTATATCATTTGTTGCTTAATTCATGTGAAAGTCTAGGGTGTGATGTGACTTCTCATTCATTTGAATGAGTCTTATTGGATAAATGATGTAATTTGTATCCCCACTTTGCACGGGATGGATGATGTAATATTTATTTTATTTCTGTCATGTATAAAAAATTGGTGTATCCTCACTTGGTTGGGTGGATGAGTCAAATTTGTTATGTCCCCACTTGGTTGGGAGATTGATATATGTATGAGTCATTGGTGATAGGAAGGCCAAACTCACATAGTTGAGTTATAGAGTCATGTTATTCTTTTGGAAAGTATTTTTGCGGATTTAGCATGTGCTTAGGGGGAGCATGTATCTTGGTTCGCTCTTTGCCCTCGATGTCAAAGGGGGAGATAATTTTGATGTTGCTTCTTATCTCTAACAGTTTCTATCATGGTTTCCATCAAGTCCAAAGAAGGAGATTGTTGTCATTATGATACAAGTGTTGTCCTTGATGGAAACTCACTCACAAGTCAAATTCAATTTTGAGGCAACTCATAGTACAACGGGTATATTCAGAGGTAACAGGGAAATGGTACATAAGAACAGGAAGATGGAATTAAAGTCTATTGATCAGGATAAAGAAAAAGGTTGATACACACCAGTCTACATAGTCAAAACAATGTATACACACCGGTCCACAGAATAAAAAGAGCATATACATATACACGCACTCCCATAGGAAGGAAAGTGAGTACATATTGGAAAACCAAGTTTTTGGTCTGAGATATTTGGTCTGTGGTATTGACCCTAGGTGTTTGGTCCGCGGTATTGACCCTAGGTATTTGGTCCATGGTATTGACCCTATGTATTTGGTCCAACGTATTCATCCTAAGTAGTTTTGGTCCAAGGTATTGACAAAGGGCCTAAAGCTATATAAGGAGGAGAAGATCATAAGGCTAGGTGTGCAAGTGTATGAGTTGTTGGAAATAATACTGAGAGGGGGGGGGTGAATCAGTATTATCACATTAATAAAACTTTTTCATTTCCATAATCAGATTCATATATGCTACTTCCACAACTTCTTATGATTAAGTTAATTGATCTTAAATGAGTGCATTAGAACATTATCAACCATATTATCAGATAACAAATGCCGTAATAGAGAATAGATCATCACACATAAGGCACACACATGAACACCATGATATAAGGTGGAAACCCAATGCGGGAGAAAAACCACCTGCTGCAAGTCATTTCAATCTTCTTCTTAATAAGAAAATCCTTTTACAATATTTGTACTGGTGCAGTCTTATACCAGTACAGGAGCTACAACCCCCTTTTCTCTTGTACTAGCCGATCCATTTACTAGTACGCAGGCTGCTACCTGCTACAATGCTCCAAAGATCTCCCTTAGCTTTTGTACTAGCTTAGATACTAGTACATAGGCGATGGCCTACAATCTTTTCTCCTCCAGTTACCACATTTCATCAATTTTCAGACTGGATACACTAAAGCACAAAACATAATCTGAAAGACCACTTTTCATCCAATTTTCATACTGGACCCAACAACAACATTGAAGCTCATAATCAAACAACCTTCTGAATCAGCCAATCACCAGATCCATACATATGCAATGATATTATGAGAGTTATCAACCAGATCTAGTACATAAAGATAATTCATTAATCATGATTTTATCTGAACTCAATACCAATAACCAAACATCAGTTATGCACCCAAAACCCTGCAGAATAGTCAAAGGCAGTTAAAACAAATTTTAAGCAGGGATCGCAACTTCACTGGTAGAGATCTGCAGATATCTGTACTACCTCCGCACCTGCACCTTCTATGGCACCGCGACCACCGCACCTGCGCCTTCTGTGGCGCCTCCGCACTGCGCCTTCTATGGCGCCTCTGTGGCGTCTCCGCACTGCGCCTTCTGTGGCGCCTCCGCACTGCGCCTTCTGTGGCGCCTCCGCACTGCGCCTTCTGTGGTGTGTCCGCACTGCGCCTCTGCACTGCGCCTTCTGTGGCGCCTCCGCACTGTGCCTTCTGTGGCGCCTCTGCACTGCACCTTCTGTGGCGCCTCTGCACTGCGCCTTCTATGGCACCTCTGCACTGCGCCTTCTTTGGCGCCTCTGCACTGCGCCTTCTGTGGCGCCTCCGCATTGCGCCTTCTGTGGCGCCTCTGTGGCGTCTCCGCACTACACCTTCTGTGGTGCCTCCGCACTGTGCCTTCTATGGTGCCTCTGTGGCATCTCCGCACTGCGCCTTCTGTGGCGCCTCTATCGCGTCTCCGCACTGCGCCTTCTGTGGCGCCTCCGCACTGCGCCTTCTGTGGCGCCTCCGCACTTCCGTAGCTACAGCACTCGAGAGATCACCCTTCACAGATTCGCTTTCAACTTCACTTTCATAGATCAAACTTTCAAAACAATAACCCAATATTTCAGATCTTAAGATATTCAATTGCAAGGATGAATTAGCCAACTGATCTCATTTGCTTTATATAGACAAGCTTCTTCCTAAAATCATGGATCAATACCATAGATAACCAATACAAGGGGCCCAAAAACATGGGGCTCAATAATACCAAGGACTAACCACCATGGACCAAAGGTAAGTTCTCCAACATATACGTGCTTTTCCTTGCATGAAAGTGCGTACCATGGTCCAAAACCATAGGTTCAAATACCAAGGACTAAATACCATGGACCAAAGGTAAGTTCTCCAACATATATGCGCTTTTCCTCATAGGTTCAAATACCAAGGAATAACTACCATGGACCAAAGGTAAGTTCTCCAACATATACGCGCTTTTCCTCATAGGTTCAAATACCAAGGACTAACTACCATGGACCAAAGGTAAGTTCTCCAACATATACGCGCTTTTCCTTGCATGAAAGTGCGTGAACTTTTTCTCTTCATGAAATAAACTTTTCTCTGCATAAAAGTGCGTGAACTTTTCTCTGCATAAAAGTGCGTGAACTTTTCTTTGCATAAAAGTGCGTGAACTTTTCTCTACATGAAATAAACTTTTCTCTGCATATAAGTGCGTGAACTTTTCTCTACCCTATAATTTATTATCTGAGATGAGTGGGTTTCCATCAAGTACAATATATGTATCATAAAGCAATACCAGAATCATAATGCCAACAATCTCCCCCTTTGGACTTGATGGCAACCTCAAAATATTCAGCTCATTCTGCCCCATTGACATCAAGGGCAAAGGGTTATGCTCCCCCTAAGAGCATGCTCCCCCTGAATATGAACGAGATCTGTAAAGAAGAAACATAATCCACCAAACACCATAAATGACCATGAAAGAGATAGATTGCAGCAATAATCAGACCAGCATCCAAGATCTCCTTCTGTACGTCCTCCATAATGCCAACACTGCATTATAAGCTCCCCCTGAGTACCTGTTGAAATCTCTGAATGAGCTCCCCCTTTGTATATGTCATGGTGCACCAATCTGATCATGCTCTTTCTGAGAACAAGCTGAAATGTCTGCTCTGCTATATAGTGTTGTTCATGCTCAGGCTCCCCTGACTGTAAGCAAGGTCTGCAAAAGGATGTTCTACATCACAAATGACCTTCCTAAAAGATTCAATACATGCATCCATCACCCAACCAAGTGGGGATATATCAGAAAAATGAAAACCAAATACATTACATCTTCATCCCAGGCATAGTGGGGAAACCAACATAGGTTGTTACATGACTTGAAGAGATGACACTATTACATCATGAGTCTTGATATGACATCACCTAAATAAGATGAACATCAGCAACAACACTTTATGATCTGCTCCATAGTATCTGTCAACAACAACTAGACCAACAACTTGTATTAGTGCATGAATCATCAAGGTATGTCCGCATCAATAGAATTTCACATTCTATGTGAGAAACATCATAGCCATCCAGATCTACATGAATCAAGTATCATCAATTGGGAATATCTGCATTAATCAACATATGTATGAAACAATCCTATCATCATATAGATAAGAGCTCATTATCATCATGTCTCCAACAATGCAACTTTGAATAATCATCCCTGTATCCAGCCAACAATCCTCATCCATTTGTGCCAAGAATGAAAGGAATCATAACTATAATATATGATTTTTATGCATATGACGACAACAGCATATGAGTGACTTAACATCAAGAAGATGTGAATTCAAGCTAAGTGCTTCCCATGCAAGCATCATTAGAGAATCAACCATAAATCTGATCCAAGAACCATGTGAACAACTCATAACCATAGCAAGATGAATCATTTATCCATATAAGTATCATCACCAAGGACTATTAACCATAATGCCAATAATGCATTAAGTCCATATGCTCCCTCTAAACCTGTGCCATCTGTCTGATCATGCATATCAATAAGAAGTATCAATACATCATCAATATCAAGTTAGAACCAAAACACTTCTAACCATCATATCCACACATCATTATTATTAACTAGAGCAAAACTGATCCTTCTCTTGAATCTGTCCCTACTGCCTTTCTTCAAAGAATCATATACGCGACTGTGCAGTAACTAACTCGCGTATATATGCAACTTTCCTTTATGGAGTTTGCATATGAGATTCAGGACACTGAAGTTTTGTACTTTCAGCTCCCTCTGATTCTGGTATGTCTGTACGTTGTGCAGTGCCACCTTTTTCTGATTGTACTTCCTTTTTCCTCCATATCTTCAAGGGTGATGATGACATTTTCTCCTTTTGATATGGTGCCCACACTTTGTTCCTGCATTCCTTAGCTATATGTCCAAGCTTGTTACATGCATAACATCTTACATGTTTCATATTCCTCCTGTAACAATAAGCAGCTTTGTGACCAAACATATTGCAAGCAAAGCAATATCCATAAAAGTACCTTGAATGTGATGATCTTTCTGCATAATGGTCTTGAACCCTTCTTCTTCTACATCTAGCTGCAACATGTCCAAGATTATGACATACATAACATTCAACATTATTCATAGGAGGAGTAAAGGATTTTCTTTGAGGAATCTCTTTTCTTGGTTGATGATGAGATTGATCTTTCATTTTTTCGTTGATCACTTTAGATTTCTCTTTAGAGTTCCTTGCCTCACCTTGTGAACTAGATTCACCTTCAACAGATTCATGGAAACCAAGACCAGTCTTTATAGCAAGAGACCTTTGACTACTAATAATATCATCCAAGACTTTAGAACTATCTTGAAATCGTAAAAGCTTATCCTTTTCTTCTAGTTTACCTTTCAAGATATTTACCTCAACCTGAAGCTGTTCTTCCTTTTCAAGAGATTGCTTTTTCAAATCTTCTTCGACTTTCCTTCCTTCTTCCATTTGTTCCCTTAGTTTGAGAATCTCCTTTTCTTGTTCTTCATTCAGATCCTGCTGCATTTGATGAACTCGGAAGGCACATTCTAGTTGAGATTTTAAGCTGGTGACTTCATTTTCTTGTTTTGCAATAGTTTGGAGTAGATCTGTATTCTGCTTCTTTGATTCTTCAAGATCTCCTTTTAGTGAGAGGATTGTAGCTTCAAGATTTTCATAGTAGCTGGATCTATCTTTGAGTTTCTTGATGCTTGTGCTTCTTTCGTTGACTTCTTTTCTTAATGATGTCACTTCATGCTGCAATTTTTGACATTGGTCTTCCTTGTCCTTGAGTAGCTTTCTTACCTTGTTTCCTTCTTCTAGTTGGGCCTTTAGTTTGGTAGCTTCTTCTTTGAAATCAAATTCCCTTTTGTTCAATAGATCTTGTTGATCTCTAATTTTGTCTGTCAGCCTTTTAAATTCTGCCTCTATTTGATATCTTGATTGTTCACCCATAAGAGCAAATTTAGAAGTTTCGCTATCACTTTCATCTCTTCCAAAAGGAAAGATAGCTAGAACATCAGAGGATAATATATTCATACCTGATAATGATTCTGAATCTGATTTTGAATCTGAAGAGCTTCTTATACCAAATCCCCAATCGATTCTCCCACTGTCATAGTTCTTCTGAGATGACTTCTTTTTCTTAGGTGCTTTCTTCTTAAGCTTCTTTCCCATTGTTCCACGGATCTCCTTCAAGCGATCAAGCTTCTATCAAAGGACCTACTCTAATACCAATTGTTGGAAATAATATTGAGAGGGGGGGGGGGTGAATCAGTATTATCACATTAATAAAACTTTTTCATTTCCATAATCAGATTCATATATGCTACTTCCACAACTTCTTATGATTAAGTTAATTGATCTTAAATGAGTGCATTAGAACATTATCAACCATATTATCAGATAACAGATGCCGTAATAGAGAATAGATCATCACACATAAGGCACACACATGAACACCATGATATAAGGTGGAAACCCAATGCGGGAGAAAAACCACCTGCTGCAAGTCATCTCAATCTTCTTCTTAATAAGAAAATCCTTTTACAATATTTGTACTAGTGCAGTCTTATACCAGTACGGGAGCTACAACCCCCTTTGCTCTTGTACTAACCGATCCATTTACTAGTACGCAGGCTGCTACCTGCTACAATGCTGCAAAGATCTCCCTTAGCTTTTGTACTAGCTTAGATACTAGTACATACGCGCTGGCCTACAATCTTCTCTCCTCCAGGTACCACGTTTCATCAATTTTCAGACTGGATACACTGAAGCACAACACATAATCTGAAAGGCCACTTTTCATCCAATTTTCATACTGTACCCAACAACAACATTGAAGCTCATAATCAAATAACCTTCTGAATCACCCAATCACCAAATCCATACATATGCAATGATATTATGAGAGTTATCAACCAGATATAGTACATAAAGATAAGTCATTAATCATGCTATTATTTGAACTCAATACCATTAACCAAACATCAGTTATGCACCCAAAACCCTGCAGAATAGTCAAAGGCAGTTAAAACAAATTTTAAGCAGGGATCACAACTTCACTGGTATAGATCTACGGATATGTGTACTACCTCCGCACCTGCGCCTTCTGTGGCGCCGCGACCACCGCACCTGCGCCTTTTGTGGCGCCTCCGCACTGCGCCTTCTATGGCGCCTCTGTGGCGTCTCCGCACTGCACCTTCTGTGGCGCCTCCGCACTGCGCCTTCTGTGGCACCTCCGCACTGCGCCTTCTGTGGCGTCTCCGCACTGCACCTTCTGTGGCGCCTCTGCACTGCGCTTTCTGTGGCGCCTCCACACTGCGCCTTCTGTGGCGCCTCTGCACTGCGCCTTCTGTGGCGCCTCCGCACTGCGCCTTCTGTGGCACCTCTGCACTGCGTCTTCTATGGCGCCTCCGCACTGCGCCTTCTATGGTGCCTTCGCACTACGCCTTCTGTGGCGTCTCCGCACTGCGCCTTCTGTGGAGCCTCCACATTGTGCCTTCTGTGGCGCCTCTGTGGCGTCTCCGCACTGCGCCTTCTGTGGCACCTCTGTGGCATCTCCGCACTGTGCCTTTTGTGGCGCCTCCGCACTGCGCCTTCTGTGGTGCCTCCGCACTTACGCAGCTGCAGCGCTCGAGAGATCACCCTTCACAGATTCGCTTTCAACTTCACTTTCATAGATCAAACTTTCAAAACAATAACCCAATATTTCAGATCTTAAGATATTCAATTGCAAGGATGAATTAGCCAAGTGATCTCATTTGCTTTATATAGGCAAGCTTCTTCCTAAAATCATGGATCAATACCATAGATAACCAATACAAGGGGCCCAAAAACATGGGGCTCAATAATACCAAGGACTAACCACCATGGACCAAAGGTAAGTTCTCCAACATATACGCGCCTTTCCTTGCATGAAAGTGCGTACCATGGTCCAAAACCATAGGTTCAAATACCAAGGACTAACTACCATGGACCAAAGGTAAGTTCTCCAACATATATGTGCTTTTCCTCATAGGTTCAAATACCAAGGACTAACTACCATGGAGCAAAGGTAAGTTCTCCAACATATATGCGCTTTTCCTCATAGGTTCAAATACCAAGGACTAACTACCATGGACCAAAGGTAAGTTCTCCAACATATACGTGCTTTTCCTTGCATGAAAGTGCGTGAACTTTTTCTCTTCATGAAATAAACTTTTCTCTGCATAAAAGTGCATGAACTTTTCTCTACATGAAATAAACTTTTCTCTGCATAAAAGTGCGTGAACTTTTCTCTACATGAAATAAAATTTTCTCTGCATATAAGTGTGTGAACTTTTCTCTACACTATAATTTATTATCTGAGATGAGTGGGTTGCCATCAAGTACAACATATGTATCATAAAGCCATACCAGAATCATAATGCCAACATGTGTTTCTAAGGAATACTTCTATCTGAAGTATATTTTATGTTGCAAGGGCTACATTTATGATTTGATCTAAAATACTTTGTGCACCTTGAATTCAATGTTAGATCAGGATCATGAGACCTGAAATGAATTATTGGGTGATCTGACATTGGCTGGGACAGATCTGACTGTATACACCTGTCTTATTCTCTTAGTGTCATGATCTGGGTTTATCTCAAATTCAAAAATTCAATAAAGTTATGAGTTGATCTGTATGTTGGTTCGTCTCTTCAAAAGCGTGTGTACACGCCGATCTACTCTGCATAACAATGTATACAAAAGGAAAGCTTCTTCTTTAGATCTGGCTCATCAATTCTATTATTTTACTGTTGTTTGTCAATGAAGTCTTCTTAGATCTAAACATAAATCTGAATGCACAAGGAGGTTGGTATGTGATTGATTGATTGTATAAGTGAAAAGAAGTGATCTCTCTTGCTTCCTGTGTAAAGCTCTATAAGTTGACATTAGATGTTTATTATATTTAGAGTTGGTACAGACTTGATTTAGAAGTTGTATGTTTTCAATAATTTTGAAGGTATATGCAGGTTTGATTAACGGAAGTAGCGTATACATGCAGTTTGGCTTCAGCAAAGTAGGGTATACATTCTGACACATGATTTTTAAGGTTACAGCTGGTTCTGAATAATGATGCAGTTTTCTAGGTTCAACATAGTTTTCTAGTTTCAGTGATCTGATTGTTGAGATTAACTGAATGTTGGTTGATGCAGTTTAAGTTTAAAGGTTTTGATGGCTCCAGTATGAAAATTGGATGAAATGTGACATTCAAATTGTGATGTTGTGTTCTAGGAGTATCCAGTCTAAAAATCTATGAAACATGGTCCCTGGTGGAAGAAAGAAGGTCGTAGCCTTCTGTAGGTCGGCGCCTACATACTAGTAAGCACATTGTCTAGTACAAGAGATAGGGGGTTGCAGCTCCCTTCTAGTGGAAGCTAGAAAATGAGAGAAGGTTGTAGCCTTCTGTAGGTGGGTGCCTATGTACTAGTATGAGTCTGCACTAGTACAAGATTGTAAACAAATTTTCTTATTTTTAAAAGAAGACAGAGATGATAACAGCAGGTGGTTTTCACCCACATTGGTTTTCCACCTTAAATCTTGGTGTTCATGTGCGTTTCTTATGTGTGATGCTTTATTCTGCTTTTACTGCACTGTCTAATAAGTTACTGATGCACTAGTTTAAGATCAACACATGATAAATTGTCTAGATCACAAGTTCTCTGGATATACAATGGTTTCTCTAATCACAGTTCATGTTCATGCTAGTTCACTTCACTGAAGTAGCATATATAAACCTATTTGGGAAATAAAATTATTGATCTGATAATATTGATTCACGCCCCCCCAGTATTATTTCCAACATTATATGTATAAAGTTCCATATTGATCAATAGTTGGAAGCTTAATGTCTGTAATGGTATGCATAAGGCCTGATACTGCACATGCAGTAGGAGTTGTAAGAAGGTACATGAACAATCTATGGAAAGAGCATTGAATAGAAATGAAGTGCATTCTCAGGTATTGAGAGGTACCAAAAATCAAGCGTTATGCTTTAGTGGTTCAAACATTATTCTACATGGCTATGTTGATGAAAATATGGTAGGTGATAGAGGTAACATGAACACCATAGGGTATCTGTATTTTGTAGGTGGAACATCTATCAACTAGGTTTCGAAATTCAAAAACATTGTTGCATTTTCAACAATGGAAGCAGAGTATGTCGTTGTTACAAAGGCTAGTAAATAAATGATTTAGTTATAAAGGTTTATGGATGAACTGGGTAAGAAGTAGGAGATGGGTAGGCGATACAGTGACAACTAGAGTGTGATTCATCTTGAAAGGAACCCAACATTTCATTCCAAGACCAAACATATATATCTCAAGTACCGGTTCATATGGTTAGTGTTGAAAGATGGACCACTGAAGCTAGAAAAGATACACATTAGCTAGAATCTTGTAGATATGTTAACAAAAGTTTTAACCAGGGAGAAACTGTAGTACTTCTTAGTTTCAATTTGTCTTCAAGTATAATGGTGAATATGGGAAACAATGAGGACCAAGTGGAGTCATTTTCCAACATGTGAACAAATGATGGAGTTTATATAATTAGTCTCCAAGTGGGAGATTGTTGGAGGTGGAGCCTGATTATTTTCTTGATTCATAGGTCTCAAATACATCGGATCCCAGTTCCTAAATGCGGTGGAATTACTTCTCGATATCCTTTTGCAAGGTCCAAGGGGAGGTGGGTAACATAGATGAAAAATTTCCTAGTAAAATATTGTAATTTCGTAGTCAATCTGGGTCACTGCTTAGGAGGATAATCTAATGATAAAAGTTATGTTAATTTAAGGTCTCTTTCACTAGCAGGAAACCCTTGGTTTATATGAGGGAATTATATTATGGTTGTGTATCATTATTCTGAGCGTGAGAGAGAGGCGTTTGTGTGAGAGTGAAGAGGAAATTACAATGGGTCTCTTCATTTTGTTGGATAATATTGTAGAAATTTTGAATAATTTAACACATATTCAATGGAGATTATCCTGATCATGTACTAATGCGGAAAACATACACAATACATAAGCTCCTCTACGTTGATCAAGAATATAGCAGCATCAATAACAATAAAACATCAAGAGCATTCACACATTAACACAGTATGTATCAAGGGGAAAGCATCTCGCTAAAAACCCCACACTATCTGTATATTAATGATTGAGTCATGTAACATTACACAGCATAATACTTCTCACAAGTATCTCCACCTCTGTTACACACAATACAGCTCAGATCTGATCTCCAAATCTCTTCCACTGCTTGCCTGCCTCCACTGCTCAATACCTGCTCAAGAACTGATGAGAATTGCTTCCCAAACTCGATTTTCACCTGCAAAATAGTCACTCACTCTTTGTGGACGTGAGCAAAGGCTAAAATGCGGGCCAAATACGTAAGCAAACTCATTGGCATACTCAATCCTTTGATTGTGCAAGATCTGGTGCACAACTATAGTCACAACTGATAGCAATCTGATTCTCTACCACCTGTCCCTGTTGAACTGAACATGCACTGACATGCAACTGAGTTAACTGATGTATTCTTTAGTTGTATTATGAGTTAATAATTAGTTTAACAACTCATCATTAGTCTATCTGCAGTTAGACTAACTACAACCAGTTTAACTAAGTTAAACTGAACACAACTCCATCAATTGTACCTCCAGTCCACTAAACTCAACTCACTTGAGTTCTAACTGAAGTCATGCATGCAACAACTCAACTGACTCATAAGAAAAACGAATTTCCTTCTGACAGCTGCATGTGCCACTTCCGTAGCTCAAACTGAAGTGCTCCAAGAGAATAAGATTAAGTTTATAGTCCAAATATTATTGTGAGATAATAATATTTTACTTTTCTATTTTTTGACAGCCAGTCTAAAAATAGACTTGATCACTCACACTGTGATCACTCACACTTTCATCAAAAATAGAAGTCCATCTATTTTCCCAACTTGATCAATCATCCATAAACATAGACATGATCCATATGTCTAAAAATAGACATAGTCTAAAAATAGACTTGCGCCAAAAATAGCCTGCGGGCCCACTTAGTGAAGGCGACTCTTTTCACTAAGCTCCATCATCTTGTTGCAATCTCAACACTCCCTCTCGACAAGATATGGATTATCAGCAACCCCTATCCTGCCTCGGTGGTACTCGAATTTGCTCCTGGTGAGAGCCTTCGTCAGAATATCAGCATCCTGATCCTCCGTTGGAATGTACGAAAGTAACATGATCCTCCGCTGCACACAATCTCTGATATGATGGTACCTGATGTGCTTGGACCCGAAAAAACCGACCACGATCATCCTCATCCACACAGATCTCTGCTTCCTGATGTACCAAGAAACTACTGTCGATCCAATACTGAAGACCCCTCCTGATGTGCTCTTTCTGTCCGTTGGGCTCCCTGCCCAATCTGCATCCGTGAAGCCACATAGCTTCACTTCATCCTCCTGTCTGTACCAAGATCCATATCCCGATGTGCCTCTCAATTGGCTCAATACATGCTTGCCCGCCTTCCAGAAGAGCTTGGTAGGCTTAACCATAGCTTGTGAAAGCTGGTTAACTGCATAGCATATATCAGGTCGTGTATTGACCAAATACATCAGCGACCCCACCAACTGTCGATAAACAGTGGCATCCACTTCTTCTCCCGAAGTGGCATCCTCCTTCCTCCAACCTCCAGGAAGAGGAGTATCAACAGGCTTGCAGCCATGCATATTGAACTTCTCCAGTATCTCCCGAGCATACTTGCCCTGAGAAACAAACAGTCCACCACTGCGCTGCCATATTTCCAATCCTAGGAAATAGTGAAGGAGGCCCAAGTCCTTCATCTCAAACTCTGTAGCAAGATCCTTCTTGCATGACAGTATCAACAGCTCATCACCCGTTAGAATCAAATCATCAACATACAGTACAATGATAAGCAACTTACCCTCCACCACAATATGGTATAGGTTCAGATCCGCCTCGCTCTTGAAGAATCCAAGTCCTGTGAAATAGCTGTCTATCCGTGTGTACCAAGCACGTGGTGCTTGCTTCAACCCATACAGCGCTCTCTTGAGCCTGCACACATGCGACTCGCTGCTGAAGACTTCAAAGCCTTCGGGTTGCTCAATGTACACCTCCTCCTCAATGACTCCGTTGAGGAACGCAGTCTTCACATCCATCTGATGAATGTGCCATCCCATCTGCGCTGAGAGAGCAAGAATCGTCCGTATGGAAGAATACCTTGCGACAGGTGCAAAGGTCTCCTCATAATCGATCCCCTCAATCTATGAAAAGCCTCGGGCAACAAATCTTGCCTTGTACTTCTCCACACTCCCGTCAGCTGCCTGCTTAACTTTGTAGATCCATCTCGAACCTACCACTGATTTCCCTTCCGGTCTAGGAACAATCTCCCATGCACTATTTCTGACAATAGAATCATACTCTTCCACCATGGCGTCTACCCATGCGGGATCCTCCACAGCTTCCTCGAAAGAGGATGGCTCAGTCACAACACACTTGCTCATAAGAGCCATGTATCCAGTGTACCGATCAGGTGACTGTCTCTGCCTGCGTTGGGCTATAGGTGGTCCTACAACTTTCTCTGCATCTTGAGCCAGTCACTCAGCTTCTGTCAAGCGCTTTCGCCCTCTGATGGTTGGCGCTGCATGAGTGGTCTCTTCCACTCCATGAACCTCGTCCTGTGGCTGATCCACGTCCTGAAGCTCATCCTTAGGAACTAATAGCTCCTCATCTGCATGCAAGTGTAGCTCCCTCTCAAGCGAACACTTCATGGCTTTCTCCTCCTGAAATTTTATATCCCGTCGCACAACAGTTTTACCACTGTCTGGCAAATACACACGATAGTTGTGGGGCGTATCAGTGTACCCCACAAATATCCAAACCTCTGCAGTCGGTTCCAACTTCTTTCTGGCATCCTTCGTCACATGGATGTAAACGTTAGCACCAAAAATCCTCAAATGAGAAAGATCAGGCTTCTTACCAGAATAAGTCTCCTCAGGTGTACTCATGCCAAGTATCCTATGAGGACAACGGTTCTGCACATAAACTGTTGTATTGCATGCTTCTGCCCACAAGTGAAGGGGTAGGCCCTGATCATGCAACATTGCCCGTGCAGCACCCACAATCGTTCTGTTCTTCCGCTCAGCTACCCCGTTCTGCTGTGGGTTATGGGGAGCTATGAGCTCTCTACGAATCCCTTCTGCCTTGCAGAAATCCTTGAACTCGTCCGAGATGTATTCACCACCATTATCGCTCCTAAGAGCCTTCACCTTCTTCCCCGACTCCTTCTCGACCAGTGCTTTGAATTCACAGAACTTTGAATATGTCTCGCTCTTCTTCTGCATGAAGAAGATCCAGCACTTACGAGAGAAATCATCAACAAAAATCACATAATACCTGTGTTTTGCTGTCGAAGCAACTGAGAAAGGTCCACACACGTCTGTGTGAATTCTCTCAAGGATCGTCGTGGCGCGACTATCCTTCTCGTGAAAGGTGGCTTTCACAAACTTCCCCAAAGTACACCCCTTGCACTGATCTGACTGCGCAAGTGTGCCTTTAGGAAGCCCTGTAGTGATCTGCTGCAGTATCTTCAAGGCTCCATGGTGAAGGTGACCCAATCTCCTGTGCCACAACTCGCCATCATCCCGGCTCACCAATCCTTCTGCCTTGCCTGCCATTGCTGCGCATCCATCTACATGCAACTGATAAAGGTTCCTCACTCGAACCCCTATCTTCCGGGTCTCACCAGTTGTCTTGCTGCGCAGGAAGGCCTTTCCCTCGCTGAAAACAACATCATACCCCTTGTCTTCTAACATCGCCACTGAGATGAGATTCTTCTTCAATCCTGGAACATGTATGACTTCCTTCAATACAAAGGGTTTACCAGACTCCCTCTCAAAGGAAATGGTACCGATACCGGTCGCACTGTATCTACCATCATCGCCCATCTCGATGTGCACTCCAAGATCTTTGTCCTCCAGATCAGAGAACAAATCTCTATCTCCCGTCATGTGAAAAGACGCACCACTGTCCAAGAACCACACTGATCCCATCACACTTGAAACCAAGCATGCGATCAATGAAAAATCAAGCTCAAACTGAGAATCCAAGGCCTCTCCCCCTGCAGATCCAGCAGCATGCTTGTTCCTCTTCTTCTGCGGACAATTTGTGGCATAGTGTCCATGCTGGTGACAGTGAAAACACTTCACCTTGGACATATCCTGCTTCTTGCCTTTCGCACCGGAACGAGAAGCTTTCTTGTTCTTCCCCTTCTTTGCTTTGGCAGCCAAAGCACGATTCTCTTCATCAGATACCTTTGATGAAGATCCATTCTCACCTTTATTGTTACTGAGTTTATCCTTGAGCGCCAGGTCGCTCTTACTTTGGAATAACATTTGCAATCCGTTGAAAGACATTTCAACAACACTGCTGCAAATTCGATTTTCCACCAGCTACCAACTCAACTGCTTCCGATCAACCCTCGCTTGATATCCTGTAAAAATCTCTTCTACAAATCAAGCTGCTTTGATACCATGTAGAAACTTTTTCTACAATTATCTAGCTCTGATACCATGTAGAAATTTTGAATAATTTAACACATATTCAATGGAGATTATCCTGATCATGTACTAATGCGGAAAACATACACAATACATAAGCTCCTCTACGTTGATCAAGAATATAGCAGCATCAATAACAATAAAACATCAAGAGCATTCACACATTAACACAGTATGTATCACGGGGAAAGCATCTCGCTAAAAACCCCACACTATCTGTATATTAATGATTGAGTCATGTAACATTACACAGCATAATACTTCTCACAAGTATCTCCACCTCTGTTACACACAATACAGCTCAGATCTGATCTCCAAATCTCTTCCACTGCTTGCCTGCCTCCACTGCTCAATACCTGCTCAAGAACTGATGAGAATTGCTTCCCAAACTCGATTTTCACCTGCAAAATAGTCACTCACTCTTTTTGGACGTGAGCAAAGGCTAAAATGCGGGCCAAATACGTAAGCAAACTCATTGGCATACTCAATCCTTTGATTGTGCAAGATCTGGTGCACAACTATAGTCACAACTGATAGCAATCTGATTCTCTACCACCTGTCCCTGTTGAACTGAACATGCACTGACATGCAACTGAGTTAACTGATGTATTCTTTAGTTGTATTATGAGTTAATAATTAGTTTAACAACTCATCATTAGTCTATCTGCAGTTAGACTAACTACAACCAGTTTAACTAAGTTAAACTGAACACAACTCCATCAACTGTACCTCCAGTCCACTAAACTCAACTCACTTGAGTTCTAACTGAAGTCATGCATGCAACAACTCAACTGACTCATAAGAAAAACGAATTTCCTTCTGACAGCTGCATGTGCCACTTCCGTAGCTCAAACTGAAGTGCTCCAAGAGAATAAGATTAAGTTTATAGTCCAAATATTATTGTGAGATAATAATATTTTACTTTTCTATTTTTTGACAGCCAGTCTAAAAATAGACTTGATCACTCACACTGTGATCACTCACACTTTCATCAAAAATAGAAGTCCATCTATTTTCCCAACTTGATCAATCATCCATAAACATAGACATGATCCATATGTCTAAAAATAGACTTGCACCAAAAATAGCCTGCGGGCCCACTTAGTGAAGGCGACTCTTTTCACTAAGCTCCATCATCTTGTTGCAATCTCAACAAATATAAAAGGAATGTCTCTGTGTTTCTCCGTGGGTGTATCCCGAATTGGGTGAACCATGTATATCTGTGTCTCTCTTACTTTATGTGTTTTTTATTCGTGTTTCCATAATATTTTTATTTGTTTAATTACTCTGTTAATTAACTTCTAATAGTTGTGACCTAAAATGTCCAATTTAGAGGGTGTGGTCCTGTATTCTGAGCCTAAATACCAGGGAAGCCTCCAGACCAATGGCCAAAACTTAGTGAGACTTTCTAGAATGATAAATAACATTAAGACATAGTCATTCATACAAAAATTTGATAAAAAACTTGACTTAACCTGACCTAACCATGATATTCACTTCATCTAACAGATTTAGAACATGTTATCTAAAGGTCATGAATGCATATCTAAACATAGGGGTCTCATACTTATCTAAGAATGATCAAGAAGGTATAATTCCCTCTCATAAAAACTAAAATATCATTTATTAGCTCATGCATTTAATAACCATTCATCAACTATTCAGAACATGTCAAGAGCCTTAACTAGAACCTATCATGAAACCATGCTTATAACCAACATATAATGGAAATAATAACCATGATGTAAAAACCATGAAAGCCACATTATAACAAGCATAAGTACTCATGAAATAAAACCATAAAATATCTCTTATTAACGTTTGAAAAATCCAACCAAGTTGGGGAATTCAACGTACCACCCAGCCATTGATTTAGCTGAACCAAATATTTCTTTAATCCAATCACCCCCGTGCCATATTCCAAGCATGAGTATGGGACTCAAGAAAAAAAATCAGGGCTTACCGGAGATTAAACCACCTCCACCCTAATTCCCTTGTGATCATGCTAAAACCAGTCAAGGGATCACATAAGAAAACCAATACATAAAAAACAAGGGCTTCCCAATGGTTAAAACACCTCTACCTTTAGGCTTTATCGCAATCTTTCCAACACCAGTCAAGGGATTGCTAGGCCCAAAAAAACCTTGGATGCTTCAAAGTTTCTTCACCAATACCTTGAGGAAAGTTTTTGTCTCCACCCTTAGGATTTACTGCAATCCCACCAAAACCGGTCAAGGGATTTTGATTTGCTATGGAAGTTGTGATGTGACCACATAACCCAGTTCCAAAACCATATGGAAATACAAAGCTTAACTAAATAAAAGAACGCCATAACACCATGGCTATCTAGAAATGGAAAGGCAAGCCTCAAACCACTATCACACCTAGAAAAAAACATGTCAACGGAAGCAAGACAACCAAATGCACACATGCATGTACCATGTAGTCATGAACAAGCTAGGAAATCACACATGCAACCTCTTACCTACAAGTATTGTTGGTAAAGCTACATGGTCCAAAATTCCCTTCCTTTTCCTTTACTTTCATTTGCCTTCTTGCACTTCCTTTTCTTTCCTTTTTTCTAATGTTATAGTGATCCAAGAATGCTTTAAGTGTTCAATACAATGAGATAATAGAGAGAGCTCCAAGATAAAGCTAATAAAAACTTCACGAGAAAAAGTTGTGAACTAATGCTCAAAAGCCATTTTATTATTGAGGACTCTATTTTCTTCATTTGATTCTATTTTTCCTTCAATTTTTCTCACATTAAAATTTGTCACCTTTCATCTCCATTTTCTCCTATTTTCCTTTGCTTTTATAAATAGAATGCTAATTAAAGACCCTTTTCCTTTTCCAATGCATTTGTTGATTTCCCTTATCCATAATAAACCAAATGCACACCCGCTAGGATGTTTTTCGCAACCTTCAGCTTGGAATACATGTCGCCTGACCTTGGTCTTATTTTTCGTTCATTAGCTTTATTACTTGAACTTTTAACCCGAGGTTGTTACAATCACCAACCCAAAAAATTTAGCAGAGGAAGTGATGAGAAAAAAATAGGATATGTAGAGTCACACAAGTAACAAAGTAGAAAGAAACAAAGATTAGAGTATCATCTGATCAACAACTGAGGACTCATCCTATCAAGAATATTTTTCACTCCTAGGTACCCATATATTTTGTATTTTCATTGTTTTATCTACCATAATTTTTGTTGTAATGTGGTACATTGCTCAACATAAAAAGGCATCAGGACTAGAAATGCAAGAGTTAAGCCAAGTTTACATGAAATGAAAAGAAGTGTAAAATCATTCATCAAGCGGTATTTTCTCCATTTATGGATGAAATTGACTATTTTATTTGCAACAAAATTGGGCATAAGGCTAATTAATGTAGAATAATTTTCTTTTCCTCCTATAAATGATATAGAAAGGTAGAGTTTACTAAAATATGGAAAAAGAAGAGGATTGTAGATGCAGAAGAATGTGGATTGGTATTGCATGCAAAGAATCAAGGAAACTAGTGACATATTGATAGAGGATTTTAAAGACCCTTGAGAGGTGATATAAATATATTTGTATCCTTCAACAAAAGTAGAAGTGGAAATATTAGCATTCCTAATAATGCAACCATAATATTAAAGTGTAATCGGATAGTTGGTTGCACATGTCGTTGTCATTAATGACAGCACGATGTCATATATTTCGTTGATGTCAAAGGTTGTTTGATACAACAACATCATCATTCATTATACCAAATGAAGTAACATTATCGTCTATGAAGCAGCATGATAGTAAATATAATCAAGTGAAGCTAAAATTCCCCGATGTTATTTGATAGTTTGATGCAGTTAATGTTGAATGATGATGCTATAAATAGAATAATTGCATAAGACTCTTCAACACCTCCCAAAAGATATACCTTGCTATAAAAAAATACTCCTAGATGAGAAGTTCCAACCATTTGAAAATTAGCATTAGTTGGAGGCCCAAACTATAGGGAAAAGATCCCAAATTATAATATGTTAAGTAGTGTGCACCTTTTGGGACTTTTATGGTCCATTAACTAGGTGAACGATCTCAGGAGGACATGCATGACACTTCACTCTATTAAACATCAATGATTTTTCATAGATTAGATGGATCTGGCGACGAGATGAAGAGATCAAATGATGGATGACATAAGAGTTTCATTATCTTTAACTTATCCCAACGATCCATGTTGAACACATAATAAACATTACAATATGTAAATATATATTTAGGAATGCAACTAGTGAGGTTAATGCATTATAGTTTAACATAGGTTTTGGAGGAATAATCCAATTGGAGTCTGTCTTGTAGGCTTATGTTTTGCTTGTTTATACAAATTTTGTTGAATGATTTTTTATTTTTAAACATTAATTTAGAAACATTAGTCCTTGAATATTTATCTTGGGACAATGTTATTTGGTAACATATTCCCAATTACTTTCTTATTCATTTGAACATAGCTCTTTTTATGGGAAATGATCTTGTCTTTCAACTCAAGGGAGAAAGTGAGGGTCAATAAAGTAATATTCATAGACATGTAACCATTAAAACATTTCTCATCATCATATCACTTCTAGAGAATTACATGTGAGTAAAGGAGATAACAACCATTCTATAGAACCATAAAAAGAACCTAATCAACTTATTCATATAAGCACATATTTATAAACTACTACTAGAAAAATATATTTCATTATTTTGAACTGTAATTAAATTAAATTTAAATATCTTTTAGTTAACTTCTTGAATTCAATATAGCTCAAAGAAAACTCATAAATATCCTACTATCTAAGTGTACTGAAGATTAGGAGAAAACCTTAATGAAAAAAGTTTTCCATAGAGAATATCTTATTGTATAAGTCTGGAAGTCTTCTCGTTGAAGTCCTATACAACGACATGTAGATATTTACTTTTGATAACTATAGGAGTCCAACTACTAATTCCTATCTACATACCTCTATACAAGCACTGGGTGCAGTCATGTGATTGGCTGCATGTGCATCGACAAACTTTTGACCCATACATTTAAAATCGTCTCGCAAATACGTGTGAACGAAGAGCCAAGGAGCGTGGGGAGAAATTTGTGGAGAAAGGAAATGTCATCCTTTTATCACAATGATTTAGTTTAGGGAAATTTTAAGCATGGCAGGTAATTTATTACAGTGATTTAGTTTAGGAAAATTCTAAGCATGTTACCACGTGGTAATTTGTTTTTTTTTCAATTAATTTAAGTATATTTTAATTTTTATAAATATTTTGATATTCCATTGAGCATACCATCCATCTATCTATATATATATAGATATAGATATAGATATAGATATATAATGAATTATATTATTTATTATTATAATTAAAAATATAATTTTAAGGAAAAAAATAATACTAACATATAAAACACTCGAAAATGGAATAATGATTTAGCTATAATCAACCTAGATCCATAGTAACACTGAATCTATTAAGCATCAAGAGGGATCAAATCTCTCGATGTGAAAACATATTTCTTGAGTGCAAAACTTGAGAAGAAGTTTGCACCTCAAGAGATTTGATCCCTCTCAGTGCTTCATAAATCTAGTGTTAAGATGGACCTAAGTTGAATTGATCCCTCTCAGTGCTTGATAAATCCAGTGTTAAGATGGATCTAGTTTGGTTTCAGGCATGTGTGGTCCTACAAAATTTGTTGAAAATCTAATTATTTTGATCATTTTAAATATGTTAAATAAGTATAAGATTAATTTGGTCAATTTAATTTAAAATTTTCTTAGTTACCTCAAGTTTTTTAGATAAGAAAGACTGTTAGTAACTTGAATGATGAAAAATGATGAAATAAAAAAATTGAGTACAGAGTGTAATGTAACAATTTTGATTAATAGAAAACGTGAATAATAAGAATATAGTCAATTGCAAACAATATTCATTGTGATCAATCTGAAACTATTTTCTTCTACTGTTCTTACTGTCACACCTATTAATTTTTCCATTCTCTCATATCGATCATATGAAAAGAGTAGTTGGAATCATAGACCATTCAAATATTTAACTCGAGCTACTGTAGTAAACAACATACCTTCTCTTTGTTGCTCTCCAATATTAATAGTAGTTTTCTCCAAAGTCAATCATTGTGACTTATCGAGCGTTAAAGCCCAAATACTTTTCAATGGTTTTTATTTTCTATTACCACATTTGAATGAAAATGAATTAACAATTTTGAATGATGGAAAATGGGAATAATAAGAATGTAGACAATCATAAATAGTTTATAGTTTCAAGAAGAAAACATTCAAGGTAAGCAAACATTTTATTTAGGATGAAAATTCAAGTATTGTATTTATGGTTGAACTATTATAACACATAAGTTAATGCATGTTACGAATAATGTTTATGTGCTTGCAGTGTGATAGTGTGTGTGTGTATGTTTTGGGGGTGAGAAGGAGAGACAAGGGGTGATAGAGATATAGATGGGGGATGGGGGAGAGGGAATAAAAGAGAGGAAAAAACAGGGAGGGAGGAAGAGATATAGATATGAAGAGAGAAATGTTAGAGAGAGAGGGGGGGAGGAGAAAGGGAGGAAGGGAGGGAGAGAGAGAGTTTTTATATTTAGGGGGTGAGGTAGAAATATATGGAATGAGAGAAAATGGGAGATAGAGATATAGATGGAGGAGGAAGAGATGTTCTTACACTGAAATCAATGCACGCCATTAACCTAATTTATTTAAAATCAATGTACATCATACATCTAGTTGCATCAAATAAGAAATCAACATCTACAGTAAAATCAATGCATCTAGTGCAAAAAATCAAATAGGATTAGAAATAAACATATATACTGAAATAAATTCATCCAGTGAAAAAAATCAAATAGGATTAGAAATAAATATTTACACTGAAACCAATTCATCTAATTCAAGAAATCAAATATGAATAGAAATCAACATCTATGATGAAATCAATACATGTACTGTATGGTATTCAATAATATTAGAAATCAAATTTTATATTGAGATCAATGCATCTAGTGCAAGAAATCAAATAGGATTAGAAATCAATATCTACACTGAAACCAATGCATCCTGTGCAAGCAATCAAACAGGAGTAAAAATCAACATCGACACTAAAATTAATGCATTTAGTGTAAGGTATTAGATAGGATTATGAATCAACATCTACACTGAAATCAATGCATATAGTGCATGTGATCAAACATGATTAGAAATCAACAACTCCATTGAAATCAATACATATATGTTAATGAAAATCCAAAATACTCATGACTTTCTAGATCTAACTTCTATGTCTATATTTGTCTCTGTGTCTCTCTTTCTTCTTCCCTATCTCTCCACCTTCCATTTTCTGTCTCCCCCTCTTCTCCTTATCTTTCTTGCCTTCCCTCTCTCATTCTCCTTATCTTTCTTCCCTTCCCTCTCTCCCTCATCTCTCTTTAGTTTCATCTCCCTCCCTTTCTCTATCTTTCTCTTCTTCCTCTCTCCCCCTACCATCAATATCTATACCTCTCTCCATCTCTCCTTACTTTTAACCCTATCTCAACCCTCTAAACACATGTCACACTCTCTCTCTCTCCCCCATATCTATCTATCGATTTATCTATCTATGTATCTCTCCCTCTTCCTTTCCCTCACTATATTCTCTCTCTCTCTCTCTCTCTCTCTCTCTCTCTCTCTCTCTCTCTCCCATCTATATCTCTTCCTCCATCCCTCTCCTTTTCCTCTCTTCTACCCTCTTCCCTGCCCCATCTATATCTTATCTTCCCTTGTCTCTCCTTCTCACCCCCAAAACATGCACACTCTCTCTCCCTCCCTCTTCCTCTCCCTCTCTCTCCACCTTCACTCTCTATCTCTCTCTTTCTCTTCTCTCTCCCTCACTGACTCTCGATATTTACCTTTCCACACCCTCTCCACCTTTCTCTCTCTATGTCTCTCTTCCCCTTCGAACTCCATCTCTCTCCCGCCTATCTCAAGTCCTCTCTCTTTTTCCTTCTTCTCTCTCCCATTCTCTACCACCTCCCTATGTCTCTCTCCCATTCATACACACTCTCTCTCTCCACCCTCCAACTATGTCACTCTCTCCCTCCCTCTCTCCTTTTCTCTCTCCCCTTCTCTCCCCCCTCCATATCTATGTCTCCCTTCACTATCTCCCCCTTATTTACCTATCCTTATCCTCTCATTTTCTCTCCTTTCCCTTGTCTCCTCTCTCCCATATTCCATATCCATTTATACCTTGTCACTCCCTCATCCACCTTTATCTCTCAAAGTATTTTTTTTTTCACTCCCCCTCTTTCCCCGTCCAAATCCATCTGTCCCTCCCTCTCTCCCCCTCCTCTCTCTCTTTCTTTCTCTTTCTCACTATCTCCCCCACCTCTATGTCTTTCTGTGCCACTCTATTTGCCCTTCAATATCACTCTCTTTCTTAAATATGATACCATTGTATTGTATTTAAGAAAGAAGCTAAATTTAAAAAAACATAATTGATTGTAAAATACTAAACCTATATTTTGGATCAATCATGTTAACGAAAATATCATAATGAAAAACCTTTAAAGAATCATAGACTATATTTCCTCTATCATTGTTAATCACTTTTCTCTCTAACTTTGCTTGGATCCTTGGTTAAGATGCTATATCATTGTTCTTTATAATATTATTTATATTATATAAATTTCACGTATGTATATATAAAATTATTCTAATTTTTTAATTTATTAAAACCTCCATTTAATCTCTATGGGAATATTATTAGTAGTCACGAGGATGGAGGGTTTAGATATGACTCAAAAGTAACTATAAACTTTTTTCTCTTAGATTTAATTAAAAAATGTTATAAAATTGAATTAAAATAAAGTATTTGTAAAATATTTTGATTTTGAAATAAGTTATGGTTTTTTGGGCATGTGGTATTGTAAGAATAATTAAAAGCCTAGATCCATAACATAATAATAAAAAATCTAGATGGCCCATGGTATTATAATTTTCTTCCCTTATCTCCCTCTCTATCTTTTTCTTGTGAGAACTGGCCCATAGTATTGTAAAAAAGCCTACTTAGAGGTTAATAATATCCATGGTAAATATTCATGATTAGAAATTTTGACATATTGTAAATATTAATTTTTTATCCGCTTATTAATTAAATTTATAGAGGGAACACGTCTATATTAATTATTACAAATATATTGATTACAATTGAGTTGACATTACAAATATTTACTTACATTACATCTACACATATGCCCTATACTGGGCTATAGTACATTACATCTAGTGTAGATGTAATGTACTACAAATGCTTACCCAATATTTATAACCAACCCCGGCTAATAAATAGTGGCCATGGGTGGAGGGAAATAGTAATTAAAATGTAATATTATTAAATTTTACCTAATATTTCACATCACACCCCACCCTCAATATTACATTCTACTCAATATTTCCCCTCACTCCTAATTTTGTAGTTGAGTTTGTTTACTTTTAAATTACAAATATAAAGTTTAATTACCATAAAATGTAATAATTACATTTTTCTCAATATTTCCCCACCTCTGTCACCTTTGTAGACAAATGCACAATGCCAACATATCCATAAAAAGTTTTACCTTTATAGGTTACATGGATTCAATGCCATTATCTTCTAAAACTAATTATGTATCTAAATATAACAACAAACTAACATCTACAACTGATTATGTATCTAAATATAACAACAAAATAACATCTACAACTGATTATGTATCTAAATATAACAACAAACTAACATGAATCTAGACTAGTTTAATCCCCCCTTAAATAGATTATATTCCATGGCTCAATACCATAGATTTTAAAACCATGGGTTAATACCATGAGTCATTTATTTGTTTTTATTTTATTTTTATAGGGATTTTTTTATTTTAATTTTATGTTGACCTAGTCAAAATGATAACATTATGTTATTTTACGTTACACATTTCTAGCACACTATGTTACACATTTCTAACATACTATAGACATTAGATCTAGGCTCAATGAAGAAACTACATTTGCCCCTCATACTAAAAAGTATCCTTTTTCTAAATTACTTTATCTCATTATATAAAGTTTGATGTAAACTAAAAGTGAAAAATCGAGTATTTAAAAATGGCTTGCATTGACTTTTAAGGTAACGTTATTAATTTTTTTTTAAAGTAACCAAATAGTCACATATCTTATATCTATATATATAACGTAAAATTATTTGACAACATCTACCCTCATATACAAATTGTAGAGTGTCTCTCCATGCAACTAAATCTCAGCTCAATTAAAATAAAATTCACATTCGCATCCACTCTTTCGATATCATCCTATGACTAATAATATATGGTACTTGTCTTTAAACAGTTTCATGGGGATTTAAGTTAAGTATGAGTAGATGCATGAAAAAGATTCTCAAAGTTTATATGAGTCCATGCATAAAAAAAAATTAATCCAATTTAAGTCATGAAATGAAGAAGATAAAAGATGGACCGTTTGGAAAATTAAGAATAAATGCATAACAATGTAAATATTATGATCTCATATTTAGAGTGTTTCATTTGTCCATTCCATGAATTCTATTCCATCCATGTTTGAAATAATATTTATCTATACAGATAACCATTTTCACTTTTATGTTCTCTTTTATATACTATCACATGCAAGGTTCATGAAAATCACTAAGGATTAATGAGGTAATTGTATTATTTGTATTTTAAGTTTTATTACATTACACTGTGTAAAATAAGTGTTCAGGTTGAAAGGCTAAGAAAAATAAATTATGTTTACCTAAATATTTGGAATGATACCTTAACACAAAATAGAAACTATTTACAAGAATTAAAGGAAACAATTACAAATAAAACAGTTACCTAAACCTCTCTTGAAGGGGGGATTTAGGGAAAGGAAAAACAATCTAGAGGGAGATCCTTGACTTTTTGATGCATGATTTTATGATGATGAATGATTGATATGCCAGTCTAATGCTCGATTATCGATAGAATCAGCTAACCAATTTTGAGATCTTGGAATGTGCAAATAATTAATGTAAACAAATGATCTTTGCAACAACCTCACCCTTAAATATTGGCGATATAATAATGGATCTCTAACCCGATAAATGTTATTTAACTGAGACACTATCAATTGAGAATCAAGATATACTACCAACGAGTCGATCCCATAAGAGATTGCCTCGGATAATAGATTGATAACAGCTGTATACTCGGCCATATTGTTTGAAGCAGGACCGATACACACGCCTCTCGATATCATCAACTGACCAGTTGGGTAATAAAGTACCCAAGTTGTGGAAGCAAGATTCCGAGTGTGCCGACTAGCACCATCGGCGAACCCAAAATAGACCAAATCATCCATCAGCACCTGCCACAGCAGACCAAAAAGCACTGATATTAGAAAACGCTCGACAATATATGTATAAATATATACATAAAATGCAAAGAAGTCATCGCCCAGCCTGAACTAAGCAAAGTACTTCTTTAGGTAGAGCCCATTTCGGGGCTCCGCCAGCTTGTTTCCTTCGAAATCAATTAACTCATACGATCCTTTTTCTAAAACTCATTTGATAATGAAAGGACCGTACCACATAGGCTTAAATTTGCCTGCCCCCAAGGCGTCCTTATCTTGGTCATAGACCAAGACAAGGTCACCTTCAGAAAAGACACGAGGACGGACAGACTTATCATACTATGTTTTGACCCTTTTCTTATGGGCCTCATTCATCATGGCGGCATCTCGACGCTGCTCATCGAGATGTTCCAAGTGAACTAGGTGCTCCTCGAGACTTGAAGTCTCAGGAAGAAGCTCAACAGCCAACTTTAGAGATGGGATTTCACATTCAACTGGAAAGATAGATTCCATCCCGTAAACCAACTAAAAAGGAGTAAAACCAGTAGCTGTTTTGACGGAGGTTCGGTATGCCCAAAGAGCCGAATACAACATAATGTGCCAATTGGAACGATTTTTATCGATTGTCCGTTGGATTATCGTCTTAAGAGTTTTATTGACCGCCTCGACCTGTCCATTGGCCTGAGGATAATAAGGGGACGAATGCTCCTGATGGAAACCTAATTTAAGAGCCAATTTGGACATTAGCTAGTTTTGGAAATGACTGCCATGGTTAGTGACAATCTCCCTTGGGATATCGAATCTTGAGATAACCTGATTGAAAAGAAACAAAGCTACCGTGTCACTGTCGTTCTTATAAGTAGGCATGGCCTCAGCCCACTTCGTGAAGTAGTCTACAGCCACGATAATGTACTTGTGGTTCACCGCTGAAGGCAGATTACAAGTCGTAAAATAAATACCCCACTTAGTGAAGGGACCGACGGTGACAACGGGAAAAAGGGGAGCTGGATGCGCGCGCATCTTGCAAGTAAAAATTTGACACGGGTGGCAGCGTTTGACCGCTTCCACACAGTCCTTAAAGAGTGAAGGCCAAAAGTAGCCGGCACGTAAGATGCGCTGGGCTGTAGCAAGCCCTGATAGATGACCACCACAAGCTCCACTGTGGCAGTCATTAAGAACAGACTCTGCTTCCTCTAATGTTAAACAACGTCGAAGAATTGAATCAACCCCTTGACGGTATAATGTGTCACCAATGATAACATAGTTTTTAGCCAGGTGACGTAACTTGCGACGTTCATCCTTGGAGAAAGTAGAGGGAAACTTCGAAGTCTGGAGATAAACAATGATATCTCCATACCAAGGGTCTTGTGAAGAGATGAGGAATATATGTTCGTCGGGTAAACTTTCCTCATAAACAATATCCTCTCCACAAGGAAGCTCAGAAATTAGCTCCGCGAAGACCATAGATTTCTTAGACTTGGCGGACGAGAATTCGAGATTGAATTATTGTAAAATGACTATCCATCTATTATATTTTCCCCCAATCACTCGCCTACTGAGGACAAATTGAAATGGATTGACCGTCGCTAAGACAAAAGTTTTGCGTAGCAAAATATAATGACGGAGCCTCTGGACAGCATGGACAGCTGCCAAGGCCAATTTCTCAACCGGAGAATAGCGAAGTTCAGGACCTATTAAGCCTCGGCTCAAATAATAAATCACGTGCTCGACAAGAGCATCATCCTCCTGAACTAGAACCATACCAATGGTAGATTCTGCTGCGGCGAGATATAAAAGGAAGTCTCTACCATAATCCGGTGGACTCAAAAGCGGGGCAGAGACTAATGCCTTTTTCAAAGCATCAAACGGCCGCTGCGCAAAGTCGTCCCACACAAATGGAACTCCTTTTCGTAGCAAACGCATGAACCCTTTAGTGATCTCGACATAGTTTGCTATAAACCGTCTTAAGGAATTAGCCTTCCCTTGAAGACTTTGAAGTTGACGAATTGAAGACGGGGGAGGCAACTGAACTATTGCCTCAACCTTGAAGGGATCAACCCGAATCCCTTCATTGGACACAATAAACCCTAACAGCCGACTGGATGTAACCGCGAAAACGCATTTATTGGGATTCAACCAGATTTTATAGAAACGACATCGCTCAAAGACTAATCGAAGATGACTAGGATGATCAGTTCTCTTTCGAGAGCAAGCAGCGAGATCATCTAAGTATGCCTCGATGACATGTTTGATGTCGTGGAAAGCGTATGACATGGCCCGCTGAAAAGTGGCTCCAACATTTTTAAGACCAAAAGGCATATTTCGATATGCAAAGGTACCCGAGGGACATATGAAGGCTGTCTTATGTTGTTCTTCAGGACGGATATAGATTTGATTATAACCCGAAAAACCATCCATGAAGGAAAAAATTTCATTACCCGCACACTCGTCGATAATCTGATCAATGAATGGCGTGGGGTAATTATCTTTCGGACAAGCCTTGTTTAAGTCCCTAAAATCAATGCATACTCGGATTGTTCCTTGCTTTTTTTCCATAGGGACTGGGTTAGAAACCCAATCCGTAAGAGGAACAGGGTATATAAAACCAGCCCTTAGCAGCTTCTCAACCTCAGCTTTGATAGCTACTGCTTTCCTAGGGTTAACCGGCCGAAGCCTTTGACAATCGGTTTTGCGTTTTCGTACATCTTGATCTCATGTTGGACTATAGAAGGATCAATGCCAGGAATTTCCTCATAAGACCAAGCAAACACATCGCGATATTCCTTGAATAGGTCGGTGTAAATTTGAATTTCTTCAGGGGAACACTCAATTCCGATGAAGATATTCTCGATGATGTTAGGATCCTTAGAGAAGTTTATAGGTATCGTTTTTTAAATTACCGACATATTACCTTCAGCACGTACGTGTGTTGGAGCCAAAGGGTTCGACACCGTACAAACATCACTACCAACGAGCTCGGAGAATCTATATTCTACTTCCCGCAATGGAGGAAGAAAATATGAACGATGGTGTAAGTCTTCCCAAGGTCGATCTATACCCATCATTACTTCGAGGATTGCCTCTTCAGAAGGTAGAACCGAATCTAAGCAATCTAAGGCAGAGGTAGAATCAAAGCTCCAAGTCGGGGCCAGATGACCATCTAACTCCTCTTCGGAAAAAGGAGTAGAATGGTTATCTGCAGAGTCTACGATAGACTGATATCTAAGCTCAGCTGCAGATATAGGAAATGCCATTCCATTAACTTGTCCTTCAACTAATGTGGTCGTAGGTGAAGGCAAGGTCCAAGGGTCATAAAAATAATGAGTTCGGAAGAACTCTTCTCGAGGAGACTCCTTGGATGATGAAATAACATTGATTCTTGCAAAAGGAGAGGGAAGATCAAACGTACCCATCAATGAGGAATACATCCCTACTCCTAAATTCTCAGTCGGCGGGCGAGGGTTATCCAACAAAGGAACAGTAGAGTCGGAGCTTGCTTGAGGATCGATTGGGGAATAGTCCAATTGATCAACCTTAACGATTTTCCCCTCATGAGGAAAGCAAATGACACGAAACAGAGTCGACACGATGGCTTCCATCTCGTACATCCAGTTCCTTCCTAATAGGAGATTATATTCTAGGTTAGCATCTACGACTTCAACTTCGATATTAACGACCTTCCATCCAACAGATATAGGAAAGGCCAGAATAATCCCATGCGGCTTTTGAGAATGGCCATCAAATGCAGTTAAGACGGTTGGTGAAGGAACAGCCAAAGGTGAACCAATAGCCTTCCAACATGACATGGACATGACACATGTGGAAGCTCCTTCATCTATAACAGTGCGAAAAATATTGATTTTCCAGTATGTAGACTTTATCTGAAAAGCCATATGATGAGGGAGTCTCTTTTTGACATTTGACATGTCAAAAGAGAGCACTAAAGAGTTAGTTGGATCGACTGCTCCAATGGCGGAGAGTAAAGCACTTCTCTGAGACGGACACGACTGGAGAACTTCCAAAGAAGACATAGCACATGGGCCTTGAGCCAAATCCTCCACAATGGAGTAATTTTGGGCGGCCCTAGCATTAGGGCTAATCGTCGCGCGTTTGGTGGAACCTTTCGGTATCCTAGGTATAGTCTCAACAGGGGGCCGCTCAATATGAAGGTCATTACCTCCGGGAACAATTTTATCCTTAAATGTTTCGGCTTCACCATAATCACGTGACCGAGTAGTCACATGGACATTTGAACCCATCATAAAAACATTTGATGCTTTTTCCCCTTCCTGGTTGCCCCCTGAGGAGGTCCCAGGATTCGAATTTGCGCCAGCAAGAAGTTGCTGCCCTTGGGGAAACGGGTTAGTTAACACAGCTTGCGAACTAGAAATCCCTTGCTGTCCTAACAAGCGTTGAGCGTCTTCAATTCTAGGGCAGAGATGAGTTAGATGGTCCCCACTGCATAACTTGCAAGGAAACTTAACTTTCTTTCTCGACTCACCTTTACCACCACCAGCGTTGTTGCCGGATTTATTTGCATCGGGCTTCCCATCCGAGTTCTTTTTCTTACCACGTCCTTTATTTTTCCCATTGGAATTTTGATTTCCTTTGGGGTTATCGGATTGGACGGCGTTAATTGAAGAAGTTTGGGAAGTAGGAGGATTAGACAATGTGACTTGGTTGTTAGAAGCAGTTTGCAAAGACAACTGCTGCAATTGATTCAACAAGTTCACTGTAGATGTGTCTACTGACCCAACGATATCGTCCGCTTGAGGACCTGGCTTCGGCTTAGCTAAATCAACCTTAGATCCAGAAGCATCTGGCAAGTACTTTTGGAGGATCCCAGACTAAGAGTAAATCAGTTCTAACTGCTGGGCCCTGAAAATGGCTTGCTCCTCAGAATAGACCCCAGACATGGAGACATCCTTGGAGATCTCGGGTTGCAAAGACCTCAAAAACCACTCTAGATGGTACTCCGGAGGGATTTTGGCTTTAATGAGCCTCTTTCTCCGTCTCCATTCCTGAATGTGATCAGAAATGTGGGTTGCCTTATCCTGACGAAAGGTGGCCAGAAGTTCGGTTCCGGTGTCATAGCGGACGAGCAACTGGAAGTGATTTAAGAAAATATTGGCTAAGTCGGCGAACGATGTAAAGCTGCCCCCTGGTAACTCTATATACCACTTGGCCACATTACCAGTCAAGGTGTGCTGAAAGAGTCTCAACCTAATCGAATCCTCGATGAGGGGGTTGGATGAGCACCACAGATGGAATGTGGTCACGTGGTCACCCGGGTCCTCACCACTCTTCCCTTCGAATTTTGGTATGTCCGAAGGGAGTTTGGTTGGGACCGGAGGCCAGGCCGGATTATACCTGATTGGGTCGTTTGTTAACTTTGTGAGATCTGGCAAGTTTAACGTTGCCAGAAACGGAAGCCTAGGAGGACCTAGGGGATTCCACCCAGACTGGGCAGAACTCCCAAAGTTCTGAAAAGATTGTCCTGGGATTTGAGAGGCACCAGGTTGCCCGAAGTGACCAGTAGAACCGGCTGAACCAAAAGGCAAGCCTTGTGGTCCAACAAAATTCGAAGTTTGACCAACTCCTGCCATATAACCTCCATAGCCCGCAAAGTTTCCTCCTAAAGAATGGTAAGGAGTTGATAACCCTTGATATGGGTTCCAAGCCGAAGCAAGGGGAGGAATACTTTGAAATGAACTAACCGTGGTGTACGGCCTATTCCCTTGTTGGCCGATAAATGGATTCCCAGTTCCTGCACTATTAACCCCAGGGTTATTCCAACCTTGGAAAGGATTGCTGCTTTGTCCTATAGAAGAAAAAGGCATGGATCCTACCGTCGAGTTGGAATGTGGTATATGACCACTTCCGAAAGGAAAACCCTGGAATGAAGCCGATCCGCCCATCATGGACGTAGCAGCACTAAACGGAACCGATGGAATACCCTGTGATTAGGTGCCAAAAGAGAAGAGTCCAGTACTAAAAGCATTGGTTTGGGAGTTTCCACTCGTGGACGGAATGGAGGTAGACCCAAGTAGAGATGTGCTCGCAAAAGATCCAAACAAGGAAGTGGAGGGGATGGAAATGGTTCCTCCCCCTTGCACCGATGTAGGGGTTTGCATAGTCGCAGCACTCGTAGAAGCCATGCTTCCAGTAGTGGTCATGAACGGTAAGCGCGTAGCGTAACCTGGACTTGCTGGTCTATGTGACGGAGTCCCAACGTATTGCAATACATCTGGATGACTAAATGGTAGAGGAGAATTTGGAACCACTAATGATTCTGAAATTTCTTCTACCTCTACGTTATTCTCCGCTTGAAAGCGAACTCGAGAAAGGACTGGAGTATCCCTCTCTTGCTCAAAAGTACCAGGCCTTGCTTGGCCACTAATGTCCCCGAGAGGAGGATCAATCCCTGATGCGTCAACCGGCGTGGGATGGACCCCACCAGTAGTACTGCCTCTGCGCCTTCTAGGAGAAGGCTCTAAACTTGGTGGCGAGAGACCACAAAGTCTTCGAGACCGTCTTGGAGATCGGTCAGCCACTTTGAATTTTTTGTTATGATCTAACTAAAGACTCAAAAAATTAAAAGCTAAGCCGACTAGGAGCACAGAGCACACACTATAAAGTCCCTAAAGATTCAACCAGTCAAACAACTTCCAAGTATTTCTGCTCCGGGTGATTAGGACCGGACACTAAAATACAAGAAAGTGAATCAAGGGACCTTCCGAAGATAGTCTGGGATGATGAGGGCCCAGTCCTATCAGCGAAGGTATCAGAGGAAGTTACGCTGACCTCCTAACAACAACATGCGCCGGTGCAAGCCCCCAAGCTTCGCAAGGGTGCCCTCCAATAGTACTGTCGAGAGTGATACAACGTCGACCTCAGGTGCCACGAGATTCCCCTCCGTAGCCACCTATGCAGATCCCTAGGAGAGGCAACTATGGATACCAACTCGTCGCAGAAGCCAGGGGGAACAGTCGTGAGGTAAGTTCGGACAAGTAGGAGACGAGGTATCTCTCTTCCCTGTCTTCACAGACCCTCGTGCTTAACTCCCAGATCCGGAGCTTTCTTGGTCTTCCTAACGCTATTGGATTTATTCTCGTTAATCAGACTCTTATGTTTGATGTTTTATGTGGCCTTGGAGAGTTAACTCTCCACTCGCCTAATCCAAGGCCCTAAAATCCTAAACTTGTTGGTGTAACTGACTAAAACAAAAAAGTTCTAGTGGATTTTAATTTATCGCTTGATTTTATTAGGCTGTTATTTAAGTCACAAGGTAATGGAGATGAAACTTGTGGTGTTTTTATGGACGCAAAAGAAATTAATAAAACTTAGCTACATGCACATGCACTTTTTGTTTTCGATGAAGAGCAATTTCTATGAGGTTCAGAGGTACTTCTAATATAAACAAATTTTCTTTTTCTTTTCAGACTCCACACTCACAAAAACTAACAAAAATAAATATGCCTAAAAAGAGACACAAATCTATCCTAATGCAAGAACTATATGTGGATGCAAGATTTAAAGACTACTTCTAAAAACAAAGAAGGAAAGTTGTTGCTTTACCAAATTTTGCCTTGCCACTAAAATGCTTAGATAGAAGATGATGTGTTACCAATCATTTCTTCCAAACAATAAAAACAAGTTTTAAGATAAAAACAAAGCACTTTCACTTTGCAAAAAAGGAAATCAAATGAAAAGCAAGTTTAAGAAAGCGAAACTCAAAACTTTCAAAAGATTTTCTTTCAATCAATCCAAAAAGTCTTTTTCAAAGGAAAGCTCTCAAAAATACTGACACCAATGATTGATAAATAGGCAACCAAACACTTTTGTGAATTGACACCTTTCAAATGATGAAAACTCAACAAAAATAAATGTGTTTGAAATCGCTTTTGACAATCAGAAGCAGCAATGAAAGTCCAAAAGATCAAAAGACAAGTTTCAAGAAAATGGTAACAAACAACTTTCCCGAAACGAAGGAGCAAATGGTCACAAAAATGGTTTTGTTAAGCAAAAAAAAGGGTCATCAAAACAAAAATGAACACAAAGGTTGAAATCCAATCTTCCTACTCTGCCAAAACAAACCAGTCAAGATTCTTAACCAAAAATCTTGTGTGTCAAAATCAATGACGCTTGCAATCAACGAAAACAAGACTAATACTCCTTATAACTAGAGAGAGTTCAGAACAAGATGCCCCCTGTTAAACAGAGGACTGTTACTGGAAAATGACTGCTTGAAACTGACCCAAACCACCAGACAAACATTCAGCAAAAAGAAAATTTATAAATCTTGAAAATTATATGGTATACGCGCCTGCAGTGATGTGCAGAGTGCGTGTACACGCGACTGTAACTGAGGAAACCTGCGTATACGCGGGTTCACTTAGTACAACTTGCGTATATACGCTTCTGTAATCCAGCAAAACAGCGTATATGAAGACTTTCAAGAAAAATAAAAAACACAGACTGAAAAAACTGGAAAAGCTTAGAGTTCAAGAACAGATCAGACAGTCAGAGCCAACAAATAGAGGGGCTGAGCCTTGATTGGCTTGAAGACTACCCAAACTAGGAACAACAAGAGTGTTGTCCCCAGTGGAGTCACCAATTCTGGTTGAAGGGAAAGTACCCCTAGGGTCCTTTGGGCTAAGACTCTACCAGACTGAAAATTGCTTATTCAAAGAAACACACACACAGCCATTATCTTTACTTTAAGCAAATTCTGATGTTAAGGGTACGTACCTAAGGTCCTACGTTCGAGAAGGCCTTTAGGGTCCAAACCCTTCTTGGAGTTCCCTTCTTCTTCCTTTGACCTGTAAAACAAACAAATCAAAGAACACAATAGTACATGGACCAATACTTATATATAAACCATCTTCATACTATAAAGTTAGTTATAAAAATCTTTAAGTAACTACTTGCATAAGAATTCAAGACAAGAATCTCATAAGCATAAAGAAAGATTGTTTCGGGAACCAAGACGTGTTTCTTTTATATAAAGGCAAATAAAGTACATATAACGGAAAGATATCACCTGAAACACCTTCAGCAGGCTCCAAGCAAAGCTTCCTCTCGGATTCGTTCCAGCCTCAAGCCTCCAACAAGAGCTCCTTCCAAGTCTTACTCAATGATGACATAAAGGATGAATGATCACCAATACACATGGAAACAAGGGTTTCCTATGCAAAATGGGGGAAGTGCAGAAAGCACCAAGGACTTCAGACCTGGTCTATGGGGAAAATCTCAGCATAATAATCTTGCTCTTCTTTTCTCTCTCTCCCTTAGGCCTTCCCTTTGATGTCTTTTTATACCATCTCCAAAGTAGTTTTTTAGTTAGGAGTTGGTTGGGCACAGTTGGGCCACGGGCACTAACAGGTGATTAGCAGGTAAAACCCGCGATCTCCACCCGAAAATAAGGAATTATATATATTTTTAAGTGTTTTAATACATACACACGGGTTGGGTATACACAGACACGTGTGTACACGCGTTTAACTCAGGGCAATGTCGTGTATAGGGAATAAAACACTGTTTTAAATTTTTGGACCAGGTCTGGAAGGAGGGGTTGCCCTAGGCCATGAGTGCAGCATCACAAACCATAAGAGTGAGATTTGGAGCTATAACAAGGAATGAGTGGGAAAATACTCAAAAGATACAGTCAGAAAGGAGTACAGGACTTGGGGGCAGCATTGTAGTCCAGGAACCCAACGTACATGACTATAACTGGAAATTATTAATTGTGACACCAACAAAAGGTGCTTGGTAGAGAGTCTGGAAGTAATTTCGAGGACTCGGGGGAGGGAGGAGAGACTTTTGAGAGAAGAATATTGACTATATGTTGCTATTATTATAACAGTTAAGTACCATGAAATGTTTGGTTTAGGATATAGGTACGATGCTGTAAATAAATATCTTAATTAAGTAGGAACTGCTTACTGACTTCAGGGTAAAGAAATTTTGTGCTATTTCTATTATTATAATAGATAACTACCATGAAATGTTTGGTTTAGGATCTAGGTACGATGCTATAAATCAATAGCTTAATTAAGTAGGAACTTCTTACTAACTTCAGGGTAAAAAGATTATGTGTGTAGTATAGATAAGTATAGAAACTCTTCTGTAATGATACAATAGAAAATAATAGACCAAATGCATTTAATTCTTTCTCAAGACAAGTAATAATAAACGTTCTCTAGTAAAAATTGTGTGAGGATATTATAGGTACTTTATGTTTATACAGGATTTAAGACTATAATACAACAATCAGGCATATACATTTAAAATATTCAGAATGAGTAAACAAACCCTAAGGGATATTTACATGGTGTGTGCCGAGACCATATACATGTGTGACTATTTCAACATTTAAGTACAACATACATGTAAGGAGTGTAATGTAAAACCATTCAAAAAATAGAGTTATTACCATATAATATCTATCATCTTATGAATAAACCTGGAATAAACCCTTATTCCTACAAAATTCAGTTCATCTATCAACTTACTAATAAACCTGGAATAAACCCTTATTTCTACAACTCCTTTCAAATCAATTATCTCCATAAAAATCGATAAAGAATAACATACTAAAATAAATTGACCATAGGTAGCCAAGTTGTGCGAAATAGGAGGAAACATGTTCAAAATACCCAAATATCTTAATAATGTATTAAATAAATACACATTCATTCCTTTACAAACAAACAGTTGCTGTGGAGAGTGACCTTCGAGTCATTACACCCAAAAACACAACTTTCTTAACTGATACCTTAATGAACTTAAGAGTAAAGACAACAAGAAAATCAAAATTATGTTCAGAGATTGGGGAAACCACTCCCTCATCATTCGAATCACATGCCAAGTCTATCGAATCGCTTAAACAATCATTTAAATAAGGATTATAGGAAACTGAGGCAGCTCTCTGAGCTCATTCAATGAAACATCAAACCCTCTCAACGAATCATCTAAGGACCAAAAAACCAACCTAGGAAAGGACCAACAAAACCGTAAGTGTTGGAGCATTGAAGGGTAGGTCCCAGAATTTTGCAAGCACAGTAGAATGAAGGAATACCTGCCATCAACCATGTTCAAACATGAAAACATTTTTACAACAATTTAACAAGAAACAAGAATTGTAGAATACACATGCAAGGGCTAGACAGAGTCATACTTGAAATTGAAGGACACACTCGCCAAACGCTGACCTCCTCAATAATTGAAAACCTTAAGAAAATATTTCTGAGTTCAGGAAAATATCAACTCTTAAGAATCCAGGTTATCAAGGCTTACCTTCTACATCCGGAGCAATAGTGAAATTGTTGCTTTCTTTTTGAAATGCCTTCAAATCACCATCCTCAACAGAGGCAGCAACTAGTTCAGCTTCGGCAAGAGTCATGTTCCCCACTCCAAGAAAATAAAAAGAAAAAAAATATATACTATTAGACATTATCAACAGACACTTGCCTTCTCCAGTTGTACCATGAAAAATAGTGTAGGTCTCTGGAGGACGAACGACCTCACTATAACCCTCAATAGCTTAACTTGCCATTGTAGAGAAGAAAGAAGACATGGATCGAAAGCAACAATGAGACCACATAACCCTGTGTGCAAGGAAGTGGTTAGGTGATGCAACCCTATCCAAACACCACCACTGGATCGCTAGCCAAGAATCAATGAAGAATAGGCAGGACAGATGGCCTTAGATCTGCAAACCAAGTCATAATCCAATGTTTCATCATCGACATGCCATGTAATCCTGCGCATGAAAACCAAGTTAGCCAAAGCAGGGAAGTAAATGCTAGCATACCAAAGGCCATGCGATCCATTAATATCAATCTTCATGGTAGTTTGGTAGATTGTGCAAGCATAAAGCACATATGTTGGAGGGTGAGATGGCCGACTGTATGGTAGCCACCATGCATATCAAGAATTTAAAGTTTAATTAATAGATATGTATCAATCATCAAGCTTAGGGACTAAACATTTTTTTAATAGTTAGTATGTTTGTTAAAACATGAATGTTACAAATGGTATTAGAACTAAGGTTCGTATACTAAGTCTATTTGGGATGTAAATACAACTATACATGAAATAAATGTGTTGAGTATATAAACATTTATATCATAATTAACATGGTAAACGTGTGTGTAAACACAGAGAATGTGACAAGAAAAGAAAGTTTACGGTGTAGAGGAGCTCTGAACCACCTAAATCGCTAGGAACAACATATGTTAATTCTAATCCGGATATTTGGACACAGTTGGGTGAGGAGTCTTGGGAAGCCAATACAATGATACTCGAAATTGTGCAACAGTTGCATATAGAAATGAACAATTTAAGAACTCATAATGAACGATTGCATTTAGAACATGAGAAAATTTTAAGAAGTATTTCCAATCGATAAAATCAACGCCACCCAGACCCTAGTGTAGAAGACCAGTAAAATACCTCAACAACTTAGCATTGAGAAGAAAATGACGAATCAACTGAAAAACATAGATAAGATGAAGAAGGACGTTCAGACAATGCCTTCGACCAACTTAAAACCAAAAGATAAAAGTCAAAACAAAAATCAGAACTATAAGGAGAATTTAAAAAGATTAAGCCCTCACGTTTATAGGGAGAATCTGAAGAGGCAGCGGGGGCTTGGTTAATCGACATGGGCAAGTACTTTCATATTTATGAGTACGCTAACAAGTTGAAGGCATGATTGGAAGTTTAACAGCTAAGGTGCAAAGAAACCCTCTGCTGGGAGGAAATCAAGACAGTAAGAAAAATTGACGAAGAGCAGATTACATGGAATGAGTTTCAAAAACATTTTAAACACAAGTACCTAACTAAGCACTATTATGATGAAAAAGGAAAGGATTTTAAGAAGATAAGGTTGGGAACCTTAACCATGGATGAATGCGTGGCCTGATTCACATCCTTACTATGCTATGTTCCTTACATGCAAGAGGAAAAGGCTAAAATTCAGAACTTCATTAGTAGCTTACACAACTTTATGAAGGAAAAATTGGAATTTGAGTACCTTAAGGAAATGGACGATGTTGTGCGGAAAGCCCGCATTTGCTATCAACAAATGAAACAAAAGAATGAAGGACCAAAGGGGTGGATGAATAGGAAGGGTATAAGCCTAATTCCAAAGAGACACCCAAAATTTGCTAATAATAGGAATGTAGAGCAAAAGACTTTCAACAAGTTTTCAGCCAGGAATTAGCCCAAAACTGCATATTCTAAGAAAATTCCGGGATAGGGAGTCACTAAATCTGCCAATGAACAGCAATCAAAACTGCCACTGCAATGTTGGGGATGCGGAAAACCCCATTATTGCAAAATATGTTTGCACGGGGCTAGAACATAACAATTATCGAATATGCAAGAAGCATCTACTGTTAGGGAGGTGGCAAGGAGCATGCCCAAATTTAATGCCACCTTGGATGACCATAAGACAAATTTTCAGCCCACGATGATTGAATGTGAAGGTATGATTGCTAAGCAACTTGTCTCTGTTTTATTTGATCCAGGTGCTAGCTTAAGCTATGTTAGTCCTAAGGTGGTAGAAAAGTGTCAACTATCAAGCATAAAATTTTCAAAACCTTGGCTAGTTCAATTAGCCACTAGGACAAAAAGAAGGGTTAATGCAAAAACATAATGTTGTCCCATAACCATTTCAGGGCAACCTATTTATGTTGACCTTAATATACTTCCTTTGGGTTCTTACGATATTTTAGTCAGGATGGACTAGTTGGAAAAATGTTGGTCTCTAGTAGACTGTAAACAGAAAACTGTAAGTTTTATTTCTGAATCAGGCCAAAGGAAGGAACTCCAAGGAATAAAAACCAACACCAAGCTACATCCTATTACTGCTAATCAGTTAGGAAAATGTATCAGAAAAGGTTGTCAAATATATGTTGTTTAGGTGGGGTTTACTAATACCAAAAATAAAATGACCTCCTTGGAAAACATTCCTGTGATTCAGGAATTTGTTGATGTGTTTCCAGAATCCATTCCAGGTTTACCTCCAAAACGTGATATTGATTTCACTATTGAGCTCATTCCAGGTGCAGCCCCTATATCCAAGGCCCCTTATCACATGAGCATACCTGAGTTAACAGAACTCAAAATGCAGCTTCAGGAGCTCCTAGACAAAAGGTATATCTGTCCTAGTGTCTCCTTGGGGAGATCCCATATTATTTGTATGGAAAAAGGATGGGACCCTGAGATTATGTATCAATTATCGACAGTTTAACAAGCTAACTATTAAGAATAAATATCCCTTGCCCTGTATTGATGATCTATTCGATCAAGTACAAGGAGCTAAAGTGTTCTAAAATATCATCTTAATGCCGGGCTACCATCAAATAAGAATAAAATAAGAAGACATCTACAAGACAACATTCCGTACCCATTATGGTCATTACGAGTTCATAGTGTTGCCATTTGGTCTCTATTGGGTCCCTATAATACTAGTGATTACCCCATTACTATTGTAGTTATACCCCTTATTTATATTGTTGTGCCCCTATTACCCCATATTGTTATTTCTGTGCCCCATCGAATCCCTCTATTGTTATTTTTGTGGTTTTATATTATTATTGTTAGGTCGGTTGGATTATATTGTGACTCCTTAGACACCTATATATAGAAAGGAGGTTTTGTCATTTGAATCATCGAAGAATTGTTCATTTATGTAATGTAAAGGTGGTTGCTCCGTCGAAGAGGCTGAATTCTAAGGCGTTGATATATCTTTTCTATCTTTTCTTGAGCTAGTTTCATAACATTTGGTATCGGAGCTTTAGATTCTAGGGTTTCGCTGCTCCAAACAGGTCATCGTGGCATTTTCACTATAAATTTTTTTCTGTGATGGTTCAGAAGTCGAAAAAAAAACCCATTTGAGAATAAATCACGTTGAACCTTGGGACTAAATTTCAGAGCTTTTCGCACAATATTTGCGGAGATATGATCTGAGAAAGTTGATCTTTCTGCAGACTCCTGAATTACATTCAAAACAGGTGACTTGGGAAAAATCGTCATAACTTTCTCTCTTGGGATCAGATTGAAATTTCATAAGAAGGAACAGAAAGAAGACAGACTGTAGTTTCTTGCATGCATTTTTCAGATCCATAGGTTGAAACAGTGACTCGTGGCACGTCGTACAAGTTTTCTCCACTGAACTAGTCTATAATCAAGTCACTGTGGGAGATTTCACATAACTCTTCCTTGGAGAAACCAATTTGTGTCAGACTTGTGGAATTGGAAAGAGGACGCAGAAGGCTACTACAGGATGCAATTTTAGAACTGGATGATTCGAAGTTGCATAGATACATCAGATTCAATATCAGGCTTCTACAAAGTGAAAAAAAGGTGTGTAGTTTTTTCTTAATTTTTGCGTAAGCTTGGTTTGAAGGAATTCAAAGGGCATAGTAAAGCATTATTATCGGAAACTGATGCCCCAAGGAAAGAAAATGCAAACACCTAGTAAGGAACCTGAAAGCTCTAGCATGACTCATGAAGAAGAGGAAGAAATGCTACATGATATATCAAAATTACAAGAACTAGTGCAACAAATGTCACGCTCACAAAAGCTAACAGAAGCTAAGATAAATGGCATGGAATCTAAGGTAAATGGCGTGGAATCTAAGATAAATGGAATCGAAGCTAAGATGGATGATTTGAAGACAGATTTGAAGACAGACATGGCCGATTTGAAGAAAGATTTGACAAATTTTGTACAAGAAATACATACTAATGGCTAAGAGGTTGTAAAGGAAACTCATGATTTGAACCAAAGAAATGTCAATCATGATTCCATAGACTCTAATGTTGGATCGAAGACCTACCATATTCCAAAAATCGATATGAGGAAGTTTGATGGCAAGGATCCCACCACATCGATATTACAAATGGAGCAGTTCTTCGATCTCAATAATGTGCAAAACACACAAAAGGTACGTATGGAAACTGTATATTTGGAACCAAATTAGTTTGTATGGTATCAATGGCTTTTCTCTCGTAAAAAAATTATCACTTGGGCAATTTTTACTGAAGAATTGATAGCACATTATGAGGATACAAAAAGCAACACTTTTTTTAGCTAATTGATAAGTCTCAACCAAAAGGGTTCAATAATGGAGCACATTGAGGAGTTCCAAAAATTGAACATAAGGGTAAAAGATATTCCAGAGGAGCATAGGATTGATGTGTTCATAGGGTCTTTAAAGGATAATATCCAACATGATGTTCGCCTTTGGGAACCTGATTCATTAGAGAAGGCATTCAGGTTAGCAAGAAAAATGGAAAGCAAAATTATGGCAACCAGGAAGCATACCACTCACAACTATAGAGACGGAAGTGTTGTTGCCCCTAGTCTTCCACAACCTATAAGGTTGACACCACAACAATTTGAAGAAAAAAGAGAAAAAGGGCTTTGTTACAGTTGTGATAGCAAATACACTAAAGGTCATAAGTGTGCTGAGAAGAAATTATTCTACATAGATTGTGAAGAGGAAGAAGAAAAGGAGCAAGAAAGGTCAAAAGAAGAGGATGTACTCTGGGAACAAATCCTAGATTAAAAACAAATAAATCCAACCATATCTTGTAATGCATTGGCAGGAATTACCACTCCTCAAACCATCAAGATAGAAGGACAAATCAAGAAGATAAAGGTAATAGTGTTGATTGATTCAGGAAGCACCCACAATTTTATTCATTGTAGGGTAGCAAAAGAATTGAATTACTTCCTATATCCAGCACCAGAGTGTCAAGTGATGATTGCAAATGGAGGAAAAATAAATTGCTCTGGAAAGTGCCATAATATCAAGTTATCCATGGGAGAATATGTATTGACTAGCCCAATGCTTTCCATTCTAATGGGAGGTGTTGATGTTGTACTAGGAGTCTAATGGCTACAATCCTTGGGTACAATAGATTTTAATTTTCAATAACTTTTCATCAAATTTTCTACGGAAGGAAAGGAAGTTGAATTAAGGGGTATTGCAGGGAAACCAGGTAAGATAATCAGCTCTAATGGTATGACAAAGCTTCTAAAAAAGGAGCAAAGAGGTGTAATTGCACAATTATGTTCGCTAGATGTTTCCACATCGGATTCATCTATTTCTCCAGATCTCCAAAAAGTCTTGGACAATCATTCCAAGGTATTTGAGACTCCCAAAGGTCTCCCACCTATGCGTGATCATGATCATGTTATTCATCTGATTCCATGATGTGTTCCTCCAAACATCAGGCCATACAGATATCCCTATGTCCAAAAAAGTGAAATTGAACATATGGTTGCAGAAATGCTAGAGGCTGGTATAATTCAACCGAGTCAAATTTCTTTCTCTGCTCCAGTAGTATTTGTGCACAAGAAGGATGGATCATGGTGCATGTGTCTGGATTATAGGGAGCTCAACAAGCTCACTATTAAAGATAAGTTCCCCATTCCTGTCATTGATGAATTACTGGATGAATTGCATGGATCAATTTACTTCACCAAGTTGGATCTTCATTCGGGATATCATCAAATCAGAATGAAGATTGAAGACATTCCGAAAACGGCATTTAGAACTCATGAGGATCATTATGAATTTTTGGTCATGCCTTTTGGCCTTACCAATGCACCTTCAACATTTCAAGGTTTGATGAATTCAATTTTCAAACCATTCCTCAGAAAATCTGTGTTAGTATTTTTTGATGATATACTAATCTACAGCAAGTCTTGAAAGGATCATGTTGAACATGTTGACAGGGTGCTACAACTATTGGAGGAAAAACAATTATATGCAGAAAGATCCAAATGTTTCTTTGGAGTCTAGGAGGTGGAATATTTGGGTCATATTGTATCTCATGAAGGAGTTAAGGTAGACCTTAGCAAAATTAAAGCCATTAAGGAATGGAAAATCCCCACATCCATAAAGCATCTGCGAGGATTTCTTGGGTTGACAGGGTATTATCATAAGTTTGTTAAGAATTATGGGAGAATAGCAGCACCTCTAACAACATTATTGAAGAAATATGCATTTTCATGGACTCCGGAAGCAACAAAGGCCTTTGAACATCTTAAAGAGGCAATGTGCCAAGCACCAGTCTTAGCTACACCGGACTTCACAAAAACCTTTATTGTGGAATGTGATGCTTCAGGAAATGGAATTGGTGCTGTTCTAATGCAAGATGAAAGACCCATTGCTTTTGAAAGTCGTCCAATCAAGGGAAAGTTTTTAAGCAAAGCTATTTATGAGAAGGAAATGTTGGCAATACTCCATGCACTTAAGAAATGGCGACCCTACATAATGGGAAGACACTTCAAGGTAAAAACAGATCATGATAGCCTTAAATACCTTTTAGAACAAAGATTATCCTCCGAAGAGCAACAAAAGTGGGTCACAAAGATGTTGGGTTATGACTTTGAAATCATCTACAAAAAAGGGAAGCAAAATGTGGTGGCAGATGCACTCTCAAGAAAGGATGAGGATGTGGAAGCATTGTTGTGCGCCATTTCTATTATCCAACCAGATTGGATAAACAAAGAAAGGGAGGAATGGAAGAATGATGAAGAACTGTGGGCACTTATTCGAAAGCTACAACAAGATTACAGTACGTCTGATACATTTAGCTGGCAAAATGATTCGTTATGGTACAAAGATCACTTATACCTCTGTAAGAATTCCCAGCTAAAACAAAAGATTCTTATGGAATTGCACACTTCTCCCTTAGGAGGGCACTCAAGATTTTTAAAACCTTACCACAGAGTTAAGAAGGATTTTTTTTGGGATGGCCTTAAATCAGATATTCAAAAGTTTGTGGTGGAATGTTTGGTTTGCCAACAAAATAAAGTTGAAACAATTAAGACACACCCAATCTATTACAACCTTTATCCATTCCAAGCCAACGTTGGGAGGAGGTTTCAATGGATTTTATCATAGGTTTACCCAAGTCTGAGGGAAAGAGTGTCATCATGGTGGTAGTTGACAGACTTACCAAGTATGCACACTTTTGTGCATTATCACATCCATTTAAAGCCAGTACAGTTTCTACTGCATTTATGGAAACAATTGAAATGCTACATGGAAACCCAAAGATTATTGCAAGTGACAGAGATCCCATTTTCACTGGAAATTTTTTGACAGAATTATTTTCTTGTCTTGGTACTCAGTTAGCTCATAGCTCATCTTATCATCCTCAATCTGATGGGCAAATTGAGATAGTAAACAAATGTTTGGAAAGATATCTTCATTTCTTTGTATCTGATAAACGGACACAATGGGTCAAATGGTTTCCTCTGGCTGAATGGTGGTATAACACTTCCTTCCATACAGCAAAAAAAATGACCCCATTTATGGCACTTTATGGGTATCAACCACCATTCATCACATCATATTTAAGAGAAAATTCTAAGGTTCAGGCAGTGGAACATCACATCGAACATCAACAACAAGTCCTCCAACTCTTAAAGGATAACCTCATGTTGGCACAAAATAGAATGAAACAACAGGCAGATCAACATCGCAGTGAAAGAAGTTTTGATGTAGGTGATTGGGTATTCCTACGGCTACAACCATATAAGAAAATGTCCCTAAAGCAAGCTAAGAAGGATAATAAATTATCACCAAAGTATTATGGTCCATCCAAGGTGTTGCAGAAGATTGGTACTATCGCATACAAATTGGAGCTTCCTGCAGCTTCTCGATTGCACCCAGTTTTCCATGTTTCATGTTTAAATAAGGTTATAGGCGACAAGCTCCGAGTTCAAACAATATTTCCAGAGCTGGACGAGGAAGGAAAGTTTATATTGGAACCGGAAGCAGTCACAGAAACAAGAACTCAACAACTACGAAATCGATCAATTTCAGAGTATCTTATCAAGTGGAAGAACTTATCCGTTGAAGATTCCACATGGGAGGATGATAATTTTATGCAGAAGTATCCAGAACTACTCAAGCGTTGAGGACAACACTTTTTTAAAGGAGAGGGGCATGTTGGGTCCCTATAATACTAGTGATTACCCCATTACTATTGTAGTTATACCCCTTATTTATATTGTTGTGCCCCTATTACCCCCATATTGTTATTTCGTGCCCCATAGAATCCCTCTACTGTTATTTTTGTGGCTTTATATTATTATTGTTAGGTCGGCTGGATTATATTGTGACTCCTTAGACTCTTATATATAGAAAGGAGGTTTTGTCATTTGAATCATCGAAGAATTGTTCATTTATGTAATGTAAAGGAGGTTGCCCCCTCGAAGAGGCTGAATTCTAAGGCATTGATCTATCTTTTCTATCTTTTTTTGAGCTGGTTTCATAACAGTCTCACAAATTCCCTAGCCACCTTTATGATTTTGATGCATGGTATTTTCCAGCCCTACCTTGATAAACTTGTACTGATTTTCATTGATGGCATTTTAATATACTCTAAGAATCAGGGGTATAAAGAGCATCTAACAATCGTATTACAAAATCTGTGGCAAAATAAGTTATATTCCAAATTCAGCAAGTGTGTTTTTTCCAAAGATCAGATTTAGTGCTTTGGTCATGTTATTTTAGCCGATGGAGTAGCAGTAGACCTAAAGAAGATCAGAACAATCATGGAATGGATATCCCTAAAGAATGTCGTTGATATTTGATCATTCTTGGGTTTAGTTGGGTACTAGTGTCATTCATTCAGGGATTATAAAAAATTGCATTTCCAATGAGCTCCTTACTTTGAAAGGGGTGTGTTTTCAAATGGACAGCTGAGTGTCAGCAATGCTTTGAAAAGTTGAAACACATTCTTACCATCGCGATAGTGCTAAAAGTGGCATATCTAGAAAATTCTTTCGTGGTTTGCACATATGCAAGTAAAGAGGGTGTAGGTGGAGTACTAACACAAGAAGGAAAGTTTATTGCGTATGAATCATGGAAATTGAAGGAATATGAAGAACGATATTCTGCGTATGACCTTAAGTTAAGAACAATAGTTCATTCACTTAAAATTTGGTGACACTACCTGCTGGGGAAGAAATTTCTACTATTAACTGATCATGGCAGCCTTAACAATTTCTTCAACTGGTCTAGCTTAAACACTCGACAGGCTAAATGGAAAACATTCTTAAGTGAATTTTACTTTGACATGAAACATCATAAAGGAAAGGAAAATTGGGTGGTGGACAGATTCAGCAAAAAAGTACATTGCATTTATGAGGTCCGAATGAGCCAAGCCAACTCAAATATTCCTCAAATCATAAAGGAAGTTGCGGTGCAAGACTCGGAGTATACCTTCTTTCCACAAAAGACAAGGGAGCCCCTACTGAAAAAGGAAGCATCTGAATTTGAAATAGATTCTAAAAATATTCTTACTTTTAAAAACTAAATTTATGTCCCTAACCAAAACTTGGTTAAACAATTTATATTGGATGAATTTCATAGAAAACCATGTGTTGGTCACCTGGGGTACCAGAAATTATTTTCAACCATCAAAAAGGGATACTATTGGCCCAGGTTAAGGGAGGATGTCACTGAATATTTGTCCAAATTTTTGGAGTGCCAACTCATGAATGAAGAAGATCAGCATCCTGTAGGTTTGCTACAGCCAATGCCCATTCCAGAATGGAAATGGGAAACCATATCTATAGATTTTATAACAGGCTTACCTCATGCCAGAAAGAATAATTACTCAATTATGGTGGCAGTAGATAATTTGAGTAAAACTGGTCACTTTATACCCATAAAGTCCACTTACAAAATTGTGGACATCGCAGACATATCGATGAAGAAGATTTTATGTTTACATAGAATACCCAAAGTGGTAATCTCTGATAGGGATGTAAAATTTACATCCAGCTTCAGGAAAAGTAGCTTTTCGAGATTAGGTGCTCAGATACAGTTTAGTACCACCTATCACCCCAAAACAGATGGAAAAACTGAATGAGAAAATCACATGATGGAAGACATGTTGCACATGTTCGTAATGCAGCAGCCACACAAATGGGAGGATTATCTCGATTTTGTGGAATTTTCATACAATAATGGGCATAATGAATTAGTGGGCATGAGTCCCTTCGAAGTGTTGTATGGAAGAAAGTGCATGTTGCCCATAGACTGGAATAACCTATTTAATAAACTAGCTTTGAGGCCTAATATGCTAGCAGAAATGGAGGAGATGAATAAGAAAATTTGGAAAATCTAAGGGCAATCCAAGATAGACAAAAAGTGTTTGCAGATAAAAAGAGATCATACAAGGAATTTCAACCAGGGGATCACATATATTTAAGAGTAAAACCCCATAAAATATCCTTACAGTGGCAGGGTTGCGCTAAGTTAGTGCCCTGATACTATGGAATTTTCCATCTTCTGGAATGAATTGGGTCGATGGCCTGTAAGATTGCACTACCCAGCCACATTTAGGTCCATAATGTGTTTCGCGTATCCTTACTAAAAAAATATGTGTATAACCCTCAACACATTATTAACTGGGAAAACATTCAGGTAACTAATAAAGTGGGATATATTAATTTTAGAGACATTTTATAGTTTATATATTTAGCAGAATCATGACTGTGAGTTATTGGTTACAGGTCGATCCGGAAGGAGAGTTCCCAGTAGAAAATATTTGTATTCTTGACCAGAGAAAAACAACCCTGCGAAAGAGAGTCATCACCCAGGTTAAAGTGTAGTGGAAGCACTTTGGCCCAGAAGAGACCACCTAGAAAGAAGAAGAATTTATGTGGAAAGCCTATTCAACTTTGTTTTCTGAAGGTAAAATGAACACCAAGGACGGTGTTCCTCATATGGGGGGGGGGTGTAACACTCCAAGGTGCATGAAAATTATTGAGAATTAATAAGTTAATTTTATTATCTGTTATTTTAAGTTTTATTACATTATGTTGTGTAACAATAAGTGTTGAGGTTGAAAGGCCAAGAAAAATAAATTATGGTTACCTAAATATTTGGAATGATACCTTAACACAAAATAGAAATTGTTTACAAGAATTAAAAGAAACAGTTACCCAAATCTTCCCTGAAGGGGAATTTATGTAAAGCCAAAATAATCCAAGGGGAGAGCCTTGAGTTGGAGGAACCAATGGGAAAATTCTGAAGAAAGACAACCAGAAAAGAGTACAGGACTTGGGGGAAGGATTGTATTCAAGGAACATAAGGTACTTGACTGTAACTGGAAATTATTAACTATGACACCAATATAAAGTGCTTGGGGGAGAGTGTAGACGTAATTTCTAGAACTCGTGGCAAGGAGGAGAGACTTTCCAGAGAGGAATATCGGCTAGTTGTTGCTATTATTATACCAGATGAGTACCATGAAATGTTTGGTTTAGGATTTAGGTACAATGCTATAAATCAATAGCTTAATTAAGTAGGAACTTCTTAATGACTTCAGGGTAAAGAAATTATGTGTGTGTAGTATAGATAAGTATAGAAATTCTTCTATAGTGATAAAATAGAAAACAATAGACCAAATGCATTTTATTGTTTCTCAGGAGAAGTAATAATAAATGTTCCTGGGTGAAAATTATGTGACGATATTACAGGTATTTTCTTGGTATACAAGACTTAAAACTATAATATAATAATCAAGCATATACATCTAAAATATTCAGAACGAGTAAAAAAAGCCTCATGGAATACACCAAGGGATGTTTAGATTCTGTGTGTCGATACCATATACATGTGTGATTGTTTCAACATTTAACTACATCATACAGGTAAGGAGTGCAATGTAAACCATTCGAAAAATAGAGGTATTACCATATAATATCTATCAACTTATGAATAAAGCTAGAATAAACCCTTATTCCTACAAAAATCAGTTCATTTATCAGCCTACGAATAAAAATGGAATAAACCCTTATTCCTACAACTCCTTTCAAATCAATTATCTCCATAAAAATAGATAAATCATAACATACTAAAATAATTGGACCAGAGGTAGCCAGTCTAGGTGAAATAGGAGACAACATATTCAAAATACCCAAATATCTCAATAATCTATTACATAAATACATGTTCATTCCTTTACAAATAAACAGTTGCTGTCTAGAGTGGCCTTCGAATCATTAAGCCCAAAAACAAAAATTTCTTAAATGATACCTTAATGGACTTAAGAGTAAAGACAACAGAAAAATCAAAATTATGTTAAGATATTGGGGAAATTATTCCTTCATCATTCGAATCACATGCCGAGTCTATCAACTCACTTAAATAGTCATTTAAATAAGAATTACAAGAAATTGAGGCATCTCTTTGAGCTTGTGTAGTGAAATGACAAACCCTCTCAACTAATCGGCTAAGGACCAGAAAGCCAACCAGGGAAATGACCAACAAAACTGTAAGAGTTTGAGTAATGAAGGGTAGGTCCTAGACTTGCGCAGGTAGGGTAGGGCAAAGGAATACCTAGCATTAACCATGGTTGAACATGAATTTTTTTTACAACCATTTAACAAGAAAAAATAACTGTAAAATACACATGCAAGGGCTAGATAGAGTCATACCTGAAATTGAAGGACAAACTCTCCAAACGTTGACCTGCTCAATCATAGAAACCCTTAATAAAATCTTTTTGAATTCAAGAAAATATCAGATCTTAAGAATCTAGGTTATCAAGGCTTACCTTCCGAATCTTGAGAAATAGAGAAACTATTTCCTTCTTTATGAAATGCCTTCGAACCACCATACTGAATAGAGGTAGTGGCTCATTTAGCTTCGACAAGATCCATGTTCCCCACTTAGAGCAAAAAAAAAAAGAAAAAAAAAGATATTGTTAGACATTATCAATAGACACTTACCTTCTCCAGTCACACCATGAAAACCAGTGAAGGTCTCCATAGGAGGAACAACCTCACTGTAACCCTCGACATCTTAACTTTCCATTATACTGTAGAAAGAATCCATGGAACAAAAGCAACAATGAAACCACAGAAGGCTAGTGATGAGCCATGGAAAAGGTATGAATTTTCCATTTATTTCTTTATCTTTTTCTTTAATCATAACTCCTTTATATTCTAAGATGGTAATATATCAAAGAATTATAGTAGAATTAAGGAGATTTGTGATTGTTACAAATTAATGAATTATTGTCTTTTCTTCTATACAAAAAATAGAAGAAATGGAAAGCCACCATTTGGGAGGAAAAGACAAAGTAGAAGTAACTGTTGTCCCTTCGCCAGGAAGCCATATCCAGACAAGAAGATCAAGATCAGAGTGCACAGTCAAGGAAAAGAAAGGGAAAGCGCAGCATCAGCG